>CM040630.1:52012257-53282557 GCA_022818045.1 Neotoxoptera formosana | reverse complement strand
ATTGGCTAATTACAGGGGGAAAGTAAGCTTTTTTTTTAGTAATGGGAACGACAGAGATTTAATTCTGATTTCAATGTAGAGTAGATATTGTTAAATATAGTTATGTAGTAGTTTTTTCCTGAAACTTCAATAATTTGTATTAAATAGGAAAATAATAAAAATATAACTCAGTAATAATGAGAAGGAGGAAATTGGGTAATTAAGCTAGCTATAATATAATATATTAAGGAGAGAGATCGATATCATACCCAAGCGGTATAACAATTTGAATTAACAAAAAGGTTGCATGAACAGTCCCAAAATGTCTATTTTTAATTTTTCTCCTAAACTATGATAGGTAGAAAGTTGGTTGATAACTCAAGGGATTATCAAGTAGATACAAAATGTGAAATTAAAAATTTTTCACAGTTAAAAAAAGGAGTTATTTTTTGCTAGATTTACATTTAACGGAGTAGATTTCCAAAACTGGAGAACGAATTTTGTTGTTTGGGGTCTTGTTAGATTCACATTGACTAGGAGTAGTGCAGTGAAGATTTATAGAATTTTCGCTAAATTAGGTAAAGGGTAAATTATTACAGTTAAATATTTTGGTTGAACTAGTTTTTACTTATTGTAACTAGATAGTATTAATTGGTAACTACTAAGCAGTGTTCCCATAGGGCAGGGATGGCAAACCTTTGAACACTGCGTGCCCAAAATAACCTTTTTTTTTTTTTTTTAGAGCGTGCCATGAAAAAAATTATTACCTATAAACTATAATACTATATAGTATATATTATATAATAGTAAAAATTTTCAAGTGCCCACAAAATCTTTTCGCGTGCCATCTTGAGCACGCATGCTATGGATTTTCCATCTCTGCCATAGGGTATACTACATATACGTCGTATACTCTCAAGCTTTTTCTAAAATATCATGGTTATACTATGTCTATGTATACTCTCAAACAAACCATGCAAAAAGAAAAAATACATGATTTTTTTTTAAAAATTTAAAGTATAGTATGTTTTTACTCATCCGTTGCTCGACGCACAATAACGACAGTAACAATGAGCAGTTGATCAATACATCGACAAATAATCGTTGAGAAAACAATTTTTTGTCAATTTATTTAAATAATTCATTTTTATAATTTTGTTTTGATAAATTAAAAATATAATAGTCATTTTTTTGATTTTATTTTATTAACCTCTCCACCACTTTTATCGTATAAAAAAATGAAATAACTATATTTTGGCGTTCTTCGGCATAGTATACTCTCATAAAAAATAATGGGAACATCACTGCTACTAAGTGTGCGGTCTACTGTCTACCGTCACTTTCTAATATAGTATGCACTATACAGTCTACCCGATACAAATAACCGTTTTCAGCAAAAACGAAATGCAATAATGCATGAACCACCAAATGTAATATAGTCATTTAACTAAAGCCTGGTACAGCTGATATGATCACACAAATCTGATTATTTTTTTTATAATCTATATAAGATTGTAAAGGGTACCTATGGTTAGATTTAAAATATTAGAAATGTGCTATTTAAAAACTTTAAATTTAATTATAATTTGTTTTGTATTAAGAGGACGCCACACCCGCATGTGTTGTCTCCGTCTTACAAGTGCGTACCATGGCAAATTTTACGCTCAGCAGATCACGCGAAGCTCCGTGAATTTAAAATTTAGAGTGAATTGACCTCTTATAAAAATTAAAGGTTACATTATTATCGAGGGCATCTCATTGGCTTTTTATTATATTTTAATTTAAAAGAGAGTTATGAGTATTTTAAAATTATAAATTGTTTGTATATCTTAAAATACTCATAAGTCGCTTTAAAATTAAAATATAATAAAAAGCCAATGAGATGCCCTCGATAATTCACTCTAAATTTTAAATTCACGGAGCTTCGCGTGATCTGCTGAGCGTAAAATTTGCTATGTTACGCACTTGTAAGACGGAGACAACACATGCGGGTGTGGCGTTCTCTTAATGTAATAACTGTTTTATTTTTATTGTAAAATATAATATAATAATATGGTAGGTTACAAGTAAAAATTATGGTCGATGTTTGTCACAAGTATGCGGTAGATTGCATATTGCACGAATGCCATTCAACACCAATGAAATAAATCTAAACTTTATTTTTGAAATATATAAAATAAATGTTATTATTTATTTGTTTGCAGCTTAAAATATTTTCTAGCTCTATATTTTAGATTCTAGACGTTAGACCTGAGTTCAGACTTCAGTTGTTCTCAACCGGTGTCTCGCAACACGCTAGTGTGTCATGTACTACCGTGATATGTCCCCAAAAAAAATGTTTATCTGTATTGTAATGTTAACGTAAAAGTTTATATAGGTTAATAATTGATACTTTTTCAAAAATCCATTAGTTGTATTAAGTGGGACGCGATTTGTATGGATCTAAACTAGAGTGTTGTGGTAAAAAAATAGATCGAGAAGCACTGCCTTAGTTCATGTCTTCATAAATCGAACCCTAGCTGTAGAATGACGATAGTACTATCTACATAGTATATAGGTACTAGTGGTACTACATTCTAGTATTCAACACTCTTGAGTCTTGACTCTATCTCTACAACACTGTAGCCATGGTGGTTATTTATGGTCATTCATGTTAAGATTCTCTTTGTTCATGTTTATGATTTTGACTTTTGTGTAGGAGAACAGTTGAGATCATATGACTGATCAGTAAATCAGTTATTTTTTAATTCTTATTCACCATTCAGAAATTACTAATTAGTATTATTATTTGTTGTAGTGTTTAGACTTGACATGACGTTCTGAATCACAGAATATTAGATGATAGTTATTCATTTAATCTGTGGCTGAAAAATCGACCCTTATTATGATATTGTTTTATATTGTACTGTTCTAATGTATTTGTATCAATAATAGTATTTTGTAATTTGTAATTGTATTTTAATTGTAATTGTTAAAACTAATAATATTTAGGTACAGTTTAAATAAAAAAAAAAAAAAATTATGATATTGTTCAGAACAATATTTTTTTCTATAGTTCTATGACCATATCTAATGGCCAATAATAAACATTTTAAAATTTAACTAATCAACTCTATAGTTTGTTACACATTACTCAAAAGTCAATAATTTTGTTCGATGTGAATTTAAATGTATAATGACGTGTTTATTTGTATTTATATTTATTTTATAATAAATATTAAATAATAATTAAGGACAGAGACTTGGGAGCTGAGTTCCAAATGTTCACTATGTACAGTGTACCAGTGTTAAGTTACAGTGTTAGGTTAGATTTCTTTAAAGATATTATTATCGGTCTGTTTTACTATCCAACTTACTTTGGGGGAGCTGTGGTGCGGTCACCAGTTTGGTAGTAGTCGAGTGTTACGAACGTGGTGCACGTCCACAACTTACCAAATAATTTCGAGAGAGGTACTGAACTCCGTTTCAGAAGGATAAGGAGAATAGCAATGTTACACAAGTTCGTAATAATATAGTCGGTGACGCGACGGTAGAAGAGATATTTATTTCGCGTAATACAAAAAGTTCGATCGCGTGACAATGCCTGAATAGACACGGAAGAGTCGGTTTCGGCTCGTGACAGTTTACTCGGAGCGTAGAGCGGTCGGACGACTTGTCGCGAACGGTGTCGTCGGAAAAGAGAGCGAACCAGTCCGACAGCGATGACGCGATGTCGCCGTGCCCAAGTCGGAACACGCCACTAGTCGGCGGTGCTGGGAGGGGAAAGTCGAGCGCTCGCGAGTCGCGGTAGGTCGGGCAAAAGCGCGCGTAGACATTTACAGTGGTCGCATACAACAAATAGTAAACATTACGTATATAAAATAAATCACATAAAAATACAATAATATAATTCACAAGGTAAACTCGTGTTGCGATAGTGGTAACAATGAGTTGTTATTGCGATGTAGGTGATAACGCACCGTATCACCACATTACGGTAGATAAGACATAAAGTTTGATTTGTGTTTAATCCACGGACTAAGATAAGATATACTTATATCTTAGTCCGTGGTTTAATCCGTGATTAATTTTAAGCATCGAGATAGATAAACAATACTATTATATATTGTTATTTATTATGTATTGTTTATCTATCTCGATGATTCTAAGTAAACTCTAGTGTTCTATTATTCTAGTTAATAATCAAACTTGTACAAAGGGCAATTTACCTATTAAAGTATTAACCACAGAATAGTTATAGAAAAGTCAAAATCTAGTTAATAGATCTGTGGTTGGTTTAGATAGCTTACAATCTTATATTTTTTGGAGATGTTTTTTTAGATTTTAACTGAAAAAAAGGTTCTTATTAATTATTTTTTATACATTTTTGTATTAGCATACTATAATTTATAGATACAAATTAAATTATGGAGGCCATTATAACGGTAAAGTATAACTTTTATTATTCTCATGAATGTCATGTTGATGTACACTAAGGCTAAATCTATAATGTATTAGTAAGTATGTTTCAGAAAAGAAGTTAAATTCTTGTACACAGAAAACGCACAACATAATATTTAACATCATTAAAGGCTGATTGGTGTACTGTAATTTTTATTTTTTATTATGAATTTAGATTTGTTGAAATTCTACCATTTGCATGCAACAGTCTTGTGAATCTTATTTATATAATTTTGTATTAATATTTTTGAATAGATAATTGTTTCCTTGCAATTACCTGATCATTTATATTAATACACTCATTTATGTCACAAAAGTATACTTAACAAAAATAATTCAATTTTTTATAGTCACTAAGTTTGCTTGTAGTAAATGTATTATTTAAGAATTTACTCTACAAATTAAAAGTTATGTTATGTATAAAATGAACTAAAATGTATAAGTATTAGGTGTATTATTTTAAAGTATTTGCTCATGTTGCTTGAAACTTCAGCTGCATATGTCAAACTTAATAAATTTGTTATATTTTCAAGTTTGCTTTAATATTATTCTTTATCAATCTATTATTCTTTTATTGTTTTATTTTTTCTTCAGTAAATTGCAGCTTGACTATGTTTATATACTAATATAAGGCTGATTGGTATACTGTAATTTTATTTTCTTATCATGAATTTAGGGTTTGTTGAAATTCTACCATTTGCATGCAACAGTCTAGTAAACCTTATTTATATAATTTTGTATTAATATTTTTGAATAGATAATTGTTTCCTTGCAATTACCTGATCATTTATATTAATACACTCATTTATGTCACTAAAGTATACATAACTAAAATAATTCAATTTTTTAGTCACTAAGTTTGCTTGTAGTAAATGTATTATTTAAGAATTTACTCTACAAATTAAAAGTTATGTTATGTATAAAATGAACTAAAATGTATAAGTATTAGGTGTATTATTTTAAAGTATTTGCTCATGTTGCTTGAAACTTAAGCTGCATATGTCAAACTTAATAAATTTGTTATACTTTCAAGTTTGCTTTAATATTATTCTTTATATCAATCTATTATAGTATTCTTTTATTGATTTATTTTTTCTTCAGTTGATTTGCAGCTGGACTATGCTTATATATTAATACATTAATGCTTCTAAATATTGTTTTGAATTAATTTTATTGCTGTCACTGATAATTTTTATTTTTGAATTAAGATGACAATTTTCATTATGATTTGGACCACCAGTCAACTGAAGAAGGTGAAACAACAGAAGACTTTGAAAGTCATGGAGAAAATGAGATTGCAATTCATGGCGAGCAAAGAGTATGGGTAAAAGCTTCAGATGCATTGTTTACAGATCAAATCAAAGAAGAAATATCAGAATGTGAGTACCAAACCATTGTTGATGTTAAAAATGAAATAGAAGAAGTAGAAATACAACCAACAATAGTAGGTGGCCCAATTCAACTACCACCTCTACCACCACCAGCAACTGCCATTCAAGTGAAAAAAGTCGCTGTACAAAAACTTAGTTCTAAAACAGTAAAGCCTAGAGTACAATTGGGTCGTAGACCTAGACCTATATTGCCCATGACTCCACAAATAGCTGCTACTTCACACTTGGAACAGGCCTCAACTCAACACCACTTGATTATGCCTTCAACTCAAATGACTGGGATTGCTTATCAAATTTTTCTGGGTGATCATTGTGAAAGCTCAAACAATCCTGTTCAATATACAATGTTACAACAACGACCATTGTTTTTACAACAAACCCAGATACCTGTTAACAATACTTCACCAGTGGTAATTAGCCAACCTTATCCAATGACTCGGTCCCAGGTTCCAGCTCTTAAAATTTCCAAAACCGCTCCTAAAACTGTTAATCAAACCTACTGTCCATTTTGTTACAAATATTTTAAGAATATGCAGGATCATGTTAAATACTGTTGGGCTAATCCAGCTAATATGAGCAACAAGTTCAAAAAAATTGCACCATCTGCTCCTTTATGAACAGTTTATTAAAACAATATGTAATATTATTTGTTTAAATGATTTTTTTTATTGTAAAATATATTAATTGCTGTATCTATATTCGTTATAGACATTTTAACAAATTTAAAATTTGTATGTATATTTTTGCAAGTTTTAAAACTATATTATTAAATTGACATTAACAATTGTAATAAGTACATGGTTATACTTTCATACATTAGAAATATGTAGTTAATTCTTTTGATTTAACATTAATTTATCTATTTAATAAATATTTTATATATAAATTATATAATTATTTTTTTTATATACCTATATATTTTATATTATATTACATTATACAATAAAATCTGACATGATTATCTGTTCAAAATTAATATTATTATTTAACTGTTTATTTTGAAACCTTAATTGTAGATATTATTTATTATTGTCAGCATATTGTTATATATTAGTTTATTACTTATGAGTTTTGAAAAATCAATATATCTTTGCATCTGGTATTTATATCTTAAACATTACCATACAAATTAGTTTCCCATTATAAGTAGGCACTAAGTATTTTTTTCGAGATTTTTCAACTGAATCATTTACAGTGTACACTTTGAACATTAAACTGTAGTTATACTCTACATAAATGCGGGAGTCGCAAAAAAAGTCCGATTTCATTTTTGACTTAATAATATAAATATTGAATGATATTAATACATATTAATGTAACATAATTTGTTAATATAGGGACATGGGGTATTAGGGTTACAGAAATCAAGAGTAAATTAATTCTTTATTATTAATTAAAGTACTCGGACTTTGTTAAAATTTAGATTCTGATTGAAGCAAGGATATAGTATTAATTTTATAATGATATTGTGTTTTTTATTGATTTTTGTGTGCTTCCTCAGTCCCTCATAGATATTGTAAACATTTTAAATGGCTGGTCGTAAACCAGCACTTCCGGTGTCAGTCAATATTGATGCTGTTTCAAGATTTAAAAGTAGAGTAATATCTAACAAAGGCAAAAGAGTTAAGTACTTCTTATTTTCCAAGTGTATTACAAAGGTATAAATAAAGATAGTAGATTTATAAAAAACAGTAATTTATTCAAGGGGACTTGTTTCAAGGTGTCTTAAATTTAGTTTGAAATAATGAAAAATTCAAAACATTGACGTTTAACATAACATTTGTTAACTGTAACTGTTTTATAGTGAAAATGCTAGAAATCAGCATTTTGAAATTTGATAAACTGTACAAATTATTGATGAATATTCAAAACTTCTTAAAAAAACTTTACTCTAGATGGTGTAAATAAATTTAATAAAAAATAGAAATTCTTTTTATATTTATGCGGAAGGGAGTGCTGATCGGAAATCTTTATTTACTGGCGGTGCAGGTGGCCCTGTCGTTATCAAATATCACATTTTGGCTCATCCATAATGATAACGATTTGCGTTTTCTACAATTTTTTAGAATTTGTAGACTTAAATAAATGAGTTCAGAATCTTTTCTAATAGGAAAGTAAAAGTAGTTTGTACCTACTTTGGAGGCCAAAAGTAAAAATGTCTCAATAGTTTTTAAACAGGTCGGGAAAAACAAAAAAAAAAATGTTAATAAAATTATTTCATAAAAAATTTTTTAGTTGGTCAAAAAACTTGAAAATGTAATACAATGTTCTTCATAACTTGTTGTAAATACTTGAAAATTAGAAGTTGAGCGTATGGCTCTAAATCTCTAATAGTTTTTTATAAGCGTCTAAGGTTAAAATGTCGACATAATACGTAAAAATACGTAAAAATCACGAAATTATTCAGTTTTTTTAAATTAAGAAATTCATAAAATTTTTCATATTTAAATATAAGATTTATTTAATTAACCTTCCGATTTTTGAGATTTTTTCACTCTAATAAGAACAAAGTACGAGGAATATTATTGATGGAAAATTTAAAAAAATTTCCGCCAACATTTTTTTATTGACATTTTACGGAAAAAACAAAGAAAATTCTCAAATTTTAAATATCAATTTCAATAGCACAAAAAAAACCGTTTGAAATTTACAATATATTTACTTATAGAATGGACATAAAAATTTTTTAGTTGGCCAAAAAATGCTAATGTCTACAAATCACAATAGTCCGTTATTATTAAATTAATAAAAACTTAAAAGGTGAAACCGTAAAAGAGTACGTCGGTATCCCGACGGTGGGATAGAATCGCCAGCAATATAATATCACAATACGGTATTATGTCGTCATCGGTTCATAGATGTCGTCACTTCGTCAGATGTCAAACAGGAGCAAATAATGTTAAGAAAACAGAAATCGTAATGATATAGAAAAAAAAATAATACACATTAACGTGTACATAAAATATGTGGCGAGACACCGTCGGCGGGGGCGACTGCGGACTGATAAAAAAATCGATAAGCGTAAAATAATAATAATAATGTACGTCAGGCGCGATGTTTTTCTCGGCTCGATTTGCCGCCGTGTTTCGGGCGGCAGATCGTCGAGAACGGTGGCTTTTCGGCATGGGACCCTGGTAGTCGGGGACTCAATTCGGACCACTAAGTCCGTCGTCTTGGAATGATGCCACCCTCTCTGACTTGTCTTTCCACCGCTGCTGGCCGACTACCACCCGCCACCGCACACAACTGTCCGAAACACAGTTTGAAATCGGTTTCAAACGCACGAAAACGATCGTATTGATGAGGCCAAATACCCGCTAACACGTTTTAGTAGAGCTATAATCGTTTTAGAAATTCAAATTTTTTCACAATATACATAGACATTTTATCCATTGAGTAGCGTTTTTATTTTTCGATAAAACTATTGCGATAGAAGTTGTCGAGTTTTAAACTTCCACGATGTTATGTGTTTATATGTTTCACAAAATAACATATAGTTTTGGAAAAAAATAAAAACTACGTCACAGACAATAATTATGACCCGATAAGGTCAACATAATATCTGTTATCTGTATAATATTTTAATCGTTGCCTTTGTAAAATTATGTTTACGTAAAACGGTTTCAAACGATGTTTTACGGTAAACACAAAAACATTTTCCATCGACACCAATGCGGTAAATCAATACTACACCATTACACATTTACACCAATCGTCTGTGAAGCAAGGCGGCCGCGATGTCGTCATTACTTGTTTTTGGTAATAATATTTATTCGTTATTGCAAGCAAGTGGCGTACCTATTTAAAATGCTTATTTATAACGAATAGGTGCAGAACGCACGTTGCTAATTATACTGTTATAGTGTTATGGTAAGGTCGTTATTTCAGTGGCGGCTCGTGCCTAGGTGTGCAGGTGTGCGCACACCACATAGATATAGTAGTGAAAACTGAAAATATATAATAATAATGTATACCTAATAATAAATTAATTTTAATACAATATATTCTGTTAAACTGTATTTATTATATAAAAAAATTAAATTTAGAAAACGAACAAACGACAATATTTATTATTATACTCCTAAAATGTAATCGAGTTATGTAACAAATACTTATCAACTGGTGTGCAGCTCAGTCTGAACACCGTTTGTCTGTGTAAAATTCGTTTGGTTGTCGAATGGGGGAATCGGCAATTATATGTGACCTTGGTGTGCAGCTACCACTGCACACTCGTCAGGCGGTCGCACGCAATAAACACACACACGGAGAAAGATATCAAATTTTTTAGTTTTATTGTTATTTTAATATTATTAGTTGTGACAATAAATAAATTTTAAATATACTAATTATTATTATTATTATTATTATTAATGCTAATAAATATTTAACTTATTACATTTATACTTAAAACAGCCTAATTTTTTTTTAAAACAAACTTTTGCAATAATTGCACACCACCTACTTTAAACACCACGAGCCGCCACTGCGTTATTTACTTATAAGTTTGTACCGATTATCTATATATATAAATAAAAGTAGTTAGGTATATCAATATGACGCATAAATGTATTCAGAATTCAGATACAACTGATCATAGGTAGGTACTAGGGTTCTTAACACATATAAAACATATGAAAAATAATCATTTTTTATAACTTTGCTTTATCACAGTTTTTTACTAATTTATAGTATACAAAATTGATTTATTATGGTTTTAAAAACTTAAATAAATGATTCACAAATTGCGCCTATGGACAATTTTGAAATTCTTGAAGATTATTCTAATGTTTATTAAGTATATTATAAAGACATAGGTAAATTTTAAAAGTTTATATTTTTGTAATTCTAGCAGTGGCGGAGCCAGGGGGCCTGGGAGGGCCAAGCTCCCCTCTAAATTTGTCTTGGCCACCCCTTGGCCCCCCTTGACCACCTAACCACAAGAGAAAAAATAAATTCTTTAAAAGAACAGATTATAAAATTGAAATTCTATATAGCAACATATATGCCACGACTATATTGTGGCAACATTTTTTTTTTGACCGAATAAAATATGAATAATTTTTTGAACTATGAATAATTATGATCACAATTCACAAAATTATGTTATTAAATCGAAATATCGAATAATTGTGGTTAAAAATTATTATTGTTATTATTTTTATTATTATTAATATTATAAGACCGTACGATGCCCGTCTGCACGGCTGTATATATTCGCGAACGGTGCCTGTTTGTGACATAATGTCAACGATTTATTGACAATGAGTATTATTATTTTTGTCTACACAGTTTTGTCTTACAGTGCATAATATTGTTTAATCGGTTTAATGTTATTTGTACCATGTCGAATATGAAAAACGGGAAAAGTGGAAAACCCAATAATAATACAATTTAAAAACCGTGTAGCTAAACAACGAAGATCATCATTCATCATTATACTTACGTACTCATAAAGGATATCTTAAACGTTTTATAATTTATAACTTATTGATGTCCAATCGAAAAATAAATGTCTTTTTTATATCAGTAATAAATAAAAAACATGCTAATTATTCTGATTCAATGTTGTCACAAAAAAGCAGGTAAGTGATTTTAATTTCAATACTATATTTTAGAATAATTAGAGTGTAGAATTTATTTGTTCTTTATTATTATTTTTTTTAATTTAGTGACTTTGATGAACCCGTTAGTGAAGATAGAGAAGAAGAAAATTGTGGTAGTTTAAACAGGTACCTATATAATTACATTTAATATCTATTTAAAAAAAATATGTGTATATTTTTCATTCACCAACCTAAGCATAAATATTTAATTTTGATTTTAGTAACAGTTCCAATGATGAATCTACAGACGATCATAATGTGTTTGAGGCAAATTCGTTAATAACTCCTGCACATGTAGTTATGCCACTCAATGTTAGTACAGCTCCTGGCCACAAAGGGCCAAAGATATATAACAGACTATAGATGAAGAACCAACCCAGCCAAAACTAAAATGTTACCCAAAGACCATTTATGGAACTGGACATTCTAGCCGAGTAAGAGGTTTTCAAGTAGGTTGGTTTGACCAGTTTAAATGGTTGGAATACAGTCAGTGGTGGTGCCAGGAATTTTTCCCAGGGCGGGCCAAAGAGAGGCACACACATATTTGGGCAGGCACAGTTGTTTGGACGTATGGTTGTATGGTAGTTGAATAAACGGGTGGGGGGGGGGTTGACAGGGGCCGGAGTGTACTTTTTTGGAATACCCACCTTTGACTCTACATATATAAGTACAGTACCTTTGTAATAAAAATTCTCTTAAGGTCTTTGACCTCCCCCTTCCTTGAAAAATGGTGGTTGAGTTACAGTCTCAGTAAACAGGAGTTTTGGTGAGTTGGGTTATTTATCAGATACTTATTTAAAATTTAAAAAGAAAAGAAAAATTAAATACATAAAACTGCAATCCATTATATTTTCTGTATTTAATAAATAACATAATATTATAAGTACCATATAACCGTCCAAGCTGTTTCCACGAACAACCGCACCAAATATAAAACGTAAACAATCTATAATATTATATCCATATATAGCTGTGTGTGAAGTGTGTGTAATATAGGAAAACCAGACCACGAAATTACAGGGATATGTTCTATATTTACGTAACAATACTTAAAAATTATAATTTCAACTATTAAATTTAATCAAAATTTTTAGGCGGGCCAGGGGTTTCTAAGGAGGGCCATGGCCCGCCCGGGCCCGCCTTTGGCGCCGCCACTGAATACAGTCAATTAGAAGATACAGTATATTGTTTACCATGTAGATTTTTTTCAATTAAACTAAAAACTGATTATGATAAAATTTTTAATATTAAATAAATATTAAAAATAAAAAATTGTTTAATGAAGCAAAAACGCTTTCTAAAAAACTAAATATTGATTTACTTTCTTCAAAAAAACAAAAAAAAAAAGGGTAAAAAAATCCCTACTTATTTGGTAAAATATGTATGTGAGACAAATAATATAGAAAAAGAACAAAACTTAACAGCTGAAAACGAATTTCGTTCTAAAATATATTATTGCATTTTAGATCAAGTAATAAATGAGCAAGAAAGAAGATTTGATAACAATTCAGATATTTTGAATGGTATAAGTTCATTAGACCCTAATACTAAATTATTTTTAAATGTTTCATTATTATTGCCTTGAGCAAGTCCTATAATTGTCCTATAATTGTCCTATAACAGTCCTATAATTGTGAAATAGAGACTTTAAAATCAGAGTTACAAATTTTGCCTAAATCATTACAAAACTATGAAAATAAATTTACAACTAAAATAAATGATATTTTTCATTAATATGATTTTCTAAATGAGTATTAAATTGCATTTTCAGAACTGCATAAACTTTGTTTGATATCAATTACAATTCTTGTTTCCTCAGCTGGATGTGAAAGGACATTTTCTTGTCTTAAACGGGTAAAAAACTATCTCAGAAATAAATTAATGGATTTTCATATGTCAAATTTGAGTGTGATAGCCATTGAAAAGTTAGAAGCCAAAAGTCTGAACATTGATGACATTTTTAATGAATTTGCATCATTGCATCAAAACCGTCAAATTATTTTAATTTAACATAATTTATAGTAATACTATACAGTATAAATCATAATAAATACAAATAATAAAAATTATATAAAATGAAAGAAACCAGTGACAAGAGTGTGTAATAAACCAGAAAATTATCTATCATGTGTTTGTAATTATATAAGTAATTAATTATGTTATTTAATAATTAGCTAAATTAAAGTAGGTACATAAAAGTTAATTTAATAGTTTTTAATTTATCATAATTTATGTATATTTCTATTTAATCAAAATTATAATTATTATATAGTGTTTAAATGTGTAAATACATTTTATATTAATCATTACTAAAAATTAGTAGGTACCAATTATATGCATACCATTTAATATAATTATGTTTTTCACTATTTACTATGTTTGCTTGTAACTAGATATTATAATATTTAGTAAGTCAAATAAAAATTGTGTAATTTTTTTTTATTTAATTATAAATGTATTAATTAGAAAAAAAATGTAATTTGTGTATTACCTATATTATAATAAAGTACACATTTTTTATGTAAGTTTGTTGAAAATAATATGTTATGTTTAAGTGTGTAAATATTAAATAATATACATATACCTATATGATATTTATTATCAATTAAAATGAAACAATAATTATGTGAAAACTTAGTATATGCAACACAATCTTTACAATACATAGTGTGTAAGGCCCCTACTCTATACTGAGCCTATGAATGGGGTAAAGACCACGGATTGAGACTTTTTTTGGCCCTACAAAATTTTCAAAGGCCACAAATTAGCCCCCCTCCCCAAGATAAAATTCCCACCAATGAATTCAAGAATGGTAAAACTTTGATTTACTACCTAGTGCCACTCAACAACTTAGTTGATAAGAATTTAGCAGAGTACTAAAAGCTACTAAAAAATATAAATATATACTTAAATAAATCAATAATATTATTATCTTAAATAAATACTTATTTTGATGTTATTGTTTTAATGAATAATGATTGACAGATGTAATAGGTACAAGTTTTAATTTTTAATCCATATATTGTTTTATTTTAATTTGAAGGTAATAACATATTGGCTGAAAATATAGCCATTTTAAATAGTATAGAGAGCCAACACATGGCATTCTTAAATTTACAATAAATAACTGTCAGTCATTTGTTGTTAATACAATATTGGATCCATTAATCATGGTACATTGCTATGTGCATGTATTGTTTTATGATTCAAATTAATTGGCATTATACATCTTCATTCTTCAGTACATATTTGTAAAGTGTTAATTGTTTTTCTGTATTAATATAATATGCTTTAAACAATGCAGTAATACAAAACTGAAAGAACTGACAAAAAAATAGAAATTGATATAAGTTTAAGTATGAAAATATGAAAATATGAAAATTATATGGATGATAAATAATTAAGATTTATTCATGTCTAAAAATGCCTACAAATAATATTTTGAAAAAAGTAATTACAGTCTAAAATAATTTACAACAAAAAATAATGATATTTAATAAAATTATATAAAATAAACCACTTAACTTGGACATATTTTATCTTTAACAAATTCATTATAATCAGATTTACAAATTGGCTATTATGAATTTTTAAAGAAAAAATTAAATCAAATTGAATTTTTTTTTTAGTTTTAAAAAATTGTTAATTTTAAATATAGAGCAAGTATCTATACATTTTATAAAAATAAAATGTTGTAAAATAATGATAAGAACAAAAGTAATTTCATTTGTCAGTTGTTTCTGTTTTATTCTGTAAATATAAATACATTGATTTATAATTCATATTTTTCAGATTCCCATATTATAATAGAAATAATTTACTGAATATTGTATCCATATTAAAAACAAAAATGATATCAGAAGATTATTATTCTAAATCCAAACCAATACAAATATTGACTCAAGATGTTTTACTGAAATTGTATAGGCATTGTTATAATGAATTAATTATTAAGATTGTTTATTCAATTTATTTAAGCAAGGCTGTATTAATATTGATATATGAATTGTATCCAACGTTGTCTGTTATAGTAGCTACATATTATCTACATGACAATTTAATGAATTTAAATATTTTCGAAAGTGAAGATATGATTATTAGGATACATAAAAATTTAATTATTCTTAATTTAAGTTTGTGATAGACAGACCTATTTATAAATAAACCTTCTAATACAATTTCATTATTCCATTATAAGGCTTTAGTTAACTAGAAACATTTTCTTATGGTAAAATAACAAAACAAACAAAAAAAAAATCAAAATCATGACATTTTTACCTTAAGATTTATAAATAGCATTAGATATTTTTTGAATACCTAAATACAAATTTGAATAGGTATTATTCACAATTAATTATATTAGCAAACAGTAGAGAGTAATAAAAATATTGGTTTTAATTCGTAAGTTTGTTTGTTTAAATTTAATCTTTTAATATTTTTCTAGCCAACAATATAGCTTGATAGTATAATGAATTAGATAACATAATGATTATACAAATAGCTGGTATACTGTGAATACAATAATTTAATTAACCTATAGATTCACAATTTATTAGTTTTAACAATCAATTACATACAGTAGTCACTCGATAATTCGAAATTCAGGGGACTGATCTAATCGAGGGGAAAAAAATTAATTCGAATTAAAGAGAGGTGGAAAATTGTATGTACATTGTACATATTACATTTATTTTGACATTTATTTATTATACATATATAGCCACATAGGTAGCCAAGGTACGATAATATATTTATAAGCTACGATAATATTTATTAGTTTTATTACGAGTACGTCAAATAGATTGTACATAATCTTTATACATATAAACTTATTAAACATACATATAATTGCGTTAAAGAAAATTTGAATTATAGAGGTTCTGAAAAAAAAAATTCGAATCGTAGAGTGTGTCCCGCCGATAGACATTTCGAATTATCGAGGGGACCGGAATACATGTATTTTTTTCTAATTATAGAGGTTCTCTCAGGGGACTAAGCGTTTAGTTCGATTTATGGAGTTTTTCGAATTACCGAGGTTCGAATTATAGAGTGACTACTGTATTATACCACTGTCACTTATACTATGCACTGCATAGTCTAATACATGACAAATGATATAATTATATGCTTATCTGTTTAAGCTTTAAGTTTATAAGACATATAAAATAAATCTATAACATTTCAATAAAGTTTAATATTGATGAACTTATATAATAGCTGAATGTTATTAAAATAACTATTATTTACAAATAATTCAAGTTATTATTATCTTACAACAAAATCTAATGTATTGTTTTTATATCTAAATCATTATTCATGAAAAAAAATATAAACTATCAAATATACACTTTTTAAAACACTTCGATACAGTATAGTATATACATCTCGATGATCACACTACTTTTTGCATCCGTTGCAATGTTACCATTTTCGCAACACGAATTATTCGTAATTGTTGTATATTATTGTATTCGTCTAAATATTTTGTATTTTTTTCGTTTTTCTAGTATGTTGTATATTACAACTGTGAATATGAGCGCTTTTTCTTAAAAGTGGACTCCACACCCGTATATTGTGTTGTCTCCGTCTTACAGATGTAAAATATAGCCATAACTGTTTTGCGCGTGAAAGAACTGAGAAGGCGAAGGCTATCATCATTACTGAGATTCGAAATTTTCACCATACAAAGGAGAAATTTGGCTGTGCAATATCGTTTTATTTTTTTGATATCGGCATTAAAAAAAAAGTTATTCAAGTTTGAAAATACTAAAATTTGAAACAATAAGAACTTTTTTCGTAAATATGATATAGAAAAAATAAAAACTCAATTTCACAGTCCTTTGTACGTGGTGAATATGTCGTCTCTTAGTTATGACTACAGCCTGAGTGGTTCTATCCCGCTTAAATAACAGTTTTTGACATGTTGGACATTCGTAAGACGGATTCAACACGGAGGCAACTATGCGAGTGGGACGTCCTCTTAAGCTGGGTACACAGTACGCACAACACACTTGCAACATTCGTGGATGGTGCTTAGCACAATACCGTAACGACGTAACGTAACATAATCTTTTGATGCGATCAACATTTACCGACAACTCAATACTCATGGAACGGCGTTACGGTTACGCGCGAATGTTGCAAGTGTGTACCTGGCTTTACGACGAGCGTACAAGTTTTCCCCTCACAGCTTCACCGGCTCGTCACGTGTTCCAAATGTTCCAATTGGGCATAGCGACATCGCCACCACCGGACTGATTCATTCTCTCACGTTCCTCGACCTTACTCGACTAAGACAGACTCATATTGTCCGTCCGCGCTACAATATCTGTACGTTACAGAATAAACTTCGTTTGCAGTATTCGACGAGTATTGTGTTCATTTTTCTTTTACCCAAACCTTGCGTCGTCGTTTTTACTTTACCCTTCTGACCTGTTGTCAGAGAAAAACGCATTTGTGTAAGTCGTGGTTGTGTCAGAGCAGCGATCCGTATCGTCCATAGAATAATAGGCTGTGGATAGGGCACGCTTCCTCTTTATTACTCTATGGTATCATCTAACACAGTGGTCTCAACCATTTTGGACTCGTGACCCACATTTTTATTTTTTTTGTAAAAAAACTGGGTACTTGATAAACAAGTAAACTTGCTATTTTTATTTGAAAAATAAGACTTATTGCGATTTGCGACCCAATTTTAAAGCTTAATGTCCCAAAATAATAATAATAATAATAATAACAATGTACGTCGGTCTCGATGTTTTTCTCGTCTCGATTTACCGCCGTCTTTCCACCGCAGCTGGCCGACTACCACCCGCCACCGCCCACAACTGCTCGAAACACAGTTTGAAATCGTTTTCAAACGTACGAAAACCGAGCACGATCATATTGATGAGGCCAAATACCCGCAAACACGTTTTAGTAGAGCTATAACTGTTTTAAAAATTCAAAATTTTAAATTTTTACACAATTTACATGGAAATTTTATCCTTTGGGTAGGCGTTTTTATTTTTTTGATAAAACTATTGCGATAGAATTGTAGAGTTTTAAACTTCCAAGAATTTTATGTGTTTATATTATGTCTTATAAAATAATATTGAGTATAGTTTCGAAAAAAAATAAAAACGCTACGTCGCAGACAATAATTATGACCCGATAAGCTCAACATAATATCTGTATAAAATGTTAATCGTTGCGTTTGTAAAATTATGTTTACGTAAATCGGTTTCAAACGATGTCTTAGTATCCTACGGTAAACACAAAACAAATTTCCATCGACATCAATGCGGTAAATCATTTACAGTTATTACACCAATCACCAGTAAAACAAGGCGACCGCGATGTCGTCATTAATACAGCACGTCAGTATCGGGGTACGAATGTACGATCTAAAAAAATGAGGCAGGCAATGAACGAACAATGGAAATACATTTGGCCAACAGATTTGCGGTGGCAGCGCACTGCTGAACCGCCAGACACGATTTATTGTATGACGTACTCTTATTATTATTATTATTATTATTTCAACAATAAACGACTCTTAAAATGCTTTAAAATTACGTTAAATTGATCACAGCGTTTTTTTCTGTGTCTCGTCGCCTCTTAAAGCACACGTTAAGATACTACAAGCAACAAACTTCTACTACAATGTATTTTTTAGATTCTGTAGGTAGTTTTCCATTTTTCTTATCATTGTAAAATCAGTACATTCATCGATCCTCTCAGAAATGTATATAATACAAGGTATCACATTAGTTAATCTGGAATTTGTAGATAATCTACACCGGCTAAACCGGCATAATGAACCATGTTCAATGATATGATGAAAACATTCCGGTGCTTTTTTTTAACTTATAAGTTGTCGCACTTCTAGAGTATTATAAGTTATGATATTATCTATACATCGTACAATCGTGCACCCGACCACTGACGAAGATACTTAATACTTATAAAAGTAATAAAACTAATAAAGTATTTTGGTTTAAAGTACCAATGCGTTTATTAAATACAAAATAACAATAACAATAAAAAAATATGTCTGTTAAAATAATTACAAGAAATGAGTATAAATATGGCTGTTAAAATAATTTAACGAGAGTACAAAAAGAAACATGGTTTTTTTTTTGTGTAAAGTATTTAGTTCGGACGGACTACGGATAGCGTGGAAAATACAAAAGCTCGCGACGACTTACGTCCGGAAAAACAGAACGCGGGCCTATGGGTGAGAAGCGTCGTCGACGAACAGCGACGCTCGTTGCGCGCTGCCGATGTTCACCGCAAGAGAGCGTGGCGCACAGGCACAGCTGACGACGGTCGGTGTGCTGATACCGCGGTATCTTGCGTATCATTGTGGGTCGCCACAGTAAAGGAGGGTTTCCACTGGACCAGGTCAACTCTGAATACAGAGTGTTGTATATTATCAAAACCATTTCAACGGTATACGCGGTTAGACTTTGTTATATTTTTTGCGCGCGTTGGTGAATATTTTGAATTTGTCTTTTGTTTCATTTACACGTGTCACTATAGGCACTATGGCAAATATTTCACCTTCATCAAAAAATCTTATGAAACGCATTATTACTTCAGATCCCTGTATTCACGGCGGCGTCGTCGGCGGCGGCAACATCGTCGACGGCGGCGAACCCGACCGACGATCGGCGACCAATCACAGAGTGAATAGACCCGACCAGGCCGGGGTCCGGACGTCGCTCCGCGATTCATTTGGATGCGCCAGCGCGGTGCGCTCTTATTTGGTACAGAGTATAGGCGTGTACGTGCATAAAAATGGTTTGCTGTGATTGGTTGGTATCCATGGTAAGCATATGGTATACCAGAGTGTTTATACATTCTTACCACACGATTAACCATGTTACCGTATTGTTGGACATATTTTAACATTTTTCGTGTACACGGCACACAATACTGCCACAGGCTATAATATTATAATCTCAAATCCGTGATGTTCTATAAATAAATTACCATAGTTGTAAATCGTAATTGTTATTGTAAGTAATATTATTGTTATAATAACTAATAATAATTGTGATTATAATAAATATAATAATATAATAATAAATGATGTTTTTAATTTTATACTCGACATTTCTACTCAACATATACTAGACATTTCAACGTGAAAATAAAAATTGAAAATATGTCATCATCAATGGAATCGTCTAAAATATTAGTAAGTGCCTTATGTTTACTTATTATAATAAATGATTACTATTTAGTCTTCCACTCATTACATAGGTACACACTACACACAATACAAATAATCTTATACTATAAATATAATATAAAATAATATAAAACTTCTCATAGTCTCATACTTAATGGTACCTTGAAATTGATGTCTATGTCATCAAGCATTAAATATGACTAAGAAAGATTGATATGCAAATTCATGAACTTACGAGCCCCAATAATCAACAATATTATTAAAGATTCCATTATACTCTTACATTTTCATCATGTATATTGTATAACATGAAGTCATGAACAATGTACCTACACAGTGGCGTAAACTGGGGGTCGCATGGGGTCGCACTTGCGACCCCTGAAAAAATCATTGAGTTGCAAGAGTGTCTTTTTGCGACCCCAAAAATCACGATTACAGTGTTAAAAAAAATGGAAATATCAATAATTATTTAATTAATTAACTAATTTATATTTTTGTTATTAACCATTTTCTATTAATATACCAATATGTATTTATTGTGATCGGCCGACTCGAGTCTCAATGGCAGCTGAATGCTAATAGTAAAAACGTATTTCATTGTTGTATGTTCATAGCTTAAAATTATTATTTGTTTTTTACATATTCATTAATTTTTGGACACTTGTATTTATTTCTAATCCGTGAACGATTCAGAAATAAAAGTGTTTCGACAGCTGGCTAAAATGGACTAATTTCTTGTAAAAATATCGAAGTCGAAAGTAAGATTGTGTACTTACTACTTATAATGTTAAATTTAGAATAAAATAAAACTTTTTAGGGGGTTGTGGAGGACTAAGCCCCCCACAAGTCTGTTTAACCTGGAAACTGATTGCAACTCTAACAATTTAGCCCAATTTACGCCACTATACCTACATCATCAATGTTTATAGCTATTATACTACTATACAATTTATATAATAATGAATAGTATTACCAACTACTTTTAAGTCGTTAAAGACTTATTTTGTAATTCATTTTTATAAAAAGTAACAATTTGTAACGCTTTACTTTTTTAATGTATAATGTTTTTTAAATATTTAATGTAATGTGGAACGTGTAATTGTATTACTTATTTACTTTTGTAAAGTAATATACCCAACACTGTAAATACACATCCTCTTCAATAATAACTTTAATAATTATAAATATCGGCAATTGTATTCACTTTTAGTTTTTACTTTATTTATAATTAGACTCCAAAATACTATTACTTTGTTATTTGAGATTGATCAATAAATAGCCACCATTCCTCATCAAATAATATGCCCAGTCTGTGGGTACCATTGTTAAAACTTAAAATAATTGTGATGTTATTTATCATTTAATTGACAGTTTAGCCATTGTATTAATTTTGGGTATTTTATAATTTGACTTAAGTGCAATGTTGTATGTTTTAGGGAATTCTTTGCAGAAAGTGTAATCATTTAGTGGATTTGAATCACAAAAATCACAAATGTTCAGAAAGTAATCAAAAATTATATATAAAACACAGAGATGTGGTATCCTTTCAATTTAGATAGAGTATTTTATGCCAATTAATATTATAATATATTTTTAGCTCAGCCCACACAGTATACATTCCAAAAAATTAAGACTAAAGCTGTAAGCGTTTCAGCTCCAAGTGTATCATCATATACAAAGTCTTCAAAACCATCTATAGTATCTGACTTTATGGCTGAAATTGAACTCGAAGAACACAGCAATACTTCAAGCTTCTCAGAGAACATTGATGACGATGATAATGACTTCTATACCAATCTTATAAGTGCGATAAATGAACGTAATCCTTTATGGGATCATCGTTTGCCAATGTCAGATCGTTATGAGCCAATAAAACAGATGTTGTGGAATGAGATTTATGTCTCACTAAGTGGTTAGTTTTAATTCATCTACAATCTATAATCTATTACTTCATTATAATTTTGATATGAATATTAAATATATCTAGGTATATATCCAATAGAGGTTTTGAAGAAAAAATGGAAATACTTAAGGGAAAAGTATGTTAGAGAAAAAAAAACTGGCAAGTGGTGCTGCAGACAGGAAGAAAAAAATTTGGTGCCATATGCATTCATTGCATTTTTTAAATGATGTCATTACTAGCAATTATAAGTAAGATAATATAATAATGAATATTAAAAGGGAAAATTATTTTTTTCTTGTATTTTTATGTAATTGTCAAATGTGAATAACTTAATTTTTTGTTAATAGAACAACAAGCAATATTTCATCGTTAACTGAGAACATCTCACATTCAGACAAAGAAGACGGCATTGAACAGAGAACCAAGCCTACTATAAGTAATTAATACTTGTATATTTACTGCATATAACACTAACTATGAATTTTAAATCTTAAATTGTCAACTTGTTTTATTATTTTATGTAATTATGATTAATATTTGTGTTAAGGATCAAAGAATGATACTTTTGAAGAATCGATTTTGAAGGAATTACGTGAGTCCAGACCTGTTGCTCCATCTTCCAATTGCTCTGTCGAAGAAGAAGACGGAGACGTACATTTCTGTAAATACTTAGCCTCACTCATGAAGAATATTCCAAGAAAAAAGAAATTAACTTTGCAAACAAATATTATTTGCCAGGTAATTAATAGTTTGGAATACTGAACATTTTGTTTAATACCTTTGTCTATACCTACTATTTTTTTTTTATATAATTTATATTGTACTGGGAAGTTAACCAAATTCAATTTTGTAGTCTTGTTTTTATTTTATAATGTTTGTTAATTGTGATATATTCAATTATTACCAGGAAGAGACTGTATCATTATTATTTGTTTCGTAATAATTCTATAAATTCAATTTTATAGTTAAAATGTTTATGTTTTTGTTTTTATTTTTATAATAAATGATTCAAATAGTTATAAATTAATTAATCTTTCATATTGGAATGAAATTGCTCCTTCAGCTGAAAAATAATCTTTAAGTTTATCACTTATTATTTTAGCGTCTGCTGTATACGTATTAGTTCCTAATCGGTTGACTGGTCCTAAAGCTCCCATTTCCTGTGGTTCCCACTAATTGCATCGTTCAGTGTCCAAAGTTCCACTATAATATCGTACACCTATGATACATTCTACATTCAGGTTAAAAAATAATGAAATAGTATTAAATATTTTTTATAATATGTACCAGCATTGTTTTCAGATAGTTTTATAAAATTATGCAGTACAACGGCAGCTTTTGTAATTGCATTCACAGTTTTTTGTCCAGCAATTATTGGTTTTCTAAAAATTCGCCATTTTGAGGCCATTAATCCAAAAGTGTTTTCAATAGTCCTCCTACCTCTGGAAAGCCTGTGTAGAAAAATGTTTTGGTTACAATCATTAGATTATTTTAAAATTATTTAATTCATAAGACAAACCTATAGTTAAAAATAGATTCCTTCAATGGTAGTTTTCGTTTACCTCTTCCTGGGTAAGATTTGAAAGTAATGGAAACGCTTCATCACCAAGTGCATAATATGGTATTGGACCACTGTTTCCATGTATTTCTTTAGCAGCCGGGAAACTTAAATCATTATGCATAAAACCCTTGCCTATTTCAGAGTTTGAAAAAACTCCACCATCACTACATCTCCCAGCTGCCCCAATATCGACTAATGTAAAATTATAATTGGCGTCACACATGGCCAACAGAATAATACTATGGGACCCTTTGTAGTTATTGTATTCAGATCCACTGTTGGCAAATGCCTATACAATTATTAAAAAGGTAATTTTTATTTATTCAAATAAATACTATTAAAAAGTTAATAATTATTATTACCTAATGTATAATATGTTTACCATCAATGCTGCCAATACAATTTGGCACTTGCCTTTTATTCTCAAAATCAACAGCTAATTGTGCCCATTTAACAGTATCTGGTACAACTAATACCTATCATTGTAAGTTATAAAAATAATAGCTGTAATTCACTTTATATAATGAATATAATCTCTATATAAGCAAATAACTTGGGGATCAAGAAAAGATTTTATTGTGACTCAATTATGCAGCCAATAAGTATTGTTGACAAACCATTGTTCCAAAATTTAGTATCTAGGATTACCTAAAAATGTGAGTGTAATGTGAGCAAAAACTTTAAGGAGTCGTATTGAGAAAGCTGGCCTGTTCATGCAGGGAGAATTAATTAAAAAGTTATCCGACATTCTGACATTCAATTTATAGCTACAACTGCAGATTGTTGAACAAGAGTCAAAAAGAGCTATTTAGGACTAACTGGACATTGGATTAATGTAACTACACTTGCAAGGGAAAGTGCTACATTGGCATGTAAGCTCCTTAAAGGAAAACATACAAATACTTTATGAGCACAATCAATGCATAATGTATATTTATCATTCAAAATACAGAACAAAGTAGTCTGTACAACAACTGATAATGGCAGTAATTTTGAGACAGTCCAAGCACTGTCATATACTCATATACATAGTTTAACTAGAATACAACATACTTTTTGGTTTAATGTGTCCCATAAGACTTCACAATATTGTAAAATTAATTTTGATACAGTAGCTTTTCCTATACGAAAACCGTACGTAATCGACATCATCGATTCACCAGACGCAATATACCTGTAATAGTCACACATTATTATACTTAATATATTAAATAAATAGATAGTAATTAATTATTATTATGGTATATTACCTCAAAGTTGCAGTTAGGATTTCTCCGACTGATATTACATCAGGTCGACTTGGGAAACGCTTTATTTTGAGTCCTACTAGGCATACTAATTCTTCAAATGTACTGGCAGACATTCTAACAAAGTTTTGGTACTGTTCAGAATTTGTCAATTGAAGTCTACTAGTTAAACAATAATAATGTCCGTGTACTCTTCTTTTTTTAAAAATGGTTGAACATGCCATTTGGGTTTTGATCTAGTAAATCATAATTTTACATTGAAGAACAATAGATAGATATAGAAATAAAAGATTATATTACCTCTGATTTTTCTTTTTTTTGTGTGAAATGGCTAAATATACAAGTAACACATTTCTTCGATGAATCTCATTAAAATAATTATACCATTGAAGTTCTTGATTTTCCATCATATTTTTAAAATTTAGCAATTTAAACAGTTTACAATAAAATCAAATCAAAAATGCATTTAAAACTTTTAAAAATATCATTAAAATAAAATATTGGCACAAATCACAATCATATTTATAATATATTTTAAATATTTAAAAAAGGCGGAATTCTTTGTGTAATGTTATCAACAATTATCATGAACCATGTATACTATAACCTTAGTTACCAATGTAACCAGTTAAAACGTTTTGAAGACCGTTCGAAGTGAACATTTTTTGTCATTAAATGCACGTACACGCATACGTGTATAGTGGAAACCCGCCTTTAGATCCAACAACATGTCAACATGGTATCGTGGTTATACGTGTGGTAAGAACGTTTAAACACTCTGGAATACCAAAAGCTTACTATACATACCAACCAATCATAGAAAAGTATTTTTATGCACGCACACGTACACGCATGACGCATGTAGTGGAAACCCACCCTAAGTTGTATCCATCGAGATGTATATACTATACATATAGATGTATAGTATATACCACGATTAAAGATAGTACTATCTTTAATCGTGGTATATACATCTCGATGGTTGTATCTAACTTGGTTCGTGCCACGGTTGTAGATAGAACATATTCTATCTACAACCGTGGTTCGTGCACAGAACACGATCTGTTCTGTGGTTCGTAGCTCCACTTACCAGTTACCAAAGTAAAAATGATAAAAAAAAAGATGGTTTTAAGTGGTTAGAGGCGGGGCCGATAGCTGATGTCCTGATGAGTTATAACCTGACCTGCAAAAAATCGGAATTGCTTAGTCTTTGTTAGTTGTTTTTTTCTACAGCTCAACGGCTGTGCAGTGTGCACACATACACACTATTCAGACTTACTAAACTGTTTAATTTAATCTGTGCGCGTAGCTTGGATTCATTTGAAATTTTTACTCGATCTCAGGACAGTTTGAAGGTTCGGATCAGGGTAGTTGAAATACAATAAATTGTATTTCGACTACCTTGGTCTGAGATACCGATGTATTTTGTTCATCAGTTGAATCGAAACGCCGTTGAAAATCAAAAGTAAGTACCGTTTGACTGCTATGCATGTCATCTGTGTCACTCTCCACAAAACCACATTGTCTTTTAATACTTTGTCTTAATAATATTATTGTTTTCTTGGTTAATACCTATATATAATATTTAATATTGTTTCCCAATTAATGTATAATGTATTTATTATTTGTATACAGAGTTTATGTGTTTACAACATAACCGGCATCAATATTCACATGGTCTGATTCAAGACTGCTGACAATGCATCATTTAGAAAAAATCAAAAAAATCAACAGTCGCTCACAAATCATAATGATGTCTTATTCCTGCACTTGCTTCATTCGCTCACCACCTCCGACTATGGTTATAGAAGTTTGATAAACACAACCATGTTCATGAGCGTACTTCAGAGACTTTATTTATTCTGAAACTGGCAGTTTTATGACAAGGATAACCGTTTTTATAAGCGTACATCAGACAATCCCAGCGTCAATTGCCACAGTCTCGACACATATACAAAAGTATGTGTGCCAACACTGAGGCACTTGGATTGTTTGATATGCGCCGTTTAAAACGACTGGCCTTGTCATAGCATACATCAAAGGTGCCACAAGTTGAGAATAATTAGATTAGCTGAAGTATGCTCATGAAGATGGATGTGAATTGAGATAAATTTATCACTTGACCTAACTAACCAAAGAATACAAACTTTATTTGCTTTATTAAAATAAATTTCAGGAATTTAAAAATATTACATCATTATTAAAATATTTTTTTTTTTTCATAACATTTTCTTGTGATTTTATTTTAACTACCACAATAACATTTATATTTTAATACATTTTTCATAATAATCTTGTGTTATACTTTTCAAAAGAAATTAAAGTGTAATTTCATAAATTATATAAATGTTTTTAATTGTTGTGACTTAACTGCATTCAGTTTATGATATTTGTTTTTCAAAATAAACTGTCAATAATATGTAGTTTTGGTATTTTTAAATTGCTTAAATTACAACTAATGACTTATGGAGAGTCTTGTTTTATATTTTTAAGCTTCTTGACTTAGTATATAACAATGGTTGAATGGTATAATATGTCAACGTTAAGATAGCTAAGACCTTTTAGGAGGTTAGGGCGTTAGGCATAGGCAATCTCAATGAAAGTTTTTGAGAAAAATTAAAATTCTAATTTAGAATACTATAGTTATTATATTTTTGCATAACATTATGGTTGGACATTTATTGATTTATGATTTTATAAACGTTATACATAATCTAAATGAAACAATAGAGACTACTTACTATCTTCTTTCTTTAAAACAAAATGCTCCAGATTTAAATAAATTACCCAAAAATGTACAGGTATTTATTATTTTTTTGGCATTTAGTTTAGCTTGATAAGTAACTAAAATATTTTATTTTTTAGTAGAATGTTTTAATTTTTAAATTGCAAATTAGAGTAGTTTATTCACAAGGTAAAGTTGATTTATTTGTCTTATAACTAAAACTTATATTTATTTGAAAGAATAAATATTGGTATATTACTATATTAGTGTATATTGTTTACATTGTTTATAGACATAACTATATTTAAGAATTTATATACCTAACCAAATACATTTTCATTTTTAGAGGTTTTGATTATGATTCAATTCTTATAGGTATGCTGTTTTTCATTTTTTATCTGACTTTATTTTTAAAATACATTTTATGGAGTTTATTCACTTGGAATTGATTAATGGTTTAATAATGCTGTATAAAAATATTGTATTGCATGGTACTACTATAGTTAAAAAAAAATTATTAGTTGCTACCAGACTACAGGTTCTGATACTTTATATTATTATACATTATAGTCTCCATGCTTAACTTTATTCATTTTATTTCATTCAAAGGAAAAATTGGCCAATTTACAATATACAATAAATAATAATGTACGTAAAATAAATAATATAATCACATTATCTTTTTAATAGCATTTAACATTTACATATTGTAAGAACCTTTAACCTAATAATAAAAATATATAATAACTAGTTAATACATATTATATAATTTGTTCAATTTTTATTAAATATTAGGTTTGATATAAATAATTAACTAAAAACCATATTTGTATGATTTGTTTCCTATAGGCTAAATAATTTTGGTGTTAATACCTACCATGCATGTTTACTATAATATAATATAATTACGGTGATTTGAGTACCTGCACGGCACACGCTGGTTCTTAGTTAACAATTTTAACTTGGAATTCAGAACCACAAAACAAAAAAAAAGTTATCAGAATCTTGTACTTTTTTGTACCATCCAAAAGAAATTTTGTACTTAAAATGATTTTTTTGTATTTGTTTTTCAAATTTTGGTTTTGAAGTTAATGAAAAAAAAGACATAAAATAACCTAATACAACTTGATCCAACATTTTGTGATATTTTTTACCCTTTTGCAAGACTAGACATTAACAAGTTAAAAAGTAAAGATATTTACTGAGTTACTTTTTACTTAGATGTGACTTTTAACTTAACGAGTTAAATTTTTATTGTATTATTTTCTTAAAACCACAAATTTAAAATATTTAATTATATTTTGTAAAAAAAAAATGTTATATAAAAAAGTAACAATAATCGGAAATATTCAAAATTATTAAAAAAATATGATAAGTTATAAATAATTATTTTTTAATGATGGTTATAAGTTTTTTATTATACACAAAAAACTTGAAGAGATAACAGTGTCATAAAAAAAAAAAACTATTTACTCAGTATCTCATACACGTTTATGTACTCTTTAATTATTATTAATTATGAAATTGTTAAAAATTATTTTTATATTTCTATTATATTTAATTTATTATAGTTATTATATTTTGTTATAATAAATATAAAAGTAAAATTAAATAATAATCGTTTCATCATTAAACCATCTTACATTTTAAATAAAACAAATTGTTATAATCTACAACCTACTTTATAGGATTTTAATGTTTAAAATAGGTTAGACCTATGGTCACATTTAAAATACATTCAAATGTGACCTATGGTCACTGACCATGTATACACTTTGTTAATATGGCACCGGACAACAAAATTATGATTTTTGGCATGTCGCAATCCTTGTCTCGTTTTCGTATTTCCATATAAATTGTGTAAACTGATTCAATTATTAGTATCGACGAATAATAAATTGTTGTTTGAAAATCTAATATATTTTTTTGGACATTCTACTTGGCACAATTCTCATTGTTTAATTACACAAATTAAAGAAATAATAAATGTAGAGTAATTTGTTTAACAAAACATACTTCTCTTTCCAAATTTGTTTAACTGAGGCACCGTCTCAGTTGCCACACCCCTAAAATCGCCACTTGAGTTATTCTTTATACAGGTATGTAATATGTATAGTCAAGGGCATATTTAAGCCGGGGCCCCCAAGGTTATAACTAAGTTGAGGGGGGGGCACAGGACCAATTTATTATTAGATAAAAAAAAAAACCTTGTGTTGAATTTTCAAATCTTAGATTTAAATACAAACATTTTTATGAATTTCCTAATTAAAAAAAACTGCAAAATTTCATGATTTTTACGTATTTTGTTGAAATAATAAAAAAAAAAAAAATTAATTATGTCTATAAAAAGCTTAAAAAAAGTCAAAACATATTGAAAATGTTACTATGTATATAAATTGGTTATATAAACATTATGTGAAATTGTTATGTATTTACGGTCATTAGTTCTTCTGTTACACCTTACACAAAAAAAAAAGATCTTTTTTGTCAAAAATTTGCTTTGCTTAAAAATTCCCGTTTTTCCTTAATTTTTTTTGTTTTTTTGACGCGTTTAAAAACTATTGAGAAATTTTTACTTCTGCTGATGAAGAAAATAGGAACACTTTTACTGTCCTTAAACGTGGCAACAGACACAAAAAAATAAAAAAACACACATCATTGTAAAATTAATACATCTCTTTCCGCTCAGAATTAAAATAATAAAAATATATTTATGGAGTACAATTGCGGTGGCAAAAGAACGACTGAGTGGTTTGGCAAAATATATTTCCATTCAGAATAGACGGGCCCGGCAATTCAATTTGGAAGAAGTTATTGACAAGTTTGCTCAAATATGAAGGCTCGAAAAGTTAATTTTTAAGTATAATACTATAATATTATATTATATTGTTAGTTTTATATTAATGTATAAATAATAAAAAAATTAATATATTTTATAATAAATTATTATTTGCTCATGAATCACTATTTAATAATTTATATTTGTATTATAATTTAATTTCTGTGTTAAGGGGGGGAGGGCTTTGACTCTTATGGCCTAGGGACACCAAATTCCTCATTACGCCACTGTGTATAGTTTAATTGCATTCATAACACAGCTTAAACACATATTTATTGTAGGAACACATGACCTCTCCGAATTGTATTGTTTTAATTCGTAATGAGTTTAGGTAGGTACTCAGGTAAGTTTTACATAATCCCACAATAGATATAAATTAAATTTCCAAAGTCAATAATTAAATATTCTCTACCCTCCCCGTTGACATAAAATATGCATACAACATATATTATTATCCTCTTTAAATTATTATTTCCACGAACTAGACAACATTCCATTGAAATGTTTTAATGTTTTCAATTTCTAAATTTCCTACATATTGAATATTATTCATTGAGTTTTAATAATAATATTTGATTAAATAAATATCATATCACATATGCAAATAAATAATGATGTTTGTTATTGTTTTTACGGATGTTTATTCAAGTGTCATTATTATTTCATTACTTACAATGTTTATCATAAAAGTACTATAATTAATATTTAAGTTGCATTATTAGTATAAAGTATATGTATAAGTATATCATTATTATAAGTAGAAACTTTATCGAAATGACGACTGTTTTTCACAAGCCCTTAAGATTGATTTTAATTCTATCCAAGTGTGCAGGCTTAATTGATGTTTCATATACCTTGGAACCGACTGGATTATTGGTTCGGAATATAAACTCAACGTTTCACGCATTTTTAGAAATAGCATTGTTGGTTCTATTGTTAATATGCACTTCTTCGGATTTTTTTCAGTTCAAAAATAAATTGTATGTACTTCAAGTTTTAAATATTGTTAAATTTTGGATTATTGTTATAGCAGCAAGACTATCAACAGTATGGATTATCAAGTACTTATTTATTGTTTAATACAATTTTAAATTAATATGGGGTTTTTCAAGTGTATTAGCAGATATTACAGATACAAGTTTACACTAGACAGCAAGGCCAAAAAAATATGTTTGGGCAACCGTAATCACAAAATTAACTCAATCGTACAGTAAAAATAACAAGTACCTATATATAAACCATCCGCTTTCATACTACATTTCTACAGGGCATATACGTACAATATTCGTTATTATGTTATAAAAATACTAATTAAGATATTGATAGTTGCAAAATTAAAAAAAAAAAATTGTATGAATAAATGTTTCTCTATAGTGAATAGAAATATGACACGAGACACATTTTTTATTCTTATATAACTTTGTATGTTTTTAAATGGCAATTGGCTTTATTTGGAATTATTAAATTGTAATATTATGATCTGTTGAAACTGCTCAAGTGATAAAACTATTGTGTACACTGCACACGTATTAACACTAAACTTCTACAATTATTCAAATCAATGTACACCACGGTCAATTTACATCAGTGATAAGTGATAACTTCAAATGCCCGCATTTTCGACAAAATAGATTTTGATTTTTGGTGTAACAGAAGAAATAATGATCGTAAATACATGACAATTTCACAAAATGTTTATATAAGCAATTTCTATACACAATAATATTTTCAATATGTTTTGACATTTTTGAGCTATTTATAGACATAATTAATTTTTCATAATTATTTTCTTTTTGTTATTGCCGATAACATTTTTTCAATCCGTCAAAAAACTTGAAAATGTAATACAATGTTCTTCATAACTTGTTGTACCTGAAAATTAAAAAAAAAGTTTAGCGTTGATCTCTAATAGTTTTTATAAGCGTCTAAAATTCAGTTAAAATTTCGACAAAATATATAAATATCACGTTATTATGCTGTTTTTTTTAATTAGGAAATTCATAAAAATTTTCTATTTGAATCTAAGACTTAAAAATTCAACACAAGGATCTATAAAAGTTTTTCTACCTTTCTAAAAAAAAAAGTTTTTATCAGCGTTTGTAATTAGACTTTGGATATTCACCTGTTTTCTCCGGGAAAGATTTTCTTATTTTGATGTAATTCAAAAAGAAATTACAGTACATTTGAAAATTTCACCAAATGTTTAAATTACCAATTTCTATACACCAAAAAAATTATAATTTTGACAATTTTTAAGCTAATTGTAAGCCTTTTTTTTGTTTTTTTTTATTTGGGTTAAACAATCTATACAAATTATGTATAATAAGCTTAAGTGTTAACAAATTAATATTACAGCCAGAAAACATAAAGGAGAAGCCACCCACTGGTGACACTCCAGGTCAGAGTCCAGGGGCGGATCTTGGATATTTTGATAGGGGAAGCACATATAAATTATATAATGATTCTTTGATGATATAATTAATAATACATACTCTTATTTTTAAACAAAATTGGTAATAATAATAATAATGATAATAATAATGTTGATTACATAATATCACATACCATATAATAATAATTTATACATATATGTAGTCATTAATAAGTAAATAAGTAAAAATATTTTTATAGGTTCTCATATTGCCTCATAGGTCGAATTGAAGTTTTCGTTTATGTTTTTTAGCAAACACATCTAGTACTTCTCCTGGTTTTACTTGAATATCTTTATTTATATGCAACATTGCTAAGCCGTTAAGTCTTTCCTGGCTCATTGTCGATCATAGGTAAGTTTTAATTCTTTTTAAAGAACTAAATGACCTTTCAGCACTTGCTGTTGTTATAGGTATCACACTAAGAATTGTTAAAAGACATTTAATGTTAGGAAACATAGATGCATATTTAAAAGCTTCCATTGAAGAATCAGCCTTTTCTGGTTTATTTTTCCAAAATTGTTTCCATAAATTTAACTCACCGCGTAGTGCTTCAATACTATGAGGTAAATCTGCTTCATATGTCTTGGCCGCATTCAATATTTTATCGTCTGAAGTTTCATAAGTAAAATAATATTTAGGAATAATTAATTTTAAATTAGTAATAACTGAATCATTATTTTCATTAAAACGTGAATTTAGTTCTGACATAAGATAATCCAAATAAGGTAGAAAATAGTTAACGTGGTAGAATTCAGATAAATCAGTTGATTCGGGCTGAGCGTTTGCACGATGACATTGTTTTTTTGTTACTCTTGGAATCCTTATATCAACGTCCATTTTTACTGCAATTATTCTTGTTTCTTCAAAAATGTTTTTAAATTCCGTTTTTGAATTTTCTCTTATTGTAGTTAATAAATTTTTAACATTGTTGATCATTTCTATCGATTGTGTATAGTCAATATTAATACTCTGTAACAGCATTGAAAGTGGAAGTGTTATGGCTAAAAATTTCGTTAATATTTTTAAGGAAATCAAAAATTCAAATTTACAAATAGCTGCAGATAGAGATTGTGCATTGCTTCCTGTATGGTTGCTAAGGCTTAATTCGTCTAATGTAACTATTATAGCTGATAATATTTCCAAAAAATGTAAAATTCCATCATGTCTTTCGACCCAACGTGTTTCACACAACTTTTTAGCTTTTACTGCTTTTTGATGTGGAAAAAGTTCTGTAATTTTTTCACTCAAAAGTTGAGTTCTTAAAGCAGATTCCCTTAAGAAGTTATAAATATTTGTTATTATTCCGACTGTGTTGCGAATTGAAGGTACAGTGCTTGCTTTACTGAGCACTAAATTTAATCTGTGGTTGGCACAGTGAGTATAAAATGCAAGAGGCTGTAAACTTGCAATTCGAGATTGTACTCCTTTAAACGCACCACTCATATTCGCGGCACCATCATATCCTTGTCCTCGAAGCAGAGCAAGATCTAAATTTTTTTCTTTTAATATTTGTATAATGGTGTCAGCTAAATATTCACCAGTTACATGTTCAACCTTTGTGAATCCAAGAAAATGTTCCCGTATTGAGCATGTGTCCGAATCAAAATACCGAACACAAAATGAAAATTGTTCAGAAATACTTACGTCAGTCGTCTCATCAGCTAAAATACTATAAAATTTTGAAATATGAACTTTTTGAATTATTTTATCACTTATAACATTTCCGCAGCAATCAATTAAATCATTTTGCGTCGTCTTACTAATATAGGTAGTATTTTTTGTTGCAGATTTGAAATGCTCTTTTAGAATTTGATCTCCAGCATTAATACGAAATTCTAATAAAGCCTTAAAATTTCCTTTTTGATTTTTGATATCGTCATCAACAGAATTTATAGAACCATCATCTCTATGACCGCGTAAGGATATATTTTGTAGGCCACAAAATAGTATGGTTTCAATAATAGGGATTAATTTTTGCCTATTTTGTTCAACTTTACGTGTCATAGCAGTCTCTAATGTTGTTTCTATATTTTGTATTTTTCCATTCATAACACTTATGAAATTATCAGATTTAAAAACACAATTCTTATGGTAGTCATTATTTTGATGGGCCTTAAAATTTTCTTTTGCTTTTTTGTAAAGAGATAATGGTATTGTAACTAATTTTCCTAGTTTTACACGACTACGACCTCCCTCATAGCTTTCAAATAAAACACATATTCTACAAAAAGCTCCTCCGAGTTTTTGGCTATAAGACAACCAGGGATACTCATTTATCCAGTGAAGTTTAAAGGAACGATTTTTATCTCCTTGAGAAATTAGAGGAAAAATAAAATTTTCATGTGGAATCCACGGATCACGTAAAATATCATAAAGTTCGTCGTCTTTTATTTTATTAAATTTAAAACCTACATAGTTGCCAATATCTCTTGTATTTGAAATTTCAGTAGCAGTGAAATGAATTGAGTTGGATTGATCGTCTTCATTTTGGGGCATAATTTCATTTTCAGACTTTTTGTGTACAATATTATCATCTAATTTTGTTTTTTTAAAAAACGTTAATATATTTGTATTCTGACGTTTCTTCTCCATGATTTGGATTTATACGTATTATAAGTTTTAATCCCAAATAAAAATAAATCTAAAAAATACAAATAAAGTTCTATTAAAGAATGTATGAAAGAAAATTACAATTTGGTTAAGCTATTTTTAAATTAATAACTCGATAGTTTTCTATAGGTATGATTAACGATTAGCAGCCGACAATGACGAGCGTACACGCAGTTAATTTTAAAAAATAGAAATAAACTACCCAATATATTAGTATATTTTACCGTATGGACGACGCTGCCTGTCGTCCAAAACTTGAATACATATAAGATGTATAAGCGTCAATAGACAATAAATATAAACATATAATGAAATTAAAAATATAAACTTACATTTAGCGTTGAAGCGTAGCCCTTCGTCTGTAGCAATTTCACAATTACACTATTATTTTATAAAAATTATAGTGTTATAACTTATAACAGTGCTGTGTGCTTGTGTGCAGTACGGCCAGTACGAAATTAAATTGTAAGTACCTATACCACGTCGTTGTCGCGGCGTCGCAGCGGTGTCGCGCGTTAAGATAACGCAAGACGTGTGCTCCGGGCCTAATGGTTATAAATAGAGATCGATAAGATACTAAGCTGTAACTCCTTTTATCAGTTTAAATGTACCTAATTAATGATTTTACTAGTAGGTAAAAGGTAGTATTATTTTTATTTACAACTGTATTTTTATTTATATGATACTCGTAGTAACATAAAAAAAATGTTGATAGAAAATTGACAGGGGGGGCACGTGCCCCTGTGCCCCTCCCCTGGATCCGCCACTGTCAGAGTCGTAAGGTTAAATTATAAAAGTAGGTCGCGGGCACCACTTACTTTTCAATCTTTTGGGAGGGTTGCCAGGCATTGGATTGGTTAGATTTTTAGCTAGGATGTTAGGATGGTCGAAGAGAGAGTTGTGGTAACGAGAGTAAGACTTGGTAGTGGTTTCTAACACTGTGTTCATTTTTAGGTCTGAGTGTAAAGTTTGATTGGATACATAAAAAGGAGCCTTTGTTATTAAACGAAACAATTTATTTTGGGATATTTGAATTTTGTTTATATGTGACTTTTTTGCAGAGCCCCATATTTGGATGCCATACATCCAAATGGGTTTAAGGAGAGTTTTATATAAGTTTAGTTTAGTGTGAAGTTTGATTTTGCGTTAAAGAAAAATTTAAGGGAACGAAGACGAGAGTTTAGTTTAATTTTGGTGTTATGAGTATGGTGGGCCCAATTTAGTTTTTTGTCAAAATATATATCTAGGTATTTTGTGCTTGGTGAGGTTGGAATTGTGTTGTTGTTAAAAGAAATTTGAGGGCAAATTTGATGTTTAAGGGTAAAAGTGATGTGGCAGGATTTGGTTTCGTTTATTTTGACTTTCCAATTTTAACACCAGGATTCCAAACGAGAGACATGAGATTGAAGTTGAAAAGAGGCAATGATAGGGTTTTCGTGTGTTGAAAGGATAGCTTCATCATCGGCGTATTCAGCAACGAACGTGTAGGGAGAAGTGGGTTGATCAGCTATGAAGATGTTGAAAAGGACAGGAGCTGTAATTGCTCCTTGAGGAACACCGGCTTCTATAGTGGATATAGACGAGAGACTTGAAATTATAAGCCTAAGACATTTTTTGGTTTTTTCAAATTTTTTTTCTTTAGATATCGATTAAAAAAATTTTGTTGGGTCAAATTTCTTGAAAATTTAATACAAGATTCTTTATAAATTGTTAAAATAGTAGATCAAAAATAATAAAAATTCATAGGGCCAATTTTTTTTTATAAGCATTTAAACATCAAAATGTTACCGAAATTCGTCATCGAACATTTGCAAATGGTTTTGTAGTTAACAATTTATAAAATGTTTAGTTTTTATAACTAAGGATTTAAAATTTGAAACAAGGTTTCGCGTAAGTAGCTTATTGTATGACCAAAAAATTAAAAAAATTATATATAATAATAGATTTATACCTATAGGCATTTTAAGATAAAATGTGTACATCAAAATTTTAAACATTTGTAAATTGTTTTGTAATTAAAAATTGATAAAATTGTCAGTTTTTATAACTAAGGATTGAAAATTCAAAACATGGTTTTTCGTAAGTTTTTTTTCTAAATTTAGTTTTAAAAAATTTTAAGGTACAAATGCACTCTTTTTTTTAAGCGTTTACAGTTCAAACTCTTACAAAATCCATCAAAATCATCAAAATAATGTAAGTTATTTAGTAGTTAAAAAATTTTTAAAAATTAATTAATAAAAATGCATAAAATTTTTTTTAATTGATATTAAAGGATTGAAAATTCAAAACTAGATTATAAATAAGTTTTTCTTACGACGACAGTAAAAAAAATTCCATAAGAAAACCGTTTAAAAAAATTTATAAGCATTTAAAGTTAAAACTCTTACAAAATGCGTCTTAATCACTAAAATATACAAACTATTTTGTTGTAAAAAATGTATAACATTTTGAGAATTTTTACCCAAGGTTTAATACGAGGTTCCTCATAAACTGTTATGTAAATAGAACTTAAAAAAAAAGTTAATTGTGAGTCTCCAATAGTTTTTTATAGGCATCTATACTCTATAGTTGAAATTTCAAAAAAATCACGACCCTGTTTTTTTTATTAGTAAATTCATAACATTTTTTCAATAGAAGGATCTCTTAAAGTTTTTCTACCTTTCTAAAAAAAAAAATTTAAAGGAAAGTCCAACTAATTTTTTATGAGCGTTTGAAGACGTTGGATATTTTCTGCAAAAATTAATTAACCTACTGTATTATTAATAGTAATGTGAATGATTTTAATAGCAATAATATCATAAAATACACTTAATTATGTAGGCTGAGTCTTCACTCAGAATCGTTTTTCGTATACAATGATTTTTATCATTGAATTCAAATTTAATACATCCATGAAAGTGATACACTCGACACATACTGTACAGCAGAGCGGTATACCAACTTGCCGACCTTTTTTCTGATCATTCGCAGTTAGTTATTCTTTTTTTCAATTATCTGAACAATTACCCAAATTAAATTTCTTCATAGTATCGAATAATCATATTAAATTATCACAATTAATTCGTTTTTGTTTTTTTTTCAGATTCATTAATGGCATAATTGAGTTTGATCGAAAAATTACACCACTTTCAACAAATTTGTTGATCTCACAGCGTTCATGGACAATTAAACATTGGAATAGGATTTTTATTTCGTTATTTGCATACTTTATTGGATTTAAGTTTTTGCATTTTTATATATGACCCATTAAGTTTGAAAACCTTCTACTTTCGGCACACCGTGCAATATTTAGTGTGCCATATATTATGGATTATGCAATTACGATCTCTTCGTGTTTTTTTCTTCAAAACTTATACGTCAGATTCCAGACGTTAAACGATTTTTGGAAATGTCTTCCTGCCGACTTAGTTGACACTTCTGGCAAATGGACACTTATCGAAATAGTGGTTTTGATGGAGAACACGCGTCTATTACATGCCGAACTTTGCGAACTGTTAAAAATGTTTACTCTAGGTTACGGTCCATTGCTTTTGGGCTTCTTCTCGATGAGTTATATCAATTTGCTTATATCTTTTTATTTTGTTATCAACAATAAAGCATTATCCAGCACACATTCATCCGCAATTGATGTCTGGAGTCACATTATTGTTCAACATACAAATTCTCACGTTTTTAATGTCTATTATCGTGTTTGTTTCATTCATAAATGAGAAGGTATCTAACCCAAAGAGTTATTCAGTCTGTTATTCAGTTAGTTTGCTCACTCTTGTCTTTTTGTTAACTATACCTTTTTAAAAAGATAGTAAAACTAAACATGGACAATAGCATTAGAAAAATTATTATCAATTTATTTTTACAGAGAATGGAAATGATATCATGCCTACGGTTATACCGGATTTCGAATTTACACATTGATATAAAACGACAAGTAAAATATTTACTTTGTATTTTGTATTCTAATTCTTTATGTTTACTAAATAACTACCTATACAACTTAGTAAGATGCGATTTTTTTATTTCGTAATAATTAGTGTTTTATTTTTCAGATCAAAATGTTTATGAACCAAATATCAGTTTGTAATTCAGACCAAATTTCGGCATTCAGGTTTTTTGATATCAATTTAAATCTCGTTACATCAGTAAGTACCTACAAGTTTTTTTTGTTCTATTATCATATTATTATTGTATAGACGGTACCTACCTCTTTTTCATTTGCTTAATTTTTATGTATCTAATACACTGGTTCAATATTTTAATATTCATGGCATATTGCCCATAATGATATATATTGAGTGTATTAATGTATTAGTGTACTAACGCGCCACAGAACAACGATCGAGAGTCATTGATCTATTTATTAGATGTTACTGTAATATGAACTTGCCGAATATTTGTCTATTATTACTAATAATAAACAAAAATATCAGAAAATTGTGTTTTGTATTTATTTTACAGCTTTGGGTTTTTTAGGTTCGTTATGAGAAGAAAAGAATAATTTCTAATTTTTTGTTTGTTTACAGATACTTGTATTATTGATTAGTGCATTAATCACATTGATACAGTTGAAAGATCACCCAATGATATTGAAATTAAACAATGACACAAAATCCTACTTGTCAAAATCTTATATGGAAAATTTCAGTTATCACAATTGAGCGAATATTTGATATTTAGTTTATTTCGCTACTAGTTGGTAGTTATTGAAATAATGAAATAATATAACCTATTTACACAGTTTTGCAATAAAATACTGTAACAATGTATGTTTGATATGAAGAGAGAAGAAATATTTATTTAGTCTTGATTTATTTGCTCGTCTTACCACTGTGTAATAAACCTTAAATTATTACAGCCGAGATTGTTGTTCAATTTAGTCTTATTTCCCTAAATTCATTAGTGGTAAATTGTTTAAGTTGTTGCTTGGTAAACGTTAGGTTCACTGATTTTAATTGATGGTTTGATGGTCTGCTAAACATAAACATGCCACCTGGCGTCCAACTTGTTACTTTTGCGGACGATGGAGCTGTCTTAGTCACTGCAGTGGCGGATTAGGGGGCAGGCTAAAAGGCTATAGCCTAGGGCGGCTTTTTGGGAGGGCGGCATTTTTTTTAGAATTAAGAGTTATTATTGACTTATGAGGAGTATTTTTTTTTTTATATTTGTTATATAAACACGAATAAAAATAATTTTAATAAATAATAACTTATTAGTACCTATGTACTTATTGGGAACATGCGACCTTCCAAGTATAGGTATTTTCAGAAAACATAAATATAACAGTTAGATATTTACTTATTTGTTATTTTCGAAAAGATATCAGTAATTATACATGTTCTCAGTAACAATAAATTGTCATTATACCACTACCCGCAGGCCACAATCACGTCTACGGCAACACAGTCTGTTTCTCTCGCACATATGTTGGCTTCAATGTATTATACGTAAAACAGCTATCATTCCTAGTCTATTATATTTACGTCTATGGTTCTAATGGCTATTGATAATATTATTATATGCAAGACCAATAAAATAAACCTTTTATTTCTCACGTTTAAAATTTACAAATGATCATTTGATTGTTGGCATTTGATGAGTGACGATGGTCGACGAAAAGGCGGAGAGCAAAATTTAAATTTAAATTTGGTCCAGAAACACTGTCTCCTTTAAAGTTAATACAATTTATTTATGAAAATGAACTTAAAATAGTTTATCCAAATGTTGAAATAGTTTTGAGAATTTTTGTTAGTACACCAGCAACTAATTGTTCGGCTGAAAGGTCATTTTCGTGCCTCAAAAGGATAAAAAATTACCAAAGATCGACAATGAGCCAACAAAGATTAAATGCTTTAGCAATATTGTGCATTGAAAACCAAATTACAGCAAATATAGAATACGAAGACATCATAAAATCCTTCGCAGAGCAAAAAAGCAGACGCAAAATATTGATATGATGTTTTAATTTATTTTAATAAATAACAATTATTTGTATAAATTATCTATTTTGTAATTGTAAAAAAGAAAGTTTTCATTTAATTTAATTTTAATAAATGTTTTCAAAGATTTTATACCAATTATTTTCAAATATTATTTATAGGTATATAATATGATAGCTATGTTTTTGTGTTCAATGTTTACTACCTATTTCATATCTGGCTATTTATATTTCTATTATGTGACGTTAAGCATTGTTTATTTGTACTGGTAATAACTAATAATAATGATAACTGAAGTAAAATAATAGACATGAAATATTTTATTTTTAGAAGTTTTCTATTTTAAAGATTTAATATAGTAAATTTTTAGTGAATACAATTTGAAGAGAAGGGTATAGACCAAATATTGTTGGTTCCTTAGTATAGCAATAGGGGGGGGGGCGCCAGAGTGATTAAGCCTAGGGGCACCAAAATGCTAAATCCGCCACTGAGTCACTGCCTGAACAGGAGAGGTGCCGAACCCTGCTCTTCTCGATGTATCAACCTGGATACAGTTTATCGGCCTCCAGTTGCCACAAACGAGAAAATATATAACGACTAGGAATTGATCATCAAAGAGCACCTGATTCCGATTAAACGCCACATGCGTTACATCGGTGTTTAATTGGACATGCTCCTATTTACCAAGCATGTAAGCAAGGCATCCAAGAAGGCAACCGAATAAGCTCTGACAATTGGAAAACTGATGCTCAACGTCGGTGGACCTTCCCAGAGTAAGCGGGCATTTCTCAGAAACGTGGCCAATAGCAAGTCCCATCTGGGCCGCTGTCGGTGTAAAAGCAGCAAAAAAACCGTACATCCATGTCCAGGGTCCAGCGAATGGTAGCTCTCCGCACTACGAGGACCTATCAAACTGTCTCCGGCGACGCATCATAGGTAATCTCCATGATGTTACCTGCAGACCTTCTCCCCCACGAGAGAGCTAGAGTTTGACACCGAATCGAGGAAGACACTGCCGCCATACCGAGTACAATAAAAAATGAAGAGAGAGCAATAAGCACCGTCTCCTGGCAAAATAGGTAGAACCTAGGTTCTCACCTTTCAAATAACACAGGCGCTGTCTGGGCATGGTTACCTCCGCAGCTAGCTGCACCTCATGGACCGGGTGGACGATAGAACGTGTAGGTACTGCCTCAACAGGGACGACACAGAGGAACACACCGTGTTTTAATGTCCCAGGTGGGATGACAAAAGTACTTGACTTAAGTACTTAGGAGATCGCCGGAGGAATGCCACCGTTGTGGAAGGAATCCTGTGCGGCCACACTTCAAACAGTTTGCAGGATGACCCCAACTCTTGATCACGCCTCCTAGCTCAGGAAATTGTAAGCCGGATCAAAGTCATCTCAATGATTGCCCTCATTCTCAGAAGAGAAGGACGACCGCAAGGAACAAACCGCTTAAGAAGCAACTCGGAAAGAATGAGAAGATGAGACTATTACAACCAGTCTGATGGGGATGAAGAACGTAGACACTCTCTCGCCGATCAAGCAACCGTGATACATCGGAGGTGCCACTGACCTATACGAAATTTATCCTCACGATGGAACCAAGGGCGGGCAGGACAATTATTACGGCATCGATGAACACGATGGACTCTACTCTCAGCACAATACTCCAGGGCGGCGGACTCCGGTCGGCCAGCCAAAACTACAGCTGCAAAACCATTAGTTTATGTAACTTATTCTTGTATGTAAATATATTTTTCTATGTGCACCTATAGGACCAGCTCAGATGTACAATTAATAATATGTATTACATTTTAATGTGTATGTTAATAAACTATAGCAGCGCTGCAAGAATAATGCAAAAGCAGTCCCTGTGGCGTCGTTGGTTCAAAATTTAAAAAAAAAGTGATGGCTTTGAGCAAAATAATATAAATATTTAAGTTAATTATTCATTAATACTATGTTTTAAGTACGTGTAAATATTACTTGATTAAAAGTTTCGATTTATGGAGGATTTTCATTGTCATAGCCATTGCTAATAAATTATTCATTTTATTCTTCCACACATACTGCTACAGAATCTAAACACAGGACCATAAGCGCAACTAGGGGGGGGGGGCTTAGCCCCCCCAAAAATTGTAATAGCACCCCCAAAATAAATTATTCAATTGATTCCTAAAACATTAATATACCTTTAAGAGGACGCCATACCCGCATGTGTTGTTTCCGTCTTACAAGTGCGTAACATACCAAATTTACGCTCAGCAGTTGACGTTTTATGACGTTAGCTTAAAAATTAGAGGGAATCGACCTATTATGAAACTTGATGGTAAGAACTTAATCTGTGTTTTGTTGGACATTTTTTTACAATAATTCAGTTTTTTAGTGAGTTATGTGTGTATAATAAATGTAAATTAAAAATGCTCATAACTCACTTAAAAACTGAATTATAGTAAAAAGATTTCCAACAAAACACAGATAAAGTTTTTACCATCAACTTTTATAATAGGTCGATTCACTCTAATTGTTAAGCTAACGGCATAAAACGTGAACTGCTGAGCGTAAATTTGGTATGTTACACGTTTGTAAGACGGTGACAACACATGCGGGTGAGGCATCCTCTTAAAAATTCAGCTGTATTTTTTTTTTTTTGGAAAGTTTTTAAAGTTTAATATTTTTTTATATTGCCTACCTTTCTATAAATTGTGGCTAATATAACAGAGTCCTATACTCATATTTTACGTTTTCTATGATATACGTTTTTATCATTCGTATTATGTACACACTGACTGGTTAATTGGAGATTGAAAGTGATACTTGATAATCTGTTATGAGGACCAAGGTGGATATATATATCCACCGTTATGAGGACACTGTGTATCATTTAGGTGTCTTAACCAATAGCACTAATTTTAGGTAATACGTTCCTACGATCATATCAGTTACCAAAAAGGCAATCTGAAAAATGAAATAGCTGTCTTCAAAAGTTCAAAAATGCATTCTGTAATAATGAAAAAACAACTTATTTTAATCTCATTCAGGAAAATTTATCCAAAAAAGTTTTTCCAAATTTCTACAAGATGGTCCAAGTTGCCAATATATTGCCAATTTCTTCTGCAACATTTGAGCGTGCATTTTCTGCCATGAGGCGAATAAATATCTACTTGAGATCTACAATGGATCAAGATCGCTTTAGTAATTTATCAATACGTATTGAAATAGATGTAGAAATTGATCCTGAGACCATTTTAAACAATTTACATCTACCAATAAAAGAAAGATGAATTTCTAAACTTAAATAACATGTTAATAATTATTTTATGATGCATATAAATATAATTAAAAAGTAAATGTCGGTATTTTAATGGTGTTGAAATATGAAGATGGTTAGTGGGGGTGTGGGGGGCTTTGACCCCCACAGGTTACCTTTGGTATAATGTTGAGGTGGGGCTATAGCCCCCCCTAGGATTTTGTGCTAGTTGCGCCGCTGCACAGCACAATAATTATAATTATTACTTAACCAAACTAAGTTGTGGGACAAATAAAAATAATAACAATCATTTATCAACATTTAATAAATTACCAACAAATATTAAATTAATTGATCATAAAAAAAAATTTAAGCTGGATGTTAAAAGATAATATTATGTATAGTTGTATCATTAATATAACATTACAATGTTTAATAAATTGTTTGTTGATTTGATTATTATTAAATTTATTAACTAAATATTTTTTTTCTCACCTTATATTACCATTATTTTTAGATTCTGAGTGGAGTGATAAATGTACTGATTTTACAATGTTGTGTAGTGTTTTTTATTTTATTGTTTTTAGCGTCTGTCATATCCAATGTTTAATTTCAAACGCTCGTAAAAAATTAGTTTGACTTTCCGATAAACTTTTTCTTTTTTAGAAAGGTAAAAAAACTTATAGAAAATCTTGTGTTGAATTTTCAATTGAATAGAACGTTTGTTATGAATTTCCTAATCAGAAAAACTGCAACATTTTGTGATTTTTACGTATTTTCTCAAAATGTCAACTTTAGATGCTTATAAAAAACTATAAGATACTTAAACTCAAGCAGTCAAGCTCAACTTTTTTTAATTTTCGCTTTCAAAAAGTTATGAAGAACATTGTATTACATTTTCAAGTTTTTTGACCAACTGAAAATATTATTATCGACAATAAAAAAAAAAATAAGAAAAACCTGAATATTGTTTATGCCTATAAATAGCTCAAAATAGGCCATAATATATTTAAAATTGTATGCTGTATAGAAAATGATTATATAAACATTCGGTGAAAATTTCATATATTTGTAGTCATTATTTATTTTGTTAAAAATTTGTATATTTTCTTGATTTTTTTGGATTTTGTAATAGTTTTAATTTTAAACGCTTACTAAATTTTTTAACTGTTTTCCTGTTGAATTATTTTATGGTTGTCGTAAGAAAAACGTATGTAGAATCTAGTGTTAAATTTTCAAACCTTAGATATGAATATAAATTTTTTTATAAATTTCCTAATCAAAAAAAAATGCATTTTATTTTTATTTAATAAAAAATGTATTACTTTAAAACTATTTGTAATTTATTATAACTATTTAAAAAACAAAAAGGTCGGCAAGTGGGTACCGCTTTGCTGTACAGTAGGTGTCGAGTGGGTCACTGTAATGGATATGGTATTAAATTTGAATTCAATGATAAAATCCTAATTATTATAGAATAGCCAATATTGCCATTAGTATAATACAGTAGCCGGAGAATTGAATTCATATTTGCAAAACATAATGCATTTGCATATTATCCTAGAACTAACTATTAGAGACTTACGTTTAACTTTTTTTTTAACTACCACTTACATAACAGCTTATGAGGAACCTTGTATTAAATTTTCAAACCTTAGGTTTAAATTCTCAAAATGTTATACATTTTTCACAACAAATTGATTTGTATATTTTCTTAATTTTATAAGAATTTAAACTTTAAACGCTTATACAATTTTTAAACTTTTTTTCTTATTAATTTTTTTTATGGTTGTCGTGAGAAAAACTTATATATGTAGAACCCAGTGTTGTATTTTCAAACCTCTTAACCTTAGATATGAATTGAAACTATAATTGTGAATTTTTATGAATTTTTAACTACAAAATAACTCTTATGTTTTATGAACTTTATGGTTTTATGTTTTACATTCATTATTCTTAATTGATCATCAGTGGACGCCACGTCGCCACTTACATGGCTCGCTCATAAGACTCAAAATAGAATGAAATAGTCCGGTTATCTAAAAATACATTTAAAAAGATGTCAGTTAAAAGACTCACTACTTCGGTTTTAGGACTCAAATTTTGTAAAAAAAAAATGTAGAAAATGTAGAATATGTAGGCATTTTTGATTAGATTTTGAAATAAATTAGTTTTGAAAAGTTATTAGTTTCGTATGTTTTCAATTCATATCTTCTCGCACTTTATCGCTATTATCGTTATTATAATGTAAAGTGTAAATACACTCTATATTTAGATTTAAAAAATAGGAATAATGCTTAAATAAACAAATAAAAATACTCTTATAATATTAATTACTTAATATTTGTAAACAAACATTATGAAAACGTTTAGTTCCCTACCAAAAACTGATTTGACAATATTTGAAAATAATAAAGTATAGCTTTATGTATTGTTACTAAGAATACTGTCAACTTAAGTATAATACATAATTATAATTCAACTAATACCGTATAGCTTACTATTAATAAAATATTATGTACAAAAATTATACAAATTTAAGAAATGATAATTTATTGTAGCGTAATTTGTTTAACAAAATGTTTTGTCACTTCTCTTTCCAAATTATTTAACTGAAGCACCACCTCACTTGCCACACCCCCAAAACCGCCAAATAAAGTTAAACGTTATACAGGTATGTATATAGATTAATTGCATTCATAACATAACGCAAATACATATTTATTGTACACATGACCTTTCTGAATTGTATTGTTTTAATTCGTAATTATGATTTTGTAATGTGCTTAGGTAGATACTCAGGTAAACCTTTACATAATCCCACATTTGATATGAATTAAATTTTCAAAGTCAATAATTAAATATTCTCTACCTTCCCCGTTGACATGAAATGTGCATACAAAATATTTTATTATTTTTATGATAATAACTACGAACTAGACAATATTCCATTTAAAACGTTTAAAAAAGTTTTCAATTACTGAATTTCCTTCATGTTGTATATTTTCCATCTAGTTTTAATAATAATATGTGAATATAAATAAACATCCCATGTAAATAAATAATGATGTTTGTTATTGTTTAATTCGAGTGTCATCATTAATTCACTGCTAACAATGTTTATCATAAAAAAACTATAGTTTATATTTTAATTTCAGTGTTGGTAAAAAACTTTATTGTAATGACGAATGTTTTTCATAACACTTTAAAACCGATTTTAATTATATCCAAGTGTTTAGGCTTAATTGATATTTCGTATACCTTGGAACCGCGGACTGGATTATTGGTTCATAATATAAACTCAACGTTTCACGCATTTCTAGAAATAGTACGGTTGATTGTGTTATTAATATTCACTTTTTCAGATTTTTATCAGTTCAAACAAGAATACTATGTACTTCAAATTTTAAATATTTTTAAATTTTGGATAATCATTATAGCAGCCAGGTTATCAACAATATGGATTATCAAGTATCTATATTTGTTATTTAATACAATTTTAAATTTATATTGGGGTTTTTCAAGTACATAAGCAAAGATACTACAAGAGACAGCAAGGTTGGAAAAATTTGTTTGCGCGACCTTTATCACACAACTACCTTAATCATATTGTTAAAATTGTCACATAGGTTTAAACCGTGCGCTTTCAATGCCTTTCATACTGTTACGTAGAATATACCCACAATATTGTCGTTATTAATGTATAAAAATACCAAGTGAAAAATTGATTGTTGCAAATTTAAAAAAGTTTTCTGTGAATAACAGTCTCTTTATTGTAATAGTAAATAGGTTACGACACTAGACCTGACAATATTGTACCTGTAAATACTTCTTATTCTTATACAACATAATACGTTTTAAATTGCAATTGGCATTATTTGGATTTATTGAATTTTAATAATAGTATTATTATTATTATTATATTATGATCTGTTGAAACTGCTCTGATAGAAATGTTGTGTGCACTGTATACAGAGCACAGCACACGCATAAACAGCAAGCTTTTACCATGCAAATCAATGTCCACCGACCACCGTGGTGAAATGACAATATAACATCAGTGATAACTTCAAGTGCCTGTAACTAGTTTTTATAAATTATTATAAAAAGTATTAGGCTTCATATTAGGTTTCATAGAATAACTAGATTCAATATTCTACCAAATAGGTACCACCCTCAACATTTGGACTGAAGCATTTTTTCCAAATCAATACTTTTATGGACCACTGAAAATATGAATTTTAAATCATATATTATGATGTTTAATATTTTAATATTATTATAAAGGTAGGATTTAATTTAGCTAAGTAGCATTTAGAAGTAACAGAAATATAACATTTTTTTCTGTTCATTCGCAGTTAGATATTCTTTATTACATATATCTGGTCAATGACCCAAATCAAATTCCTTTAAGAGGACGCCACACCCGCATGTGTTGTCTCCGTCTTACAAACGTGTAACATACCAAATTTACGCTCAGCAGTTCACGTTTTATGCCGTTGGCTTAAAAATTAGAGTGAATTGACCTATGATAAAAGTTGATGGTAAAAACTTTATCTGTGTTTTGTTCGAAATCTTTTTACTATAATTCAGTTTTTAAGTGAGTTATGATGAGCATTTTTAATTTACATTTATTATACATACATAACTCACTTAAAAACTGAATTATAGTAAAAAGATTTCCAACAAAACACAGATAAAGTTTTTACCATCAACTTTTATAATAGGTCGATTCACTCTAATTTGCAAGCTAACGGCATAAAACGTGAACTGCTGAGCGTACATTTGGTATGTTACACGTTTGTAAGACGGAGACAACACATGCGGGTGTGGCGTCCTCTTAAAGCATCGTATAAGCATAATAAATTATCACATAATGAATTTTTGTTTTTTATTTCAGATTAATTAATGGTATAATTGACTTTGATCGAAAAATTACACCACTTTCAACAAATTTATTGATCTCACAGCGTTCTTGGACAAATAAACATTGGAATAGGATTTTTATTTTATTATTTGCATACTTTATTGGATTTAGGTGCTTACATTATTATGTATGGCCTATTAAGTTGGGAAACTTTCTACTTTTGGCACACCGTGCAATATTCAGTGTGCCATATATTATGGATTATGCAATTACGATCTCTTCGTGTTTTTTTCTTCAAAACTTATACGTCAGATTCCAGACGTTAAACGATTTTTGGAAATGTCTTCCTGCCGACTTAGTTGACACCTCCGGTCAATGGACACATATCGAAATAGTGGTTTTGATGGAAAACACGCGTCTATTACATGCCGAACTCTGCGAACTGTTAAAAATGTTTAGTCTTGGTTACGGTTCATTGCTTTTGGGGTTCTTCTCGATGAGTTATATCAATTTACTTATCACTTTTTATTTTGTTATTAATAGTAAAGCATTATCCAGCACACATTCATCCGCAAATATCATAGATCATACAATACCGCTATTTATCTACACACAAATGATCATGTTTTTGATGGCCATCATCGTTTTCGTTTCATTCATAAATAATAAGGTAACTCAATGAGTTATTCATCTTGCTCACCCTCGTTGTTTTGTTAACTATACCTTTTTTCTGATGATTATTTTTATTTAACATAACCTAAACAATTTTAAAAAACTTAGATTAAATATTAGACTACCTAGCTGACCCGGCAATGCATTCCTATTGATATATTTCCGTATATATTTACTGTTTCGCTTTCGCCCTAAATGAAAATAATATACATAAATATGCCACACAATATTATAAATTGTTAAATTTTCTCAAGTGCCATTTCTTTTTGCAATTCATTCATATTTTTCTTGTATACTTAGGTAATGCATCATCTTCATCCATCATTTTTCTAATTTATTTCACCGACTTCTTGAACGAATATAATATGTATTACTTTACATGATTATTTTTAAAAGCCCCGGGGTATGATTTATCTACTTCATACACAGATATGAACTTGTCCTCTGTAATCAGATATAAAATTGATAATTATAAATATTTTTAGGATTATGTAGACTTAATTAAATAATAATTCCAAATAGGTTATAATATAATTATAATTTATAACACAAAGTTAAATGTTGCATATTTTAAAAACATGGACTATAGCATTAGAACAATTATTTTAAATTTATTTTTACAGAGAATGGAGATTATAACATGTCTACGGTTATACCGGATTTCGAGTTTACACATTGACATAAAACGACAAGTAAAATATTTACTTTGTATTTTGTTTTCTAATTCTTTATGTTTACTAAATAACTACCTATACAACTTAGTGAGATGCGATTTTTTTATTTCGTAATAATTAGTGTTTTATTTTTCAGATCAAAATGTTTATGAACCAAATATCAGTTTGTAATTCAGACCAAATTTCGGCATTCGGGTTTTTTGATATCAATTTAAATCTCGTTACATCAGTAAGTACTAGTTTTTTTTGTTCACTAAACATATTATTATTGTATAATATGTAGTAGGTACCTCTTTTTCATTTGATTTATTGTTATCTATCCAATCCACTGGTTCATTATTTTAATATTTATGGCATATTTCCTATAACAATATATTTTGGGCTATAGGTACTAGTGCGCTCTGCAGAACATAGATTGAGACGACTCATTGATGATTGATCTATTCATTAGATTTTACTGTGTTAATACACAAAATATTTGAAAATTATATTTTGTATTTATTTTACATCTAAGGGTTTTTCTTTTTTTGTCGGTAAGAGTAGTAACGAATAGTTTCTATTTTTTTGTTTATTTACAGATACTTGTATTATTGATTAGTGGAATAATCACATTGATACAGATGAAAGATCATCCAATGATAATCAAATTAAACAATGACACTATATCCTACTTGGAAAAATATTATATCAGAAATAACAGTTATCACAATTAAGCGAATGGTTTATATTTAGTTTATTTTGCTACTAGTTGTTAGTTATTAAAATATTGAAATAATATAACCTGTTAACACATTTGTACAAAAAAATAATTTTAATCCTATACTGTAATAATACATTTATGTTTGATATAAAGGGATATGAACTATTTATATTTATCAGTTTTGATTTATTTACTCGTGTTACCGCTGTATGATAAACCTAAAATTATTACAGTCAGCTCGATCGTGTTAATTTTTGAATTACACAAAAAACTAAATACATTTTGTCGAAAATTTGTTCTATCTTGTATATTCTACGGCGGTTTTCTAGCCCGATTAAAGATATACGTAAAGTATATGTATAAAATATATCTTTAATCGTGGTAATCGGGAATAAGGCCGTTGATTTCGACGGGTTGTGTGACCAGTATATTATTTTAAATCGTGTTTTCTAGTGACAGTCTTATTATCAAATGTATTACTTATCGTATTTTAAAATTAGAAGTGTGATGATTATAAATTAAAATTACTTATTAGTATTTTGGTGAGTGCGGTCTCGTACGGCATATGACTTACGCAAATGAGAGCTGTCTGAGCTCCGTTTCAGAAGTATAAATAATAAATAAGTAGCAGGTTACACAAACAATAATTTCGAAGACGACGTGGCGAATACAAAATGTTTATTGTGTTGACGACGAGCTAATCGCTATAGACAAAATGCGTAATGGCGGAGGAAATCGGTGTTCGGTCGCGACAATATGTTCGAAAAGCGTGACGGACGACTTGTTGCGAGCAGTGTCGTCCGAAAAGAGATCGAACCGGTCCGGCGGCGATGTGGCCGTGCCCAAGTCGGAACACGGGATGAGCCGGCGGAGCTGGGAGTGGAAAATCGAGCGCTTGCTACAAGTCGGGCGCACTGCTAAAGATAATATTATCTATAGACTATAGCCGTGCTTATAACAATATTAAACATTGTACATTTGCACCTATGTTAATATCGTAAATTCGTAACATCGAACTAGTTATTGCAATTGTGCGATAATGTGCCCGACAGTAACAGCGTACATAACGTAACTGCGTTTTTTATAGAAAAGAAACAAAACACAAATTGAAAATTCCTCATGCCTGTAATTTGCTCAAAAAGTGTCAGAATATTTTTAAAATGTAATGGTGTATAGAAAATGATAATACCAACATTCGGTGAATATTTTAAGTGCTTACAGTTATTCGTTTTTAAAATACAACCGAATAAGAAAATCGTTTTATGAAAAATTGTTAATTTATCGTTTAAATCCGATGTCTAATTTCAAACGTTCATAAAAAAATAGTTTGACTTTCCGATAATTTTTTTTTTTTTTTAATGTAGAAAAACGTATAAAGAATCTTCTGTTAAATTTTCAAACCTTAGATTTAAACAGAAAAAGGTGGTAAGTGGATGTCGTTCTGCTGTACAGTACATGTGAGTCACTGTTATGAATGGTGTTAAATTTGTATTCAATGATATATCATTATATATGAAAAACGATTCTGAGCGGCGACAGACTATTATCTATAGCCGTGGTCGGGCGAAAAGCGCGCATAATAATATTTACAGTGGTCGCGTACAACAAATAGAAAAAATACGAGTATAAAATAAATCACGTTAGAAAGAGTACAAAATAAATCACAGAGATAATTTCGCGTTGCGAGGTTGGTAACTTCGTGTTGCTGTATTGTATGTTGGTGATACGTAATGTAGCATCACCATTCACCACAGTATATTCTAACTCAGATGGTCGATTGTCAGATGCTTAAAACTTTAACTTTAATTTTAATCTGTACGTTCATTCATATTATTTTACTACATTTATCCACTTTACTATTGTGTCTTTATTTGTTACCTTCCAACAATGTCCATAAACGAGTTTACTCAGTGGATTTGTGATAATCTTACTGCTTTACTACAGTTTGAAGTACAACATGACATGGCGGAGTATGTACATTAGTTATTATTTTGCATTAGAAACCAAATTTTGTCAGATTACAGATACAGTTATTGTTTACAGATACATTATTTCCATGCAGTCAGAACAAGAACTTGACAAGTATTTTTGCTCGTTATTAGATATTAAATCTCAAATCTATAAACAGTTTTTAATAGATTTAAAAAAGAAACATAAAGTTTGTAAGTTCATGTTTATTGTTTGTTGTTTAATACTTGTTGATTAGTTCCTACTTAAATGCTTTATTTAGTCAACCAAAAACCAACATCCAGTGTTCAAAATACAAGCCCTCCTAAGCAAAATTCAAAATCCTCTGTTAAAGAAGATCCACAAAAAACAATCACAACTAGTGAAAAAAAGGTATATTTATTTAAAATTATTTTATATGATTTTTTAGATACTTTGCATTTTGGAAAAGATAAAATACCTATATTTATAATCTATCCTAGATAAGAAAATATAATAAATAGGTTTAATAGTCCTAGCCTTGAAAACTTAAATGAAGTGAAATACATGCAATTTTTTTTAAATTAGGAGACTTATTAATTAGTCAATCATTAAACATAAACTTCATGCAAGTTCATTTTTAAATAGATCACTTAATGAATGATTATTCTCCTGTTCTTTTATCTCTAAAATTGTCCTTGCTAACTGACAGAAAAGTTTAAGACAATTTGTATTTTATTAGATTTTCTGTCTCTCCTTAACTTAAAAAATTTGAATGTTTTTTATTTTTCTTTACAAATGATATTTTTTTTTCTGTCTCAGTACGTTCCACTTCCACTCACTATGCCACTAATTGTCCCCTAGTAAGTATGATATGGGTTGTCAATGTAAAACCATCTATTACACAATTATTTATATGTTTTTTTCTTTCTTAATGTCATATTAAGATATGTTTGTTAATATTATTATTGTAATTGTTTAACAACTGGGCTACATGCCTTGTGCTGTTAATAATTAATAAACAAATATTTAAAAAGTACATTTTTATATCGTAAAATACATTGCTTATATTTATAGAAAAAGAAATCTAAGCCAAAAAACAAAAAATATGTCAACATTTATACAGCTGAAGGTCTTAATCAACAAGAGGTGTTTTTAAAAGGTAACAATTTATTTTTATATACTTGATTATTTATTAAATTTGGTATTTGTTGTTAAGGTCGTCACAAGTGTAATTGTCAAGCATCTAGACATGGTTTAGTAAATAACTGTTTGAATTGTGGTCGAGTTGTGTGCAAACAAGAAGGATCTGGTCCATGTGTTGTATGTGGCCAATTGGTATGAGAACTTATTTTGTGTTAAAATTAGTTTTGAAATAAATATAAATTTCTAAATGTGTGATAGGTATGTTCGAATGATGAGAAACTTTTGTTAAAGTGCAATAATAATGAATCCAAAGAATTGTGTAACCAATTAAGTGAACTAACTGTTACGACAGCCGCAGACAATAAAGCTCTTGAACATCGTAATAAGCTACTAGAGTTTGATCGTACCAGGTTAGAAACGTCAATGTGTTATCACTTACAATTTAATAAAAATAATACTAACATTTTTCAAGAACTATAAATTTCAGTAAAAATAAATATTTATATTTATATTACAGTGCTAAGCGTACCAATATAATAGATGACCAAATGGATTATTATTCAGTTAATAGTGGTTGGTTATCATCTAAGGAAAAAGAACTATTACAAAAAAAAGAAGAGGAATGTCAAGAAAAGAAACACGGGGCAAGAAAAACGAGAAAGATCACTATTGATTTTGCTGGTATATAATAATAAATATAATTATTTATATATACGTTGATCATAAGATAAGGATAAAAATATAAGTTATTTTGCACACTAACAGGTAGACAAGTCTATGAAGACAATGAATCCGATGTTAAAGATGATATTGATATAGTGTCTGATGGTGAAGAGTCACTCCCAATTGTGATCAATGAACATCTAAGCAATCCTTTGATCAAAATGGACATAAAAGTAATAAATAATAATACTTTTTCGTTTATACATTTTAAATAAATACATTTGATGTATATTTTTAAAAAAAAATTGTATTGGCTTTCAGTTCAACGATAATGCAATACAAAAAATTAAAAGACATACTGTGGAAATTAACAAGTCACTAGTACAAAATAATACAGGATTCAGTAAGATACAAGATGCTGAAATAATGTTGATGACCGATCCAGGTCTTTGTTTGAGCATGCATCAGCCATATGCATCTCTCTTGTTACTAAACATTAAAAGGTAGTTTAAATATTTTCTTATAATGAGAATTTATAACTTCATTTATTTTAAAAGAATTAGAAATAACAGATTGAATTGCAAAAAATACAATGTATCACATGTATAATTTCTTATTTAGAGATTTAATAATTCATATCAAACATAATTTTATTTAAATATACATAATGTTATATTATATTAGTTATTACATTTTTTTTTAATTTTTAAATATTTTATAGAATTTTACTTTCATAATTTGTATTAATTTGCTGTAATAATTTTTTCTAATAATATAACTTACTTCCTCAGGGTAAGTATTAAAAATAAAAATCTGTTTTATAATTAATTTTAAAATTTGTACATATTTTAATAAATTAATGAGTCGACTTAAATGTCATTTGCTTTGCACTACTAACTACCAAATAAACATTTTTTGTTTTCTTTGATTTTAGTCATGAAGGCCGTACATGGTTTACACCACATCGTGGAAGACTTTGGATTGCATCAACAGCTAAAAAACCCAGTCAAGAAGACATAGAACAAATCGAGTCATTTTATAAACATTTAAAAGGTGGTAAGTGTGAACAAAAACATGACAGAATAACACTTATATTCTGAGCAGTTTTGTATTTTGTTAAATGTTGTCCATCAGCACTTTTTGCTGATGAATCAATAAAAATGCTTTCACCTTCAACCTTGTGGGTGTTTTCTGCCAAAAAATTGATCTAGTTACTAGTTGGTCAAAAGTATAAAATAGTTAAGAAAAACTAATAATAACTGTTAAAAAATGAAAATGTAACTGCAACACTAGTTTTTGACAAAATCAATTTTGTTTGTTTCTTGTAATTAAAAAATTAATAATCATATATATACCTGAAATGTTCACTAAATATTTATAATTTATTTTCTAAACATGACATAATTTTCAAAATGTGTTGGCTATTTTTGCTATATAAATATACAATATTTTTTTTTTCATTTTTCTATTCACACTTAAACATTTTTGTTTGGAAGTCCAAGAGCTTGAAAATTTAATACAAGGTTCCTCATAAGTTATTACTTCATTAATTATGTCAAAAAAATATCAAAATATCTAATAAAATATCAATATCAAAAATACATTGTTTTAATTGTGAAAAGAAAAATATAATATAAGCAATGGTGAGAAGTTTAAAGTTCATGATTAATAACTTATAAATAACAATACATTGACTACATATTTTGTTTGATAATATTTGTGGTTTTATTGCTTAAACATTCAATTTTTGAACACTTAACCTTAAACACATGACACTTTTAATTTCTATAAAAACAATTTATGAAGATTCTTGTATTATATTGTCAGTGTTTACATTTTTAACTCTTTCATCACCACTGGCACACATATGCGTCTTGTATGTTTTGTTATTGAACAATATTAATGTAATGTTTGCCAATGTATGTTATTTCGAGAATCTTTAAAAAATTAAAAAAACATCAACTTAATATTATTTAGAATGAAACAAAGTACATTTTAATGGTTTTAATTTAAATTGTTGAACATATTGATATTTTATTTGGTCCATTTAAATATTTATGTAGTATTGAAAGGGTAAATTACAAAATAAGTGGCACATTTTTGTGATTATAAAAAAAACCTGATTATTTTATTTTTTTTATTTATCAAATATATATTATATATACATAAATACTACCATATAATTTAATATTTCTTCATTTTTTTTTTTATCTTTGTGTTGTGTTTAGATGTGGAATTTCCAAAACGATATCCGACTGGCTGTTTGTTGGGCTGTGTGAATGTAGTGGATTGTTTGTCTCAAGAGGAGTACATTTCTAAATATCCTCAAGGAGAAAACGAAAATCCATTTGTGTTTATATGTAAAGATCCAATCATGATGGCAAATCATTTTCCGATTAAAGGACAACACAAAATTTGTAAGTGTTAAAAATAAACTGTAAAATATTCTATTCCTTTTTTTTTTTTTTTTTTTTTCAGTTAAATTAGATGAGAAAATTTGTACCGCTGCTCAAAAATGTTTGATGAAAGTAATAAATCGAATGTGATATTTGTAAGAATATTGTTTAATAGTTTATAATAAAGCAAATGATTAAATATTATGTTGAATTTTAATCATTTAAAATGTACCATTTACATAATTAAATATAAATATTGTCTTTAAATGTATAAAAAAAACCATACAATTGTGTAATAATTAAATAGATGACTCAGTCCAACGATGTATGCAATGAGGATTGGTACAGACATAATACAATCTCATTTCCTCCTAAAAATAAAAAATAAAAAATTGAAATTCAATAATAAAAATAAAATACTTAGTGTAAGATATACCTCTGCACGTCTAGTTTGAGCTTGGAAAAATACTGATTCACGGTGTTTACATTTTGGACAAGGATGATCTTCAGACCTGGGTAAAGTTGGATCAGACGTTACATCGGAAACAATATGAGTGAGTTCACTAAACGCAAAAAATGTTTATTAATTAGTTACAAGTTCAATTTGTATACAGTATTTTTAAATTACTTGACTTCGTGCATAATTTTGTTCACATAAATGCAATTGCTGTCTGCCATTTGTCTGTGATCGCAATTTCGACACTGAAACATTGAACATCTTATTTAAACTCAGCTCTGGATAGTCAAAGTATCGGCCCACTGAGTTTTTGGATACCAACTAATGTTAGCATTAAATTCTCATCACCATATAAAATTACGACCAAACATTCGTAACCGGAAGTATATTTTGAGCGACCCACCGAGAATTTTTTGGTAGCTTGCCTGCCCGATCCGGGCCTGTTTATACTTTAGTAAACCAAATATCCAAAATATCAATAGTTTGATTAACTTTCATAAACAATATAACAAACAAATCTACTTTTTACACACCAAACAATTGACATGTGGTAAAAAAAAAATGATTAACCAAAAAAGTTAACTCACAGCATACATCAGTACTTGGTGTTCTTTGTCTTCTTTTGGATACAGCATGTTGTTGCTGAAAACAGACAACACAAAAACAATCAATTAACCAATTTAAACAGTCGGTATTTTTTATTCATATTAAATTTGTTGTTAGCATTCCTCAACCATTGAAATTGTTAAACATAACTTGGTGATTCGTCTTCAAAAAAGTAGTTTTGTCAACTCTGTCGTCCGATCAGAATGCAAACAAAATCAAGCAACTTTAAAAAAGCGCAGTCGTATAATCATATGATATTATTACCATTCTTGACAGAATCGAATGCCGACAAATCCGGGCCCATCACTCCGGGAATCATAGCCCGACATTGTTCGTTCGGCGACTGGTGAGAAACGAGAGCGCAAAACCGCTGGGCTTGGTGAAAAAGATAAAACTGTAAACAGTAGTTGTACACGACTGTGTCACTATTCGGTGTTCAGAATCAGAAACAGATTGACAGAATACGGGTATAAGTAAAAACTAAAATGCAAACAGTTACCATAGGCATACTCGCATAGGTACTGATACAACAATATAAATATATAATTAATATCTATTTTTTTTTTTTTTTATATAGACATCGGTAAATCGGTTGGTATCTACCAAGGACCATGTACTATCTACTCATCTATATTCTATTATCAGTATTACTTATAATATTCTGACCCCATCCCATTCTATTTTGTGTTATGAAGAGTGATGAACAATCGTTCGACCGCATATCGTAATGATTGATAACACCCACGATCTCTTGGCTCTTATACCATATTACCACAATATTGCCATGACGTGGCATGACATATTAATTGTACCATGACGTAAAAAATGTCGGCCTCCAGGTTTGTCGCAACACGTTACTTGCATACCATCACTATTGTTCTATGATACCATGAACTAAGATAATATGGACAATGGACTGGTAACGGTATGGCCGGCGGGTGGTAGTGGTGCGGTCAAGTTTTAATACGTGATTTTCTAAGAGGGGGGTTTTATCGGATTGGGGCGATCCTTGTGTTGTTTTTTGTAACTATCGTAGTATTGTACTGCCGTGCCGCCACGACACGATATGTATATAATATGGACCGTGCAACTGTGCAAGACCGTCTATTATGACCCGAAACCACTATAAATAACTTTTTTGAACGAAACCCGTAATAATTGTTGATAACGAGAGACGTTGATATTATGTTGTTTGAACTATTTGAAGTATTGTGATAAAATACAATGCATTCTACTGCGAAAAAATAACGATTTATTGTAGAAAAGTTAAAAACAAAATGTCATGGGTCTTTTTTGACCCGACGATACCAGTTAAGGGTTAAAATTTGAAGTATGTATACTTTATAGTAAATATATATTTTATATTCTTTATGTTTCTTGTTTCTTATATCTACTGGCTAGTGGCTACTATACAGTACTACCTAATAATTTTTATATATTAATTTTTTGCTTATTGATACACAGTGTGTATTTTTTTACACTTTCATCTATTCTATGATATTAATGTACTAATGTAGTGTGTATATTACAAAGTGTATTACATGCCTATTCAATTTTTACAACTATGTCACTAATTCAATTCAGTTTTACCTACCAAATATAGTGAAATATTGAATAAATTAGTTACAAAATAGTATTTAACTTTTATTTTTAATCCAAAATGTTAAAATATTTGTTTTATGGATAATGTTATGAAATATGTTTAAGTTTTATAGGTATAAGTAGGTGTATTACACAATTAATGTTTAACTAATTTTGATTTTTTTTTTAATAAACAGCTTTTTTTTTTTAGCTCTGTTTTGGAGTGCTGTATGTTGTCTCATCCTCATTATAATGTAATAACTTATAATATATGTCATGATTTCACTTTTGTGTTCAGAACATGAAAATTCAGTTAAATTTCCACCTCCTACTAAAAGATCCTCAATACAATTTTCGAATACATCTTCACTATTACAATGTTTTTCAAAAGAATCTTCAATAGCTAAAATCAGTTTGAAAAATCCTTGGTTGGGATGTATTAAACCTCCATTAGATTTCATGTTGGTTAAAGTTGCCTGAGGAATTGTTGAAGAATTTCCTGCATAATATGTAAATATAAAGTAAGTTTATTTTTATATTAAAGTAGTTATTATTTTTAATTTAAATTAGGTAACTATTTATCTAACCTTTTAGAATTGCCATTTTACAATTATTGGATTTTGTATGATTTGACAATTTCCGACTAACATATGTAACACATATGTAATAAGTTATACATTCTTTTACTGATGATTTGCAGTAATCATGGTAAAAAATGTCATCAGCTTCCCACATACCAGTGTTTACTATTTCATCAAGTCTAGAAGTTAAGTTTTGAAGTTTTTTGAATCTCAATGATTCATTTGCATTAAAAACTTCTTTGATGTCATTCAATGAAATTTTAGGGGTTGCAGTTTCCAATATTGTACAATTTCCAGATTTTGGCGGTTTTAAAATGGAGTAAGCAGATAATATTTTATAAACCTGTAAAAATGTTGGCGTTGAAGGATGGTCATTAGGACCGGTAGCTTGTCGAACTGAACCAAAAAAATTGCTATCAAAACAGAATGATAATTTTTTTTTTTTTCAAATGATTACTTAATATCTTAACATTGCAAATAGATCAATACTTCTAATTTATCCTGATTCATTTTATTGGTCAAGACATAATGGAATCCGATATGCAACAAATATTTTGATAAATCTATAGTTGATTGTATAGTAACTCGAAGTCCTTCAGCAGTTTGTTTAGTTAAGAAATCTGACTCATTTATTTTATTATTTAACATATTAGATTCCCATTGATCAATGAAGATCATAGCGTCTTCTAAAACCTGAGTTAAGTGTAGGAAGATATTATATTTATTTATTTTTTTATTATTGTTATTATTTTCATATGAATATTATTACTTTCAAATCAGGAGTATTTCTCCTAATACCCTTCTCAGGAAATCGTCTATTTAATGAATCAAAAATATCATTAAATAACTTTGAAAACTTTTCGGTTTCTTGACTAAATTTTAATTTGTGTACATTTCCATGGTCTCTGTAATATTTCAAGCCTACTGATACAGAGTTACTAAAAATCTGAAATATTGGATAATAAATTATTAAAAATTAAAATATATCTAATTTGCCTAATATGTATTTCTTGTTTAAGATTGAAATTACTTGAATGGCAAGCTTTACATTCATCTTGGAAAAGCTATCCAAAACTAGATGCCTGTTAGTTAATTTTGGGCAAACTCTTTTTGAAATTTGTTTCAAATCTTGTTCATGTAATTCTACATAATGGTCCCATTTAATGTAATTATGTTGATCACTTATCTAATTTTTGTTATTAAATAATTATTAAAATAATTCTTAAGTTTTATAATAATATAATTAATTACCCTTAACATTTTGTTATTGTATAACCTGTTTCTGACTGTTTTGATTAAGTGAGGTGCATCGGAGAAAACATATATCTTTCGATTTTCATACATTGGGTGTACAATAAAAATTTTTAATTTTCCCATTTTACCAGAGACTTCTAATTCACTCCATAACCTTCTATTTAATAAACTTCCATCACTAACGATACCATCGACGTTTGCTCCTGAATTCTCAAGAAGAGCTATAGCTCTAACTACTAATTGAGAAAGTACAACTCCTAAAATTGACATGTAATTTTGTTATGACTAATGTATAATTGATATTTTTATGTTTTAGTAACCTTTAACTGGTCCTTTTGAAGCAAATACTGCAATTGGCTGAGTGATATTGCAACCCAAGCTTTGGAACATCATTACTAAACCGTGATCAGCTTTTTGCCCAGAATTTAAATTTGAATTATCTTTACCGAAATCCTCTAATCCACAGTAAGTTAACGTCTTCGTATCAACATTAATACTTTCACGTAAAAAAATTTCATCAAAAATGAAAACGCTGTGCTTTTCAGTGTCACTTAAAAGATTCATTTTCGTTTTGAACAATTTGAAAAATTTTTCGTCAAAGCCACAATCTGATTTCACCATTGTTAAATAGTTGCGAATTGTGCGAGAACAAGGTAAAGGCAAGATACTTTGGTCTCTTAAAAAATTGTAAGTTGATGATGACCTTTTAAGTAATAATCATTGGATAAACATAATTATATTACTAATTATTGGTATAATTTTAATATATATTATAACTTATAACTTATAATAATACCTTATGTGAAGCAAAATACAAAGAAGTATCCAATTTTCAGAGTACCTTCTGTTAGTTGGCTTTACTAAACAACTGTTTAAAATCTCTCTAATTAAAGTTTGTTGTGATTCATTTATATTATTATTATTTAAAATGTCATTTAATGCATGAGAAGACAGCTTCTTCATTTCAGATTGTAATCCTACTAATTGAACTCGTGTTTTTTCTACTTTCTGTTTGTACCTTTATAGATTTAAAAAATTTTAGAAGTTCAAATTACAATGTTTGCGTGTGTAGAAATGTTACCTTAAATTGGATTTTTGTACATTATACAGCCTTTTTTAAAATCATAAATGTTTTTTTACGATTCGGGGTTAATGTGCTACTAATTCGCTGTACTCTATTTTTTATAGTTTTTTCATGTTTTTTTACACGAAAAGCTGTACTTAACCTTTCACACCAAGTACACCTTTTTACATTAGGCTTGTGTAATAAATATGAATATTTATCATGTCTCCAAATATCATTTTTATTTTTAATGCCATGTTTTACTAAAATACCTAAAACTGTATATTTTTAAAATGTAATTAATATTAATTATAATTATAATATGTACAATACCTCAACACCAGCATAAGTTTTTATTATATCTTTAGGAAGAAAATGTTTTTCACAAATAAACTTAAGTTTGGTATAGCATCCATTAATTGTTTTAATAATTTCTGTCCAAGAAGAAAATGATGCCTTTGGAATACTAAAAAAGCTGCATTCCCCATCAAAACTTTTGCAACTAATTATACAGCACTTTCTGGACATTTTTAAAAATGAATACCTTATACTTAAGAGGCAAGTGTTTACTAATAAGTAAGAAGAAGAAAATATGAGTCTTTCAAAATGTGTTTTATTATAATTTCATGACAAGCATAGACATAGACATAGACCAGTTTAATACAGTTTATTACAAATTATTAGCAATATTCATAAATTTCATTTTTGTTTTATTATTGATTTTGTCCAACAGATATCGCTTCAGCTTCATAATTTCTCCCACCACAAAAAGTCCGTATTAAAACCTGACCGCATATTTTACCGTCGTTGTCAGTCCATATTATCTTAATTCATGTTGCATACCTACCTATATTATCATATCATATTGTTATTAAATTATTACTTAAGATCTTAGATCATAGTATACTATATTCTATATGATCTAAGCTTGCGATGTAGAGAAAATTATCTTCTCTTCAAGGTCGTAGCCAGCAAAAGATTTTTTTTTGGGGGGGGGGTGTGGTTTAGACTTTTAGAGTATAAATATGATTTTGGCTAGCAATTGGCATATTTTAGAAAGGTTAATAAGCTCCGGAAAATTTTTCAGGAAAGGGTTCTGAACCCCTCTCCCCCTTGCCCACCACTACAGCCATGCTTCCCAAATGGATAATGTTCATAATTTGGTTCATTCAAAATATGTGATATGACAATGACCAAAATAATAAATAATTTTAAATTTAAATTATAATGATATGAAATACAATTTCAATTATTTTTTAATTTACTATTTTGATTAGGTACTGGTTAAGATGGTATTGGTGTATTATATTACCTACTAAATTAGATGCACAACTTCACAATCATATAAACTTATGAATCAAAAATATATATTATTAGCTATAAGTAAATGGGATTACTGCTATTTAGAGTTAAAATAATTATAACATGTTAGTATGTTACATGTAGGTATTAATTATTAAATAATGAATAGGTACATCAAATTTACTGTACCAACTTACTAGCTATAGCTACTAGTAGTTCAATAGCTATATGTATAGTAGGTAGCTAATAACTAATATACCACCAGTAAGTAAAATGCTTAGTAAAACATTTTCTCCAAATATTCCTGAGCTGGAAATCACTGATTATTATTTAATATATTCATTAATTATAATTATTATTAAAATATATTTTATATTATATAAGTTTAAGCTATTTAAAAATATTTGAAATTTTAGATTATGAGCGGTACGATAATGATAAATATAATGATTTTACAATAATGTGAGTTTGCCATCACCTTTTGTGGCAGTAAAAATTATTTACTTCATCAGCATATTTTCTGGAAGGAAAATTAATCTCGTTAGTATCTTGGGGTTGGGGGTGATTAAAAGCAAAACATTCTTTTAAGTTTCTCTCAAAAGAAAACTCTCGAAAAAAACAAAAAAAAAATTATGAAAAAACAAGAATTCTTAATAAATATATTTTGTTTTAAGGGGTATCACAAAAAATAATAAAGGTTGGTTCATGAAATTCTTACTGATTATTTATGTTTGAATTTTCTTTACACCGTACAAATTTCAATATATTTTGATTCTTTTTGTATTATTTATTGGCATAAAACATTTTCAATTTTTTAATTTTAATTTTAATTGTCGATAAAAAAACTTCTCTTGGTTATAAAACTTGACAATTTAATACAAGATTTCTCTTAAGTTGTTATAAATAATATCAGTTCTTATAAATTTTGTCAAAGAATCTTTTTAGCCATAATATAAAAATAAAATATCTAATATCTAATACCTGCATTCCGAACGATTATAAATCAATTAGAGCTAATGACTAGGAAAATGAAATAATACGATAAATGTTACGACAAAACAAAATAGAATAAATTAGTTGTTTTCAACTATTCAACCATTTAAGTTAAATTTTTCTTGTCAGTGATTATTTTTTTGAATTTTAAAATGAATGAAGACTTGCGTTTTGGTAAAAAACCGCGTCTCAAGCTGTGTGCACCACGGAAAAAACCTAATTTAGCTAACTTGAAACGTAAAAAACTCGAAGATCATAAAAACAATTTATTAAATAGTCCTAATATTGTAAGACAATTCAAATGTTAATTAGGACTTTTATTCGAAAAAAATTCAAAGAGACGATCATTTTTGGAAAACAAACATGGAAGTACAACTAAAAACATTTTACATGTATTATCTTTTAAAAGAGTTGATAAAACAAGAATTAAAATAATATAAAAAACATTTATTAATTTTTTAATATTCATTGTAAATTTGTAAATAATAGTTATTGATTATCCATTTATTATAGTAGTACAATTATGTAACATGGAATATTATTTAATTTTTAATTTTTAATATTTTGATTTTTTTTTTTTGGCTTTAAGGTTTCGACGACTGAGGTAGTGAGGTCATTAGCCTATAGGTTGGTAGGGTTGATTGTTTTGTTAAAAATGCTTTTGGAAGTATGACTAAAGAGAGAAAAATATCTTGCTATTTGCTAAAAACAAGGTGAAATAATTTTAGTATTTAACTTTGAAAATTAATTTATGTGAAATAAGACTCATGATTTGTGATCAAAAATAAATACAACAAATACTTATCAATAGGTACCTAGTTATTATTTTTGTTTTATGTAAATTAATTTTTCATTTATAATTAATATTTTTTATAATGCGGGTACGTTGCGTATGCGAATATTCAATATATTAGGAATGAACAATATTTATAGAAGTTATATAGACAAATAATTATATACCTTTTATCGGCGAATTCTCATGCGGCATGGTTTATTTTAATTATTATTATCGTAAATCCGGGAATTCAAATTTCATCCCGAAAAGTGTGAAAACAGATTACATACACTAATGTTCATTTACTTCTCACACATTGACAACAAAATGTTATATGAAATGCCTAAACACTACTCCTTAAAACATGGCATGCTTCAATCCCCTTAATACCAAAAGGAAATGGACATAAGATTAAATAGAACAATAAAAAAAAGAAACATTTAACTTTAACAAAGAAATTGTTACCTTAGAAAGTTTATCATTTTTAGTCCAATAAGTGACAAATTCAATAGGTAAATTTAATAATTTCAAATTGTAGTTATTTAAAAAGGTCTTATTAGTTTCCACCAATTTAAGATCAATTCAAATTTGTTTCCTTCAATTATTAATATTTTTAAATGATGTCATCGTTTTAACTATATAAATGTGAAATTGATTTTCTTTGGAAGGTAACAAGTAATCTCAGAAACCAGTGGTGTATATTGGACTTTATATTGGTGGGGGGGGGGGGAGGATAGACAAAATATAAATGCATAATTATTATGTTTCTTAAATTAAAGAACAAAATCTAATTTTCGAAGCAGCTTTGCATTGTTATTAATTACTTTTTTGATGAATTGACATGAGGAGATAATTCTGTTTGCTGATTATCACTGGTACTATTTTTTGTACTTCTAAGTACCAAGTACGAGTGTCGTAGTGTGCGACTTCAGTCTATTTAATTTCAAAAAGGATCTTTCTAATAACACTATTGATACCGGTTAAGTTACTAAGTTACTTGTAAATTTTAGTTTTAATTTTAATTTTGTGTCTGAAATTACTGGAAAGTTGTATGAGATAGGTGGCTGGTATAGGTTTTTTTCAACAAATAATATTTCAATTGTCAGATATTCTTGTAGTGATATATTATAACCCAATATCACAAATTTCTGTTAATTTAGTCAAATCAGTTGTATCAGTATAAATATTTGTGTCATTACTCATTAACCCTAGATCGCTAACCATACGTCAATGTGACGAACACTGATAATTGTATTGTTGCTATTTTTAGGCATTTTATCTAATATCATTAAACCTCCCTTGTATCTCTCTTATATTATATTCTATATCTATCCCAATAAAAAAAATTTAATTAAAAATAAGCAAAAATATTTTTTTTTACTAATATTTTTTACAATAAAGTTATCTAAGAGTTTAATTAGGTATTGTGTTTTTATTAATTATATATTTGATTTATTGAATTGAACTAATTAAAAATTATTTGTTTATGAAAATTGTTCATAATATTTATAGTATTCGTCATATTGGCGAATGGTTAGAAATAAAGGCGGATAAATAAGGTTAGTAATCTAGGGTTAATGGTATTAGAGGAGCAAGGAATAATGAATATCATCACTTTTTTTACATTCGGTCAGAGCTACTTTTGAAAAAGTTTAATAATGATGATTGTGATGTTATACCTCGTTTCATATTACTGCAGATGTTTAAATTTATAATTTGTTTATTTATTCAAAAAAAAATCACGATATTACAATACAATTGAACTTTCCAATACCACCTTAGATAAACAATTATAATGTTCTGGAACCCCTCTGAGTTTTTCCAAAAACATAATCTTCTCGGAGGATTGGGCATATTCCTTCATCAATCAGTACTGTCCGCTGTTGACTAAAACAAAAAAAAAAAACAAATTAGGTAATTCAAAGTATTTGGCAGGACAAAAGCACCAGAAAGATTAAAAAACAAAACAATTTTAATATTGCAAGATTAGTTTGTTATTTTTTTTTTTTTTGAATTTGTTACCAACTTTGGATAGTGTTCAGTATTTTAACAATCTTTAAATAAAATAATTGAATAAAAGGTTTACTATTTTAATAAATACTTCATTTGTTTAATTAAATTACACTTTTAAGTACAAAAAAGTACAAAAAGGGAACTCATTCTGCTGTTTAGAAGGGGCGGAGTGGACATCGATCTTAGAGTAGGACACTATAATGCATGTGTTAAATTTGAATGCAATGATAGATATCATTGTATAAGAAAAACGATTATGAACGGAGACGATTTGTCAGTCTAGGATATTTTGTTTATTTATTTTATTTTTAAAACCATTTGATAATAACTTGTTATTGTACGCGTGAATTTTTAAATTTTTTATTAATTTAGACGCTCGATTTTTTTTATAGTTATTGTAAGCAAGACTTTAATTCTTAGATATGAATATATAAAAATATATACATTTTGAACTGCCTAATTATTTGCAAATTCGTGATTTTGAAGAATTTTGTCAATATTTGGACTTCAAACGTTTATAAAAAAAATTGTGCATGTGTATTTTGATAATTTTTGAATCAATCATAGATTAACTTATGCAAAACCTTCTAATACATTTTCAAGTATTTTGACTAAGCCAAAAAAATTTTATCGACGCTTATAAAAAAAAAACAAAAAAATCTAATATATCAAATTCTTATAATAAATAGCTAAAAATACACAAAATATTTTGGTAAAAAAAAAATTACGCTAAGAAAATTTCACTTTAAACAACTGGTGGAAGTTTCAAGTTTTTATGAATTATATTTTTTTAATAAAAACAAACATCAAAAATCGTTGTTTTAAGTGATTTTGTGAAAATTTGAACTTTTTACGTTTATAAAAAAAAATTGTGACCTACGATTTTTGTTTTTTTAATGGTGATAATGAAAACTAATGAGAAACCTTGTATTAAATTTTCAAGAATTTTTTTTCCAAATTTCGGTACAATAATTCAAAAATAAAATAATAAAAAAAATAAAAAATTTCGACTGTCCATAAATAGCTCAAAAATCCTCAAAATCTTTCAAAAATATACCATGTATGCATGATGTCAATACAAAAATTTGATGTATCTACAACTTTTAGTTTTAAAGAAACAGTGAAATCAAAAAATCGAATTTGTCGAAAGTTTTTTGAAAACTATATTTGACGCCTCAAAGTATACCAACAATTGAACTATATCCTACAATTTGTTATCAAATATTCAAATTTCATATTACATACGAAAATTGAAAAAAAATTACTGTGTTTACTTTAATTTTACCAGTAAATTCCACATCTCTAACTATGATACCTTCGTATTTTTGATATTGCTAATTTCGTATTTGTATGTACTTATACGAATCTTTATTTTTTGTTAAATGTTCTTTAGTAACTTCTACGCCCATAAATACTAATTTGTTGACAAGAAGTCCAGGGGTGCCATTTCAGTTTTTTTTTTAGGGTGTGCAAACAATTAAAGAGGCTAATTTTTTCCCACCGCCAGGCCAATCGTTAAAAAAACGTTTCTCGTGTTTTTAGTTTTTCAATATAGACTTTTTATTATCAAAAACATACTTAGCTTAATAACAAATAAATTAATAAACTACGTATAAAATATTCAAATTTTAGGTGTGCACCTTATCATTCAGCTTTTATTATTTTTAAATTTTTGAATGCATACAATTGATTAATAGTTACCTATATTTGAAATAAGGATATAAAAAAAAGGGAAAATACAAATTAATTATTCAAAGCTGAGTTTTTGACTAAAACATAAAGTAAAGCTTGCAATGCAAATAATTAACAACTTGAAATATTATAATTAATAGTTCATTATTATATTGACCTTAATAAGTTAATAGTTAACATAAATACAATATGTATATATATATAAAATAATGACAGGTCATAATAATTATAAAAGCATAGCAGCATAGGTTATTACTTAAGCGGGTATCTCCGTTGCTTCATATTTGAAAATGCATCTACAGCTTTATATAAATCTACGCACTTAGCTTCTTCTTGCTCTACATTTAAAACCATGAGATCACTCAGTCTGTTATCTCCCATTGTAGTACATAGGAAAGTTTTAACATTTTTAAGGGACGGAAAGAATTGTTCATTTAAAGCAGTGATAATTGGAAGAATATTTAGAATAGAAATAATTTTTAAAGTTTCAGAAAAAGCTGTAGGAAGTTGTGATAAAGAGGATACAATATAATCAAAATTTAGTTGAATATTTGTATTGCTTTGAAGTAATGATTTGGCAGATGGAAGTTCTGTTAACAATTTGGATATATTTATTTCAAAATAATTGTAGTGGTTTATAAATGAATGAATGATATCCTATACATAGGAACACTTTGAATTGAAGAAATCAGGACATGAGTGATCAAATATTTCAAAAACTCTAAATATATCTTGGGTTTTTTCAGAAAAGCATTCATTATACTCGTCACAGACCTGGAGAAATTAAGCAAAAATATTATTAATTTAAGCATTAAGAGGACGTCGCACCCGCAATGTGTTGTCTCTGTCTTACACACGTACTACATAGCAAATTTTCATTCACTAGTTTCAATAGAGTGCAAATTTTTTTTCACATTACCAAACTATCAGGTAAGAATATTATCTGTGTTCTCTAGTTGGTTTTTTACGATATTTTAATTTTTAAATGAGTTATGAGCATTTTTAAATATTCAAGCTTCACATGCTCATAACGCATTTAAAAATTAAAATATCATAAAAAACCAACGAGAGAACACAGATAATGTTCTTCCCTAAAAGTTTGATAATTGGTCAATTCACTCTAAAATCAAAACTAACAGCACACTACTGAAACTAGTGAATGAAAATTTGCTATGTAGTACGTGTGTAAGACGGAGACAACACATGCGGGTGCGACGTCCTCTAGAAGTTACAAATATAAAATGTATACATAAAATTAAAAATAGCCAAACTGCAGAATGCCACAGGGGCAAGGCCATAGTATTAATGATGCCTAGGCCAAAATAAAAAACAATATAATAATAATAATTTTGTAGACAACAAAATCACAGGGTGTGAGAGTGTACCACCCTGCCCCCTCCACCAAATGGCGCCCCTGAAGAAGTCTTGCTACAATAAATAATATTTTGTTTGATGACGAATCAAACATTAATAACCATAGTTTAAGTATATCAAATGACCTACCCAGTACATCGTCTTTCAAGTGTGATTATATTTAATATTTAAACAATTTTGTTGTTGTAATATTATTGTAGTTATCTGATGTACAATTGTACTACATTTTTATCTTTTTTGTTGTGTATAGTGATCTTGACACAAATATTTTGAATGGCAGAATAGTTGATATAGGTCATATTTTTAATGAAATTCAAAATAGTAATCACTATATGGTGGATTTGGATGTTCATTTTTAGATATGATTTTTTAAAGAGAAGAAAAACAGGGATACTATTCAATGATTCATTTTCAATGTAAAATGTGCGGTATTGAAAAAAAATATCTTCTGAAAATACTAAAAATGTTGAATGCATTCTAATGAATAAAGCAGTAGTAAATGCTACAATAGCTATAATGGCTTGGAAATTGTTGCAAATGTATGTTTTTTTATTGGGGCTATAGATTTATTGCTAAGTAAGCTTGACATTAATTACACACTACGAAAAAATATTAAAAGTTAGTTGCAGTAGGGTCTTGTTATTCTGAACACAGGCTAATCTAAACGGGCTTGAAAATTGTAGCTTGCTATATTATTACACACATGTAGAAAACTGCAAAGAACTAATGTAGCTTAGATGTCTGCGGACAAGGCATTTAATCAACATATAGAAACTAGTGTTCAAAAAAAAAAATAAATCAATATTTTAAATGAATAGGTACATAACATTACATAATATATTATATATATTAACTGGCTGTATAGTGTATATACATAATTATAATTTTGATATACATTAATACAATATAGATAAAAAAATTTCAAAATTTAGATTGCAAGAAAATTGATTTTTTTGAAGTCATATGTAATTTGAAAAAATTGTTCATCCGAATGACCCCTTTTCCCAATTTTGTTCGGATTAGTGAGACCCTACTGTATATTGTTAGCTTGTACTAAAGAGCATATTTTAGTGATTTGGTTGTTTTAAACCATAATTCTTAATATTACCATTTTATAAAGCATATTTGATGAATGATTATTAATGATAAGTTTAAAAAAAACTTTAAAAATTGTCAATAAAAATAAATAAATACATTATAGGTAATGTATAGTGTTTTAAGAGTCTTCACTACCTATGTATTGATTATACATTATAATTATAATTTATACAATATAATAATATGAATTATTTATAATGTTAAAATATTATTATTTATACAGAACATTTATCTAGATAGGTAATTTAAAATTTTTTAGATAACTCTCCACAAATAGGTACATAGCACATGCCAACGAATATACAATTGAATTTATTTCTACTCTGACACAACAATAATAATATGTAGTTAAATAATTGGAACTAATCGCTATTGACCATCTCAAAGTAAACGTTAGGCCTATTTTTTAACGAAATTCCCGTTAAAATAATTATTTGTAATTATGTAGCCTACAATATTCCTTGGAAATTAATATGTTATTAGTTTATTATCAAATATAAAATTGTGTATTAAAAAAAACTAGTGAGTCACAAGACCCTCATAAAAGCGCGAGGCTCCAGGCAAGGGCCCTGCTCCTCCTCCCTCCCAATCAAACCAGCGTTACAACCCCTGCTTACAGCAGGGAGTAGGTATCGACATTTGTACTCATGACCTGGCTAATGGTTCGTTTCTTAAATTATTAGCCAAATAGAGATATAAGATGCAACCAAAGAGTAATAATAATAAATGGGATATTATAACGAGTGTTCCTGGTTGGTACATTAAAATGTATGAAAAAAAGAAAAAAGTGTGAATCAGTGGTACCAGAGATAAGTTTTTGGAGAAATAGAATGTTGAGTGTGTGTAGACGATCTTTAAGGATGTTAAATTGAGCTAAGGAGAACTAGATTATAATTGTAAGATGAGCAGGTGATATTTAATTTAAGCTTTATAAATAATGAAAATGTACGTTGGGCCCGTTTTAGTATGATTTATTATAAATAGTGTTGAAGAAAAACATAGTTTTTGTCTTGATATAAGTAATAATTTTTTAAATTGTAAAAATAATTTAAGTGGAACGAAACAAGTTTTAATCAAATAAAAGATAAAATTAAAATATCATTAGATAAAAAATAAATGCAGTATTTAAAGGTAATTTTTTAGACGATAATTTCAAATTAACTAAATCCACAAAAAATGTCAAAAATGCTAAATAACAAAAATAAAAAAAACTCTATTTTGTAATTCAATTCAATTCAATTTTTGAGAAAATGTCATGAAAATGTCAATGAGTTTTTAAAAGAAAATTGATAGAGTTTCAACAATTAATAAATTGTATAGGTCCTACTTTCTTATACTTCATATGGTGTATTAGATATATTTTATTGGCAGTCTGACTGATAAATACATGTAGGTTATAAGTCAATAATATCTATGACTTGTGCGGACCACGTATGGAAGGTAATGTTGTACTTATAATGTATTATGACTGTTAGTCCCACATTCTAACGTTTGTCTAATTGTGTTTGTCCAATGCGGTTTATATCATTAAATATCATCTATGGCATGTTGTACGAAAATCTCTAAGTTACACTGACAATTATTTTAATTTTCTGAAGTTGTTATAAAAATTATGTATGTTATTATACATAAATTGTCCTATATTATAGTTGATCATCGGTTTTGTTTCTTAAAAGTTTTGGCTGCAGACCGACATACTCGGCAGTTTAATTTAATTTGTCGATATGACTACGGTTGCACTTGGGCTATAAAGAAAGTTAACCTTGTAATACATCTTCAAACTTTTTTACTGTTTATAGACATTTAAAGAAAAAAACTAAAATGTAATAATATCAAAACTTTACTGTCATAATCTAAAAAAATGTACATCACATTTTTTTTTTCATAAATAACATTTAATTGTTCACTATAGCGTACATAATAATACAAATAAAGAAAATAAATTTGAAAGCATTAGTTATAATTTGTAAGACATATAGTGGTTAAAAAATATTGATTGATAAAATGGACGTATTACATCTACAAAAATAGAAAAACTGTTAAATTTTTTTTTTGAAATATACGTGTATATGTGGCGATAGATTAAAAAGATATTATTGAAAAAAATGTAAAAAGGAATAGTTTAAGAAACAATTATTTGGGTATCTAGTTTTAGGAATTTAGCATATAAATAGCATTATTCTATGTAAATACCACTATATTATCAGTACAATAATATTTATCAATTCACTAAAATAAAATTGATATAAATTACATAATAATATACAGTCCCTACATGCCATAAGGCAAATATAAAAAACTAGGAAACCCTGGATCATTATGTATTAATTTGAATTTAAGAAGAGCCAACATTTTTTTTATTAAAGTAAATAAGCTTACATTTTGATAACAGTTTTGAATTTTGTATCATTTTGGGGTTTATTTTAAATTTTCCATTAAATTAATGTTGTTAAATAATACTTAATACTATTTGTGGAGTTGAAAAATGCTGTTATTGAAATACCGATGTTAACAAGTACTGTTTACAACAAACGCATATTTATTTTGTGATGAAAATTAATTTTTCGACACTTCAGTAAAATCTTTTTTAAACACGTTTACTTTACATACCACCGCTTGTCTCTCCAAAAATACTTTAACAACATGATCGACGGTCGTCATGCCCAATGATGTCGCAGTATCTTCATCGAAGATTTCCTGATCGTCGTACAACAGTCGCACCTCGTCCAACCGAACACCCATCCTTTTGCAGAGTGCATCTTTCAAGCGTACTAATGGAACTTCGACTTTGATACGGTATTGCATAAGCGTAGCGGGATTGTCTATGTCGATGATACGCAGATCTATGAACTGAACGACGGTCGTGGTCAAATTTCTATTAATATGCATTGGCACAGCATTGAGACTAGTGCCTCTGTCATCGTAGGCAGCAGCGGTTTCTTTGATCGTCATCGAGATGGATGGTCTTGACTTGGCCTTCTATACAAATACCAACAAACACACGCTGTTATTCGTCACGGAATCGTCACTAATTATTTTTTCAAATAAACAATAAAAATTACATTTTTACAAATATTAAGAAACGTATTTAGTGGTCATATTACTTACGCAATCGTGTTCGTACTTCGTAAGTTCGTAAGAGGTGTAAAGTCCAATAAGTAAATACGTAAACAATAAATTAACCTCACAATTCACATCAGCTGTGATATTGACAAAGGGAACAACACGTTTTCTCAGAGCAACACGTGAATTACATGTTTTGGTGAGCAGTGTCGAACATAATTCCCTCCACAAATTTCAATGAACAACTCGCATTATCGCGCATGCGTCGCGCCATGGCGGTTTAAAAAAGTATTGTCCGTTGCCATTGTGTGTTTCACACGCGCATGCGTCGCGCTTTGGCGGTTTAAAAAAATATTGTTCGTTGTTGTTGTCGTGCGTCTTATATGCGTACAGCGTACTCTGTCCGGCGGGAGAACGGGCCGATAGGCGGCGACCAGAAGTCGTTAATTTTTACGCGCTTTTTCATCACTATACCAGACCGAGCGCCACCCGTTGTCGTCGTCACAGCGGAATTCACCACATGGTGGGAGAAATAAGACATCGAGACGACGAATGACGAAGCGCCTTCTCGCTGGACAGCCCGACAGCGTATGGCAGGGGTCGCCAACCTTTTCAAACAAGTGAGCTGCATTTGAAATTTTTAGTCCCAGGTAATCGACATCCAGGATAATTTAGGTCTTTAAGAAGAGATTTGTTTTATGAGCAAAAAAAAAAAAAGTCTAAGCTCCAAAGAATAAATATTTATTGTTTCTTCATGATAATAATAATAGTTCCGAAATAATATCCGATTATTTATTACGCGATCGACCGATAATGGTAAAATTAATTTTTATAACGATCGACCTATATTCCTAGAAAGATCGACTGGTTGGCGACCCCAGGCATATGGAATACTCTGTGTAGTTACTAGTTACTAGTTGTTGCTCGTTCATCTATTTTATATGTTATCAGCTAATCAGCTATGGTTGCTACTGCAACTGCAAGAAAAGCAGTGGCTGCTACTCGTGCTACTACATGATTATAGCTACTTGAGAAAATGAGAACCACAAAGTAATATGATGGCTACTTGTCAGATATTGTTATTCCGTGCAGCTGCCACCGAAAAATAATAGTGACAGCTACTTGGACTATTCAAATGTTTATATCTATGAAGAGTTTCATATTATTATTATTATCACGGACAAAAACCCGACTCCTCGGCCATCTTGTCCGATGTATGTGCATATTATACTATAAAATACAGTATCTAATGTCTATGCAAAAGTTTTAAGTAGTAGCAGTTACAAAAAGTAGCAATACCAAAGTAGCAGTGTTATTTTATTTCAACGTGACAACGTCACCAACTATGAACTAGTAACTATAGTATACTATCAGTGTACTCCGAAGTTGTGACCAACTACTATGAAAAAAAAGAAATAGCAGTGGCTGAAATTTTCATATCGGACTATCGGAGTAGCAGACTGTAGTGATTGCTACTTTGAAATCGCCCGTGAAAAATCACTGCTACTGCTATAGTGCTATATTGTGCCATCACTGCCGGGCCCCTTTCGCATATCGTACGCCGCGCGTTTCAGTTTGCAGTGTTCAAGTTCATGCGTGCCACACCGACGATGAAAACGCGGCATCGCGTCCGTGTGAAACAAGCCGTAGCCGTAGGCGCCATCGAAACGGGTTCCCCTTCGACACGGTGCCGCGTGCGGACCAGACAACCGATTTTCGTCGGTCCGCGGCGCGAACTCAGCTGTTCCCTCGCCGGACAGAGTATAGACGTTTGTCTTTGTTCCCCTAAAACTATACGTAACTACACTACAATGGCGGACGGTCATTGCGGCTAAACAGTAAATACATATTTGGTATGAAACTGAACTCTACTCGGACGAAATGTCGTACAGTCGGCGCAGCCATGTTTTTATTATTACCACGTTTAATCACGACGTAAACCTGTCTGCGTTTTGCGGCGGACAGTACCACCGACAAGCAGACGGCGAGGCGTACTGGTACAACCATGTCGCGAACGTACCAGTAGCCACGGCACAGACGGAACACGATACGATCTGAAATTCTGAACAGCATTAACTCGTATACATTTGGGTGGTACCTGGCCATATCATTTTCGAAACTTTCCACCAAACTAATAGATCTATAATAGTTGTCGAGCAACGGTTCGTTCAAATATTTGTCAATTTCGATATTTCGAAGTAGGTTCGAACTATAGAGTCGCAGTGGTCTTGGAAACCCAATTTTCAATACCTTGTATTCATATTTAAAAATATTATATTAATTTATATTTTTTATTTTATTAATATAAGATTTGTTCATATCTCCGACCTCGTTGTCAACATCTTTCCATAGGTAGGTATTCATTAAGCCGATAGTATGGTCGTCGGATCTTTTATCGTTGTTCACATTTTTTGCATTTTTTGATTGTATAAATGTATAATACCAGAAATACTTTGAACAATTCTATGGTAAGCATGTTCATATGATCGAGAACTGCTTAAACCATTTCTTTTTTTTTTTATTTAATTCTATAATATAGGATCTAAAATCATAGCATTGGTTTATAAACGTTGATCTTCTATACCTCGAAAATTTTTTCCATTTTTGTAAGCATAGAATAAATAGGTGGATGTACGGGATACGAGTTTATAACCTTCAGACATACTAAAATAAAATAATATTTAATCTACCTAATATACTACTGCTTAGCAGCAGCAGGTATTTATTACGGTGACACGACTGGATGATATACCAATAACTAATAAATAAATAATTAGTAAATAGATGGTAGGTACCTAACGGTTCAAAAACATTTAGATTCGAAAAAAGGTGGCTAATAATATATTGTAACTTGTTATAGACCTGTTGTACAAAGTGGACGAATATTTGTCCGGGACCATTTTATAATTTAAATCTTTGTACCGATGAAACGAACGTGTAACGACCATAATATGTACTCATTACTACTCGTTACTCTGTAACTAATACAGCAGTAACGACTTACGACCCATTACTGTACACACAAAATTAGAATTTACAATGGACATATTATTATTGTATCTTATATGAGAGAGAAAATAGTTTAAAAATAAATATTAGAAAGATACCTAAATAATCTAAATAAAGATTCTCAGTAGGTAGGTACTTACAACACCTACTACCTAGTACAATTTATTTATATTCATACTAAAATATTATATAATATTATCTAATACTTGAAAAATTCTCCTTAAATACCTAAGTAGTAAAATATGATTTTATTTTCAGAAGATATGACACACCTATTCACAAATGTTTAGGATTCAGTTATAGTACATGTTCTGAAGGACAAATATTTTCTCGAAACACAATGTTCTGTTATAACAATACTACATTTCTCCAAAACAAACATTTAAAATCAAAAAGAAATGTTTTAATAATTCTTGACATAATATTCATTTGATTTATTAGCTTGCATAATTAACAATATCTGTTGATACCTAACAACAAGTAAATAACTGTTAATTTATGCTCATTAAAAATTATTATATAGTTATTTAAAACTATATGACCTTTATACATTTATTATGTTATTTGTTAGCTTTAAAAATAAGGTATAACTAATTATTTAATATGAAAAAAAAGTAACTGATTTTCAGCCAAGTTAAGTTACATTTATTTTCTCATTAACTTGGAACTTAAACAAGTTTAAAAAATATAAATGTAACTTTTAACTTTAAACTTAATTAAAATTTTTCTATATTAACTTAAAGATTTAAAAAAAATAGTTAACTTGCCCAGCTTTGGGAATCGTAAAACATAAATGACTGTGAAATAAATAAACATCAGCGTACCTATATGACTTGATAACTATGGTAGTTATATTTGCCACTAGTTGCTAGTGGCAAACAGAATTTAGAGAAATCAGCTGTGAAATAGTAAACATTTTGTTTAAATTTGTTATGTTAAATGTAATTTAGGTAGATATATTAAATTGTATTATTTGTATGTATTTGGAATTTAACAAATATACATCAATCCTTTGTCAAAATGATAGCCGGTTTAAGATCAAGTTAAATCATATGAATGTCAGTGCTCAAGGATTTGTTGGTAAAAATTGTGAAAATGATTTTAGTATTATTATGAAAATAATTATTGTTCGAATCTACAGTAATAATAATTTAGGTGCTGATTTTGACTCTAAAATAACAACATACTGTAAAATGTAGTAAATAATATTATCTAAAGGGTTGAATATCAAAGCCACAAAGATTCACCTTTAAGTATTTTAATTTAAATACAACTTTTGACAGCTATAATAATACATTAAGACGCAAGTCAACATTTTTTTAAAATTTAAAGAAAACTAATTTTCTATTTAGTGATAAAAGTGTGAAGTATTTTATTTTTATAATGTTAACTAATTAATATACATAGTATTAATATATTGATACTGAAGTTTTTGATTTGTTTATAATTTTGTAATACACATGGCTAAATGAATTTAGCCATGGTTATACCATTGAGTATAGAAAGTATACTATCGATACTCAATGGTTATACATTTATAATCTGGAAATAACTCTGTGGTTAATTTAAAATGAATTATTTTTAAGAGTGAAATGAAGTTTGAAAACCTAAAATTTAAAAAGTAGGTTATTAATATTATGTGTTACGAAGTACTTAATATAAGTTTATTTCTAGTTTTAATTAAATTCATAAATATTTTAAGTTTATTTCTAACATACATAAATGTTTATAAATACAGCCTGGGATACAACTATAAGAAAATAAATGATTTAGGTACTAAAAAAAACTATAGAAAATAAATCTATAAAATAAGCTTTACATTAAAAATGAAAATTACAACTAACAATGATTTGAAGTATATAGTAAAAAAAATTAAAAATAATTTTAACATCAGTACAACACACTATACTCAAATTATTATCATATAATATAATATATAAAAGAAAATAGTTAAAACAATATTTTAAATTTTAAATTTTAAATTCTGAAATTGTTGAATATTGATCAAATATATAAATTGATAATTGATAATTATATAAAACTTGAACAACATGGCAGTAAAGTATACAAGTATACAAGCACTAAGTACATTTTTTATCAGATATTTTAATAATTTTTTTCAAGCATATATTAGGTTAATGTCTATGATAAATCTTATCAGTTAAAAATATCTTATTGCTTTCAAAATCAATAATATTTTGAAGATCTTGAAAGTGATTTTATCCTGGGTCGACGAATGTTTGACATTTTTGCCTGCTATAAGATATTATGACACATTGGGCAGTTGTCCTATGCCAGAAACAAGACAAATTAAATAAATTAGCAAAATTAAATTATACAAAATGACTATATAAATCAAATTTTTAACCGATAGACTAGACTAGTGGTTCCCAAACTTTCCCTCTTATGACACATTATTACTTATTAATGCAGAGCCTAGATTATATAGCATTTTCTAATTATTAACCCTAGATCGCTAACCATACGTCAATGTGACGAACACTGATAATTTTATTGTTGCTATTTTTAGGCATTTTATCTAATATCATTAAAACTCCCTTGTATCTCTCTTATATTATGTTCTATATCTATCCCAATAAAAAAAATTTAATTAAAAATAAGCAAAAATATTTTTTTTTTACTAATATTTTTTACAATAAAGTTATCCAAGAGTTTAATTATTGTGTTTTTATTAATTATATTTTTGATTTATTGAATTGAACTAATCAAAAATTATTTGTTTATGAAAATTGTTCATAATATTTATAGTATTCGTCATATTGACGAATGGTTAGAAATTAAGGCGGATAAATAAGGTTAGTAATCTAGGGTTAAAGGATACAAATAAAAATTGCAGTCAGCTACAAATTTGTTTTGCGCATCAGACTCCAAATATGAAATTTTATATTGCTATTTTTTTTTGCATATTTTGCATATTTTAGACTTTTAGTGCTATTTTCTTTTGATATGCATAATTTAATGATTTATTTTGTATTTTCATAAATATTGTTATTTGTATGAACAATAGTAGAAAAAAATATGTCATTTATGTAAATCTATAAGAAAAATACCAACATTTTCGGTTCATATTATAATATATTTTTAGGAAGCCCCCCGTTATTGGCCCATCAAACAGAATACAATTACGACTTCTAATAGGCTATACCTGATACAAGTCAAGGTTTTTTAAAAATTTATAATACATTTTTTTATACTATTGTTAACATAAGAAAAAAATTGTTTCATTACAATTTTTCATATTTTTTGGGTATATTAAAGCGCTTATTTTAGGATTTCATAAGTCAAAGCATAACGAATATTTTAGTAATTTTAAGTTCTATAAAATCCAAGCACTGAAGTTTATATAAGTCGTGGCACACTTTAGATAAACATTGTCTATTTGCCAAAAATAAGTACTTTAGACCGGGAAAAACATCAAGTTTTCATAGCATACCTTTGGGGAAAATTTGATTAATATCTTAAGATTGACTTATTTTATATGATTAGTTTTAATAAAGAAATTTACATTTAAATAGAGCCATTTATGCAGGCATATTCTGTGGAAATAATGATTGCAATTAGTAATTTTTGCAGAAACCATATCATATCGACATATGGAACAAATGTCTTCAAATTCGGACAGTTGAGCACTAGTTGCATCGGCTAACAATTCAATTTTTCTAGTAGCTGTGCGGCGTCTATTTAATACTCTCCATCCATTCTTAGGACTACGCCATAAGACATAATATGCGTGTAAACACAAAAAAGGTACATGGGTTATATTGCCAGACCCAAAAATGATTTCATACAAACCATTCAGTAAAGTACTGACGCCGACACAAAAACTCACCTAAAATAAAAATGTTCACCTTAATAATATGAAATAATTTAAAGGATATTTTCATAATTTACCACATTGCCAAATGATTGGATATAAAACACATAATCATCCAATTTTTCCCAAATTGTTTTGCGATAACCATTAATTATATTGAATGAATATACAGTTAATGTTACCAATACTTTAACAATAATTTGAGTATTGTAAACAGAAAATAAAACTAGCCAATTATCCAATAAATGGAAAGACCACAAGAATATCACCATATACATCGGAAACATTATGAGAAATGCGCAAACTGAAAGAGCTCTTAAATGCCTAAACAATTTAATAAAATTAATTAAAAAATATTATTGATAATAATTTATATTTTATATAGTACCTATTTAATGACTTATTATGAGAAACACTGAAAGACATTAATAATGGATCAACCAAACTATAGATGCAATACAGTATGGAATTAAACATATAACAAATATTTTGGTAGAGTTTTATAAAACGCTCTTCTGGCTCAATAGCTGTTAAACTAGATTGCCAAGCTAGTACAAAAAATAGAATTGCAGACATGTTTCCAATGTGAACCCGTTCATCAGTCAGCAGCACCTAAATAAATAAACTGTTAAAAACATACATAACAATTTTAATTTGATTTTAGCATCTCAATACTTAGTCATCTTACCCACTGAAAGAATACATCTATGCAATGGCAAAAGTATGATATAAAACTTGCCATTCCTAAAACTGCTGTAAATGTGTCACATCCTCTAACCAACAAATATTTCACGGCTTCAAACAAAGATTCAATTTGTAGTTCCTTATAAGTTAACAACATGTATGTAATTTGTTCCAATACTCGTATAACCCAAAATATTAATAGAACACTTGTCATTTTGAGACGAGACCATTTAAAAAGAAAAAAGGTAATTATTTCATTATTACTGGAACAAAATACAGAGTTTATCAAATAGTTGGTAAATAGTCTATATAGAATACCTATATTAAGATTAAAGATATTAGTTGGCACATCGCATATATGAATAATCACAATAATAATGTTTAGCAGGCCTTACTTTAAAGACTCTCGAGTATAATTATATCCTCTACATATTACATTTATTATTGTAAATATATTTAACCATATTGTTTTCAGTATAATAAACAATTGCAACAATGTTGATAACATGATTACTGTCTTCAAAATGACATTTGGACATAATATTAATGCCATTAAAGTAGGAAAAAAAAAACTAAAGTAAGCAACCTGAAAAATTAAATATATTATTTCTATTCAAGAAGAAAGTTAATTAGATTGGATATTTACTTTATGGATTGAATGATTTGTAGTACAGACTTGTAAATGGTCAAATAACTCTGATAGACAATATTGAAACATTATACTACAGAATAACAAGTATAAAAAATGTGCATATATCTCCGATAAAACAGTCAGCATTAATATGTTTAACCAATAAGAAAAAAGTACAATACAGACAGGAGCTACATGTAAGTACACCTGGTACAAGTACCGGGTAGGTAGTACAAGTACACATAAAGATGAACAAAAAACTAGATAAAAAAAATTAAAATTAAATTACTTGTTAACGTTATAATATAATCTTTGACAATTTATTCTACTTACTTAAACAGGATATTATTATTTTCATAAATAATAAAATTATGGGCTCGTGATATTGTGTGGAAACGTTAATCTCAGTTTGACTGGGTATGATATTGACAAAGGTATCATTCAAAATATTTATTTTACCAAGATCTTGAATCCCAAAACTAATTTTAAAGATTTCATCCATAATAAATAAAGGCGGAACCCTCAAAAAAATACTAATACTCATGATGCTATCGTATTTAATATTTAATCTCTAACGATAATAAAACCTGAAAATAATTACAAAAACTATTAACATTTTGTTCATGTTGTAACATCAAATCAGACAAAATAATATGTAAATACTATAGAGCAGTGGTTCCCAAACTGTGCACAGCGGTGCCCTAGGGGCACCGCGAGCACTTTCTAAGGGCACCGCGGTCTACGGTTCATAACAAATAGTTTAAAATGTATAGATTTTTTTTCATTATTGATAACCTACAGCAGGGCACCATGGCTTACTTGGGGCCCCTAAAAGGGCACCTCGGAAAAAAAAGTTTTGGGAACCATTGCTATAGAGGTACTTGAAATATCAACATTCAACAACCACAGGTACGACCAACAACGACACGAAATTATTTTAGTAAAACATGTGAATATCTAGTTTATAATATAATATTGATAATTGATTATGGATTTTAATTAATTAATATGATTATGAGTATCAATGTATCATACTCACAACACCGAAATGGTAGTTTCTGCCAAGTCCCAATTCAGTCTGTTCACACTTTCACAGTTGTGGTAGCTTCGGCGCTATACTACCATAAATGTTCATGCTCGTCGTTCTGGACTTTTTCCTTCTGGCGTAAGAACACTAAAAACTATAATTCAGAAAGTAGGAAGTTAGGAACACCGAATATGTACCAAAAAAGGTAACCAAATGTTCAGTTACTACTCACTATACTCGCTCCAGTCCATCGATAATAAACATACGGACTCAACAATTCTATCTTCACTAAACTATAGGTACACTTTTTGGCCAACATAACTGAGAGAGAAACGATGGTGCTGATAGATAAAGAACCTACAATTTAGAGAGAAAAGAGATGCAATTTGTGGTTAACAATGATATCAGTTGGGTTGGCTAACAGATTTTGGCGGCATCCATTAATGTTTATATCAATACTTACAGTCTAACCTCATAACCTCCGTGGTTCCGTTCTCAAAACACTGATATAAAGTGACGGTCATCTATAAGGTTATACAGGTTGTAGACTTTAATCAGTCGAATGTCGAACGTCTTCACGATGATAACTACGGTGGTCACCGCCCACTGGTTTTGTATTTATCTATATTTTAAACCGCAGCCTCTGTTTTTGTATAATATCTTACATTTTATAGACATAATAATTAATAGTATTACAATATAGTTTATTATGGTAGGTATGTAATTATACAGTGAAGGGCGCAAGAGTCATGCTACTGAATAGTAAAATTAGTTGCAATGACTTATGGTTGCGGAATTGTATACAAATCTGTTCAACAGCACTAGTATACGGGTATTTGTCTATTTAGGTAGTTACAATATTATACAATTATAGGCCATGTATGTCGGTGTGTATGTCGTGGTAGGTATGTTGGGTGAAGATGGGAATGCCCAGCAAACAGACAATTGGTCCCCAGATCATTGATTCCTACCACGACTAAAGATAAGATCTTATCTTTAATCGTGGTTCCCAGTTTCCCACGAAAAAACGAAGTATGCGGACAGTAAAAATTGGCCCGAGTCATGATATTTTTATACACGAACAATATTGGTCTCCGGTCAATTTTTTTCCCCGTAACATTGGACATTTGCGGCAGAAACAGCATAATACATTAATACATAAATTTAAGTTTCACTCCAAGATATAATTAATAATCGAACTGGAAGGTTGGAAATATTTTTAACATGCATAAAAGTGCACCTACGTTCACATAATATTATACTTTAATAATTTAATGAAGTTATTAAGCATAGATCATCGTCGGGTTTGTTAATTGTATAGCATGCTTGTAAAAACAGGAGTGCAAGTGTACACCCTGCAGAATAAGCATTTTAAAATATATGTTGCCATTAAAAAAGTAAATCATTTACAAAAATTATAACGATAAAAAATAGTAAAACATAATATCATAGTTTATTTAGAAAAATGTTGTTTTTTAATGGCTCAAAATTACAACTGCCCCTGTTGGGACGTCGCAAACGACTCGTCAATGTGCACACACCGCTGTCCGGGCACGACCACCATGTCAACTTAGGTCGAGCAACCTGTCGCTTGTGTCGTGCGGCCTGTCGCTTGTGTCGTGCGGCCTGTCGCTTGTGGCGCACTGATGGTCATTTCGATCATCGGCGCATGACAGCGGCCACACGTCGCTGGCCCGATCGATCATCCGGGGAACCCGCGCCGGCGCCGGTCCCGGTCGAATGGGTACGGGCAGCCTGGAACCGGTGTACAGGTCCACTGGCCGGTCCTGTCTCGTGGGTGGTTCGGGCCGACTCGGATAGGGCACCGGTATCCTGGACAGCGTCTGCCGGTCGGACCGCGCGACGCTATGATCCCGGGACACCAACCTTAGCGGAGACAGTCGGCCGCCATTTCGGGTCCCCCATATCGGCGAACGACCGCTGTTCTGGGCGACGGCGTTGTAGTCGTCGCTTCCGGCGTTGCAAATATCGGTTCCGACGATGCACTTATCGCTTCCGGCACCGGTCCGCGCGTCATAATCACACTGGCCGCCGTCGTGCAAGCAACACGGCGGTTGCGACGTGGATAACCACAGACAATCTAACTGCTGACTCGTCGGTCCGACCGTCGTTATTTTTGGTCTGGCTTCGCACTGCGTGGCGATAGGTGGATTCTGGCTGAGAGGCTCTGAAAACCCACCGTGTACACTATGTCAACATCATTGGTGAAAATGGGGGGGACTTAGCCCCCAAATATCCTATGGGATATGAGTCCCTCAAAAAACCAACAGATTTTCTGTTGTATGGGATCGAAGCCCCCATTTACATTGATGTTAAAAATTTTAGCCCTCCTTGAAATTGTAATGGATTTCTGCCTTTGGTCAATAAACCTATTATAACAGTGAAATTATAAGGGAGAAATTATTTCTCTTAATACAAATTATAAAGTACTTGTGCTGCGACTACCAACGAAATCCGTCTGTCTTGGAAACGTATTTACGGCGAGCCTGTCTTGGTGTTCGGTTGCTTGTGGCTCGGTAATACCGGCGTTTAGACGCGGATTGAGGACGGTTATTCGTACTCCACCGTTGACATATATTGTGCAGTTCGTCATATGAACGTCTCGATTATCTAATTCCAGACGGTTTTCATTTTCGTCAATCATCATTTTTATGACATGTAATGCAATAATAACATAATTTATTTGTATACCTTACTACCTTAGTATCTATCTATATTTGGTATAAATTATAAATATTAAATTGAGGTGTTTATAGGCTTGTCGTGAGGAAACAAATCCTATACGTGTAATACAATATATTTAGCCAACTGCAAAAAATTAAAGAATAATAAATAAAAATACTTTATTACCTAGCTGATTAGTATAAGATCAACAATATTAATTTATTAGAGTTAATAAATCAAAATGTACCCATTGGTAGTCATAACTTATTAAATGTCAGAAAATTAAGCTAACTATATAGTTAGGTAGGTTATAGACTATAGTTATAGTTAGTTAATTATCATGTATTAGCCATTATAGGTATTGATATATAATGTTAATAGTGTATACTTCTGCATTGGGCTGTGCCAACATGCCCCACACGGCCACACCTACTATACAATTTACTTGTAAGTTGTAGTAATTAAGTGGGACTCTGAGACAACAGAGCTATACATTTTGTGGTTAGTAATAATAGGTAATTACTAATATTTTGTATTCAATAAATCAACTATTCTAATATACCTAGGTGGCTAGGTGTGTAAAATGTAATACTAATTACGAAGTATACTACATTAAATATTATAATGTACACAAAATAGATTCAATGTATTCAAATGCTGAAATACAAGTATATTGTAATAAATATATTGGGTATACATTTATGTATTAACCAACTTTGAGACTTTTTTTTGACTTTTGTTCACTTTTTTAACTTCTTGATTTTTTAAATAACTAAACTGTATCATTCTTATAGTGGTGTAAGTAACAAACATATCAGTTGGCATCAATATTTTATGTACTCTACTTGGAAATTTTAATCTAATTAACTAATTGTTTGAAAGAATTCCTCATACAATTAAATTAACTATTATAAAAATAATAAATAATAACTAATAAGTAATAACTGATTATAAAATAGTCCACTAAATAATAAATACTTTTTTTTATTTAGGGCAAACAATATTGGTTATTAACAAACAACAATATATTATATTCCTGCATGAAATTACTAAAATAGTAATAATGCAAATATGACATGGATTGTTATAACTAAAACTAATAATACATTTTGTGTTTTAATCATAGACCTTATACTAAAAGGTATAAGGTCTATGGTTTTAATAGAACAGTAATATTATGATGATTTACTATTAGAATAGTTGATTTTTATTATACAAAGATAACACGGTTAATGACAATATACTTTGAATGTAAGCAATTATTTTTACAATAATAATAAATAAACATTTTATTTAAAAAAAAGTTGGATTTGAAAAATAATGTTACGGCTATAGTACACCACAAGTTCCTCTGAAAGTGCTAATAGTCGGGTAGTCTATTTTTTGATGAGAACTTAACGTCATTTTTTTGCAACACACTATAGGGTATAGCCGCATAGGCCGTCACTCCATCATTCAGATCTATAGCTGTGTTTAAGAGAAAACTACTGAAACGGTTCAATACATTTTATTTAACTATTCAATTATTAATTTATTGTACTTTTTGGGTTTCACGAACAGTAAAGATCATTAAAACTACGATGAGATAATATCTAGGAGATCATATATTTTTCTCAAAAATATGATAACAACAAAGTCATTGATTTATTAACCGAAATATTGATAAGATTTCAAATGCATAAACAATAAATTGTAACTTGACCACTTAGTACTTGAGTATTAATTAAAGTCTTAATTTCGTAAAAAGGTGTTAAAACAATATTTTATCATTTTATTTTTACTTTAACCTAACATTTTTTTAATGTGCAAAGAGACAGCGTATAAACAATTTTACGGAACGGAAAAAAAATTATTCATTGATTTAGTGTTGGCATTGTGATCAATAATCGAGAATATGAAAGTAAGTAAGGAATATAACTTCGGTTTTACAATGTAGTTAAGGTTATATTTTATATTGATTATCTATTGATTGGCATGTTCATTAATGTAAATTTATTAAAAGTTTTAAATTGACTTGTAGGTAATACCGAACATAATAAAAATTTCATAACTGTATTAGTGAGACAGGGTATAAATTTGGATTATGACATTATGTAGATGATGTATTATCTAAATACCATTTTTATTCTGAATCAAGTATGAATAAATATTAATCAAAGGACCACAACATCAACAATTGTTTTCTCGAACTGTTATTTTCCCATTTGAACCATAAGCAATTAATCTGTATTGGGTGTAGCCCATCTGTGCTAAAATAAATAAAGTAATAGTTTAATAATTACCAATTTTGTAAAAGTAAAACATTTAATAAATTTACCAATAAATAATTCTTAAACACATTTTTTTTTTCAAAATACAAAGTATGATTCAAACTTTTTCTTCATTTTATAAAATAACTATTGTAAATCCTGAAATAAAAAATTAATATATTGGCTTACTATTAAAAACAAAGAAACTATTTTTGCAATATTATTTAACTTCAATTTTGTTTTTTGTAGTATATTGATTCTTAACAAGATTTACTGAAGCTATTATCCGATATCAAATAACAAACAATGTTAATTTTAATTTTATAGAAGAACATAATCATGATGAATCATGTCTAGCTATTGTCAGACATAATATACCAACAGCATGCAAGCGTGTAAAGGTTGGAGACTTAAATATTCGTCCTAGAAAATTGATTTCATCAGAAATGAATCACCACATTTTTAATTCATAATTTACTGTACCTATCTAATGTAACTGCAATAAGAAAAAGTATTTACCAGGTTTCTAAAAAAATTGTATGTAGTTAGATACCATATATTCATTAACAGAACGTTTTTGTATTTTCCAAAATATTTCAATCAGTTCTTTGTAATTCAAGGTTTTATAAGTCTCTATTATTTTGTATTTTAAATGATATATATCAACAGTAACATACAAACTTACTTTATCTTCTAAAATAAAGCTATGAACAATTTCAGTTAAATGTTTAAACCAAAATATGTTACTGTTAATTTCGAATTAGCTATACATCACGCTGTAAAAACGTTATGTCCTAAATAATCAAAAATTGTAGGCTGTTGCTTCCACTTCACACAAGCTTGGTACAGAAAAATCCAAGCACTGATGTCAACTTCAGCTTATAACCATAGTAAGTGGTTAAAATCTACATTTAACTTAACTTTTCTTGGTTCAAATGAAGTTTTGGTTTGTTTTGTTGAAGATTTAATAGAGGTAATTCTTAATTATCTTACATTTTATGAATATGATGATTATTTAGTAAATAACTACATTGGACAAAATGCCAATTTCCCTATAAATATTTGGCTGGCATTCGTAGCTGATTTAACTAAAATTCCTAATAACTGTGATCTTTTGACGCTCACTTCAATAAATAATTTTAAAGATCACATCACAAAATTTAAATCGAACTAACTCAATTAGATGTTTATATTAAAATAAATAGTAGTATTGACAATATTTAAAATAAAATTAGATTAAAAAACTGTATAAGTAATCAATAATATTAAAAATCTTAAAAGTATGCTTCATAATATTGACAGAAAGATGCATTCAATTATAACAAGGATGTACTAGAGAAAATAATATTTATTTATTATAATATTATTTAAAAATGTGTAGGTACTATTACTTATTGTTTTTTATTTAAAAATGTGTACTATTATTTATTGACTATTATTTGGAAAAATGTGTATTATTTACTATAATTTTGAAAAAAAGAAATGTGTTTAATAAAACCATTTATTTAATTTATTTGTTATAATTAAAAAATGTATTATTGATAATTATTTAAAAAAAAAAAATGTTTTATTCATTATTATTTGCAAAAATTGTTTATTGTAACCATTTTATAGTTGAATATTATTAACAAATAAAATTTACTTTTTATGTGTAATAATTATTTTTGATTCATATTATACTATCCATATGTTCAATTTTAATTTTATATTACATAATATGTAATACTGTTACAAAATTGTTTATTATTGATTTAAACCAGTGATTCCCAACGTGGGCTCTACCGCCCCCTTGTGGGCATTTTTTATTTTGAAGGGGGTGTTTTTCTGAGGGGGCGCTAAGGGGGGGGGGCGCACATCTATCATTTACATTTTTATTTTGAAAACAAATTATATAATTCATATTATTAGTAGGTATTTAAATATAAAATCAACTAAATTGTAGCATTAAAATGTTAAATTATATTTTTTCTTTAGTTAAATAGCTTATTAAAATATACAATGTTAATCTTTTGAAATAATTGATTGGAGGGGGGGGGTGGGGCGGTATGAGATTTTTAAAATCTAAAAGGGGAGTTGAGTAAAAAAAGGTTGGGAAACACTGATTTAAACTATGATCAAACTATTATTTCTGTAAAACGTATATGTTTATGCAGGTAAATTTAGCAGGGATATTATCGGGCCACACTAAATACAAATTAATTGGGCAGTGCCCCAATTTAGAGCAAAAGAACCTATTATATGTTATTTTGAAAGAAAAAAAATTAGTTACTGTTGTACTCAATTGTTTTTTGAAAACCTGAGAAAAATAATGCAGATTTAATGTTTCTATCACATAATTCATTAGGAATTTAGTAACAAGAGTGAGTGCATCAGATTTGATATAGGTAAATGATATCTTCTCTACATTGTGAATCCGTTAAAACATTTGAAGCCAAATTGAAAAATAAAACTTAAATTGATAAGAGTGGCCTTTGCTGTCGTTTACAAATAAACACATTTTTTCCAGTACCTAGAACTTACTACCATATATGCCTACTTCCTATATATGAGAACTTACATATAAGAATGTGATTTCAATAATTATTTTAGTTTTAAATGTTGATGTTTTCTTGTTATGAATCATTTTATGAGCTTGATCTAATTTCAATCAGTATAGGTGGGTAATTATGTATCAAAATATCAGAGTACAAGACAATATGGATATTATTTGATACTCCCTAAAATTATTTTGAACAAATAATAATTATTTTTTTAGGAGTAAATTGATTATAGGAAACAAGGAACCTTTTTACAATAAGTAAGTTTTAATTTGTTATTTTTTTCTTTATGTTATGTTGCATATTTTATTAATCAATTTAAAACCTGACATTTTTAGAATCTTATAATCCTTCTTGTCTAAGAATTGGTTTTTCAAAGATTTTATTTTTCTTCCTATGGGTGGTTTCCTAATTCTTATTTATTTTGTGAATGAATACAATACATTTGGCACAGGATAACATCACACTACAACCACAGATTATATTAAACAGATTTTCTTATATTATTATATTTTGTTTAATATAATCTGTGCTACAACCATGGACTTTAACAATTTTCAAGTTATTATTACAATACCTACTCATCATAATATCATTTTTAATTAATATTGTTATATTGAATTAAGATACTTTTATATTTATAAATTAATATTTATGTTCAAAATTAAAATACCAGCTTTTAAAAATATTATGGATTTGAATTAACAATGTATAAATTTGAAAAACAACATTTATCTATTTTACCTAAACATAAAATCATAAATATAAATCTTATCTGACTTATAGACAAAAAAGCAATAATTTTTTTAAATCAAGTTAGAAAATTGCATAATATGTTTATATGTTTATATTAATAAATATTAAAATAGTTGAACAATAAAATTACTAAGACTTTTTGAAAATACAATTTAAAAAAAAGTAATTAAAACAAATTACATGGAAATCTAAATAACTCTTATCTGTCGGGGATAAAAATTTGAGTTATTGAAAAAATGATCGAGAGTCCACTGTATTAAGTAAATCCCAGCAAGTAACTTAAATAGAAGAATGAACTAAAATAGAAAAAAAATTTGAGCTATTTTAGTTAATGAAGCAAGTATAACTTTTTAACTAATAAAAAATAAATAATTTAAATTACTATAGCTATCAACTTAATACAATTTCAAAAACCAAAATTTAATATTCAAATTATAGATATAATATTAGATAACTCCCTAAACAATTCAAAATATCCATAACTAAACATGAACTAAGTATAAGATCTTTTATTTTGATAAAAAGAACTACTTAACAAAAAGGTACTATACCTAATCCCAGAGGTGGACCCAGATGGGGGTTTGAGGGGTCATCTGACCCACAGTTTTTTCTCTCAATATTATGTGGCCCCTATTTTGATTTTTGACATAGATACAATTTTATTTAAACAATTATGTACAATAATAATTATTTTAAAACTGTATACAGGCCTTTCTTAAATATTCATAATACCTATATGGTGACTTAGTATATTTTTGTTTCTTTTATGAAAAGTATAATTATAAATATTAGAACATAAAAACACTAATACTGTTATATTATGTGTATTGTGTAGTGGTTAATTTTAACCATAAATTATAGATAAATTTTCATTTTATTTCTACTGGCTGATAATATATTTTTATATACTTGCATTGAACCATTGAAGTGATTATTTTTTTAAATATTTTTATTTTCATAATAATATATCAATAATATAGTATAATATTATTATTATCTACATAATTTATTGGTCCTTGCGTCAAATAAATGTGTGCCCATATCTATTGACACTGAATAGTATGTACAGTGTTACTGCAGAAAAACGTTTTAGTATACTAAAGACTTCGACGATTTATTTCTTAATATATCTATTTTTTTGCATACAATTATTGAATAGGTAAATATAGTAGGTAGTAGATACCCACAACAATCTCACAATAGTAAATAAAAAATAAAAGCTAAACTATAATTAAGAAATTTGAACACAGACAATTATTAAGCAGATGCTGATACAAGGGGGGGAGGGCATGTTAGCTATGGCCCCCTCCCAAATGTCACGAAACGAAAAAAAAAATTACTATATTAATAGGTAGGTATATCAAACAATGATAAAAATTATATTTTTTTATAGCAACTATAAAAAAACTAAACTGTTTAGGCTGTTATTTTAGATTGTATGTGCATAAAAGTGTTAAGTAAATAAAGATTTCATGGGCAGTTAAAATAAAAAGAAACAGTGTTAAGAAATATTTATAGTAATACTTATAAATTATAATATTATAGAATTATTGAATTTTAAATAAGTATTTATTATATTATATTGTGCACAATATAAAATGCCCCACCCCCCTAATAATTACTCTGGATCCGCGACTGTTATTAAACTGAATCCGTATAATATATATAAATTAAAATTAATAAGTTTGATAAAAATTGTATACTGGTATTATTCGTCGTGGCTTATAAGTTATATTTATTAGATAGTATTTTTATATATTGAAATACACGGCGTATCTACTAACATTTAGTAACAGAATAAATGTAGCGTATAGAAATCAGTAATTATAATCTATTGTTGTAGTATATTACGACGATTAGTCCAATAGCACGATAAGACTAAATTCAATAGATATATTACCCATAATAGTTTGTCCAGCGCCAACCTACTTGAGTCCAAAGTGCCAATAGCGTCGTAAAAGTAAACACGTATACCTAATATTATGAGAACCCCTTATTAAATAATAATATTTTACGGTTTTGGGAGCCAATTAAAATATGGGTACATGTTTTGGTAGCCAACTCAAGGGTCGACTTTGTATTTTCAAAAGATTGGGAGCCAATAAACGGTCACCTACTAAACATTTCATAAATTTTTAACTACAAAATATTTCGGAAATGTTCGTGATTTTGATAAACTTCGTCAAAATATAATCTTTGCTTACCTACTGCTTATCAAAGCTTATAAAACAAATTTTGCTTGTATATTTTTAGTATTTCTAAATTGCTAAAGGAACAACATACTATATGTGTGATCTTTAAAACATTTATTTCAAGTCTAATTTAATTAAAACAATTCAAAAAAGCCCGATGCCTACAAATAGCCTACAAATATGGCATATGCCCTCAAATTTTCAGTTTGAGTACAGAAAATAATAATCTAAGTTATAGTGGGATGTTTCAAGTTTCTATGAACAATATTTTTTGAATAAAAACTTAATAATTACCTATGATTAGTCGAGGATAAATGTTTATAATACGTTTGAATATCTAATATGTCGTAAACATTTGAACTTCAATAAAGCAAAAAAAATGTTTTTTAACTTAACACTAAATTGTTTTTTTAATTTCCAGTAAATGAACTTATGAGGAATCTTGTATCAAACATTTGAAATTAAGGTGATATAATTTTAAATGTCTTGAACTTTAAACTACAAAATAATTTTCGTTATTTTGATGAATTTTATAAACATTTGAACTTTGATTTAACTTTGAAGTTTATTAAAAATCTTGTGACAAGATATCTTTGATATATATGTTTGCAAGTAAATAAAATAAATAAAATAATAAATAAACAAAGGAACTTTGTATTAAATAATTTCAATTGTTTTTACATATGAACAAACATTTAATAATAATTGAAACAGAAAAAAAAATTGTAAATATCTATAGAATTGAATAAAAAGAGCCGAAATATTCTAAAAACTATATCATGTCTATATAGCAAAATATGGTATAAATATTTAAAAAAGGATGGGTGAGTGGGCACTTCTCTATTGTACAGTTTAGTTGTCCAGTGGTTTACTGTAATGGATGCGTTAAATTTAAATTTAAATAATTTAATGATATATCATTGTATATGAAGAGTGAAGGCGGTGTGTAAGACTATGGTTAGGTCAGCCTATGATATTGTTTGCCTATTAGTAATTAATTATCAATGAATATTTGGTACAGTATGATTTACCAATATGAGGAATTTTTTATCATACATTTTCAATTCTTAAATATAAAAATTAAACATTTTATATATGTTTACTAACTTAAATATTTTTAAATTGCTATAAAAACAACTTATGAGATGTTTATTAACATTAACTTATGAAATATTAATTTCTTATTTTATTCTGATTGTAGTCATGAAGTTGATATTTATATTCCATTTTTTTTTTTTAGTATGACCAAAGTTGACAGTGAAAATACTATGACATTCATTTCCCAGACACATTTATTACCTATTGACACTTTACCAGATTAAGTCGATTTTATATAATAAATATTCAATATTTTCCAATATGTCAATTATAATCAAAATACAATTTTTGAACTAACAAAACAGTTTAATACACACAGAGACTTGTAATAGAAAGTATTGCCAACTTTATTTTAATATCAGGTTATTTCACGAAGTACGAAAAGCAAATGACAAATTAAAATTGCGTGCAAAATTAACTAAGTTAATACATTTTAGACATGAATAGAAACTATTATTTTCTTACTATATTTTTATTATGTTTATTATATTTACCATTTATTATTCTGACTACTTTTATATTCATTTAAAAATATTAGGAAATATTTTTTTTTTTTAAATTCATTATTATAATATTATGAATAATGATTACCTAGGTATTAAATATTATGTTTTCAGTTTTAATTAAAATAATTAAATTGTTATTTCATAGAAATTTGTTATTGTTTTTTTAAATTGTGTTATCACTTATCAATAATAACGAACCCAAGGTTTATTGATAAGGTGTTGTCACCCTTGTTGTCACTATAGAGTCTAGACCCCTATGCATACACACTTTTGATTGAAATTCTTACAAGAGTTACTATAGACACCAGAGTGCGCTTCCTGTCTTATGAAGGCCGATTTTTTCATACTATTAAATACAAAATGCCTTAAAACAGTTATTAAAACTATAAGTCTATGAATAAAAATGTTATTTTTTTTGGATATATTGTACGTTCTAAGTATAAGCAATGGATACCTATCTAAGTACCGGACCCATATCGGACTCAGACTTCGATACGAGCATGACAAATTAATTTAAATTTGCCATGGATACAAGTCAATAGGTGTAATTATTCCATATTGATACTTATCGAATTTTTCTACTTGAAAATGTCATATATATAATTCTAGCCCTAATTTTAATAGTAATCTGGTAGAGTTGACTAGTTGAGTAGGTATTATTATTTTCTAGTACACATATACAATTCTAAAAATGTAAGTTAAAAATATTTTTACATTTTATTATAACTCAAACTGATTTTGAAAGTTTTTTTTGTGTTTTCTTTTTTTCAGCAACTTGCTTGTTTTTACTTTTGCAAGCAAATATCATCCTTGTTTTGACATAATATGTAGTTAATAATTATATACTTTGTTAATATTTGACTGTGTATTGAGCAACCAACCTTTGTCAAAATTTTTTGTTTATTTATTTCTTCAATAACTACAAAATATGTTAGAAAAATAAATAGTTTAAAATGAACCTACCTATATGAAGTTTTTAAATTTAAATGCAATATTACAAACATACCTTCTATTAATATATGTTGTTTCATACATTTTTCTTCAATAATTTTAGTTATTATTACTTCTAACTTAAATACATGTTTGACTTTTATTTTTGAATATATATATATATATTCTATAGATTAATTTTAAGCAGTACTTCTCAAATTGTTTGTCATGAGGTCCTCTAAGTTTAATGTAAAACTGTCAAGGCCCCTTTAATCAAATCATTAATTATTTTTTCTTAATTCTGTACTCAAATTACATGTACTCTTTCACATAGATAAATTATTGTTTTTAATATATTTTTGAAAACAACTTTATAGTAATATTAAACTTTTTTTCATAAACACTTACTCTAAAGAAAATAGTTTAGATAAAATAAATATTTATTTAAAATATATATTATCTTTGTATTTATATGTTTTATAATTCTTGAGTGTATTCTGTTATTCCAGTCAATTCCTTGAGTTTTGGAGTATGTTTATAGAAAATTGTTTAGCTCATAAATTATAGGTATAATTATTAATTTATTATACTAAAGATAGGCTATATATTAAATTGTGTACCTAGTGTTAAAATTATGTACATATCTTAGGGAGGGCTTTAGATGGCTTAGAGCGGGCTAAGCCCCTCCCAATTTCCCTATTTACGTCCATATATTTATGAATATTATTTGTAGAATGTAACACCTAGGAAATTTAAAAATAAGTAATGACAGTATTTAATAATATTAATAATTGTATTTGAAAAAAAAGTATTTAAATACATGCATACAAATAATTAAGAACATATTATAAGTCATTATAGTCATTTACAGTATAAAATTTTGAATTTTATTCCTTAAATCGTAATATATTTTCAATTTTCTATGGCTTTGGCATACAAAAGTGTTCATTTATCGGCTTTCATAGGACATATAGCGCTCCCGGTGGTGATGTCTATCTCCGGTAAAATTTTCAATCAAGATTTCAAACAAGTGACGACACCTTATCAATACACCTTGTAACGAACCCTTATAACCTCAAAAATTGTATCAATTTATTCTCAGTTGATAAGCCCGATGTCCTATCCATTCTTTTAATATCTATGAAAAAAAGTATTATTCTCATAAAATTACCCTAATAAAATAAATAATAATGATATTTATAAATAAATAAAAAAACTAATATTTATAAAGTCTTATAGGGTCTTATCGTCCCTTTAAATAAATAATGACGTAAGATTTTTTACGAGAATAGAAATTGCCCACTTGTTGCTCCTTAAATATAAACCACAGTGAGGCCTTTATATTAGGGCATATAATAACATGAGATATTATCAGTGTTGCCAAACTACATTTTAAAACGACGACGCCATGATTTCAAAATGTTTTTTATATTATTAATTAGACTTGTAGGGATACACTATTATTACGTTTCATTAAAATATTTTTCCCAAACAAAGTAATGACACTAATTTTAAAATTACAATTTATTTCACGCTACTATTTATAACTATTGGTACTACCGACTTTTTTAGTGTCATTATATCGGTATTGTTTCAAATTAATACAATATATACGAAATTTGCATTTAGTTAAACATTGAACTTAGATTATATACATTTTACGTTTTATCAAGCTGTTAATATCATATAATAGTTTTAAAATTATATTAACTATATTTGTTGTTAGAAAAAGGTCTAGGGTCTAAGGTCATTTAGTATCTATTCTTTATTCTGTATACAATAAAGTAAGATAAGAAATGTTTTGACATTTAACTAATCATCAAATAGTAGTTATTAAAAATCGTAATAATAATTAATTCTGGAAGTATATTTCATTACCAATAAGATATATTTGTTAGTTGTATTCTACATTCTTTGTGTTAAACACTCATTTGATGGTTTTTAATAAAAATATATAATATCAATATGGGCATCTTTCACAGTTGTTCTAAACATCAAGAACCAGAAAATAATTTAGTATGTAATATTAATATTTAAAAATGTTGTTTCAATTGAATGTGATAAATTATAACTAAAACATTAATATTTATGACTAGTTATTTAATTATTATTCTTATTTTATTATTAGCAAGCATTTTGTATATTCTGTCATAATCGATTTCGAGGATTAGGACGGCAAGGACTCAGATGTATTCAATGCAAATGGCTTACAAACAAAAAATTTCATAAACTTGGGGAAAATACTTCTACTAATGGTTCTGTAATTAGTGATGACACTAATGGAACCTCTCAAACATCTCTAAGTAATTAATATAAAAATATATTTTATTGAAATTTGTATGTATGTTTTATGAATGTGGTGTTAATATTTAGGTACATTTGGCCCTGATACTGCTTTGTCAGATAATTCTGCTCAAAATGATGTAATTGATCAACCAGCAGATGTTGTGCCGATTGAACATACACAAGCTAAAAGTAATATATCAAAAATAATATTGTTATTATTATATAATTTAATGTTTAATTATATTTATAGCAAGTGATGAAAAAGTTGAAGATTTGTATCAATATTCTCTTACCGACTTTGAATTAATTAAGATAATTGGTCGTGGTAGTTATGCCAAGGTATTAATGGTTGAACTAAAAAAAACCCAACGCATCTATGCTATGAAAGTTATAAAAAAAAAACTTGTCACAAATGATGAAGTAATTAAAATATTTTATTTATCAATAGTTATAAATCATAGTTTGTAGTGATGTTAAATAAACAAGAATAAAGTATATTTATTTACAATTAAACATTGAAACATATTATAATTCTGTATGATAAGAGTACTTATTTTTTTGTATTGGTTTAAAAATGCCAATGTTTTTTAAAATTTACACAGTTTATAAGTTACCATATTATGTTTGATTGTCAAATAACAGTCAATTATCTAAATTGTTGATCTGGTGGACAATCTGATAAAATTATGAACGACCTTTTTTACATAGTTTATCTATTGACTATTATAAAATACTTTTCTATGTTTAATTCCATTTAAATATTTTAAATAACAATTTTAATAATAATTATAAATTTGAACCATTTTTATTTAAACAAATCTCTAATCAGAGAAAACAATAATTTATCACTGTTTAAAAATTAAAATATACACTATACTAAGACTGTACTTTTTTGTTTGTTATTAGTATATATTTTATACACAAAAATTAAGAGGTAAGATTGTAATATAATTTATATATTACTGGATAATTATGGATAATACATATAAAATATTTGATACATATATTTTACATTTTAGAATACTAATTGGGTACAAACAGAAAAACATGTTTTTGAAACTGTCTCTAACTATCCATTTTTGGTTGGTCTCCATTCTTGCTTCCAAACAGCCAGCCGATTATTCTTTGTGATGGAGTTTGTTCGTGGAGGCGACTTGATGTTTCTTATGCAGAAGCAAAGACGACTGTCGGAAGAACATGCAAGATTTTATGTAGCAGAAATTAGTTTAGCTTTAAACTTTTTGCACACTAAAGGTAATTTTAATTGTTTCTTGATAGTTAAATTATATTTTATATAAATCCATTGAAATCCTTGATATCCATCATTATATAATTAATATTTTAATTCATCTCGATTTTATAATGAAGCATTTTTTTTTTTTTGTACAAATTTATAGTATCTATTATATGTCGAATTTTGTTTGTTGTTTTATAAGAAAATAAATAACTTTTGATGCTTAAAATTATCACTAAATATTTATATTAGCATTTTTTAGATAGGATATAATTTAAAAAAAATGTTTTAACCTTTTTGAGCTATTTAGAATAAACAAATTACATTTTCAACTTTTTTTCAATTAACCATGGTAACAACATTTTAAATTATCTATAATGTCGTAATTATGATGTTATGTCAAAAAATATCAAATTTAGAGACTTGAAACTTTTCACCATACTATTGTGGACGTCACTAGAGTCAAAATTCTAGGGTTGCAAAAAAAATTATTTATAAAATATTGGCTTTTGTTTATTTGAAAAAATTTGTTTTATTAATATACATCACGTTCATTATTAGTTGACTTATTTTCTATTATTTAATTATCTCAATCTACTAATAGATTCCTATTGTTTGACTATGAAAAATATTTTGAATCAATTTTTGAATCTGTTTAATTGCTTGTTCTATGTTCATTTTTTGTTTTTATATTGGCATATTTCAGGTATAATATATCGAGATTTAAAACTGGAAAATATACTACTTGATCATGAAGGTCATATAAAATTGACAGATTATGGGATGTGTAAACAGGGAATATGGCCTGGAGATACAACTTCTTCAATGTGTGGTACTCCAAATTACATTGCTCCAGAAGTGTTGCGAGAAGAAGAATATGGATTAAGGTATACATTTTTTTAAACTAAATTTAATATAGACATGGTTATGAATAATTTTTGATCTCTTGTTGTTGTTGAATAGAAAACATATGATGTATCTTATATCAGTTATATTAAATTAAATTTTAAAAAGCTCAATTGATTTTGTTTTTAGTGTAGATTGGTGGGCTTTAGGAATTATTTTGTATGAAATGTTGGTTGGTAAAGGTCCATTTGATATTGCTGGAGTACCAAATCTCCCTGAGGAATATTTATTTGAAGGTAGTATAACACAAACAATGGTTATTTTAAAACCGTTTTCTTATTGTTTGACATTTTATTTTCTAGTTATTTTGGAAAAACAAATTTCTTTTCCAAGATCACTTTCTGTAGAAGCAGCTAAGGTTTTGAAAGGATTCTTAAACAAAAACCCTGTTGACCGTTTGGGGTGCAATCAATACACTGGCTTCTATGATGTTAAAACTCACAAATTCTTCAAATCTATTGATTGGGAAATGGTAAATCCTCATAATATATAATTGTTTGTTTTGAATCATAAATATTACTATAGTCTAAAGTATTTATAAAATGTAATTAAATGATTTATATGATTTTAGTTAGAACAAAAGCAAGTTAGCCCTATTTATAAGCCCCAACTAAATTCTGATCGTGACTTTGCCAATTTCCCATCAGAATTTACAGATGAACCTGTACATTTTACACCTGATGATCCGTAAGTAGATCTAACAATTGAAAAGTAAAAAAAATAATGATACTTTGATTCATTTAACAATAATTATTAATTATTAACAGATAGTGGTAATTTACAAACGGAAAAGTTAGAAATATTACGTTAAAGTTACAACAGTGTCTCCACTTGAGAGAAGAACAAAGAAAAAGAATGTATTATGTAAAAGTTTACATTTTCTTATGAGTTATGAGTAGGTTGAGATTTTAATGCACTTTGTATTGTTTTCCAAACCTAGATACGCTTTGCACGTTTTATAACTTATACGTTTCATGTATTTTCAAATCAGAATAAGAAGTTCTTATTTTGCATTTTTTAACAATTTTTAATTTTTAGGTCATTTTATTTTATTTTTAATCATTCTAGAGGTTTTGGGGTATTTAATACTAAAATCTGGGTTTTTTAAAATTGTATTTAAGGATTTTTGTTGAAAACAGTAACTTTATAACGTGATAACAAGGATTTTACCTAATCGAATATTAGTACTAATTGTAATTTTTCAAACGGATCTGTACAACGTCAAAATCGAGATTACTAGTGACAAATACTAGTCACTTGTATTTAACAATAAACATTTAGAGTTGAATTTATTGTTTGTTAACTTATAATTTGGCATGTTATTATGTTGACTTAACTTAACTAACTCCAGTTAATTGTTTATATAACTACTGACACAACAATTGTAAATTAGTATTAAATAAAAATGTATATACTAAATTGTCATAACTCATTAAGTGGAGAAAATTAACTGTTATTATGCCTGATAGTTGATATCATAATTTATTATTTTCATTAAAAATGTATGAAAAAATATCGATTCCGATAAAAATATGCCAAAGTATTGAGGATCTATGAATCAAAAGAAAGTATTGTCCATCTCTACTTGAAAATTAATTCATATAGATCAATTTTATTTTGTAGAAGTATATTAATACATTCCTAATTATTCAAGGTTTAAATTATGTTTATTGTTACTGCATTTGTGCTAATTTCATATGTTTTTAATAAATCACTTCATTAGGTCACAAAAAAAAAAAAACAAAGAAAGTTATTATCAACATCAAAAAAAGAATCGACATGAAAATACATATTTGTGAATTTGGATAGGAGGAGGAAGAGGGATAATAGATTAATATTGAATTTCTATATTTGTTACCCTACTATACAACGCTTGGACATGGACATGTGGTTCATATATTGTAATAATATTACAGTTTTGTTTTAAATTTCATATTTTACGTTTTAAATTACTATCCTTTTTCAATGTTTATTTTTGAAATTTGTATGATCGAGTTGAAATGAAGCCTATTGTACTTATAAATATAATATTATCTAGATATAAATATTATTTAATCTAGGTTCCCTCTTAATACCCACCCGATTCAAAAAACCAATTAGTAGTTGACTCACTAAAGATTATTTTGCTACTGAAATGCTTAGCATAAAATAAAGATAATCATAATATATATTATATTATATTATATACATAGTGAAGGATTGGTTAATTTGCCCTTGGTTCTATGAATTTTTTTACACTTTTTTAATCAAAAAAGTTATAAAAGAATTTACCAATAGCAACCACTATAATAAAATAACCTTTTAAATTTAATATAAAAATGTTTGGTATAAAATAAATCTAAAAGTGGAAACTTTATGCTCATTGAGCGGGTAAAATTACCAGTCCCTGTAAATTTAGTTGATTCAATTGACATGTTGCAATAATATTATAATATCCATTTGGCTTACTATAAAAATAGTTTAAATTAAATTTTATTGCTTAAGGGTGAATAGAAAAATATTTGTTTAGAAAAGTGGCCCTGTTGCTCTTATGTATATCATAACAGTATACCTGATATATTTAATTTACTTATAATATTTAAATAATCGGCACAAAGTATATTATGGTGTATGACGTCATCGACTTGCATAAATGGTATTGTTGATAATTGTGTTTGTTTTTGAATTTTGTAGGTGTGCCATGGATCAGTTAACAATTGAGGGTTTTGAATATGTGAACCCATTTTTGATGTAGCAAGAAACAAAGTAGTAAGATGAGGAGGACTTCAGCGACTATGTTTCATCCCATCGATCATTATCATAACAAAGATTACCGTCCCTGTTACTCGTTGACGCTTAGGGAATGGTTCTGCTTATACCTTCCCACCCCCCTCAAAAAAAAAAAATCAATTTTATTTTTCATTAATATTATAAATCTTTTATTATAACAATTTAATTATAACTAATTATTATTATTATTACCTATTTTATATTTATACTATATAGATATATTATGGTATATTATATATTATTTTTTCTTATACATGTTTAATGTTTATATAATGATTTATTCGTCAATTTGGATGAGTTATAAATTTATTTAATTAAGCTATAAATAACATTCAAAATAATACTGACATTTATTTTTTTTACCTTTGTACACAAAATAAATATTTATGTTGTATTGTATTTATGAATAAAAAGTATATATTATAATATAAAAGTATGCAATACCTAGTATAAACTTCCTTTATACTTTGAACACAATAAATTTGTTGCCACATTTAGTTCCTATCTGGTATATAATATGAGGGTATATCCGTATATAGATATAACTGTTCTTAATTGATATATATATGTATTTATATATACAATTATTACAAATAATACAGATATTTACAAACAATTTAATAATATACATTTAAAATTATTTTTTTTTTAATTTCATTAATTTTTAAACTAGGATGAGTGTAATAAAGGGATAGAAATGTAATCTTTATTGCATGATAATATCATAACTTTATTTTGAATATCATTGATAGTCCACATACATAAATTAGTTGATAGGTAATTGTTTAACAATATAAATCCAAAGTAAGATGATCTTATAGGTTTATCATAAAATATTTCCTTAAGTTCAAATGTTCTGCTAATCAAAACCACTTCACCAGTGTTATGCAAGAGTGCAATATTAATTTTATAATTTCATTAATTTTAGAAAAAAAATAAGAATCAGCATCTATTTTAGATTCAACTAGATAACTACCCAAAAAATAAATAAATTGTAGATTAACGCTGCCACTTGATAAAGGTCAGATTACGAATTCCTATTCACCAAAAAAATTAAAAAATATTTTGATAATTGTTGAGCTAATTATAGGCCTAAGAAAATTTTGGTTATTTCAAATTTTTTTCTTTAAATATCGATAAAAAAATTGTTATTGGGTCAAATTTTTTGAAAATTTAATACAAGATTCTTCATAAGTTGCTCAAATAATAGACCAAAAATAATAAAAATACATTGGGCCAATTTTTTTTATAAGCATATAAACTTCAACTTTTGGCCAAAATTCATCATAGAATATTTGCAAATTGTTTTGTAGTTAAAAATTTATAAAATGTTCAGTTTTTATAACTAAGGATTGAAAATTTAAAACAAGGTTTTACGTAAGTAGTTTATAGTGTAACCAAAAAATCAAAAAGATATATTATAATTATAATTTTTTTAAGACATTTTAAGTCAAAATTTGGTCATCAGAATATCGAACATTTGCAAATTGTTTTGTGGTTAAAAATTCATAAAAATTTTTCTATTTATATTTAAGATTTGAATATTCAACACTAGAAGTTAAATAAGTTTTTCTTACGACAACCGTAAAAAAAGTTCGATAGGAAAACACTTAAATGTACCTATAAGCGTTTAAAGTTAAAATTCTTACAAAATCAAGAAAATATACAAACTAATTTGTATTGAAAAATGTATAACATTTTGAGAATTTATACCTAAGGTTTAAAAATTTAATACAAGCTATCCTCATAAGCTATTATGTAAGTGATAGTTAAAAATGTAGTAGTTCAAATATTTAAATATTTTTTTGATTCTATAAGCTTCAGTCATACAATTAATAGTGACACCTCAGGTGATAGGTTTGAAAAAAATCAACAGGTTTACTGTTGAAATTCCAAGTATCTACCTTTTTTAGCTTAAACTCAACGTTGATTGTTCAGGCAGGGTGATATTTAAGTATAAATCTATATCTAGAACTATTGACTCGAAAAACAAATACAGAAAACATCATGTGAGTATGTGACTTGTTGGATCATGATGGCGATGATGGAAAAAATATAGTGATCAAATATCAAATAGTTACAGGTTTATCAATTATGTTATATCAATATATCCGATCATAATCATAATAACTATTTTATTTTATGTAACCTGTGGCAGCCAATTATATGAAAAAGATACTATATAGGCATAAAAAAAAGTAATAATTATATAATATTAATTTATACTATACGTAGCTGTAATATAACATATAACTAATGGCAACCATTTATGAACAAAAACAAATTTTCTATTGCTATCATGAATCTCAAAATTCTTGTGTGAGCACCTCTTTAAAATGAGAATTTTGGAAAATCATTTATCAGTGCATCATTACATGGTTGTAAGAAGTTACTGTCAAAAAATGAAATCTCTATGACTACCTATATCGTATAGGTTTATATATATTATGCTTTACGTTAATCCGTCAGTCAGGGCAGTACCTAAGACAACTGGCGAGTTCAATAATATAATATACAGATAACTATTTTCAAATTTCATCCAATCACTTCAGAAAAAAAAGTGAGAAATTGATGTATTGGTTTTGAGACAGAAAATATGATTTGTATAAAAGAATAAAAAAAAAAATACATTCATCGCTCCGCTCAGAATCTAAAATGTACTAGAAGTTTTATTGTTATTTGAATATCGTTATTTACGTATGCATTTTCAAAACGGACCTAGTGTTCTATATAATACTCCTATGCTATAGGACCTAAAGAATAACACAAATGCTGATGTATCAGGAAAATAATGATAATTTTGTCATACATATAGCAAAAACTGTTTTGCGCGGTAAAGTACCACTCAGGCTGTAATCATATAACTAAGAAATGAATTTTTGATTATCTACATTAAAAGGAGAACTTTGACTGTGCAATATCGTTTTTTTTTTCGATATCGGAAAAGTTTTTACTGTTTTAAAATCCATTATTTTAGTGTTTTTCAAACTTGAATAATTTTTTTTGTAGTTTCGATATCGAAAGTATAAAAACGATATTGCAGAGCCAAATAGTTCTCTTTTTTATGTGGTTAAAATGTTGTTTCTAAATCTGTAGCCTTGTCGGTTCTTTCCTGCGGAAAACAGTTTTTTCAATGTTTTACATTTGTAAGACGGAGACAACACATGCGGGTGTAGCGTCCTCTTAAAATCCCTATAATATTATCTATTGTTTGCCACTCCCTTAACATATTAACCAGTCAATAGCAGTGTCACCCACAGATGTATAAAACAACAAAATCTTGTTTTATATATCTGTGGTGTCACCACACTGACATCACTATCAGTGAGGCAGTAGTTCGAGGCGGAAACAAATGTGATGTCGGTTGGTGTAGTTGGTGCACGAATGGTGCCACATCGGTCACCATCTGGTCACCATAGGTACCAGGGTACCATGAGCATAGCCACCTGTTTGACGGCATTAAAATGCGGCCTACTAGGTAGTAGGTACTATATCGTTTTTAAAGGTCCCGCGACTACGACTACCGTATTTTTCGTCAAAAACAACTCAACGTATTCCCAACAGAACGTAGCAACACCGATTTTCATTAGGAAAAAAATATTCTAACCAGCCTTAACATGTATGAGGGAATGACGCAGCCGTCGCAGCCATATTTTTTATTGTTGTCCTTAAGATTGCAATAAACGTGGTTTAAATATTTCGAAAAATCCAAAGGCATTATCAACTTCAAATAATTTCAAAATTTGCTTCCGCCGTTCCCTTGTAAATATTACGGAGAATTCAAATTTTTTTAGGTTCAAGTTCGTGTCTTTTTCAGGGACTGGAACCTACAGGGTTTTTCGGTTCCGGTTCAGGTTCCGGTTATTAAATTAATTTGTTTAAGGGTTTCGGTTTTCTAAAAAAATATAAGGGTTCTAGAACCGGTTAATACCGGTTCTGAAAAATATCGGTTAATTCTGATTTCTGATAATTAAAGATTTATTAAAAAAAAATAGTATAAAATAATTTAATTATTCTTGTTTAAATTGTAATTATTTAATGAAAATAAAAGGTATTATAAAGGAATAGTTTTTTTTTTTTTTATTAGCTTTTAGTAACAACTATTATAGCTCAACAATTATAGTAATATAGAAAATATAAATTACAAACAGGTATGGGTCAGGAGAAGGAATAGTTAAAAAATAATTATAATGATGTATAATATTTATAAATATTAGCCTAGGACTCTTTTTAAGAGGAAATATTTAGACAATGGCAGTTCTGATACCACCGCCTGTGGCCTTTGTGTTAACCGTAAATGATAATATTAGTTAGAACAGTTACAATATTTTACAATTACTGGACTTTCTAGCTTTTCGAGATGTAGTCGCAGCATCTATGGCCAAAAATGAAAAGCGTAATTTTTTGATCAAAACACGATTTACAGGAAAAATTATCACTCTTCGAAGGTTGGTCTGATTTCATAATTTGTGAGAAGTTGTTAGAAATTGGATGATTTTTATTAGACTTTGATTCTAGAGTGCGTAACTTACATCAAAAATATTTTAAAAAAACGATAACTTGTGAAAATGTGTATGAATCTTTATGTATGGTTAAGAAATACAATTTTGAAAATTGAAGTCCGATATAAGGTATTTTAGAAGTCTTTATAGCGTGTGTGCAACAATTTTTTTTTTGTTTGGGAGATGGGCTGAATTTATAGAAGTTGCACAGGCCCTCATGGGCTCCCCCCCTAAACTGTTAAACACACGTTTGTACGTTGTACCTATAATAATTATAAAGTTAGGTACAAAATTCCATAAATACATTTTTTTTTTTAATTCGACCATTTTTTCTAAATGGTACTGATTATTGATTAAAGAATGAATACATATAAAAAGGTGAGCAAAGTGGGTACCGCTCTGCTGTACATTAGGTGGCGTGTGGGTCATAGTAACTGATGTATTAAATTGTGTTAAATTAATGTGTTTATGTAATAATTAGATTTTTGGTTACAGTATAATTTACAGACGCAAATTGATTTTGTACAAAATGTTATCAAAAAAATAGTGCTTAGGTACCCATGTATATTTAATATTTTTGAACTGTTATTAAAACAACTCAAAAAGAACCTTGTATTAAATTTTCAATTTTACATGTCAATAACGCGCTACATAAATATTAATTATTATTTTGTTTAAATTATCAGACAAATTTTATACAAGTGACTTAATTACTAATTTTTAATAATACATTTTTTTATCACAGACAACATAAACACCTAATGTTCTAAGTATGACAGTGCCTAAAAAATTATAATTGAATAATAATATTATATTACATACGAGTAATAACTAATAGGTACCTCTATCCACCTAGGTTTATTCCAAATATTCGATGGCCTTTAAAAAATATTTTTCCAAAAATGTTCTACACATGTATAGTATCGTAGTTGTCATCGTTTGTAGTTAAAATCAATTTGTAAATAGTTGGTGTTGGAATGTATACAGCATATTATACATTATAATTTATAGGGTACATTTGCTAATCGATTAGGTATTCGATCCTATTCAATATGTAAAACGATTAAGAACCATTTATATTCACTGAGTATTGAGACTAATAGGTTGATGATCAATTCAGGTACTCAGATGTCATTATTGTCATATATACATAGGTAGGAATGTAGGATGCACTACCTGCAGTTTAGTTCTTATTAGTTCTAAATTATAATCTAGTATACACTTATAATACCATTAACCGATTAACCGTCTACAGGTATTGGCTGACACAGTATACTTATATTAATGTGGTATTTAGTGTTTTAAATGTAAAATCGGAGTCTATTGACCACACCCTGCTACAGGGGATTCAGACGACGACAGCAACTTACTAGTCTCACTTTACCTAGGTACCTATATAGCGACACAACTGTATTACGACCTCAGAATTTATTCACACAGTACCTACTCGCTCAGTTCTCAGTTGTCGAGGCACTAAAATTTGTTCATTTTTCAAGAAAACTTACCGGTGAGTACCATATAATTATTTACAAGCAAATAGTGATAAGTAGGTTGTAGCATTGATTAAATATATAATAACATTGTATATTTAATCAATGGTTGTAGGTACGTACTTATACCTAGTATATCGACTCGTCGTTCATCGAATTACAAGAACTGCACACATTACAATTTCTAGATTTTTTCGTCTTCGTTCTGTGTGTTTAACGTGCATGTAAATGATGACTGATGAGTGTTGTAAATCTTGAGTTATTGGAATGACTAACCTTTGCGGTCATACCCGCCAAAGCACATTGTTTGTATCCCGAAAAAATGTTTAGGCACACGAATTACACACCACTATATTTAGTCAGGTAGTACAATTTTCTTATTTTTTTGAGCTCTTCTATGATGAATTATATTATTGTAAGGAGACCAGGGCCGTCCTTAGGATTTGCGAGGCCCAGGGCGATTACTTGTAACATATTTTAGGTATTATATATTTATATCTATCTATAATATAGATATATTATAATATGTTTATAGATTCTATAAACATATAATGAAATCAATAATTCTTATCACACAAAAAATTTGTTAGGTACCTCCCTAATTATAATTAAAAATGAGGGTTTTTTTTTATAAAATATTATAATAATCTTGGTAAATAAAATAAAATAATTTTATAGTAGACTCAAATAACATGTTTTTCTTTATTTACTCATATTATATAATTCATTAATCGTCCCTTAATGATATTTATACAAATTTATTTGCATTTTAATAAAATAAAAATAAAATATAATAATAAATAACAGACAAATTAAAATACTAAAAAGTACAATAAAAATCATTTTATTCATCAAAAATTAATTTTTCTGGCTTTTAATTCTGCAAACTTCTCAATAATATCAATATAGTCTACATTTTCACACAAATCACGTTCAATTGAAATAATTGCTAAATCAGAAGTCGATCTTGCACCATTGTTGTTCTCAAATAATTCTTAATGATTTTTAACTTCGAGAAACTTTTCTCAGCACTGGCAGTGGTTATTGGAAGAGTTAATAATATTCTTAATGCGATAGCAATATTTGGAAATGAACCACATGATGATTCCATTAAATCAGGACACTCGATAGAGGATTTTTGTTCAAAATTCTACAAAATATTCTTAACTCGTCAAAAAGTTCAATTCCATTTAAATCGCAATTTTCACCGTCCTTTAATAATATTTTTAAATCCATACAATACTTTCGTAATGTTTCATCTTCAAATAACTTCAAATTTTCAATATTATATAAAAATCCAAAGTTTCATCATCAAGGCTGATGTGTTGCGATTACGAAAATATTGTATTATGGATATTCCAATATTTATACGTTGAACCAACTTCGTTATTTTTATATATTTTTTCATATTTACTAATTAGGTATATAAAAGTGATAAACATACAATTTAAATACTACAAAAAAAAAACAATTAAAAAAAAAACGCAAGGCCCCAAATTTAAGCAAAAAGCGCGAGGTCCAGGGCCTGGGCCCTACTCGCCCCCCCCCCCCCCAAGGACGGCCCTGAAGGAGATCCTGCAAAGTAAAACGTTGTAAAAAGCTTAAGTATCAAAAAATTATAAACCTAATTTTCGACTGACATGTAAGATTGGTTTATGACTATGTATTATTTATTATTTGTTAGAACAAATAGATTCGACAAACAAATTTTGGATTGACTTGTGGTTATATTTTTACTATTTATTTATTTATTATTGACCATATCATTGACATTTGATTAGATTTAGTGTATAATATTTACTTTTTGTTACATCATAATTTATTGTTCATTCACAAACCAATTGTTATTTATTATTTATTCAATTACTTATAAGTCAGTTATAACTGTTTAACCCCTGATGAAATTACTCGAATAGCCTATTCGGATCTTTTAGGACACACATTTGTGTGTACATTTTTATGGGACGAAACTCATATATGTGCTCCCGTTTCTGCCACGGTTTGAGGTATTTTTTTTTTTTGGGGGGGGGGGATACTTGCTGCCTGCTGGAAACCACAACATAGTAATATATTATATGCCGGGTGTTGGATTTAAGATACTGAGGGGAGCTATGAATGTATTGGTTGTACAATAATGTTTTCTTTTATTATGTCTGATTTAAACTTTTGGAGCAGTAACAATGATTCAAACTTCAACTTTGAGAGTAGTTTCTAGAAGCAAATTGAAATTAAATTCCTAGTACCTACCTATACTCTTAAAAAATAATCAGGTAAAAATAATGTACACAAAGTTGCTTTAGTTTTCAACAAAATGGATTAAATTGTATTGTTTTCAAAAATTCAAAAATGGAAAAACATTTGCAATTTTTGATAAATATTTATTTTAGTATACATAATAAACTTTTTTGTACTACTATTTTTGAGCTATTAATAGATTTTTTATTTTTTTTTCCATTCATACAAATGATAAAAAAATATATAAATTATATATTACCTATAGTAAATAATAATTAATTTTTAATAATTTAACTAGAATAGTTTTTGTATACATATATCAACACAGTTCGGATAAAACTAATATATAGGATAGCTATTATAATATTTTAATTGGGTACTATAATATAATTATTTATCATTATCATATTAGCATTTCATACCTATCTATTTGTTTTATCATAATAATATACTAATATGTTTTACTGCAGGTATACACACATCTCTATAGATACCTATAGAGATGGTTGAAAGTAAGTTGAAGAGCAGTGGCACAAACCGTCGGTCACACAGAATGGCGTTTCCGTTACCCAATCATCTGTGGAGACAGATGGCCAGAAGAGTTTTGGAGAACTCGGTTAATGACACTGGTCGAGCCCTTGATAGTGATTCCGAGGATCATAGCCTCGAGTTGATGGTGGCCACAGCACCGTTGAGCCAGATTCGGGCCAACCCTATGGCCTGGACGTTGTTTCGGAGGGGCTTCGAGGTCGGGTGGCATTTGATGCAGATAACTGCAGATGACCTGCAGCAAGACCAGGAACAAGATCCGCAGCCGCAGTTTGCGGCTCCCTGGCTAGACCAGATGTCCGAAGAGTCCGTACCATCGGTGGTGATGGAGGTGGAGGTAGAACCGGCGATGGTGTTGGAAGCAGTCACATCGACTGAGTTGGTGGAGGTGAATTCATCGGGAGTGGAACCTTCAATTGAGGTGGAAGCGTCGTCGGTGGAATTTATGGCACTGTCGGTGGAGGTGGAAGAGGCTCATGTGGAGGAGGTTTCGGCATCAACGGAATACTCTTTTTTTTTCGACGACGATGACCTTAATATACTTTAGAACTACAATCTGCAGCTATTTTATAAACGGCAACAATAAAAGCCACCTTGTCGACGCTGAATAGCTTATAAGTAGATATTATCTACTTATTAGTCATTATACTACCTACAATGGTTATTTTTTTTAATGTATTGAAATCCGTTCTGCGACGACGCGCATTTTATTATTTTACATTTTTACTATGTGGGATGCACTTTTTTCTTTTCTGTTATATTCAGGTTGAAGTTTATTTTTTTTTCGTAAAGGTATACACCTACATTTAAATTATAACTATTGAGGTTTACTTTGAAACATATTTACGGTGACATAATATACCTACTAACATATTATATTATTATTAATTTAATTAAATTAAAAATGTATTTTTTGTCATAATATTTAAAAGTAATAAAATAACACACTAATATAATTCAAAAAGCTGCTACCTATAATTATTTAGTATATTCTTATGATATGAAGGTTTTTTCATTTTAATTAATAATAACCCTATGGTAATACATTTTTTGTTTTATGGATAATGATTATTTTAATTGTAATTTGTTATAGGTACTTTCAACATTTTGCTCTTTCAACATAATATTCTAGATAGATTATGTTTATATAATTCATTTAAACATATTGTGTTTTTACCTAAGACTTATTGGTAGGTAGGTACCTAATTAATTTAGTTGTATAGTGATTTACACAAATAGCCTATAGGTAGGTACGTATATTTTCTGATATTCACATATTATGCATTAATAATAATATGTACAATATGTGTTGTATGTAGGCGGTATTAAGCATTACATATTATATCTATTATTCATATTTAAAAGGTCAAAAGGCAAAGGCTATAGATGAATTCTAAGTATTGTCTGTATACAGGTAATATAATATTAAATACTTATTATTATTTATTATGTTAACAATGGACCAAAATAACAAATAGTTAATAAAACGGGGTTGAAAAATCAAAATCCAAGCAACCTATTATAACTATTTGCTATACAGTTAAATAGTAAGTAGGTAAGTACCTATAAACATTTATGCTTAATCAACTAATTTTTAGTGTTGGTTAATACCAATGTTAAAAAAATATTAATGATATAACAAAATGTAACTTGAAATAATATTAAATTAAATAGCACATATTTCGTTTAAATCAAACAGATAGTTGGTTAGGGGACACCACACTGATATGTGTAGTCTATATCTTACAAATGTACAACAATGTAAATTTTACTTTCAAAATAATCTATTGACCATTTTACTGTTATTTTTAAAATTAATGTGAATTGGCCTATTATAAAATCTAAAGGCAAGATTATTATTTAGAGCATATTGTAGGCTTTTATTAATATTATAATTTCGAGCATTTTAAAACTGATAGTTGTTAGTGAATTTAAAAATGACCATTACTTGCTTAAAAATGAAATTATCAATTAAAGCCTCTGGGATGCTCTAGGAAATCTTAAATTTAAATTAAAATTGTTATAATAGGTCAATTGACTATAAATTTAAACTAACAGAGCAAAATACTCTGATCTTATAATTTTAAATAAAATGTTAGATAATTATTCCTTTTTTTTATTTTTTACTTTTTGAAAATAATATACCTCTAAGTACCGGTATTTACTGGTACCGGAACCAAAACCAAATTATTTATTAAATAACCGAATTGGAACCAAAACTGAAAAAATCATTAAGGTTCCAAGCCTTGGGTGTAACATCCTTTTAATAGGATTTTTTTTTATATGCATTTCAAATTAACAAAACACAACAACAAACCATTTATTTTTTAACCATGTAGATTAGCTTTAATCTTTTTTAATAATTACTAGCTGCCCGAACTTCCTCTGGAAGAAATTATTTTTTTATAATTTAATTAAAAAATATATGACCATTTTTTGGTTACATAATTAATATAATATAATTACATATTATTGTAGTTATTGTTATTGCCAATTTCTGAAAATTGTATATCCTACATCTTGAATTCAACCACTGGAGTGGTAATTTTTATTCTTTTTATTATAGAATAGAGATAGGTAGAAAGGAATGTAACAATAAATTATTTGTTCAATGAATATATAGTATATTTCAAATGGAAAAATGCAAGTGCAAACAAATAAATAAATAATAAATAATAATAATATCAATAATAACAATAATAAATAAACAAACAAATAGAATATTTAGTTTGAATTTCAATAAATTACAGAAGATACTATATAGACAATAATAAAATTAATAATCAATTGTCCGTATGCATACTCGATGTATGTGTGATGTGTCACATAAGACATGTTAAACTGTCTTATTTGACACATAAATTGACTATGCATACGGACAAATGTTTTATTGTCTTCTACTAATAATTCTATTTTCTACTGCTTGACGTTCGACATTTAATCTGATTTTTTTAAATTTAAGTTCATTAATTTCATTTTGCAGTTGTTCTTGGAGGATGTATATCTCGTCTAAATGACACTTCGTAGACTCTTCCACTATTTGTAAAATAATCTTGTCATCTACTGATGTTAAATATGCGTTATCTGTTATTCAAAAAAAAAAAAATACAATACACATTATAGAATGTTGCTAATGTAAGTCAATTTGTTTAACCTATTTTAAAAACCTACCTGAATGATTTAATGTAGTGTTATCGATTGACAATGATTGTGTTAAATTCATTCTATCGACTTGATATCGGCCCTCCTTTTTATACCATTCTTTTAACACATCTTTTTCAGGCCAGTTAGGGTTAATTTGTATAACAGTGGAATTCGTTACAGATAATTTTTTACCTTTTTTATAAATAACTAATTTACTCTTCTCAACTGATAGAACGTCTTCTATTTTTCCAGCAAATGAAGAAGCTTCTGCGTTCTATAGCGTAAGTGTTATCTAAAATAAAATCATTTATAGGTATTTAAAACAGATAAAATATCTATTGTAATATAAAACCTTTTTATACCTCGATTCCAGTATTATCTGCTATTACAACATCTCGTAGGTAGTTGCAGTGTTTTGGTTGGCTTTACAATTTCTAGTATTTTCTACTATGTCTTCTATGCAAATTATTACTCCAATAGTGTCTAGAAAGTAATCAAATAGTAAATAATATTAATTATAACAGAAGACTAATATAGTAATGTGTAATACATACCAACTATTGCACTTATTTAATGATATAATACTATCAAACGTCATAAGATTGACGTGTATTGGAACTACATCCGATGTATCTTCTATTTGAGTAATAATTGTCACAGATCCCATTATAATTTCATAATTATGATTAAGGCAATTGTATTATTTATTAGATTTGTTAATTTTTCCATTTACTATGCTAAAAGTCTGGTCTTTCTATAAAGGTACAAATCATAATGTTTTTATAGATATAAGATAAATTTTTAAATTTAATAAATCGTATTTGACGATCGTAATATTATTATTTATATCATCGACATCATTTGGTCTTATTTTATCAACTAACCAAACCAGTAAATGAACATGAGGAAGACCTTAAATAATAAATCATTATACGTAGAAAAATAAATAATTAAATAAATAATACTATTCATTTATTACCACGTTTTTGCCACTCAACAGTATACATATAACACTGAGTTTCACCAAATATACGATGTTTCACAATTATTAAGTTCATTAGAACTTTCATTTTTTGATGAAAAACTCTAGCGATAATATCGTGTCTGTCTTGTGCAGTTTGATTATTTTTTTTTTTTAGTTCTCTTTTTATTTCCATCCAATTTGGATTACATGTAAATGTAATGAATAAATTTGGAGTCCCAAAATTACGAACGTAAGTCATGGCATCCATAGTTTTTTCGTGCATGTATCTAAAAAGTAATAGTATGTGCATTGTACAGTTTTAGATTATTAAAATTAATATTATGGTAGAGCAAACCATTGAAAAAGTTTGTGACTTTCAAATTTTCGATTCTATATAGTAGGTATTTTAATTTATAATAATTATTACAAGTTGATGAAAATATTTGAATCAAAGATTTTCAACTAAACATCAATGTGGCTTGTCTCACAAAAGTTTCAAAAAAAAAAACAAAACAATTAATACATTTGTATTTACCTTTAAAACTGTAAAACAATTTTCAGAAATATGTTTATTATTTTGTAAATCATAGTTACAGCCCTCTTTAATGGGTGAATGTAATTTCTAGTCACTGAATATTTTGTATGGCATGTTGAACATTAGATAATTAATGGTTTTAATTAAGAATTGTTTTCTTTGGGGAAGGAATAGAAGATTATTGTTGATGTAAACCTGGTAAATGGTTAAAAAAAATATTTAAAAATATATTCATTAATTAATATCTACAAGTATAAAATAATAGGTATCAGTGCCGTAGCCAGAATATATTTTTTTTTAGGGGGGGGGGGGGCACTTAATTTTTTTCTAAAATTTTGTGCAATGCTAGAATACCTACTTATTACCTATTACTTTATGACACTTTTGTTTATGAAATTTTTACTACACATCTACTTTTTTTATGACTACTATTATATTAATAAATTATGGTTCCATTGATTCCCATACATTTAACATAACAATGTATAAATAATATTGTAATTGTAAAATGTAAACCATATATTAATGTATTAGTTAATATAACTATAGAAGTATATTAATATCATTATATCAATAGTATATTTTGTAAACACAACATCTTGTTTTTTGTGGAAACATTATTACTATTTACTAACAAGAATACAAGTTCATACCTTTTAACTTTTATCATACATATTATTATATAAAATTAGTCTTAGTTGACCATTCATAAAGGGGATAGTTAAAAATAAAGGAGATTGTGATGAACCTGAAAAAAAAATTTGCTTCCCTAAAGACATATTAGATAACAGTAACTAAATATATACATTAACAAAATTACAAAAACAATAATATACACACAAATACACAATCTCATATTCCCATTAATATATTAAAATAATAAATGCGAATATATCAGAATATATTTATGGATATTATACTATTCAGTGTTCAGTATTTGTTAATGTTATAAGTATTTATATAAGCAAATATATATATACATAGGTATATATATTATATAGAATAGTAGAATACAGAATACAAATTAGTATAACTATTGACTAATAAATGCAATTTATAAGAAATATCACAGCACAAATTATAAAACAAAATAACACTTGACACAGCTGACAACATAACAAATCACTAAAAATTATAAGTGCAATTTAAGGGAACTTTTATACTTTACCGGACACCCTTTTTTTTGTAATTTTTTTTTTTTGGATATAAAGTAGTTTTGTATGCTTAAAACGATAGTGAAATCAGAATTTGGGGCTCGGACTTAGTTTTTAAGTTACAGGCCTATGAAGTTAAACGCGTTATTATTATTATAGTGAAAACGTTATAGTGCCCCCTAGGGCCTATATAAAGGAGCCCGAAACAGCCCATATTTAAAAGTGAATTACCAGAGCTACAGCAAGCACCTTCATGCCAATCTATTTTTTGAATTAATTGAACTTAGAAAAATTACGAGTTGAAATCATATTTTTATGAGTACTTAGTTTATTGAATTGGTTGAACTTCTAAAGCTAGTTAATAAACCAGTTAAAATTTAAACCATTGAATATTTAAACAACATTAAAACATTGACAAGCAGTTTTACAATTATTTTCAACACCAAAAAATAATATCCATCACAAAGGTTGTCTGAACACTGAGGAACATCATTATCTAACAATATTTGTTAATTTATTATAAATAAAATACTTGTAATGAAAGAAAATTGTGTGTTGATGGTAAATGAAGCAATATGTATTTAATTTTAAAGACCTAATTTTGTAATATTTTTATGCCTGGTAATAATAGTATTTTGTTATCATCATCAAGGATTGCATTATTTTCACTGAAATGGGAATTTCTTAAGTCAATTGTAAAATCTATCATACAAGAATAAAGTAAAATATATTAAGATTTATTCCTATAAAGTTTGTTTACCCAGTACTTATCTTCCAAATCTATAGGTACCTACTTTGTGTGATACTCCAAAATATTTTCAATTACAGAGTTACGTAGGTATGGTTATATAATACGATTTTCAGGTATTCGAAGGTTTTACGTACATTATCAGGTATTGGTGTTTATTTTTGTTTCTCACACACATAATAAATAATAAACAAAATAAATCAATGAAAGAATGCATTTTAAATATTTTTATCTCAGTATTCCAATTTCCATTGCATTATATGGCTTCCAAGTTAAAAAATAAGTAATCAAGTTTTTTTTTAAAAATATAAAAGGTTTAAATAGAAAATGTAAAAATTTTAAATCAAAATTATTCCATTAAGTAATGACATTTTAAGAAATAACAGTTTTATTAATTTAGTGTTTCAAAAATTATACATTGTATGTTGGTTAATAATTCAAATGTACATTTTATAAATATACTTACCTACAACTTTAAGCGTAGGTTAATATAAAAATGTTGTTAGGATGTAGCGTACTGTACCTATATTCTGCCATTTTACATAATATGGTAGAATAATGGTCCAGAACCAAATTTGAATATAATTTTATACTATAAACCTAGGTGTGCAAGGAGAGGCAACAACACTGAAGAAAGTTGAGGGTCTTAGGGATTATTCCCTAAAAATTCTTATAACGTATAAACAATTGAATAACAATATCATTAGTATAAGATCTAAATTATACTATATCCTACAAAAAATAATAATGAAATGAGGTTGAAATATTTAATCACCTTCTCAAAATAACTATGAGTTGACCTTTAAAAATAAACCACAAGTTTCAAATTTAAAACATCATAAAATGCATTGCATTAAAAAAAAATTGATCATAATTTGAACACTTCTTAATTAATATTTTATAATAAATTGTAATAATAATACAACTTTTATTGAGGTATACTTTTAAAATAAATATGTTTTTAAGTCTTACACATGTTAGACGAAAGTATGTTTGAGAGTAGTTTTAAAAATATAAAATGAATTTTTCATAGTTAATATTTTAGACCAGTTCTTACTATAGAAAAATGATTAAAAGCCAATCCTCATTTAATCTTTCTTGATCCATGGTACTCAGAAGTTCTTGTCTTTTCTATTGCAGGTTTTGAAAGACTTCTTTTACAAGGACAATACTTGTTAGTTGCTACCAAAATATTCTAAAACATTAGAAAATATAAATTGAATAGTATAATAACCATTTTATTGATTTTTCTTAATTTTATAAAAAAAAAATGTATTAAAAATCAAATACAAACCTCAGGATATTCATTTTTTTATTAGTATTGTGCAAATATATATCAATTATCAACTTCATCAAATATTTAATTCAATACAACTATATCACTTTTCAACCAATAAGATTTTGAATGATGATTTAATATGTTCTTGCTCATACTCACTGCTATAAAATAAATTCACTATTAAAAATTAACAAATTTAATGAAAATTAACAATAAACAAACCTTTCCCTAGATTTTTTTCACCAGAAATTTTTATGACATTTTACATGTTGACCACTAGGTAACAAAAAATGTTTTTTTTTTCAACAAATTAATTAGCACATAGAACACATTTACACATTGAGATAGGCAATTTTGTATACAAATTGCCGAATAGCAATAGATTTTTGGGAACCCTGGAATTCTCTTATCAAATATTGCTAGCGGAACGTACATAAAATCTATTGCTATAATGTCAGGAGCTCACAAAAGCACGGCATTCATAAACAAAAATACGCGAGCTATAATACGAGGGGTTTAGAAATTTACTACGATCTATGATTCAAGATTTTATTTTAATTAATATTTAATCTACTTTTTTCATTGGTTCTGAAAATGTACTTTGTAGATAAAGAAAGTTCAACTTATTTGCAAATTAAATAAATATTTAGACCTCAAACTTGCTGCATGGATTATTGTTAAAACAACTATTAAAGAAATCGCGGAAAACGGACTGCGTGCGAATTGTCATACACCTGAAGTGCGAAAATTTTGGAAATTATTTAAGTATACTTAGAAAACCCGGACCACTTTCTAAGTAGTATAGAAACATAGGTATTTAAGCGCTGATTCGAAACATCAATTCAGATCGCGTCGAGTCGTCCCGGAACATAGGTCAATAAATCGCGGAAGACGGAGTGCATGCGAATTGTCATACACCCGAAGAGCGAAAATTTTGGAAATTATTTAAGTTTACTTAGAAAACCCGGAACACTTTCTAAGTAGTATAGAAACATAGGTATTTGAGCGCTGATTCGAAACATCAATTCAGAACGCGTTTAGTTTTAGCGTTTCAATTAAGTCCGTCTCCACTTTTTAAGTGGTATGAAAATTTTCGTCATAACACAGAGAATCATAATATGCAATCAGATCGTGGCGAGTCGGCTCGCGAAAATGTCAGGAGCTCATGAAAGCCCACCAATATTAAACAAAAATACGCAAACTATATCGAGGGGTTTAGAAATTTTTTAAAATAGTCACATGTCCGTCACCACTTTTTAAGTAGTATGAAAATTTTCGTCATAACACAGAGAATCAGATTACGCAATCAGATCGCGGCGAGTCGGCTCGCGAAAATGTCAGGAGCTCACAAAAGCACGGCATTCATAAGCAAAAATACGCGAGCTATAATAATAATAATAATAATAATAATAATAATAATAATAATAATAATAATAATAATAATAATAATAATACGAGGGGTTTAGAAATTTACTACGATCTATGATTCAAGATTTTATTTTAATTTATATTTAATCTACTTTATTCATTGGTTCTGAAAATGTACTGTGTAGATAAAGAAAGTTCAAATTAAATAAATATTTAGACCTCAAACTTGCTGCATGGATTATTGTTAAAACAACTATTAAAGAAATCGATAAAATTAATTTTTATGTAGTTATGTCAGAATCAGAAATATTTTGTTTGGTTATGAATACCTTTGAAAATTGTTAACTTAACAACTATTAAACTACCTATCTGAAAATATAATTGTTGAATTTGAGTTTAAACAAAACAGAATAAGACACATAAAGCGGGTGTTTGATCAAATATTTAGCGATGAATCACCAATAAATCACAAACAAAAATTTAAGGTAGAAGTATTCTTATGTATAATTATTATTATTAACCAACTAAAAACTAGTCTTTCAGAAAGATTTACAAATAATACAAGTTAAATTGTTGATTGCTGAATTAAAACCTTTTGAAAGTATTTACAATTGTGTTATACAACCGTTAAACAATATGAAACCCGTTCTTTTAATATATGACAGCGATTATGACAATAGCCATGATGACAAATATGGGATGAGAATGAATTAGAATTGGGATATGAATGAGATATGAATTTAACCACAATCAGGACAGATAAAATTTTAAAAAACACTTTAGGTAGGTTGAAAACGTATGAACTAGATATATAAAAAAATAAAAACTTAATAATTAATTTTTTTTTTAAAATTGAATTCGAAGACATACTTGAAATAGTTAAGAATTCATCACCGTTTATGTATAAGTTGTTATCAAAATATTAAATATCTCAATTTGTATAAACTCTACCTACCTATACAATTACTTTTATTTAAATATAAATTACTTTTAAATAACAGTATTTACTATTCAGGTTATATGTGATTCGTGTACTGCTAGATATGGCATCCCTCAAAGTACAATGCTTGGACCTATATTATTATCAATATAATATTTTAACAACTAATTTAATTTTGATATAGATGCCTGTGCAGATGACACATTAAATGGTATAGCTGTATAGCCGTATAGGTACTAACTGTAGTTAAATGTTTAGTAAAAAAAATCAGTTCTTATTCCTTTTGCATTATCTAGTCAAGACTCAACAGATCAAGTCACAATTATATTACATAACAATAAATTTAAGAACATAAATATAATTTTATTAAAGAATGTAATAAAAACTTTTATTGTATATCTAGCGTTAGCTTAACCAAATATTTAGGTACCTATGACATTTGATGAAGAATTAAAACAGAATCCGTAGGTAAGTGTGTATTAAATAATTATTTTTTTCTGCTACGATATGCAGCCTACATTTATGATGGTAGACCGCATGCATTAATTATAGTTATGGTGACCAGACGTACTTATTTTATAAGGACAGTACTGTTTTTTGGTAACATGTCCTACTCTCCTAAATAAATGGTTGAAGTACACTTAAATGTACTTATTTTTAATAATTTAATAATTCCAAATGGAAAAAAATTACCTAAATTCAAATTTAATGGATTTAAAAAAATTCTGTTATCAAAAAAAAGTTTTAAAACTGTGATATAGACGATATAGTGTTAATATTGTAATCGCGGTTTTAGATATTATCTAATAATAATATCATGAAGACTAGTCTTCATGAATAATATAAAAATAATGTATGTATATTATGTTTAAAAATAAATAAATGAGTTTAAATTGATGTTATATTGTTAGGTATTTATATTGATATATATACACATAATATATATTAGCCTATATTATTATGTACTGTTTTTTCTTTTTTAATATCTGGTCACCATAATTATAGTTCGCATAGCTATGAGAGCAGCACCTATTTTTCTTTCTTAATCCTTCTAGTTTTTAAGCTTGCTTTTAAACAAAACAAATTAAAACTCAATTATTAAGGCATGTTGTGTTTATGATTCAACAATCACTGAACTTTTGCTCAAATGAACAATACATTGTGAGACAAAAATTTTTCAAATGTAAATGAGGAACGATTGTTCACCAATACATTTTTCTCCAATTTCCAGTGTTGGGAATAGATTAATAAAAAATTATCTAGATAAGATAATTTTAACAAAATATTATGTAGATAAAGATAACATAAATACAATTTATCTGGATAAACATATAGATAAATATAATTTTTTTTTTTTTTTAGTCGTTTCTAATCATGTTTAGACATTGGACTAATAGACATAAGTCATTCACAATAGTCACATTTCACGTGCATGTACTACTAAGTGGGTATCCTGTGTATTAGAGTACAGCCCGGTCCTATAAAAATCGGATCGGCCCAGACCAAATATTTAAGACAATCTGTTAAACCAGATCAGACCAATTCCAAAAATATATTTGTCAACCCAAACCAATTTTGAACCATGCTTACAAATTTCTAAACCCCTCGATATAGTTTGCGTATTTTTGTTTAATATTGGCGGGCTTTCGTGAGCTCCTGACATTTTCGCGAGACGACTCGCCGCGATCTGATTGCAGATTCTGATTCTCTGTGTTACGACGAAAATTTTCATACTACTTAAAAAGTGAAGACGGACTTGTGACTATTTTTAAAAAATTTCTAAACCCCTCGATATAGTTGGTCGTTAGTTGGTTTTACATCGAATTAGTCCGCCATCTATCGGTCAATTACGGTTTTGTTGTATATTGTGGATTTTAGATGGTTTTGGGAACTTTTTACATTCTTATCAAATATTGCTAGCGGAACATACGTTATTTAATATTTTCTACATAGAATGATCTCCGATTGTCAGCCAGTATGGTTTGTAACGAGAAACACTTCTTTCGACGTCTGTATATGTTATTGGTGCGTATTTATTTACATAAATATTGACAAAATAAAAAACATTTACAAATTGTTCAAAAGTGGTTTAAAATGTATTAAATGTTACACTTTTATACCTACTTACTTAAGATTTTAAAATTGTATACAAGGTGAGGAACCTTTAGTAGTTCATTCTGGATACAAAAAAAATCTAAAAAATATTTAAGCACAATTTTTTTAAAGACATTTAAATTTTTAATATCGTAAAAATAATTAGGCTTAGATTAATTAATGGTTCCAATTAATTTGAAATTATTTTCAAGATTTTTATCATAAACTTAAAATACCTACTATATAATATATTATCATTAATTAGAGTGGCTATAGTATTTCTCCCCCATAATATGAAACAAAGTTTGTACCAGATAGGATTAATAATATTCTGCAGTAGTATAATTGTGTAATTATAAGGTTTTATTTTAATAACTTAATAACTGCTAGCAAAATACACTAATCCATATCATTCAATTTTTATATTTTTTATTTTTTTGATATCTATATAATTTTCCGAAGAAAGATTTAGTATCATTCTTAAATTTCATCATCATTGGGTTCAATGTACATTGTATCAATGTTATTATTCCACTAATCGATAATACAAGTGTAACGATTTACAGATTACTGACTAGTCATTTTACGTCGCACTCAGATTCTTTGTGAATTTGCTTAGGTTAGCAGAACACAGGATCGCCGAGTACGAGCGTATATTATATTATTGGCATAGCCAGCAGTCGGGTTTGAATCGCGAAGTAAAGACAAGCGTTATTTCATATAATCTTAACATTTCATTTAATATCAATTTCATTCGATTTATTATTGGTATAATAACCTACCAAATAATTAAATCATAACGTATTATCATAATTAATTCAACTCGTACTCCGCTACTCCTGTGATCTTCAATATACTACCCTCAAGAACAGGGTTACTCAGGTGATAGTGTACTGTGTAATATTATTACTATTTTAAACATTTAATAAATCTTTGTATACGTTGCTATATCGACTACCATTGTGTTTAGTTTATGAACGCAGGTCATAAGTTTCTAGGACCTGTAAAATATAACTTAGAAAACTTTATTTATATCAGTCCAACAACCCGGTTCACAAGACCGGTTCGTGTAGGGGATTAGCTAACCCACTACTCCTTAACGGGATAGGATTAGGTATAAATATCGACAGCCACTTTGTGTTAACCACGAAGGAGGTGTGTTGCACAAGTATCTGTTAACAAACAACAAACATAAAATCTAAGTATGTACCTACTCCATAACAGGCCAGAAACGTAAAATACAAATTACAATATTGTTAGCCATTTTTGTATATTAACACATAAGAAACTAATGATAAGATCAATGAGTCTCAAATTATGTCCTTGAAGTTAGCGAGATTAGTATTTGTAGCTACATATCCGAGAGTCTGGCTAAAGTGCCAAAGTATGCAATTTAATGCTTTCAGAATACACAAAAATAAATATTAATGATCCGTTCTACTATCGATTAATAATACAATTACAAACTAAACCACACACTAACTCCTCGCCTCAGGAGAATGTGTAAAGCTTTAGTTTTTTTTTTGTATAAGTACAATACTTATTATTCTGAAAGCACCAATTGAGCACTAAAACTTGTCGGCAGGTATAGCTAAGTACCACTGGATTAGATACAAAACGATAATTCAAATAACGGTTTAGTTATCAATTCTAACTTGATAAGTTATTAAAAAAGATAAGTCACTTACTGTTGTAACGAGATTTAAATTGATATCGAAAAATCCAAATGCCGAAATTTGGTCCGAATCACAAACATTTATTTGATTCATAAACATTTTGATCTGAATATCAAAACATTAATAATCATGAAACTGAAAAATAATATCTTATCTATTTTTCTACAGGTAGTAAAAATAGATATGTAATATATTAATACAAAATGCAAATATATTTTACTTGTCGTTTTATGTCCAAGTGTAAACTTGAAATTCTGTATAACCGTAGGCATGATATCATCTCCGTTCTCTGTAAAAATACAATACTTTTTTTTAATCCGATTCTCCATTTTTAAATGACTTACAGTCTTATACTATGAAAATTGCGTCCCTGCACATTTTAAAAAACATGCTAAGTAATACAATTGATTATAAATTCTAGGATTTATAACCATTGGTAATACATATTACACAATACTAGTTCTGGAAGGATTTGAGAAAAAAAAATTGATGAAAAATGATGTAAGTATATATTACCTATTTATTTATTATATAATAAAAAATTAAAAAATTGTAAAAAAAAAAATATTTGTTTAAAATTTGTGCTGGTAATATCTTACACAATTTTCCTAGTTACTTATTTATATGAATTTTTAATATTAAAATGTTTATAAACTAAATCAATATCAAAACTTGTATAATTAAAAAAAAAAAAGTCATGAGTTAATCAACAATAATTCTTATGATCGTCTAAATTTAGAATTTTGATGAAATTCAAATGAATATTTTATGAAAGTTTTTTTATTTTACGTGTGAAGATTTAATGCTATACAAATTTAACAAATTACAATTTGGTTTCAGTTATACACATACCCGGCCATAATTTACATAGATAATTAAAAATGGGACTCAATTTACAGTGATCTTTTGTATATGATAAAAAAAAATATTTACTTTTAATATTATGTGTATATTTACTATTTCATATATTTAATATTTCTAACTATGGTAAGTACCTAAATAACACTAAACAAAATAAAAACCAAGTTAGTAGTTCAACAATATTTCTTTCGATTCTAAAAATAATATTTTGCAGAACAATTTAAAAGCTGGAGTTCAATGAAAGTTACTGATCTCTTTTTGGAAAAAAGTTTTAGTTTTGCCTCAGTAGGCACATATGCTAAATTGCTTAAGCATCATTATCAAACAATTCGTTTTATCTAATATAGAATCTAAGTATTTTAAAATATGAAGTTTAAGTATAGGTAAAAATAAAAATTTGAATTTGAATAAAGGCATAGGTAGTTAATAAAAATATGAAGGTGAGCAGGATTATTTGTATTCATGAGTTACCATTTGAGTTACCTTCTCGTTAATGAATGAAACAAAAACGATAATAGACATCAAAAACGTAATATTTTGTACGTGGATTATCAGTATAAACATTTTATCCCCGAAATTTGTGGATGTGGCGGAGAATGAATCATTGTTGACAGCAAAATAAAAATCAAGAAGCAAACTGATAAAGCTGGTTGTGAAGAAACCCAAAAGCAATGGTCCGTAACCTAGGGTATACATTTTTAACAATTCGCAGAGTTCAGAGTGTAATAGTCGCGTGTTTTCCATCAAAACCGCCATTTCGATGTGTGTCCATTGTCGATTGTCCAAAAATCGTTCAACGTCTGGAATCTTACATACATGTTCTGAAGAAAGAAACACGACGAGATTGTAACTACATAATCCATACAAAATGGTGGAATGAATAATGCATGGTAAACCAATAATACAATGTTTTCTACATCAGAGGGCCACATGTAAAAATGAAAGGTTTTCAATACCCCTCCAATTTATTTTTAAAGGTATCTTAAAGTAACAGGTGATAATAGTATTCTAGTTCTTCAAAAATTAGATAAAATAATAAAATGCCCCTTAACATTTTTTGTATGGCAATGGTACTGAAACTACCGGCTATTTTCTCCCCGCGGGAACTTGGAAAGCGCTATTTTTTAGTTTTTGTTTATTCTGTAAGCGTGAATTAAACACTAAAACTTAGTGTATGGCTAAAATAAGTAATTTTCCATGCTTCGGCTATCTATTCTAAAAACTCTATTGTAATATTGTACATTTTTTTTTTAATGTTCCTTTAAAATACGTAGAAATATTATTATTAAAAATATGCTATTAAACATAAATGTGTTAAGTAAGGATCATAAAATCAAATGAAAAATAAATTATCAATTCTTATTTGATTGGTAATTCAAAAAGACGAGTCACTTACTGTTGTAACGAGATTTAAATTGATATCGAAAAATCCAAATGCCGAAATTTGGTCCGAATCACAAACAGATATTTGACTCATAAACATTTTGATCTGCATTTTAAAACATTAATAATCACGAAATAAAAAAATCTACTATGAATCAAAATACTGAAAATGCAAATATATTTTACTTGTTGTTTTATATCCAAAAGTAAATTTGAAATTTGATATAACCATAGGTATGATATTATCTCCATTCTCTGTAAAAATAATCAGAAAAAACAAATTTCAATGAGATGGCTATGTTTATTTTGCAATATGAAAATTTCATTTTATGTTTAAAAAATGATTATAACCTGGTTAAGAATTTTTTTCTTAATTTGATACTCCATTTAATTAGTTATTTTAAGTCTATAATATATAATTAATGTTTGAACATTTCACGAGGTATACAATTTTGAAATATTTCAATGAAATTAGTGAAATTGTTTAATTTTTATTACAATTATTAGTGTTGTTTTATTTTTGTCTTGTAAAATAATTAAAAAAATCAATTCCAGTAGGTATTCTATTTCATTGATATACATTTTGTAAATTATTTAAATTACTAACTATTTTATTTTTTTTATATGCATGTTTTGTTATAAATATTTAATATAAATATATAATTATTATTTGGTGCTATTTTTTTTCAACAATTAATCAAAATGTAAAATAAATAATAATTACATAAATGTTAATTTGAATGAATGAATGCTAATATATGGTAATAGAATTTAATACATTGTAAATTTAACTATAATAGTATATAATAATGATAACAAAAAAACAAAGAAAAATATAAACATAAATTGATTTAATAATTATGTATGATTTTTGTTTTTGTTAATTTTAATTTTCCAATAAAATCAGTTTATCACAAATAATATTTGAAGATAGACAATATTCATATTCATACCTCAATATTTATTGCTATAATATTGAAATCATTTTATCCTCGACAAATACAATTATTTATATTATCGTATAACCTTAGTATGAGCTTAGATATCACTAAAAAAATAAATAAACATGTCGATCAATCAAACCTAACCTTCAATTCTAAAAAAAAAATTCTGCTAAATTTAGCAATTCTAAAAAAGTAATAGTTACTAGTTTCTTTTTAGAAAAAAAATGATTTTTAACACACTACTAATAATTAAATTGATTAGACATCATTCTGAGTCTTTTTAAATTTGAGTTTAAATACTAATTTAAAATAGAATCTTTATATTTGAAAATATGATACTTAAGTATAAGTAAAAATAAAAATGTGAAAAATGAGTTACCTTTTTATTTATGAATGAAACGAAAACGATAACAGACATCAAAAACGTGACATTTTGTACGTATACCATAAGTGGTAATAGTTGAGCCCAGTCTCTACTAGAAGAATTGTTGAATAATTCATAGTTCAGAATAATATAAATAGTGAGAAGCATATTGATATAGCTGGATGTGAAGAATCCCAAAAGCATAGGTCCAAAACCTTGGGTATACATTTTTAACAATTCGCAGAGTTCAGAGTGTAAAAGTCGCGTGTTTTCCATCAAAACCACTATTTCAATGTGTGTCCATTGGCCGGGGGCGGCCATTAAGTCGGCAGGAAGACATTTCCAAAAATCGTTCAACGTCTGGAATCGTACATACATGTTCTGAAGAAAGAAACACGACGAGATTGTAACTACATAATCCATACAAAAAGGTGGAGTGAATAATGCATGATGAACCACAGATAAAATGTTTTGTATACCAATGGGCCATATGTAAAGATGTAAGGTTTTCAATGCAATGAAGTATGCAAAAAACGAAATAAAAATTGTATCCCAATGCTTTTTTGTCCATGAACGCTGTGGGGTCAACAAATTTGTTGAAAGTGGTGCAATTTTTCGATCAAACACAATAATGCCATCAATAAATCTGAAAACAAAAATATAGACATTTATTAGTTTTATTAATTATAACTATACTACGTTGATCATAAGGCATTTAATGGAAGTCATACTGCCCTGATAATTGAAAATAATTTGTCTAACTAAATGTATAAAATGTATAATTGTACCTATTAATATATTAGGTGTATTTATGTTTAATACTACTGAATATTAGTTCATAAAATTATGTTCTACCATAATGATAAGATTTAAGTATTAAACCTCGTATGATTTAACATTCATATTCTAAACGGTCAATGGTATTGGTTTTGTAAAAATACTTTAATATTTTGAGGGTCGTATTTGGTAGAAAATACGATCCCAGTTAGTCCAAAGAGAGAATACGCTGAGAACCGACAAAAATTGGGTCTTCTGCGAATTCCGTAGAATCAATGTGTTGTCTCAAATGATAATGGATTCTCTCTTTATGCTGACTATTCGACTGTTTAAAATTTTGTTTGCATATATTAAAATAAGTTTTGAAAATTTCTTTGACTATCTAGATCGGCGGTTCCTAAACTTTGTTTTCTGCAGTGCCCTTTTAGGTTTCCCAAGTTAGCCATGGTGCCCTGCTGCAGTAGGTTATCAATAACGAAAAAAATCTTTACATTTTAAACTATTTGTTATGAACCGTAGACTGCGGTGCCCTTAGAAAGTACTCACGGTGCCCCTAGGGGCAATAAGGTCATATACCTTCATTTCCTAATAAATAAATTAAATTAAATTTTTTTTATAAATTAATTTAATTTAATTTCCTTTAAATGATTAAATCATAAACTAATCATTAATTAAATTGTGAGTATTTGCACCATAGGAATAGTATAAAAACTCAAGGTTCTGCCTTAGGTAACAAATTTAAGACTACGTTTGAACGCGATTATATGGTAACGATTACACAAACATAATATTTTTCCCATGTTACTCTATGTAACTTGTGTATTTTAAGTTCTACTTGAAAAACCACAATTTGATCAACCATGTAGGTACAATAGACAAGTAAAACAAACAAACAAATTTTACGCCTTAAATAAATCATATTGTATAAAAATAATAAGTAGGTACTTGATTATCCAATCAATAGTCGATAGTCGAGCTGCGATAATGATAATCCAAATTTGAACTAAACTTAATATTTGAAATACATAAAATTCTGGATTGAATAGATCAAAAAATATGTAAGTGAATATCGACAACACGACCATCCGTGTTATTTCTAGTAATACGTGAAATGTTGAGTTTATATTCCGATCTAATGTTCCAGTCGGCTCCACGGTATACGAAATATCAATTAAACCTATACACTTGGACACGATTAAAATAGGTTTTATTGATGCATGAAAAACAATAGTCATTCTGATAATTTTTTTTACTAAAACTGAAATTAAAGTATGTATAAATAATAGTTCTTTTACGTTAATCATTTCTCGCAATGAAATAATGTTGGCACTCGATTTAAACGACCGTAAAAACAATGACAAACATCATTATTTATTCAAATCGAGTAGAGGGGTCAAATTTATTATTATTTTATTCATTAATATTTATTATGTTTTTAGCCAATCTTTTCCTACTTATAAAGTATAACTCCTATAACTAATATTACTTACTATACTTATAACATATAAAATTTAAGCTTAATTGGCATATAAATAGATTTTAAAATTTTTTAATAACGTATGGAAATGCGTTAAAACTATATTATTTTACTGGAATGATGGTACTGGACTGGTATATTCTAATTTTCGTAATTTCTATTTAATTAATTAATTTATTGAACTTTACTCATTAAATGGTTCATATGCAAACGGCCACACAGAATGCGCTCACATTGCACACACACTTGCGTTCAAAATAAAAATCATGCTAATCGGTGTCGGTGTAGTATAACTTCAGATATATCTGTCTAAAGATATCGCCTATTAAACACCTATTTTCCACATTGAGTTGAGTTTTCAAAAATTCGTTCTTAGCTAACGTTTCTGATCTATCAATCACCTACATGACAAATTTCAGCTTCATGGGTCAAGTATTAAAAAAAACGATTAAATATCAATTACATTTTTTTTTTATTGTATTCAATTTTAAATACAATTTGTATAATAATACAATTAATAATTGAGCATATTTGAAAATTTCACTAATTAATATTGATATTATTTTTTATACATTTTTTTAATTTTCAAAATATTTAATTCAATCAAAAATCTTGAATATTCAATACAATAAGGTGTCTTTAGTTTTTTTTTTATCAAATTTGTATTATAACTATTTTAATATTTTAAAGATACAGAAAGCACATTTTTTTTATAAGCAGTTGAAGTTCAAATTTTGAAAAAAAAAGAAAATTTGTGAACTATTTTGTAGTTTAAATTTATAAAATATTACAATTTTATAGGTAAGACTTTAAAATTATATACAAGGTTCCTCACAAGTAATTCATTCTGAAAACAAAAAATCTAAAAAATATTCTACCACGATTTTTTTTTAGTGATATGTCGAAATAAATAATTACAAATAGTCTTTGGCTTATAGATGCTATCCTGTATAGAAAAATTTGTAGAAAATCAAGATTTTTTTAATTTTTAGTGCTTTTCTAAGTAAAAAACAATATTTCCAAAAATATTAATACTTTTCAATGAAATTAATGTTTACCTTTAAATAAATCCCCTTGTATTTTATAATAATTATAAATATTTAAATAAACATAAAAAGATCGTATCAATCAATATGAAATTATGTTTTAAATTGTATTTCATAAACTAAAAATTGTCAGTTTTACCGACAATACTACAAAGTTTATAATGTTTCTTACTCTTTCGTGTTAATTATTAATTAAAGATTATTACAGATTAGGGATGAAAATATTACTATATTAATTAGGTATGTTAGACAATTCTGTGACTATCATACTACTAAATTTCAATATTTTAATATCTGCAAGTGAAATAAACTTATATAGAATATTCACTTATTTGTATTTTTGGTATTATAATTACTGAAGAAGGCTAAAGTGTTGTTGTTTAATTTTAGTATCAGTGGGTGACCTTTCATCTGTATCAATGTGATAGTGCCACTAATCAATAACACGAGTACCTGTAAACAAAAAAAAAAATTAATTAAGAATATTCTCAAATAGATAAAAAAACCCTAAAACTTAAAATAAATATACTCGTAAAATAAAATTGGCACACATATTTGTGTACTAAATTACACCTAAGAATTCAATGATTAGTACGGTGAAGTTGCCGGGTGTAGTTTGTAGTATCTATATTGGCGAGAGTCTTGCTAAAGTGTCAAAGTTTAGTGCTATTATTAGTGCTTTAAAAATAAAGAAAAATAATTATTAATGATCCATCCTATCATCGATTAACCACGAATAAATATTTAACCATACCAAGTGCCGTATCCAGAGAGGGGACACTAAGGTTAAGTACCCCTCCAATTTATTTTTAAAGGTATCTTAAAGTAACAGGTGATAATAGTATTCTAGTTCTTGAAAAATTAGATAAAATAATAAAATGCCCCTTAACATTTTTTGTATGGCAATGGTACTGAAACTACCGGCTATTTTCTCCCCGCGGGAACTTGGAAAGCGCTATTTTTTAGTTTTTGTTTATTCTGTAAGCGCGAATTAAACACTAAAACTTAGTATATGGCTAAAATAAGTAATTTTCCATGCTCCGGCTATCTATTCTAAAAACTCTATTGTAATATTGCAAATTTTTAAAAATGTTCCTTTAAAATACATAGATACCTTATATTATTATTAAAAAAAATGCTATTTAATATAAATGGGTTAGGTAAGTACCTATTATAAAATCAAATGAAAAATAAAATATCAATTCTTATTTGATTGATTATTAACAAAGAAGAGTCACTTACTGTTGTAACGAGATTTAAATTGATATCAAAAAATCCAAATGCCGAAATTTGGTCCGAATCGCAAACAGATATTTGATTCATAAACATTTTGATCTGCATTTTAAAACATTAATAATCACGAAATAAAAAAATCTACTATGAATACAAAATAATGAAAATGCAAATATATTTTACTTGTTGTTTTATATCCAAATGTAAATTTGAAATTTGATATAACCGTAGGTATGATATTATCTCCATTCTCTGTAAAAATAAATTAGGAAAAACTTATTTTAATGAGATTGCTATGTTTATTTTGCAATATGAAAATTTCATTTTATGTTTAAAAAATGACTATAACCTCGTTAAGAATTTTTTTTCTTAATTTGATACTACATTTAATTAGTTATTTTAAGTCTATAATATATAATTAATGTTTGAACATTTCATGAGGTATACAATTATACATTGAAATATTTCAATGAAATTAGTGAAATTATTTAATTTTTATTACAATTATAAGTGTTGTTTTTTTTTTTGTCTTGTAAAATAATTTAAAAAATCAATTCCAGTAGGTATTCAATTTCATTGATATACAAATAAATAAATAAATAATAATTACATACATGTTAATATGAATGAATGAATGCTAATATATGGTAGTATAATTTAATACATTGTAAATTTAACTATAATAGTATATAATAATGATAACAAAAAAACAAAGAAAAATATAAAAACAAATTGATTTAATAATTATGTATGATTTTTGTTTTTGTTAATTTTAATTTTCCAATAAAATCAGTTTATCACAAATAATATTGGAAGATAGACAATATTCATACATCAATATTTAATGATATAATATTAAAATCATTTTATCCTCGACAAATACAATTATTTATACTATCGTATAACCTTAGTATGAGTTTAAATACCACTAAAAAAATAAATAAACATGTTAATCAATCTAACCTTCAATTCTAAAAAAAAAATTCTGCTAAATTTAGCAATTCTAAAAAAGTCATAGTTACTGGTTTCTTTTTAGAAAAAAAATGATTTTTAACACACTACTAATAATTAAATTGATTAGACATCATTCTGAGTCTTTTTAAATTTGAGTTTAAATACTAATTTAAAATAGAATCTTTATATTTAAAAATATGATACTTAAGTATAAGTAAAAATAAAAATATGAACTTAATCAAACCATGGTTGATGAAAATATGAAGGTGAGGATTCTATTTATCTTTTGAGTTACCTTTTTATTTATGAATGAAACATAAACGATAACAGACATCAAAAACGTGACATTTTGTACGTATACCATAAGTGGTAATAGTTGAGCCCAGTCTCTACTAGAAGAATTGTTGAATAATTCATAGTTCAGAATAATATAAATAGTGAGAAGCATATTGATATAGCTGGATGTGAAGAATCCCAAAAGCATAGGTCCGAAACCTTGGGTATACATTTTTAACAATTCGCAGAGTTCAGAGTGTAAAAGTCGCGTGTTTTCCATCAAAACCACTATTTCAATGTGTGTCCATTGGCCGGGGGCGGCCATTAAGTCGGCAGGAAGACATTTCCAAAAATCGTTCAACGTCTGGAATCTTACATATATGTTCTGAAGAAAAAAACATGACGAGATTGTAACTACATAATCCATACAAAAAGGTGGACTGAATAATGCATGAGGAACCATTGGTACAATTTTTTCTATACTAACGGCCCATACGTAAAAATGTAAGGTTTTCAATGCAATTAAGTATGCAAAAAACAAAATAAAAATTGTATCCCAATGCTTTTTTGTCCATGAACGCCGTGGGATCAACAAATTTGTTGAAAGTGGTGCAATTTTTCGATCAAACTCAATAATGCCATTTATAAATCTGAAAACAAAAATATAGTTAGTTATTAGTTTTATTAATTATAACTATATTACGTTGATCATAAGGCATTTAATTTAAGTCACTGCTCTGATAATTGAAAATAATTTGTCTAACTAAGTGTATAAAATGTATAATTGTACCTATTAATATATTAGGTACCTATATTTATGTTTAATACTATTGAATATTATAGTGCATAAAATTATGTTCTACCGACTACCATAATGATAAGTATTAAACCTCGTACCTATGACTTAACATTCATATTCTAAGCGGTCAATGGTATTTGTTTTGTAAAAATACTTTAATATTTTGAGGGTGATCTTTGGTAGAAAATTCGATCCCAGTTAGTCCAACGAGAGAATACGATGAGAACCGACAAAAATTGGTTCTTCTGCGAATTCCGTAGAATCAGAGTGTTGTCTCAAATTATAATGGATTCTCTCTTTAGGCTGACTACTATCGACTGTTTGAAATTTTGTATTCATATATTAAAATAAGTTTTGAAAATTTCTTTGACTATCTAGATCGGCGGTTCCCAAACTTTGTTTTCTGCAGTGCCCTTTTAGGTTTCCCAAGTTAGCCACGGTGCCCTGCTGCAGTAGGTTATCAATAACGAAAAAAATCTTTACATTTTAAACTATTTGTTATGAACCGTAGACCGCGGAGCGCTTAGAAAGTGCTCACAGTGCCCCTAGGGGCAATAAGGTCACACCTTCATTTCCTAATAAATAAATTAAATTAAATTTTTTTTATAAATTAATTTAATTTAATTTCCTTTAAATGATTAAATCATAAACTAATCATTAATTAAATTGTGAGTATTTTCACCATAGGAATAGTATAAAAACTCAAGGTTCTGCCTTAGGTAACAAATTTAACAAGTTGACTGCCGAGCCATTTTTATTATAATGGTTCTTAGCACCGTTAGTACCATAATCGGTATTCAACAATACTTATAACTACGCCAAGGCAAATTTAACAGATTTATCATGTGGGCCTTGGGTATTTTTCAGAGAAATCTTTTAATATTTTTGTCGTAAGCATTTATTATTATACTACTGATTATAAATAAATAAAAAAAAAAATCGGAGTGAGTACCATTTTAGTTATTCAATGCCTATTATATCATAAATACCTACTCCCAATCCCGTTATGTCCACGTGCATGTGCGTATATCAACTTAAAATAGACTATATAATATGAAGTATTTCCCTGTAAACTTCAAAAAAAATTAGTGTAACTCAATTTCGTGAAAGTATAATTCATAGTTTGATTAAAAAAATTGAAGTTCAACCAAGTGAAGAGAAACACATTCTTATCAATGCCACATAAAAAAACCACAATTTGATCAACCATGTAGGTACAATAGACAAGTAAAACAAACAAACAAATTTTACGCCTTAAATAAATCATATTGTATAAAAATAATAAATAGGTACTTGATTATCCACATTGTCGATAGTCGAGCTGCGATAATGATAATCCAAAATTGAACTAAACTTAATATTTCAAATACATAAAATTCTGGATTGAACCGATTCAAAAACATGTAAGTGAATATTGACAACACGATCATCCGTGTTATTTCAAGTAATACGTGAAATGTTGAGTTTATATTTCGATCTAATGTTCCAGTCGGCTCCACGGTATACGAAATATCAATTAAACCTATACACTTGGATACGATTAAAATAGGTTTTATGGATGCATGAAAAACAGTCGTCATTTTGATAAATTTTTATAAGTACTAAAACTGAAAATAAAGTAGGTAGGTATAAATAGTAGTTCATTTACGATAATCATTTCTCGCTATGAAATAATTTTGATACTCGACCTTAAAAACAATAATAAACATAATTATTTATTCAAATCGAGCAGAGGTTCCGTGAATTTAATTTAACTATACACTAAATCCTATACAATTTTGGATAAATAAATAACTAAAATTTATACAAATATACACACATAATAATCAATATAAAAATAATTCACGAAAACAGATAGTTTCGTTTGTGTGTGTGTGTGTATGTTAGGTACAAGGCTAGGTTTAGGACAAATATAGGCCGCTGACCCATATCTAAGGTATTATGTTAGCGGGTGTGGTGGTTGTACGCGGAATTGATTATAATAATATTAGTTATACTACGAATATTCATTCCCGACTCAAACATTTGGCTTTAATAATTTTTTAGTCTGGATTTACACTATTTATGTGTCTTTTAAATTGAACATCTATTTTACATTACTATAATTTCTCAATATTCAAATTAATATTAAAAGAGTGAACTCTTCGCTATCTCACAAACTGTCCTTTGGTGGATCCACCCATCGCAAGGCGTCCTAGACCAGGAAACAATATTATTTTTTGTTTGTCGCCCTATTTCAACAGTGGACCAGAGATGAAAAGCATCGAGTAAAGGCCAACAAATTCAAATTATTTTTCAAAATTGAAATGAGACTACCAGAAGTTTATTCATTTTTCGCCAGCTTATTAGCATTATTCATTGTCGAGTTTATTCAAAAATATTTTTGAGCATGCTTTTGATGACTTGTGCTTACGTGTGCTTTATAACATGGTCGCCCGTCCACCTGCATTCGCACTACAATAATTATTTACAACTAACACAAAGATTACAGGCGGCTATGACAATATTAGAAATTGCCTAAATTGTTCTCCTTAAATAATATAGCAACTAAGAGCCGCCTTAAGTACAATAAAAAATACACGGGTGATCCTGCATCAGTGGCGCAACCAAGGGGTGGACTCCGGGTCTGGACCCCCCCCCCCCTTGGCACGTATAATAGAAAATTAATTTCATTTTCTCAATAAACTTGAATAAAAATTAAATTTATAAATATAAATTGATTTTTCGACTACGTCAATTAAGTAATGTTGAGGCTACACTGCTACAGTGCAATAACCAATAATTTAATACAATCATGTTTACATGTTATCTGTGACCTTATTAATTATTATCATGACCATGGTTCTAGATATAGAGTAAACTATGGTTTTTGATATCTGATTTATCAACAACTGTTATCAAATACAATACATTTCGATTAGTCGTATTGATTTATATTGTTTATACTTTATAGTTTTAAAAAGTAACAATGAGTAGTTCTATAAAAGATTTTTTTACTACTAGTAGTCCTAGTACTAATATTAATAATCTCGGTGTAAAATCAGTTGTTGCTATTTCTTCACAAGTTCCTGATCAAAGTGTTCCTTCAGTCGAATGTTCTACAAGTACCAATGATTCTAAAGAAACTGAAGTGTATCATAGCATTTTTGATATAACGGCATATATTGGTAAACATATGTCAAATAATGAAAAACTTGAAGCGCTTAAAACAATCTGGACCCCAGGTAAAAATCATAATTTTCCGATTATGCTGCATGGCAATAAAAATTTAAAATTTCAACTTTCTTGGCTTAATAAATGGAATTGGATAGCTTACAGTAGTTTAGTTGATGGCGTTTATTGTAAGTATTGTGTATTATTTGGCATTAAAAAAGGAGGAAAAGGAGGTCAATTGCTTGAACAGCTTTGTAATCAGCCATTCAAAAATTGGAAGCATGCTACAGAAAAATTTAAATTGCACGAAAGCACAAATTATCATACCAACTGTAGTTTAGATTTTCAATCTTTGTCTGTTGTAATTACAGGAAAAACACCTTCTGTGCACGATCAACTAAATATCGCTTCAAAACAACAAAAAGAAGATAATAGAAAAATAATTTTGCCAGTTATTAAGTCTGTGATACTCTGTGGTCGTCAGGGAATATCAATTAGAGGTCATCGTGATTACGGCCCTTTGGAATTAAATGAACCAACAGAAAATGATGGTAATTTTCGCGCAATATTGAGATTTTATATAAACGCAACTGGAATATCGGGAGATAATAGCCATATATTAGCTCGAGAAAACTGTAAAAAATATGCCCAGTATATCAACTGGAAAATACAAAACCAGATTGTTGATGCTTGTTATACAGTAGTGTCAAAAAAAATTGTCAACAAAATTAATTTATGTAAATATTTTTCTATTATTGCTGATGAGACGGCTGATATTTCCGGTATTGAGCAGTTTTCACTTTGTGCCAGATATTTTGATTCTACTGATAAAATAATTCATGAGGACTTTTTAAAGTTTGTACCGGTTCATGATGTGAGTGGAAGAGCTCTAGCAGACACAATAATCAATGAACTAAAAAGTCTGAACATAGATATCAAACATTTAAGAGGTCAAGGGTATGATGGCGCTGCCACTATGAGTGGCAAATTTCGCTACATTAATTAAAAACAAATATCCCACTGCGCTGTATATTCATTGTAGTTCTCATAACTTTAATCTCTCAATATCATATTCTTGTAATTTACCACAAATCAGAAATACTATGGGTACCATTGAAAGTATTTATTTATTTTTTAATACACCTAAAAGACAAAAGTTTTTCACTGAACAATTAGAAATGTTTAAAAAAGAAGAAAGTATGAAAGAAGATGGTTGTCATTCAAATAAAGAAAAATGAAAACGTCTTTGTCCAACCCGCTGGGTAGATCGTCATAGTTCTGTTGAAACAATTTATGATTTTCTACCTGTCATTGTGAATAGTTTGGAAGAAATGATTACATGGCCGGATAAGGATGTAGCAACAAAAGCTAACCAAATACTTTTAACATTAGGAACTTCAGAATTCAACATTAGTCTATCTGTAATTATTAAACTATTTCAGTATACTAAACCTCTTAGTGTTTACTTACAAAAGAAAAACATTGACTTGGTTGAAGCTATTAATCACATCAACACTATTTTAAATGAATTAATGAATATTCGTGAAAATGCAAAAATTGTCTTTAGTGATTTGTTTAAAAATCTTATTAAAAGATCAAATGAAATGGATATTGAAATAAAAATACCAAGACTTGCTAAAAGACAAAAACACAGAAATAATTTTTCTACAGAAAATCCTGAAGATTATTTTAGAGTATCTATTTTTATTCCATTTATTGATTCTATAATACAACAATTAAATGATCGTTTCAACAATCATAAAGAAATAATATCTGGTTTTCAAGTATTAATAAATCCATGTGCTAAAAGTGATCTTCATCATCTTGCAAAATATTATCAAGAAGATGTTGAAAGTTATGAAAAAGTTGTATCTGAGGTTGATTTATGGCACAGATATTTAAATACAAATAATATTAAACCTCAGAATGTATTAGATGCGTTACTTATATGTAATCAGGACTTCTATCCAAATATTTATAATTTATTGCACATCCTTGCTGTACTCCCAGTTACATCTTGTGAGTCAGAAAGGTCATTTTCTTCACTGAAGCGAATCAAAACATATTTGAGGAACTCGACTTCTGAAACCAGGTTAAATGGATTAGCGGTTCTTAACATACACCGAGAAGTTCCAGTTACAGAAGATGAAGTAATTGAAGTATTAGCTTCAATAAAACGCCGCTTAGATTTTTCATTGTAAAATGATGTTAATAGTTATTAATTAGTTTAGTACTTATTTAAAATAATAATCACATTTAAAAAAATGTATTGTTAATAAAAAAATAAGAATATTGTTTATAAAAATTAAGATGGTTTATTTTGTCAGACCCCCCCCCCCATGAAAAATTCCTGGTTGCGCCACTGTCCTGCATTCCCGCACACACATTAGTTATCCGCTAAACGCTCGAACTAACTATAAAAACCCCAAAAACCCAAACCAGGGAATTCAAGAGTTTTACATTTCATTTCGGCCGAACTGGTTCACAAAGCTAATTTTCAATGACACGTCCAATAATAAAATTAAAGAAAACATTAGTTTGTATTGTGTGCTCCTCTACAGGCTTAAACTGTGTTCAAACATTTCTAAAGTAAAACCAACATTATCGAATCGGCTTTGTATTTATATGTTAATTAGTTACCTAATAAATGTGTATATATTGATTCTAGTGTTTTGTTTTGTACAATTTTCGAAATATAAAATTAAATCATAAAGATGTTTTTCAAGATCAAAAAGTTTATTATTATGTCTTGAATTCGTTCAAACATTGGCGTACTCAAAATTACCGATTTTATAAAATAAAAAAGATAAAACATCGACTAGACAATATACATGATATCTGTAGGTACTATAGGTATAAAACAATACTCACATACAGTTAGGAAATGGTATTTATTATAATTAATTTTCAGAGTTGTTAATAATTCATAGTAATATACATATTTTTAATCACACCGGTTGTTTAAATGAAAGTCCTCGAAAAGCCCGTACAAGTGGGAAGGAAATTCGCTGCCCGCCATGGACGCAACTCGGGAAATTATAATATTTAAACGCTATTCTAAGGCGCCAATATTATTGTTATAGAAATTTTACATAACTACTATGCAATGCTACAACAAACACCTGTACGGTTGATGTCGATTGCTATTCGAACGATTCCCGCTCGCTCGTTGGCATGGGACCCTGATGGTTACAACCAAGTTAAGTTCACGTAAGAAACGGTTTACCTGTGTTTTGCGTATTTTAACAGGAGGGTGCTTAAAAACAGCTTAATTTTAGATATTACATTTTTTTATATAATATGACTGATTTTGATAGATATATGAACAGTTAGTATTGGGTGATTTATAACTCTACTACCCAAATGGAAAAAAAACGATTTTTGTAAATGTTTTTATGTTTTTGGTACTAATGTGTTATTGGTTGAATGCTAGCTGGGGTGGCATATTTTTCTGTGTGCCAAAAATTACGTTTTTCTTAAAATTTTCTTTAAAATTGTCATTCCAATAAAATGGAGCCTCATACCATACTTCAATTTTATTAGATGCCTTTCGGCAATTATCATGTATTAGTGTATTACTAAACAATTTTGGTCTCAACATAGTACAATTTCAAAAGTCCCAATAAACTAGTTAACGCAGTACAATTATTTATTATCATTTTCAAGATATACTTTTTAGATTACCTCCTATAATCCCAAATAACCATTAAATTATACAAAAATCTTTTAAAAGATAGAAAAACTTATTTATTAATTATTTTTTTTAAAAACATTTATTCTACAAAAATAAAAACAAAACAAAACTTAAACTACGAATCAAATAAGGTCCATACATTTTCGTATGAACTACCTTATTCATTTTGAAAAGATTGTTTAGGACAGTAAGTTAACTTCACAAGCCTGTGAACCGTGGTATTATCAACGGTTTAAACTTTATATTGATAAAACGAATTATACTTTGGTAATTGGAGGTAAGTCGAGTTATTACATCATCCAATGACATAATTTATATTGCGATTTATAAAGATGTAATCCATAAAATATATCTATTATCTATGCCCTATGGCATAATCTGCACAGATATATTATATGGTTTATATTATGGTGTTGAACACCATTACAGTTTTCATATTTTTATAATCCTTATCTTTATAATATATTATTAAAAGGTGAGGCGATTTCTTGTGACAGTTATATCTGAAGTTCTACTAGGCCGATTTTCACGATTTTTTTTTTTAAACGAAAGTACTCTATGTGTAGATGAGCTATCAAAAGAGAAAAGTCCAAAAAGTTAATTATTTAAATAGTTATTAGAAGTATAAAGTTTGCTGTATTGTTACATAGCGTTTAAATAGCGTAAAATTATCACAGGTTGGAAAAATTCCTCTGGCGCAGTGGCACTGTAATAGGATTATAAAGACAGTGTCTAGAGTTCGAACCACGGTAACGGTTGTCCATTTATTGCATTGTTTTTCCGCTTTTACTTAGCTATTAGTTTTCACTGATGAATAGGCCTAAACTCAAGGATTATTATATCGGTTGTATGGGCATATTGCGCGGCACAATCTTAGTTTTGTTAACCAAGTTATCTTATCTTTAGTATATCCTTATCCTTATATATATAAAAGAACAGGCCTTTTTTATGTACCAATTTTGTGACGACGATAATATTTAACTTTTTTCCAATTTTTTTTCACAGAGTTGTTCCAAATACCTTCCTGAGTGTCACCACGTTGCCAGATTTTCAAAATTTTGATTTTAAAGGGTTGAAATCGGCAAAAATAAATTTTTACGTGTAATTTGTATATCTATATTCATATAATAATAACAATAGCAGTCGGCCGATAACGGGAAATACGTACGTGCTGTACCGTGCCGGCTGTCCGAGGGTTTTCGTCTACCTGTACTCTGACCTTTTTTTTGTGTGTGTTATGAATTGTTCCGAGGCTATATAATATTTAATGAGTTGTATAGAAAACACTGACTAAAAATAATAATAAATATTTTATCGAAATGCGATAAACGTGTTACGACTTACGATTCACCAGACGCCGAACGCGCGCCGATTGTTGGTTCATCAGTGTACTGCGACTGTGATCAGTGAACTGTGCGCGTTTGTGAAATGTTTCCCTGAATTATTTAACTATTTTATACACATTTAGGCAAACAAATTTATAGAATAAAAACAAATTTTAAGCACAGGCCAACGACAGGACGTTTTTCATGTACGTACCTATAATTCTGATTTCACTTACTTACGCACCTCATGGGGTCCGAAATCCACCGCAGGTGGAATGCTTACCTGATAATATACTGCTCGCATATTGTCCGATCTAATGCAGTGGTTTACCTACCTATAGGTGGTTTAGATACATGGAAATCACTTCAGGTTAATGTTACCTTAATATTTGGCTCAGGCGACGCTGGGTACAACTAAATTCAAAATTTAATATTGTTGTAACGATATTAGTTAGAATATTTTAACCGTTATATTATAAAATAAAACATATTATTCATATACCTATTATAGTGGGCATTATTAATTTTTTAAACGAAGTGCAAAAAAACTATTTTGCACTCAACAATGTTATTACCCATAATATTCTAAAATAATTTTGTAAATATGAAAAAAAAATACACACGGGCGAAGCCGGGTAATTCAGCTAGTAAATTATAATATTACGTATAGTATTATATACTATACATATATCACAGACGCGCGTGTCATCTTTCATTCATTCTGTAATATCACGGAGTCCCGCCATAAATAGGTAAAACTATTTTGATAAACAAAACCTATTATAATTTATAATAACCGTTCGGCCTGCTAGAACTGCCGGTCTGTCGAACTAGTTTCATCGCTTGCTCCGTGTATTGTTGCTGCCAGGTCATCGGTAAAGTAAAATAATTTATATTACATTTATTTATATACCTTAAACTGTACTTGGTATAACTAAGTGTCTTGTCTAACATCCAAATCCTCTCATATTTCCCCGTTTGGTATAAATATTGAATCTATCACTATACGTATACACAATTACACACCGTATACCAGCAGTGATAGACACCAATTTAATTGTTACCACGTAACGTTTATGGCGGAGGTGCCAGGCATAAAAATATTATACTATTATTATTTATTTAGTGTTTAAAAAAAAAAAAAATTATTTTTATTTTTAAAAAAAAACATTAATATAATTACCATAAACTATGATAATCATTTAATTTTGTGTAGCCTTATGAAGTACATTGAGTATACAGTAGGTATACTAAATTGTAAGTTTATGTAAAAAAATTATTCATTATAATAATAGTATAAATGGTGCACTAAAAAAATCGATCCTTCTTTGTCATTACAAAGCACAGCTATGGATAATATCTATATTAAATGTATTTGTATTATAATTATGTTTATAAGTTAAATCAATGAGATTGAGACTTGTCTGAAATTTGTAATTATTTATAAACTAGCTGTCACCCGCGTGTACCCAATACCCATGGATAGTTTTTTGCGAATTGTGTGGCTGTTTCGTGATTCCACAAATCCTGTTTATCTATAAAGCAACGTTTTTTTTATATGAAGATTAATTGAACTGTATGCAGAGTATTGTTAAACTGTTATATACATCTCATATTGTAATATTTTCTACTCGACGATACTGCACAATGGCCCTAAGGATGTATTTATGGAAATTAATGTAAACGTTAAATTTGTTTCAAGATGGTATATTGCACTAATTAACATAACAAGTCATAAAATTCGACAAATATAAAAATATAATATAAAAATTAATAGATAGATGGCACCACTGTTAAGACAAAAGATATTCAAATTGTCCAATTTTCTGTGCAAATCTCTTAATTTTTCTTTCCGTGAAAGATTTTCATGCCAATTACGAACAACTTAAAAAAAATTGGTGACGGTACGTTGGACGGTGTGGATTTGTATGCATGACAAAAAATCGGGACTTGCTTTTATAGTATAGAAATAAAAAATAAATAAAACGTATTTATATAATATTATTTAACTATTTGGTTAAAAATATTTATAGTTTATTGTTATAAATATGTAAATATGTACATTTAAAAATCCCATAGTATGTATAAGCCCGCCTACTATTTTTTATTTTAGTTTTATTTGCCCATTTGATAGTGCACACATTTCAGAAGATATATTATTATTGTATATTATATTCATTAATATTCCCATTTTGTGGCATTGTTATAATCTCCATCACAAAGTTTAAACATTCCATTTTTACCAGCAGAAAGATAATTACCCGTAAAACTTTTAATGCATATCCTCGTTGGTTCTCTTAATTCAATAAAAAATCCTTCAGGTACATCAGATTCTACAGAAACACCTTCGTCATTTGCATGCCAATATTTGTTAGTTTGACATTTAAAAAATACAATTCCTTTATCTGACCGTTCAACTTGTATAGTCTCATATGACGCCTTGTTACATTCAAGGCGTAAGCTTGATGATGATTTATACCCCACAAATCCTTGGTTGCATTTTAATACCAATATTGATCTGTTTATGAGGTAAAAGAAATATTTGCAAGCGTCATCAATTGCATCAACATTTGCATACAGATGGCCAGACCGCTTTGTAGAAACGTATTTACCATTGTTCGCATGGAAGCAAACCGACCCATCAACTTGCCATGCCAACTCAAATAGAGCATTCGACGATTTCTCATCGGCAACAGCTTGTATTCCACCTCCGGTTTCAAGAGTCCAATACCTGTCTTGCATTGTGCGTATGTACCATCTTTTAGTGGAGGGATCGAATTCCAGTTGGAAAGTCTCGTGATCGGATATTTCGTCTTGGTTAGCTGTTACGTCCACCCCTTGTTTAACTGATACATATTTTGAATTGAGAGCAGCAATAAAACTTGCTTGTGGTAAAGAATCTTCAAGTGTGAACAACTCATCTTTGGTAACCGTCTGTGATCGTGTTTTAAGATGAGCTTTAGAACCATTTGGAGATAAATAACCACCAACTTTGTCTCTTAAAGCAAAAGACCCAGGTGAGTGATACTCGAGTGAAAATAAACTATCGGATGTACATGTGTCTACTAATTTTCCATCTCTAGATAAATATTTGTTGTTACGTGTGTGTATGGCATATTTGAAGTCATCATCGGGTCGTAGTTCTAGGGTGAAAAGTGTATCTTCACCCCAAGGTATATTTGCATCAACATGAATTTCATCTAAGTTTTTAGACAAATGAGCAAAACGTTTTCGTCCAACTGATCTTAGGTTCACTAGAGGCCTTGCGGCTAAATGAACCAGCCATAGTTCACTGGATCCTGCTGATTTTGCTGTGCATTTGAGGTTATCCGAGGAAGCACCTAAGTAGTAATCTCGTACAATATTTTTCAATGCCCAGCTACTAGATTTCCTTTCTGTTACAGAAACTTGGAATACAGTTCCAGGATTAGTAGGGTCTTCACCATCACAAGTCACATTCCCAAAAGTATCTACTGCTAAGTATTTATCCAAATGTGATCGAAGTCGAATTGTGGTAGTAGGACCATCACTTAATAATGAATTATTAGTGCTTGGTTCCAAGGTCCACAATTGTTTTTTTTTTAATGATGCACCATTAGCATTGATTTTGTACCCGAATGTTTCAGCTGTTAAATAACGTTTAGAATCAACATTTACCAAACCAATTGTCCAGCAACTGCATAGTGAAACTGAATGCTTATGACCACCTTCGTTGATTCCATGATTACTAAATCCGTTCATGACTGAAAATCAATCGATTGTGTCGGGGTAGTATTTATTTGTAAGACGACGACGTGCGTGAAAAGACAGACAACAAGAGAGATACGATTGGCACTCGTACACACGCAAAGTGCAACAACCGAACTGAACTACAATGCTGTACTACTGCAGGAAAAAAAATGTTAACACTGAGTCATAATATAATACATATATTTAATTTTAAATTTTTACTAATTTAAAACTATATAACCTATATACAATAATTAATAAAATAATATGTATAATTTATTCATATAGTTTATTCATAGTCGATACAAATGTACAAATATTATGGTTATAGGTCAAAGGTATATTTTTCATCAGAAAAACTGATGGTTTACAAATTCACTTTAGTAAATGTTGCGTCCCCAGCACTCCGTTTCAAATAAATAGAAGGGTACGCTAAAAAATTTTTTAAAAAAAAGTACGACTCGGTCCCCCTTACTCCCCCTAAATAAAGCACTGCTAATGACCACGTTGCAATAAGTTGTCAATGTATTTTCAAGCTCATTTCCAACTCCATTGATTTCCGTTCCATTTTATCTAAAGTCAGCTCTAGAGTTTCGGCACGTTTTTATGAAACGATGAATAACTTAATAATAAATAGATATATACGAGGATCAATCAAAAAGTAAGTTGTTTAAAGTAATAATAAAAATAAAATTTTAAAAAAATTATTTAATTTGAAGGTAAAGTATTTGATAGTTAAAGCATGAAAATGTAATCAATTCTTTCATAAAAAATTCTTATTGAAACCTGAAACCTAAAAATTGTAAAACATAATTTTTTTTTATAGATAATTCAAATTTGGACGAAATTAGTTGTTTAAACGAAATTAGCCTTTAATTTCGTTAAAAAACTTAACAATTTAATACAAAATTCCTTGTAAATAGTTCTTACTGAAACAAAAAAATATATAAGTATTCATCAAAATGTTGTTTATATAGACATTTAAAACTTAAATTTGGACGAAATTAGATTAAACAAAGAATAACAACTTTTGTTATTTCGTTGTAACTGAAAAATGTTATTCGTAGAAACATAAAACTCTTACATATAGGTATAGCAATGTAAGTACATAATATATCATAAAATAAACTTAGTATAAGCTGACAGACGGTCTTAGCTCAATATTATTTTTCGTATGCAATAAAAGATAAATACAGTAGGGTCTCGATAATCCGAACACAGGCTAATCCGAAAGACGCGGTAATCCAAACGAGCTTGAGAATCATCGCATCGCTGTATTAGTACATATATATTATATATAATACATAATATATATTATGTTTATATAATGTGTATCGTGTATGTGTTATGTGTAACATAATAATAGTATTTTCCGGTAATATAAATGTATCGATTACGTTTGTACCTACATCGCACTGTACGTCGTTTAGATATGAGACGTTAGATATGAACGTCAATCGTATTCGTCAGTTGTGTGTACATGAAGATCGTATTTGAAACATTTATTTGCGTATTTTTCTTAAAACTGCTCCGCGTAAGCATGTCACATTAAAATTATTACAGGATAAGTTAGATGAAGGGGACAAATAATTATAATTAATAAAGGGACCAGCTACAGTGCTATCTCAAGACAATTTGGTTAGGTGTATCTACCATCAGTGATATAAAAAAGAACAAGAAAAAAATAGAGAGTTTTTACATTAATAATACAGATATAAATAAATTTCATAATTTTTAAGCCATAAGTAATCCGAACGACCCCTTTCCCCAATCTCGTTCGGATTATCAAGACCCTACTGCAACTAAAAAATATTTTAATTTCAATTACTTACTTATCTGTGTAAATTGAAACTCGAAAGGAACGAAAAATGTCGTTATTTTTACTTGAAAAAGAACTTGTTCATTTTCTCGTTCTTTTTTTATAAAAAGGAATTTGTTCAAACGTGCCCGTTCCTTAAAAAGAAATTCGTTCCAGGAATCCGTTTCTTTTGGAACTCGTTGCTTCCAAACACTGAATAAATTATTGACTTTACTAAAAAAAAGACAAAGGAATTTTAGATTAAGCAGACTTTGATGGCGTGGGCAGTGGACAAAAAGTACAAGTCCACTACTGCCGCCCTGTTGGGTTGCCACTTACCCGAGTTAGGCATAAGTAGTTTTTACCTCAATAGTTCTTTGATGTCGTCACACCCTTCTTTCAAAGAGTTATTCAGTATTTTTTTCACGTACTTGGGTGCATACGCTTTTCAGATTTTATCTTTGGTGACGTTTCAAAGTTTGATACTTACATAATTTAAATAAGACAATGTTAGCGTTCCTTATTATTTATTTAAACATATTATGTAGGTACTTACCTACCAGTGAATTATACAGTTAACGATTGGTATCCAGGGTAACGATTAAGTAAATAAGGATTTGACACAATGACATATTTATCGCCAATACCGATGAAAATGGAAGTAATTTAATATAAACCTATTAACCTAATAATATTAAATTTTATTGATATTAACCTAACAATATATACAGTATTTATTTTGACTGGATAATTTGTAGCTCAAGGCACCGGGTGTGCAGTATTCCAGATAATATGGAAACATTTTGCTCCAAACTTTCTTCGGTTTGGTATAATTTATGATGATAATTTTATGCAGATTCGAGCATGAAGTACTAAACGTCTAAACGTAAAACTATTTACTGATTTTTAAATAGCAAATCAATATTTTAATTTTTTCCATTAATATACTATATATATTGTTGTTTTTTTGCGTGAATGGATTTGCCGTCCCTGTGCTATAGAGATATCTATGTGCCATGTGTCACTCCTTATGGAGGTAACTTATCAAATCCAACTTCTCATCCATAATTTTTTTGATCTCTGATTTCTTCTTTCTAAAGTGATCAATTTATTGATTACTTCAACAAGAGCTAGTTCGATTGCATCGGTCGACATTATTTAATATTATAACAAATATTTATATATTGTCATAATTGTAAAATATACAATGTACAATATTATAACAAATATTTATATATTGTCATAATTGTAAAATATACAATGTACAATATTATAACAAATATTTATATATTGTCATAATTAAATATTGGCATTGACTAGAATACACATTTTTACATGCACATTTTTACATTTAGCATTCTTTTGCTTATAAATCAATGTTCTACCTACTATTACAGTTCACTATCACCTTCATACACCGTTCGTGTGAACACATTTAATAGTGTGACAGTACTATCACATATTCTCACGACAGTAACTATCGTGTTTTACTATCACCGTGCGACCACGCCTTTAGATAAGTGCTATTAATGCTATTATCATATAATATGTCTCTTTGGTACCTATAACCATTAATTTTATTTTTTATAGTGTCATCAATGATCACGATTTCAGTTAACACTTAATATTTTGGCCGGATGATCTTGTATTAAAATTAATTTTAGCAGAAACTTAGGGGTACTGATGGAGCAATCAGCATATTTAGTAGGTAGAAAATGTTTGAAGTTGCAAACAAATCAATAATAACATTTATTTTATATTATATTATGCCTAATACAAAGTATGTGCATATTTTTCTATAAGTACCTAGGTACATAGCGTAACACATTAAATGATTAAATTGATCAATAATTATTATCATCAGTCGGGATTTTTATGTTTTTAGTTGTTGAGTGTGTATGTACTATACTACTATGTAGGTATAGGTTATAACATTGAGTTATAGTATACTATCTATACTCAATGGTTATAGGTATATAGCTTCATAGATTATAAAATATAGTTTGATTTTATAAGTTATTGCCTATCCTGAGTGCACTTTATTTATTTCGATACCTACTTATAAATTAAACGCTTGCCAAGTCAGAGATCGGCATGTAAGCTTTCTTGATTTTTAATTTTTAGAAATGTATTAAACTATTAACGGGATGTAATCATCAATCATCTTTATGTATTCGATACATACAAATCGAGTTTTGTACGAGTAGCTTAAGACTTATGACTTACAAGTATTTAAAGTATAGATGAGCGGAGTTGAGTGATACGTTTATCCGAAATTTAAATACTTATAACTCACAAGCTAATCGTCCAAAATTCGATTTTTATACATTGTAATAATCGCACAAATATTCTGCTATGGAACATGAAATTTAAACTGTATGTTTTCTTTCAAAAAAGTAAAAAAATTAAAAGGATAAAAATAATTTCTTTAAAAAAATATTGTTTTGTAACGATGTAAAAATGTTTTTTTTTAAAGTCAATACTTTTCGATATGACGAGTATTACGTTAGATGAATCACCCTGTATAACAGACGTATATTAGAGACGCCACAGCGGCCAGGGGTGCTCAAACTGAAGAACAAATTTTCGTTCTCGGACCGTGTTCGAATTGCGTTGACCGGAAAGGTGTCGACCCGATGTCCCGAGTAGCAGGGTCGCATGGGCTTGTCGCCACCCTTCACCAGTTTCGGTGGCGGCGGCGTCGGTGCCGGTGGTTGCGACGGCCAAAGTAGCTACAATATTATACTCGTTTGACGGCCATCACGTCACAGCATACGTTCCTGTTACACCTATTCTGGTCGGTCGTCACATTATGCTAATTTTTATTGTACTGCAGGTTTTGTAGGTTTCGGTCGGACCGTTTTTTAGGAGTTGAGTGTAGGCAAGAAAGTCGTAGTTTAGTAAGTTGAGTCATACCTACAAACTGTGATTCCGCGCATAGGCGGAAATCGGGAAGGAGCTCTTATCTCCCAAATATCCTATAAGGCTTCCCCCAGCTTTAAAAAAAATAGAAACATTTAAGTACTTCCAGTTGTTTGATTTTAAAAATGTATAGATGCTCGAATTCATAAACAAGTTGACTTTGCATTTATCGGAGCACTTTTAATTATTTTAATTAAAAGTTAAAATGTTTAAAATCTTGAGAAAATTAAAACATTAAACACTTTATTATATATTGGGAAGACGAATGACATAATACCTATTGGATTTAGAGTTACTACTATATTATGTTATCATAATATATCGTAAACATTTTTTTTAATGTGTAAAACAAATTTCGAGATCTAATTGGTGGCTAATATTATTTTCTATAAATAGATCCTTATGGATTAACTACAGCTATAAACAAACGTTTTTTCTTAGTAACAATAATTTATCTGAACAACATATTTTTTTTAAATTTTTTATAAGCTATTGATTCGGACGATTTTCTGTACTACTATTCAAGTTTACATTTTGATATAAAAATTCTCTACAAGACCGACTATTATGATTGGATTAACTCGTTCGGCCAATTTCATGTACGTAAATAAAATTTGTTTAATGTAAGGGTTAAATACATTTTGGTTGATCAATGGTTTCGGGTACGGTGTTGTTTTAAAGAAAGATTTTTAATTCTATACCTCTATTAAGCCTGTGTTAGGTTTCGATTTTAGAAAAATTACCTTCTAAACTTACTTCTAAATTAATCAAGTTTGACCGTTGAGCCGTTTAGTTAAATATGGATCAGCATCAGCTAAGTTCACCATTTAAAAAACCTCACTGTCACTCTCCGGGTGAGTTGAAACTTCAAAAACAAACATTCAAATTCTTGCAATTTAAATGCCTATTGTTAGATTTTGAAGGTTTAAGACAAACATGGTCGGACTACGTGAAGTTAGCCTACCATACATTTTACCCAAATACTGTTAATTTTAAAATTCTAAAAATTTACTTGCAAAATATTGTTGGTGATTTAAAGTCTTACCATGTGGCTTAACTACACACACGTATGTTATTAAACAGTAGAATTTTGAAGTATAGAATGCTGTATTAGGGATTAAAACGACGTATATAAATATATATTTTTATAAGCTATCTTAGGAAATTACAGTCTTACACAAACAAAAATTTCAAATTTCTTATTCATAACAATTTCAGGTAATTCGATGTTTACAGATACGTTGATGCCGTGATCCTATAAGTTACAAACAATTAACCTAAATAATTAATAACATATATTATAAGTAGGGCTGTGAATTTGTATAACAATAACATTAAACACAAAGTTTGAATTAGGTTCTTACGAATTTTTTATTTTTTATTTTCTTGCACTTTATAACATATTTGAATTTCTAGTTCTTTTTTTATTTTTACAGGTCATTTATTATCATTTTTTTTTTGTTGATATTTTTGGATAATTCCGGCTAATTAAAACTTTTTAAACACATTTTATAAATTATTTTTTAGTTTTTGTAAACATATAAAAATAATTACAAATTTAGTTTTTCTCCTAATACAACTTGATCTTGGTAGACATTTGTAAGTCTTAAATTTTAATTTTGAAATGCATTTTTCGGGATTCATAGACTTGTAGTGCATTCTAAACTGTAGCTTTCAAGATTTTAATGTATTTTTCAATGACATTTGGTTCAATTTCGGGTGTATAGTGCATTTAAATTGCATTTTTAAGGTTTTTTTTTCTACTTTACGTATTTTAACACATAAAATGTTTGAAAATGTTTAAAATGTTTTCGGAAAAAATGAATTCAACCTACTGTATTAGTATTACAAAGTGTAAAATTAATTACTTTAATAGCAATTACATCATAAAATATACTTAGTGGTGTCCACTTTCTGGCCATTTTTTTAAAACCAATTAATGAGACGAGTCTTAAAATGAAATATGATGTAGCTTTTTGTTTTTAAATATTTTGTACATAACGACGACAGACAATATTCGTATAATACGAAATTATACGAATCATATTATATAATAGACCATACTAATACATAAACGATTACCTATATATTACCTATATATTTACCTAGTATGTCGGATTTCAACCCTATAATATTATGACCTTATATAGACTCCACCGTCGCGATTGTCAGATGAGGCCCTGGTAGTCACAGCCTCCGTTTAATGGTCATACGCGTCTACAGGTTGCAATACCAGTTGCAAATATATAATATAATATTTTGTATTTTACGATAATTGTTGTACTGGTGTTCAATTTTTATAATAAAAGCAAATCGTTAACATTCTATTATATAAATTATCTTGTTTTGGTATTCATGGCACATTTTTCAATTGGTTAAAATCATATCTATGTTCTCGTACCCAGGTGGTAAAAATTAATAGTTATGTTTCTAATGATTTTTTGGTTAGCTCTGGTGTACCACAAGGGTCGCATTTAGGACCCCTCTTATTTATATTATTTATTAATGATTTACCATCTCTTTTTGATAGCTCAGTTAATATTCTTTTATTCGCTGATGATGCTAAACTATTTTCAGTTATTAAATCACCAAGTGATGCATTGAAATTGCAGTTAAATTTAGATAAGTTTGTTGAATGGAGTCGTGTTAATCACCTTCCATTAAATATAAACAAGTGCAGCGTTATAACGTTTTCTCGAATAAATAATATAATCACCTATAATTATTTGATTGATAGTTATATAGTTACAAGAGTTTCTTCCATTAAAGACTTAGGGATTATCTTTAATTTTAATATGGATTTTTCCATCCACATTAACACCTTTATTAAAAAAGCTTTTAAGATGCTTGGTTTTATTAATAGAAGTACGGTTAATTTTAAAAATACCAATGCCTTAAAAACTTTATATTTTTCCCTGTTTAGGTCTCATCTTGAGTTTGGTTCAATTGTCTGGTCACCTCCCTATTTTTCATATACCAGTCTAATTGAAAATGTTCAGTATAAGTTTTTAAAACTATTATGCTTCAAATTAAATTTACCCATCACAAGAGAATCTTATAAACTGCATATTTCCCAATTGGGGATTGCGTCTTGTGATTTGAGAAGAGATGTTGCGGATATTATGTTCTTATATGACTTATTAAACAGTCTTATTTATTCTCCGGAATTATTATCTCAAATTGGTATTAATGTGCAAACTCACGTATTAAGAAAATCTAATTTTTTTCATGTTTCTCTTTCCAAAAATAATTATACTTCCACCTCGTTTTTCCCCAGAGCTTTATCTTTGGCTAACAGTATAATGGATCATATTGATTTTTTTGCTATGTCTCGTTTTGTATTCAGACAGAATGTTTACTTGGCTTTAAATTTAAATTCTCTTGTTTAATTATTATTATTATTTTATTCTTATTTTTTTTGTTGTTGTTGTCTAACCATTTATTGTTAATTAATGATTTTTACTGTACTATTTATTAATTCTTTATTTTGCTGTTAACTAATACTATTGGTACTAAGTAATTTTACTTCTATTGTATCCATATTCTGTATAAGATAAGCTGAACTGTACTTAAAATTATTCAAATTGCTAAAGGGTTTTATTACCCGTTTATTATACATAAATAAATAAATAAATAAATCGTTAAAAACAAATAAAATCTGTGACAATGTTCAACGAGAATTGACAATTTTCATGGACAATAATTAGGAATAAATCTAATTTTTTTGGTTTTTATATTAATATTAATTATTAATTGTACTACAAAAAAATGCTCTTTACACAGTTGTAACAAGTATACTCAAATATAATAGATAAATAAATAACGGTCAGATTGTAGGTTGAGTAAAATAAATTACTTCAATAGGAGTATAATTAATATATCCTAAAATAAACTTAGTAAAAAGGAGTCAGACTAACCTGACGGAGCAGAATGGTTTTTTTTATATGCAATGAATAAATCATTGAATTCAAATTTAACCCATACTGACATACTTAATACATAGTAACTTACTCAATGACGGGGTTCACCCGACACCTACTGTACAGCTAAGTGTTAACTACTTTTCTTCTTTTTTTCTATTCAACTAACTTAAATGTTTCCGCATATTAACTTAAAGAGGTAAAAAAAAAGTCTTTACATGCCCAGCTTTGCACATAGGTACCTTAAACTGGTAGGTAACTACAAACACAATACATAATAATATAATATGTCAGCGTCCCGCCCAAGAGGGTGATATTTTCGGCGATAACACGTTGCGGTTTATCAGGTTAGGTTATAACAACAGACAACCGAAGATTACACGATTGCGGACAAATGTATAAATAATACTTCAATAATGTAGGAATTATGAGCGTATTAAATGGAAACTTACGGTATTTTACAAGTCATTTCAGATACAGCACACTCGTTAAGTTGTTGACTACCTACTTAAATTAATACTGCTTAGTACTTTTTTTTTTTTAATAATGGAAAATTCTAATTATATTTTTTTATCAGAACGCGGTAGATTTTACCGTACATAAATAAATACCAGTTTAGACGACAGCGGAATGATAGGTTAATACAATTTGATGTACAAAAAAAAGGCTGAAGTGCAATTATTTAATTTTAGCGACATCTGATAAAAAATCTATCAATCTTTCGGTGAGCATATCTGTGCAAATAACTCTGTACAAAAAATCATTATAAATCGATCATACAATTTATAATTATTGGTGGGATCGGTAGACTTCGTTGCACATTTTATAACGTTGAATTTGCACGTTGAATTAGAACATCGGCTTAACATAGGCACTTCAGCACTTGTATCATATTATATTATTTGGTGATAACGCTAAATATCGTACACACACACACAAGCGTACGTTTTCATATTTTAGTACCACAGGATAATAAAATTATTTTTTGATCCGTTTTAGAAGACCATGTCGGTGAAAGAGGAACTTGAAACGGAATCTGACCATCGTAGCCGGCGGAATGCTATTGGCGTCTTCTTTTCTGGCTCTAGCTCTGGCCACGTTGTACTTCAACCACGGATGCAATACGGGTAAGACAAAAAACGTATATTAAAGCCCTGCAAGATTAGGTACTGCAATAGATACGAAGATAAAATATAAAATATTGGACTCGTGTAGTAGGTATATTATATTAAATATAATATATAAAATATGATATCGATTAACGGCGTGACAGCTACAGGTACAAGCAGTGTTTGAATTAAAGGAAGCGGGAAACTGAGTCTCCCCTTTAATATTTAAATATTTATGCGTACTTCTTATAATTATATCCAAATCAATGAGACAAAATATTCAGGTACGCACATTTTTTTTTACACTTTTGTATCCCCTTCTAATTTTTTTTCTATTGAAGCACTGAGTATACGGTATATCTGCAATATAATAATATGTGAAATTTAAATGTGATTTCAGTGTTCATTTTGCATACATTTCAATATATTTACTTTTCAGATCCCTCCATAAATATTTACATACAAATGATTTTATAATTAAGTTTATAGTAATATAATATACATGATGTAATATTACAAAAGTATTATTAATATTATATAGATATTTTTTTTCTATTTTTTTTTACTGTAAGCATCGTGGTTTTTTCAGATAATATTCAAAATTACATTGAACAACTAAAAATAACGGTCTTGGGTTTATATTATATTATACATTTATACAAATATTAGAATTAATAATATAATTATTCAATAAATAATATTTGGAAATATAATGATAATTGTAAAATAAATACTATATAATAATAATTATTATTAAATTTATATAATAAAAAATATAAATAAATATACTAAAATTGTTTAGTAACTGCTAATACATTTATAACCTGCCCATTAGGAATTAACTAGCTATACTAGACTCATTTCGTTTACTAGAACATTTAGAGCATCGCCGCTTTAAACCTAAGTGTACCCTTACCTTTTCGGTCAAATTTTTAAAAATGTCGATTCCACATTCGACCAAAACTATCTTTATAGTATATAGCAAACATTTGTATACATATCACGTTGTATGTTCGTAGTATAATGACTGGTATACTTAATGATAATTTAAACGAATTATAATTTTTAACCAATTCTGTGCATCCACAGCGAGCTTTCAATTGTTATTAGCTGAAAATAATAGTTCAATTAACCAATCAAGGAATAGAATCCTATTCCACAATAGAGAATACAAAAATGAGGACATATTTTGCTTCACTACTGGTTGTGTGAAAGCTGGTAAGCATCATTATAATTATTCTATAAATAATTAATAAACTACTCTAAGTCTCGATTAATTACAGATTTATAATACATTCAATAACATTTTTATATTAATTAATTGGTAAATACATCTCTGTATATATTTTTCTTATCAAGGGTTTTTTTGATTTTTCATTGAAGGACGTATTAAAAATAAATATATATAAATAATAAACATCTTAATATCTAAAAGGTTCTACCTATTACATTTATTTACATCAAAAATCATATTTTAAGTTCCGTTACATGGTTGTCCAGTAATGACAAGTTGTCCTTAATAACAATTTTCAAATAAAATAAATATGTAGAAAACAATTTAAAATTTTTAAAAATAACTATTCGATTATAATTTCTTTGAAAATATTTAGTTTCTAAAGTGTGATTTTTGAGGTTGAATATTTTTAACTTATTCCACTTATTTCTCTTGAGTTGCCGCGGCCAGCGTGACTGTTTCTATTATGATACTAATACTGTTTAACATTATAGCGGCATCCGTAATCAACAATATGGATCCATCAGTAGATCCCTGTGATGATTTTTATCAGTTCGCGTGCGGTAATTTTATAAAATACACTGTTATCGACGATGACAAACAGTCACAGACGACATTCAGCATGGCTGGCGATACGCTGTTAAACAAGCTGCGAATTATCGTCACCGAACCCATTACACCAGATGAACAGAAACCAATAAAAATGGCGAAGCTACTGTTTAAATCGTGTATGGACAAAGGTATAAAATGGTCGACAAATTATAATAGTTAATATTATACAGTCACTTAACGCATTTGAATATATTACATTGTAATGTATTTAATATACCTAATGTACCAATATAATCAATATGAACTTTATGTTAACAGAAAAAATTGAAAAGGATGGCTTGGGACCGATCAAGAGATTATTGAAAAGCCTCGGTGGATGGCCGGTGCTGGAAGCCGAGAAATGGAAAAATGAGGGGTTCACTTGGAAGGACAGCGTGTACAAGATTAGAGAGGCGGGCTACAGCGTGGACTATTTCATCCGATTCTCCATCAGCACAGATTTAAAAAACTCCACGACGAGAGCTATTGAAGTGAACTGATTTACATAATCTAATTTTATAATAATTCTACATTCAACAAAAACAACTAGCATATATGCAAGAGGCTGGGCATTAACGAGTTAAAAAGTTTATTTTATTTAACTTTACTATAAAAACTTTTAGTTTCTGTTAATATAACTCGATTGTTTTTTGATTTATATGAAATCTCAAAATTTAATTTACATTTTATGAAGTTAAGATAGTTTGTTTTATTACATTTCAATCGATTTTGTTTTCATATCAAAACATATTTTGGCTCATGTTTGATATGAATTAATTGTTCTTTTAGTGACGAAAAACTTCAATGAAGTAGGTACTAGGGATATATTAATACTGTATAAACTCTAAATAGTTTTGAATTGGTAAACAAATAAAGTAGGCTAGTGTAATAAGCTAAACATATTCTTTTAAACTTAATAAGAAATTTAAAGAAAATGTGTTTTAATTTTTAACTTTAATAACTATGTCAATTTTTTCTTATTGATGTATATTAACTTTATTTAACTGAATTAAAAAATCATTAACTCGCCCAGCTTCGTCGTTATGTATAGTAATGTGTTTGGACGGGTATCGTTTGTGCCCGATCAACATTTTAGCTGGACCAAGCGTCCTTGGGACTTATGGGCACCGACGACAAGATCGTGGCCGGGTACTACAGGTACATGGTGGACATAGCTGTGATTTTCGGTGCCGATCGGGACAGGGCCGCCAAAGAGCTGAAAGAGTCATTAAACTTTGAAATACGATTGGCCAAAATATCACTGACAGCGGAAGAACGCCGGGACACTGCCAAGCTGTACAACCCGATGAAAATCGCTGATCTAGAACAAAAGTTCCCGAGCATACCGTGGAAAGAGTACCTAAATAAACTGTTAAAACCGTTAACGATACGGCAGGACGACATTATAATTGTAAACTCGCCGAAATACTTTTCGGACCTCGAAGCACTACTGTGCAATACGCCCAAAAGGTAAATCTATATACGTAAATAATAGAACGTGTCCTGACTGACTGATCACCGTAGAGCCTAAAATATGTAATGGACACCTTCTTACCACCATGTGAGGATGCACTAAGAATGGTTTTTCCGAAATTCGCATTTTAAAGAGTTAGAGGGATTTGTTGACTCACAAAAAATGAATATTTTTTATTTCAAAGAATTGCCATTGGTTACAGATTATAAAATGATTATTACTTTATTATAAATCTGTGTAGTTTACATGACGGAGTTTCAGATTTTAAGACAGGTAAATCCTCGGGTATTTAATTTGTTACGGACAAATGGCAACACCCAGGATCAGCAGAAACAATATAGTTTAAGTATTGGCATTAAGCGGGTAATCAATTATTTCGATGTAATGACATTTGTATCCGTTTCAAAAATTACAAAAAAGTTACAGTTGTTTTGAAAAAGTAAAAAATCAACATTTATACATAAAATTGTAAAATAAATACTAAATATTATTAAACTCAAAAATGAATGTGTTATTTTCTCCAGAATATTATAATCATTCGATTTCATATTGAAGCAACCGTAATAACAGATTATTTGCGCCATGTTTTAAATTAATTTTCGTAATTAGGTAGGTGTTGAATAATATGTTGAAATTTTTTTCAAAATGTCATTAAAATTGTGTATAAAAACTCCTCAAAAACGTAGATGAAAATCTTTAATTTGATTTTGTCGTTAGGATCCAAGCAAATTATTTGATTTGGAGATTTGCCATGGAGTCCGTCAATTATCTGACTGAAGAATTAAGAAAAAGACAGTTGGAGTTCATTACCGAGTTAACCGGCAGGACTGAAAGAGAGCCCAGATGGAAGGAATGCGTGGGTATCAGTTCTGATCGATTTTCATTGGCCATTGGATCTCTGTACGTTAGACGGTTTTTCGACGAAAACGCTAAAAAAACAGCTTTAGAAATGGTGAACGGTATCAGGGAGGAAATGTACAAAATATTATCAACAAATGATTGGATGGACGATGAAACAAGGTAAAGTTCGACTTTTGGTTCATACATATCCATTTCGATTGTAAAAACGTTTATGATAACATTATTATTTCGTTTTTTTTCTTTACAGGAAACACGCAATAGACAAAGCAAATTCGATGACCAGTCACATTGCATACCCTGATGAATTATTGGACGACTGCAAGTTGAATGCGTATTATGAAAATGTAATTAACTATAAACTTATTATAGGATTTAAGTAAAGCTCAATAAGAAATACATGATATATCATTAGTACCTTTTAAAAATAGTTTTTGTTATGACTTATGAGCATTTGGTGAATAGTTATTATGTGTTGTATTATTTCCGTAGCTTGAAATCAACGACAATGACTTTTTTACATCAGTATTAAATTTGACTAAATTTGTCACTGACTACAACTATTCGAAATTAAGACACCCTGTAAACAAATCGGATTGGATAACCCACAGTAAAACGGCAATTATAAATGCTTTTTACAGTTACGATGAAAATAGTATCCGTAAGTAATAATGCAATATATATACCATACGTTTGCCAATTATTGAGTGATAAATATACATAAGAGAACTAAAAAAATATAAAAATCAAATCGAATTAATAGGGCAGAGACCAATTAACACCTTCCAAAAATATTGAAAATCTTGTCTCAAAAATGTTCCTATCTAGATAATTGATCGCAGATGAACATTTTAATTAAATAAATAGATTATTAGATGTTTTATATTATTTTTGTTTAGATAATGCACAAAGGGGGTTTCACAAAACTATGTATAAGATTTATATATAAATAATCAGGAATTACTATACCTTCAAAGGTAGATACGTCATACGCAAATATCGGGATTGTTACTACCGTAGGTACAGTTACTATAATATAAGCGATTTTACATTTCCAGAGTTACCCGCTGGTATCTTACAAGGCGCGTTCTTCTCAAGCGATCGTCCTCGGTACATGAATTACGGCGCCATCGGGTTTGTTATTGGTCACGAGATCACCCACGGTTTTGATGACCAAGGCAGAAAGTACGATAAGCAGGGTAACCTGGTGGACTGGTGGGCGGAGGAGACGAAGAAACGCTTCTTGGAGAAGGTGATGTGCATCATCAAACAGTATGGAAATTACACGGCCCATGAAGTCGGTCTCAAGGTATGTGACATAAAATAAGTTTCTTAAGATAACGTTTTCCGCCGATCAATTTCTAGATTGAACTTATAATTTGTCTAAAAATACCGATAATGTACATAGGTACCAATATTATATTATACCATTAATGTATATATATAAATGTACCTGTAATATATATACATGTAATACATGACGTGCTAAAAACAGCATTTTCTCATTTTCCTATTGATATAATTTGCGGTTTAAAATAATTTATATTTAAACTGACTATAGAGTCACATTAAAATATTTGTCATATTGTCATCGGTATCCTGAAATCTCTTATTTTATATAAGTTCAAAACGTACCCACACGTATCTATCGAACGACCATCGCTCAGAAGACACATTTTTATCCGATCGTCGTTGAGGTTTAATTATTGGTATTGGAATAAACACCGATCAAAATATGTATCATACAATATTCCACGCTCATTTACAATTTCCGTGGATTTCATTTTTCATGCCGATAATATTCCTTATTTTAACCGCCAAATCTGCAATTCTCAATCAGCATCGCCTCGACCGTGATATACCTACCTACCTGCGACCTAACCTATAACGGCTTATTTTCCGCAGCTGAACGGCATCAACACGCAGGGAGAGAACATCGCGGACAATGGTGGCTTGAAGCAGGCGTACAACGCGTACAAAGAGTGGACCAAACGACACGGCGACGAACCGCAGCTGCCAGGGCTCCAGGACTACACGCCGCAGCAGATGTTCTGGGTGAGCGCCGCCAACGTGTGGTGCTCCAAGAACCGACCGGAAGCCCTCAAGAACGACATTACCACCAACTCCCACTCGCCCGACCGTTTCCGGGTCATCGGCCCGTTTTCCAACCTGGAAGACTTTAGTAACGACTTCCGGTGTCCGCTGGGCTCCAACATGAACCCGGTCAAGAAGTGCCAGGTGTGGTGAGACCATCGCCCTACTACCATTATGACATGTCATTATTATTATATATTTATTAGTAGTAGTATAATTATTATTTTTTTTATTATAAGTATCTGCAAAATTATGATAGTTTATAATATATGTGTATTAAAAAACTTGGCTTGCTTGTATAGGTATCTTATATTATAATTGTATATATACAAGTTTTGCGTCCCGATGTTTGGCCGCGATGAACCCCGAAACTACTTAACCGATCTTGATTAAATGTTGCTCAATGTGTGTAATTTGTTTCAACTTGAGACTTGAGAGATATGATATTTTTTATTGGTAGTGAATCTCTAACTCTGGTGCCATTGTACCAGTGCCAGTAATAACCACCTTGCGTATTCATCCTCGTTAAACTCGGCACGAGAAGGGAATGGTGCCCCATGTGGTACGTTGAGGCTCATCCTGGCCTTGGCAAACAATATCATATTCAACAAAACCTCACTAATGTAGGTACTTAACTGTGTCTAATTATTACTACAAAGGAAATTGTATTCAAATTTAACAACACTCAATGACGGTCAAATGATTTTGTCATGGGGGGGAGGATGTCGCTGATTTGTTAACATGCACTACTTAAACATTAAAAAATAGTTTATGGGTATGCCTAACATCAATTTTTTAAATAAAAGTAAATTAGTACAGAGACCACCGATACCACAGATTATATTAAACTACCTATATTAAGTTTAATATAATCTGTGCCGATACGAAGAACGCGTAACACCGTGATAACAAAATATTATAAAAATTTTTAATAATAATCGTTGAATTGGCCAACTAATGGCATACTACTATGGTATTGATACCATTAAAATACGTTTTGGCCGATGCCATGGTCACGCGAAGAGGGTGTTGTTAAATGTTATTAAATATTCATGATCATCGAGGTAATTCCCGTATATTTTGTATAAACAACTAAATATTAATAATAACAACCTTGTTCCTAGAATGAGTCTAGAAAACTAGAACCTAGATAATAATAATATACCTACACTAATACGCTATACACGGTGACACGGTGTATAAGAATTTAGTCATAAGGACCATATATTCCGAGAAAATTTACCAGTTGATTATATTTTGTTTTGAGAAATAAAATAAAACAAAATTGAATTCATTAACATTATAGTACAATATACCTACATAAATGTAATTGTTATAAATATTAAAGAAAAAAAGGTCATGGGGGATCTATCCCCCCTCCCCAACCACCAAATTTGACCACCACTGACAACGCTAGTATCCTGATAAGTGATAAGCTATTATAAGTTATCACTGATAACCTACCCGTTTTCTATACACAATAAAATGTTCAATATATTTTGACTCTTTTTGAACTATAGGCATAGTACATTTTCAGGTTTTTCTTATTTTTTTTTTTATTATTGTTGATAAATTTTTTTTAATTGGTCAAAATACAAGGTTATTCATACTTGTATGAATATAATTGCACATCATTTGCAGTTTTTTAGGAAATTCATAAAAAAATGTTCTATTTAAATCTAAGATTTGAAAATTCAACACAAGATTCTCTATAAGTTTTTCTAATAAAAAATTAACTGTAGACAATTGTTATTTTTACAAAATGTTGAGATTATCATTTTATAAACACCTACACATTTAAAAAACATTTGGACAAGTATTGAGTTAAGAGAAGGCCTAAGACATTTTCGGTTTTTTAAAATTTTTTATCTATAAATATCAACACAATTTTTTTCATAAGCATTTAAATATCAAATTTTGACGTAAATTCATGATCAATCATTTACAAATTGTTTTGTAGTCAAACATTTTTTAAATGTTCAGTTTTTAACTAGGTATAGCTAAGAATTGAAAATTTAATGCAAGATTTTTCGTAAGTAATTTAGAGTGTAATCAAAAAATCAAAAATATAATTTTTTATAGACATTTTAAATTCAAATTTAGACATCAAAATATCGTATATTTGGTTAAAAATGTATAAAATATTCAATTTTTATAATTAAGAAATGAAAATTCAAAATAAGGTTTTTGTAAACTTTTCTAAATTTAGTTATAAAATATTTAAGATACAAATGCACATTTTTTTTTTTATAAGCATTTAAAGTTCAAATTTTGAACAAATTCATCAAAATCTCGAATGTTTGCAAATTATTTTGTAGTTAAAAATGTATAAAATAATCAGTTTTTATAGCTAAGGACTGAAAATGTAGAACAAGGTTTTTCGTAAGACAGTATTTATAGACATTGTAAGTTCAAATTTGGATGAAATTAGATATTTAAATGAAGAATAACAATGTTAGTTATTTCGTTGCAATTTAAAAACATTTTTAGTTATTAAGTTATTTACTCGTAACTAAGTACTTATTACTTATTGAAATCCCAAACACAGATATAATGCGAAACACTTGTGACAGTTTAGATACAATAATTTAAGAACTTATTTAGAAATTTAGAATACAGAATAAAATAACATAAATAGTATTTGATTTTTCAGACAATTATTGTTATTTTTTTAAATAAAAATAAGTTATAAATATCAAAATATAGTTTTAAATCTATGAAATGTATATTAAGAAAAATTAATTAATTAACTTGATAAGTTAGAAGTTACTTAAAAAAAAAATAAACTAGTTAATTAGAAGTTACGTACGAAAATAAAAATATTAAGATTTCAGGGTACTTCCTGTTAATTTACTCTACACAAAATGTGCAACTATCTTTATAATGAAAAAGCCTTCGAATCTCAATCAGTAACAATATATTAAAACTCAAACGTAATAGAACATAATATAATTTTTCAATAAATTACACTAATAAAAATATTGCCGAAGATTCATGGACTAGTTAGGTCCTGCTATATCCAATTCAATGCTGTTAAATGTAAAAAAAAGTAATAAAATGAAAAAGTTTTCTATCAGTAACAATATAATAAATATAATATCTCAAACATAATAGAACATAAAAAGTGATAATATATCCAGTGACAAAAAGTTATTTAGATGATGACTCTTTGAGGAGAGGTATGTTATTTGTTAATAGTCAAACTAGTTAAAAGTTTTTCTAATTTAGGTCTTTGTTTCTTTTGTATTTAATATTCTGGAGCTTACTATGTAATATTGTAATTTAATTTATAGATAGGTACTCAATGTGTTATCATATGTATATAAATATGTTAATATATATATTTCATTAATATGTACTACATAATATATTGTAAAAGCTGTTTGACGTTTAAAATAAAAATAAATAATATATTTCTGTAAATTACACTAATAAAAATATTGTCTAAGATTCCTAAATAGCCTACCTAGCAAATTTGATCTAGTTGGTAGGTAGGTACTTTGAAAACCTCTCATCAGCAAGTAAATTGAATATATTATTATTTTCTGATTTCTATAAGTAAGACACAATACAATTTTCCATATATTTATACTAATTTTTAACTATAAAAGGTTTGTGGTATTTTTACCACTAACCTATTTATACCGTTAAGCTATGTCTGTGTGGAGTTGAGTCACAATAATATAATTTATTATGATGTAATAATATTAAAATAATTAATGTAATATTCAGTTGTTAATTTCATGAAATGAATGGTCAGTGTCACAACACATTCACATAGATTCCACATTGAAAACAAGAGAATTATACTTACAATAATTACAACTTTTGAAGTTTTGAACACAATTAAAAAATGCATTTCAAAGTGAATAAGCGTATATATTTTAATAATTTAATTTTAGGGGGAGGGGAAACATTATATTCATACAATTGAATAAATTATAAAAATAAAACCATAATAAACATAATGTACTGATGCGAAAACAAGTGAATAGTATTCATATTTCCGGTACAATAACTTAAAAATAATAGTTTTGTATATATAATATTCATGTAAAAATTACAAAAACAAAATAATGTAATGCGCGCTCAAACCATTGCATGTTTAAATTCGATACCAATAAATCAAATAAAAATCATACTACAAACAAAATATAAATTGTTACACAATAATGATAAAAAAAAAAAAATAATACTACTCAGCCCAGATTGACAATAATGTTAAATCATAATACAGTCAAACTTGGTTAACTCAAAGTTACAGGGACCAAAAAAAAGGTTTGAGTTATGCAAATAAAATTTTAAATATGTATTTTTTTTATAACAGTATAATCTTCTTAATATATAAAACCGAAAAAAGGTTTCAACCTTTGATGCTAATGTTCTCAGAAACTACTCAACCGATTGTCTTAATTTTTTTTTAAATGAAAGATTATATCAAGGAGAAGGTTTCTATCTCAAAAAAGTATATTTAATTATAATTTAAAGAGGTTCTCACCTAAGAATTTTAAAATTCATGATGGAAATCGAAAATTTGTATTTTGTTTATAAATGGTTGCTATTGGTTACAATTATTAGTTATCAGTTAGAGTAACAGTTTTTTCTATGTACATATTATACGCTGAAAATTCTGGAAAAACTGAAAAGAAAAAAAAAGTAAATGTATACACATGAGGGAAATATCAAAATTTTATAATCAGAAAAATCAAAATTTCGAGTTATTTACGAAAATATTCAAGTTAAGCAAGATTTTTTACATTGTTTAATAGGAAATTCTATGGACCGAGGAAAGAGTTTGAGGTATTGACAATTTTGAGTAAACCAAGTTTGAGTGTATAACCATAGTAAAACTATGTTAACAGCATTCAATATTTCTTAATAATTAATTTTCTTACATGCATTAAAACATAGATACATAGACAATCTATACCTTATTCCAAAAGACAACCGACCGATTTTTGTCGGTTCTGCGCATCTCCCAATTACGAAATGTAATCACCGGTTCGTAATACATGATCTGTGCACTGCCTATTTCACTAATGAAAGTGATTATTCTCTTTTGGAATAGGGTATATTTGGTTAATGAAATAAGTACTATAACACAAAAAAAAAAAATTAACATACATAAGATTTTAACTAGGTTACAACAACCAAACTAGAAATTGAAAACTTGGAACAAAAAAAAATATTTTTGAATAATAAAACTACATAATTTTTTAAAATTCCAAAAAAAAAAAATAAAAAAATAAAAGTTTAATTGTCTAACTAATAGCTTAAAAATATAACAAAGTACAATAATCTTACAGCATTTAAAATCAGGCGCGTACACAAAATAATATTTTTGTGGGTGGGGATTAGGGTTGTACACTTTTATAATTGTGTAATAAGAAGTTAATACAATTTCTATAGTATTATTTATTTCTTATAAAAAACTTTCAATTGTATGTAGGTTATACATTTAATATTTTATTAATGAATACAATTTCTAAAAATAAAATAACTGAAAAAACAAAAATCAATAATTAAATTTGGGGGGGGGGGGGGGGGTTGAACCTCTAAAACCAGCCTTATATACGCGCCTGTTTAAAATAAACTAAATGTATCTTAATTACTACATTTTTTTTTTTTAACAGTAACACAATTATTATCATTTATCACTATACATATAATATTATATTATATACATCTACTGTACTACTGATCCACAAAGACAAAACTCAACCAATGTGAAACAGTAGTATATGAATTAAAGAACAATCAAAACTTTGGTAAATTGCTTAAGGCTATTGGTTATTAATGGATGTGTAAAATTGGTAAAATTCAAAGAAAAATAATAATTATAATATATGTTTGACAACAATAAATATAAGCTAATATAACAGCTGTAAGGTATAAAAACCAAAAAAAAAAAATATTTAAAAGATAGAGAACTATAATGTTTATGCTCGGTAATATTTGAGGATATAATTAAAAACGCCTTAATGCAATAATAATATAAGAGTTACAATACATTGAAATTAAGAATAAAACACTTAAGTACTGATGTAAGTCCGCTAATGACGATCAATAAATATAATATCATTAAAGTACATTTGTGCGCAACTAAGCGGTTACACGAAGAAAAAAATTACTTTTATACTTAGTTAACTATACATTTTGAGTAACAATGAATTATTGTTGTCCAATTAGTTGGTTAGGTTCACAAGTGACAACAGCTTGGTAAAAAGTACTTTAAAATTACAATAATATTATACTTATATAATAGTCAATTAAGTGGAATTATATAGAGAAAATTATTAGGTTTCTATTATTTTCACTTAAGTACTAAGCCCTTACAAATTCTAAATTACATTAATTCGATATTCTTAAATGTGCTTTTGGAAAATGTTGTTTTTTATAAAAAAATATTAAAAACAGCAAATAATCCATTGCTAACATTATGAATATTTGGACGAAATTCTGATACATTTTGTTTCAAATTTATATTCTGTCGATTAACGACAGAATAATAAATTATCTTATACTAGCAAATAGATAAATCAACAAAACGATAATTAAAAATCTACCTATACACAAATATTTTAAAATAATATTTACACTTATCATTAGGTAAAGGAAATTTCAAATAGCAATTATGGCTCAGAGTTTGCCTTAAGTAAAATTCAATAATTTTATTATTACCATATACATTAAATGAATGTATATAAAAAAAACTATAATTTAATGAGAGTACATTATACACTGGTGGTATAATGAACATAAAAATTATAAATTTGAATAAAACTAGACACCACAATTGCCTATTGTGTTTGTGTATGTACAAACATGTATCCACATGCACTAAATATATATACATAGTCACAATTTTGTATACAATATCTGCTAACTCTAAACAGGAAGTGGTGGTGGGCCTAACAGAGGGTTTGGTGTTGGTGAAAGAAGTTCTTGGCGGTCACGATCACGTTCTCGTCCTGGACGAAACGCTTCCAACAAAGCTTCAACCCTGTCTTCGCTGGGGCTCCATCGCTGACACCCAGCATTGTTTTGAAGCCACACAACTAACGTGCTGGTGGGAGAACGAATGTTTACATCTGTCCTAAAAAACCAAACAGTTATGAAATAAAATAAGTTTTTAATGCATTTTGTACAATATTGAATATTTACTTTGGTACACTGTACTGAAAACCATGTCTGTAATAATGTTCATATGCTGGTATAACCACCTGATGTCGTTTGAATTGACTAGAGTCTAATTTCTGGATAAATGTTGTATTACCATCGACCAAAAATATGATGAAAGATAGAGGTTCGCTTGATTCAGACAATAATCGATCCATATGATTTAGAGTAGCTTCAATTAGTTCATCACAGTGTATAGGAGGATTTACCATAAATGACCCACTTACAGCATTCAAATCCAAAATTGAACTGAACATAAAAAACCGTTATTAATTATTAATTAATAATTATTATATAAAATACATTTTTTATCATCCACCAAAACGACACATTCTTTTGCTAAATATCCACAGACCATAATAAAAATAATAATTTGTACAAGATATACCTAAATCCAAAAGTTTGTTACTACTTACCACATACTTACTTAATATATCAAGTAAATAGAATAAAGGAATTATTTTGGTTTGTACAGACATAATTTAATATTATACATATTTCCATAAATACCAGCTTTACATATTTTTGACAAAATAACTACTAATAAGAGAAGCAAACAAACCCTCGAGATCCAAAATAGGCATCTGTGTCTGGAAACGCTGAGCAATACTGTCGGAAATAGCAATTTAGAGGTGACGCAAAACACTCAAATGTCACACCAAAATTCCTGTGCAGAGATTCTAGGATAGGTACTGGCACTGACACTTGTGTATCAGGACTGTTTGAGCAGAAGACACTGTACCTTTTCAATAAACACCAAACTCTGGCCATGAAGTTTTCCATTTTTTTGTCTTCATAACAGCTGTAGCGATACAATTGTTCCTGTAAGTCAAAAATCATTTGTTTTACAATTAACATCTGATTACTGTAGTAGTTCCGTTGTGGTTAATCACAGTCACAAATTCACTTACCAACTTTTGGAGGTACACAGTATTGATAAGTAACCTCTCTCCATTGAACCGGACATAAGTCTGTTCTTTGTCAGCCATGTATTCAACAGGAGGAAGACGCGGAGCAGGTGTAACAAATTGAACAGGATAACACCAGACCTTATGCAGAGTTAATACTGCAGGAGCTGGCACCATTTCTAAACACACATAATAATAATAATATTAATAATAATTTATTATAAAATGTTGTGATTTTCCTAAAGTGAACTGTTTTAAAAAATTATTATTAAATAACAATAACTTTTAACGTAATGTATAGTTGAATATATAATGCGTAGAATGTTTACTGAAAAAATGTTGATCATTTCATTAATTCATTCATGAGTTTAGGTATAGAATATAAAGAAGATACACATTCAGATCATTCTAATAAAAACAAAACTCTCAAATATAAATCATAAAAAAAAAATTTACCCAAATCAAATATCACAAAGAAAGGTTTTGTTCAGAAGAGTTAAAAAAAACTGTTTTGACTAACCCGTAATTCCTTGTGCAATCAATAGTTCACTATTTTTTTCTTTAACCTTGCGGGCATATTCAACAGATAAATGGTACACTTTAGAGCAGATACCTTCCACAGATTCTTTGACAGTTTGAGCTATGTGTGGTTGACATTGCATCTGCAAAATATATTAATCAATATTATAAAGAATTGTTTTTTAAATCATTTTTTTTTTGTGCTTGTTACCTTAAGATGGTTTAACCGCTCTTGAAAATCAACATATGTAGCACCCACTGTCTTCCTTAACCACTGCAATGTATCTTCAGTGTTCCATTTTACAACTTTTCTACTTTCTTGCAATGTGTTTCTATACAGCCCACAAATTAATAAATTAATAATGAATAAATAGTAGATAACTTTAACTCTTAAATTTATGTTAGTTTAAATTAACATTTAACTTAACAAAACTATACTACCTCTTAAATACTAGTTAACATGAAAAAAAATAAATAGGAATAGTATTCAAAAAGTATGTTTTTTTTGATAAAAAGTATAGTGAGACAATCAACCACAAATGTATTTCATTCTCCAATAGATCAGAGCTATATAGTAACTCATATAACAAACTTTCCTTAAAAAAGTCAGTTGGCTACTATTTACAATTTTATTATTCATGAAAAAGTTATGAACATTTTAAAACTGAGGAACGTGGCCACAAGAATAGTGTTATTCTTTTTCATGACTACCCTGATTTCTATACTCCTCGCCAGCCTCAGGATACGCTTGAGATGTTCAATTATGAAATTTATTCTTATCTATTAAACTCTTCAGACTTAACACAAAGTAAATTTTTAAATATTCCCAATATTGAAAAATTATTTGGATGGCCTAACCTAAAATGAATTGCTGTAAAAATAGGATATAAAATACCTAGACTCGATGAGATTTTTTGCTGCCTCAGCGTATATGGATAGTTGTTTCCGAGCATCTGCAGTATACTTGGGCTTTGCCAATCTCAATGGTATATCATTCATTATTTCGTTATACATTCTTAAAGAGACTTCTGGATAGCATTGAGAGGGTAATAATGGATCAGTACCAGTATCAACTACTTTTCTCTCAATAAGCCAGTGATTGAAAGATTCTTTTGGGGCATTGATATCTAGTTATGAAAAAAATATTTATGAATACAGCGTTATTCTTATTCACAAAATTATATTGAAAAACTTACTTTCTCGGGATTGACATAATTCTTGGTAACATTGTCTTAATTTTGCTACTAAATTTCCACGATAAAACTCGATATCTGGATGTGGCTGTGACATCGTGGATGGCGATCGCTCAAATATGACAATATTTGTAGGTATTTCAAGTTCCCAAGGACCACTATAAATAAATTAATTTGAGTTAAAAAAGCAATTATTTTTATTTTTCTACGTTATTTGTTACGGTAAAATACATTGTAATAATTATTATAGGAATATAATGGTATTTGCCTACAAACGAAGGAATTATTATGAATTTTTAGTAAATCACATTATTAATGTATAAAAAGGGAAATGTTGATAATTATCTGATACGAGATGTTTATTAATTATGATAATACTGTTTGCCTATGACTGAAAATGAGTAGCCAGATTCAAGCCAACTACCAATTAAAAAAATCTGATAAGATGATAGCTAAACTGAATTTCAAAGAAATTAAAGTACTGTGTAATTTGTGGGTAAACCTGATTAAACTTATTGATCAATGATCACAGATAAGGTATATGAATGTCGGTGGCCCAAGGTGATAAGTTGAAAATATCATAATGAAAAATGATATAGCTGATTATACTTAAGTGAGTGTACCTTTTATAATGACTATAGGTATAAATACTGAAAGAAATAGCTGCATGGATTATGGGATTAAATTAGCAGATGGTAAACAGTGGATACAGAGGGATGCAGGTCCCTCAAGCGTACCAGCATAGAAACTAATTTCAAGGCTTGCTGCAATAATTAATGGTGATTGTTACAGGGCTGAAAATTTATGTAATAGTAAATTTCACAACACAGTACTTCAGGTAAAAACATATAAATTATAATATAATATACAATAAAACTTCCATTTAACAATATCTACAATTTCTATTTGACAAATTGTTTTTGAGAACCATGACCTTCATTATTAATCATGAGTAAATTTATCTCTATATAACAAATCTTATGTTTCTATATAACGAATAAACATTTCAATAGCAAACCTGTTTTTGTAAATGTTGTCACTATCAAATATTAAATATTGTTCTAAAATATCTACAATTTTATTGTATCTGATAAAGATAAAACATTAGTAAGCAAGACAGTTAATTTTACTGCAGTTCCAATATTGACATAAACGTATTTGTACGCCCAAACTGCACGTATAAAAAAATTTCAAAACATAAATGTCTATCAATTGTTAATAAATTTTAAATTGTAAATGAAGTCAATAAAGGTGTTAAAAAAAGATATTGTTGAAAAATATGGTATTCCGACAAGTTCTCTTTCAACCATATTGAAAAATTGTGAAAACATAATGAAGCAAGTGCAAGAATCTTCTCTTGTGGGCAATAGAAAACAAATGATCAGGTACGTTAATCAAAGAAAGAGCAATTTCTTTTGCTCAAAATATTGGTTTTGTAGATTTTTGTGCTAGCTCTGGGTGGTTAGATTTAACACGTTGACTGTGTATGTTTTTTTGCAGTTCTCGCCCAGTGAGTATGTAAAAATACAAAAATAACATTAAGAGGCCATTGTACCCGCATGTCTTGTCTCCGTCTTATACACGTACGACATAACAAATTTTCGTTCACCAGTTTCAATAGTGTCCCGTTAGTTTTGATTTTAGAGTGAATTGACCTATTGTAAAATATAAAGATAAGATTATTATCTAGGGCTCCACATAGGCTTATATTGATATTATTTTTAAGTAAATTATGATCATTTTAAAATGTAAAGTTTCAAAAAGGTCATAAACTTACTTAAAAATAATAATATCAATAAAAAAGCCTATGTGAGGCCCTAGATAATAACCTTACCTTTAAATTGTATAGTAGGTCAATTCACTTTAATATCAAAACTAACTACACACTATATCATACATATGTAAGACGGAGACAACACATGCGGGTAAGACGTCCTCTTAAGAAACTGCTCTTATAAAAAACTCTGTCCAAACGGCTTATGAATACATATTTTAAAATATGCATTTAGCTATGCTAAATAATAACAAAAAAACATTCAGCCACGCGTAGGTGATAATAAACCATTTACTTTAAATATACATAGGACACCAAATGGCATCAAACGCGTTGTTGAACGATCCGCATAACGCCAATTGGCGGGTGTACACAGTCAACTTGTTAAATTGAGATATAATATTGTGTTTAAAATTATTTGTGGTGAGAGTGCTGATGTTCCAGAAAATAACTGTGATATGTAGAAATTAAATGTTGTACTAAAATTAATTGAAAGATTTGATTCAAAAAATATTTTTAATGCAGATGAGACAGGTTTATTTTTTAAATGTTTATCAACAATAGCTTTTAACCATGAAAAATGTTTCGGTGGTAAACATAGTAAAGAGCGAGTTACTGTAATAGTGTGTTCTAATATGACTGAAAGGAAAAATTAAAACTTAACCATTAGAAAAAGCAAAAATCTAAGGTGTTTCAGAGGAATAAAATCACTTGAAATAAATTATGATTTTAATAAGGCATGAATGACATCAGACATTTTTGAAAAGTGGTAACTTCATAATGATAACAAAATGAGTCAAGATAAACAGAAAATAATTTTATTTGTGGATAATTGTATTATTTATCCTCGTACACTTTTTACTAAGTTAAAATCTGTTACATTTGCATATTTTCCACCGAATACACCCAGTAAGTTCCAATCAATGAACCAAGGAATAATAAATAATCTAAAAGCGTATTATCGAAAACGTATCTAGAACAAAGTTATTTCAAATCTTTTACTCTACGGGATTGTATTTCTGAGGTATCGAAAGCTTAGATCAATGACGTGAAGTCCGAATCGATAGAAAAATGTTTCTCCTAAGATGGATTTAAAAATGAAATTACTGAAACTGAAGTAGAAATTCCAGATTTACAACAAGAATGGGAGTTAGTTCACTGTGACGGTATTACTTTATAAGATTATTTGAATATCGATGAATATATGCTATTTATGAATCACCTACCCACAAAATTATTGTGGATGAGGTTAAAATAAAATTCTGGTGAAAATGAAGAAGAATGTGCAGGAGAATTACCTAAATCTACAGAAAAAGAGATACATAAAATACTTTTCTGTTGTGAGAAATGGTTTTAGACAGAATATTCCCGATGACATTTTTTTTTAAACTCAATAAAATCAAAACATATTATGAAAAAATTAAATTTTATAAAAATAATAAGCAAACAAAACTCAAACATTATTTGTTTTAAATTAATTATAATATTCGTTATATGGAAGTTTCACTGTAATAAAATAATAATACATTGGTTTAGATTTAAAAAATAACTCCATCACATTAATTACCAATGTTTTTTTTGTCAATAACGCTAATGATCGGCAAATAACAATATTTTCTACCTAACAAAATGTACCGTAATATATTATGTATGTGGAATTTATAAGTATGATGTTAACCTCTTTAACACATCTTTGATATTTATGAATAAACTGGCCTACAATTATATTAATTGTTGTCTGTTGATTATCAAAAACTTACGTTAGTATCATTTTCTTTGTCGCAGGGCCTAAGACAATTTCTTCTGCAGGTCTTTTTTTCAATAACATTGGATTTGTCCCATTATGTTGACCTTCGATTGTTATTCCCAGAGGGTCTGATGTAACGTCAAACTAAAAGCATTGATTACATATTACAATACAATACTAATTGAGTTATGACTAAGTTTAAACACACCTGTCTCAAAGGTGGAAACTCCCAAAGAGATTCACCAGTCAACTTATTCCAAAAATAAGGCCGATTTTCACGTTTACTCCAAAATTTTTTCCATCCTTGTTGCAACAGTTCTAGTGGTAATTCAGGTTCAATAAACGTATTTATTGGCAAGCCCTAAAAAAGTAATATGTTTAAATAAGTATAACATGTTTGTATGCTAAATAAGTTACTTACATGTGGTGTCTGGGGACTTGTATGTATAACGCTTGGATGTGGACTAGAATTATTTATTGGGATAATATTTGGATCCAATATACCAAGTTGCGGTTGCATTTTTATCGGAACTGGTATCATAATATCATGTGATGGCATTGAGTTCCAACCTTGTACATTGTTTAAGATTTCTTGTTGGTCATTCATTTCATTCATTTTGTAATCTATAATATACAATATAAAGTAATACATTATTAAACATTTTTTGTTCTAAAACGTATGGTTTTAAAAGTAGTAGTTAAGTATAATACATTTTAATATTGAACAAAACAAAATTTCCAAAATCATAGTATTAATAGCTTTATGAATTTGACACTTAGTTGAGAGAAATTAATAGCAATGTAATTTTTATATTTTTTTAGTTAAAAATGTAAATTGATAATACAATGAAACATAAAATTTCAAAATGTATTCATTTTTTTACAATAGAAAACATTACTAGGGGTTAGACTGATTTGAATTTTGTCTAAATTCAATTTTTTTGGATAAGGTTAGGTTAATACAAATGTATTAGATTATTTAAAATTTTAAAAACATACTAGTAAGTACCCTATATGAGTATATGAGTTTTACTATACTCAACTGTTTATGTGTTTACATTAATTTGAATGCTAAATATTGAAAATATTTTAAAAATAAAATAAAATTGTCTTAAACATTTTTTCATATAAACAAAAAAAAAAACCTATACCTATCTACAATTATTATGTTTTTTTCCTAATAGGTACCTAGATACCTAACAATCTAATAATTTGAATACTAAAACACAATTTTTATTTAGTTATAAAATTTAATATTTGAATAATATATAGTTATAAACATGTTTAATAAGTTTGTCAACCACATTTATCAAGTTATAATAGTTGTAAATATTTATAATAAGAAATATATATTGTATTGTTCCTAAATAATACGGTGAATTTACTGGCAAAAAATGTACTGTTCAAAACATTTAACAAACAAAAATATTTATTGAATTGTATTCTATTTTAATTTTATAATGTAGGTAGGTACCTAAGTTACCTAAATTGGATAATAAATAATATAGAATAAAAAATCTTTAGACATACCGTTTTTCATAGAAGGTAAGCAATTTTGGAGCTCCATGATTTGTTTAGTTATTTCACTGGTTCATATAAAACATTATTGTGCTATTCAATGTTTAGGCACAAAAAACCTATAAAAAAAAATAGGTAAAGATAGTTATAAAAAAATATTCAACTTCTCAAGTAGGCAGTGTATACATAAGCAACAATTTTTAATTTACAACTACACAATAGGTATAAAATAAATTGAAAAGAGCTTAGGTAAAATAATATATTCTTTTCAAAATATTATGTTTATATTATGCAACGTATCAATTACCTACCGTAAAATTAAACGATTATGAAAATCTAGAAATGTATACTTTAGGACAGCGGCAGCGGGTCGAAAAGCCGATCGACTGGAAGCTAACGAGAACGCCGTAGAGGAGTAGCCGGGATCAGAAGACAACCCACCCCAAGGGATGACGGCGGACGACTGGTTCGTGTTCGAGGGTAAGGGTTGATGATTAAGGAGACAAAGAACGGGGCAAAAAAAAAATCAAAGGACCGGACGACCCGTTGCGAGGGACAGCGTACGTCGGCGGCGGACCACCAGCGGAGGCTGTTGCGTCGTGTCGTGTTCGTGGCCGCCAACGACTGACGACCGATCCGCCGAAAGGGACAAAGGACACGCACGGAGAAGGCGCGCAAACGGCGGACGGCCCGAAGCGAGCGAGACGCGCGCGCGGCGGCGGCGGCTACTGTCTCGGACGACGACGGGGGGCGCGCGGCGGATGATCGCTGATCGCGGCTACACTCACCTCTGGTCGAGATCCATGGAGAAACGCCACGCAGCGTCGGAGTCGCGGGCCCGCCACAACTGGTCTGACGACGGCGACGTAAGTAAAATATCACACGCGACGGCCGCAGAGACGACCAGCCGAACGACAACGAAAAGTAAACTAAATTTGATAATGATAAAAAGTCCTTTCCATTGCGTTGCGTCGACACCGCCAGCCCGCCACCACCGTCGCTACAACCACCACCACGGTCACCGCGCCACCTCACCATCGCCACCGCACCGCCCACAGGTTGTGCGAGTGCGCGCCACCGAGACAATAGCGGTCCGTGGTCGTAGTTCGCGGTAGCAACCGTCGCCGCCTCCGTTCCCGCGGATTCGGCCTCCATGCGCGCGCGCCCTCTGGCGGCCGACGCGCGACTCTCAGGACCGTTCAGCGTTGGCGGCGGTGAGCGTATTACGTCTTGGAAACTGCGCAATTAAATTTCGAAAACCGATTTTCGAATAATATTAATGTTGTAAGACACACGGCCGGGTGCACGGTCTGAGAAGTGTGGCGACGAGCAGCTGCTGGTGTCGAGGGGTCGGTCAGGGACAGGTTATTCGGGAAAAAAAGCCCTAAAATAAAAATATGGAAAAAAATGTATAGGAAAATACAGTCATGGAAACAAATATACCTATTTATTTCAATTCGGTTATTTTTTTTTAAGTAATTCTTAAGTCAATTCTAATTGATCATATTATTGTCCTTTATGAATAGTTATTTTTGTTATTTTTTATTCATAACAGATGTAATTTTTTTTCTTTACAATTAATTAAAAAAATACCTAAATACAATACGTAGTATAATAAATCAGGTGCAATTATATAGGTAAAAGCTATAATAGTTATACAATTTTTAACATAGGTACTATATTTTTAGTATCTATAATAAATTGCCAAATTTTATATTTTTATTTCTATTTCATAATATTATGGTTTTCAAAGGTTTTAATAATATTACGTATATCAATGTTTCCCAACCTGCAGGGGTGCGTGTACTCATTGGTGGGGAGGCTCAAGCAGTCAACACGAAATACAATTTCTATAGTACAATATTTCAGACTCTAATCTAAAATATAATATTTCCGATGGCTTAGCCGTTATAATTTTATCGAAATAGAAAATCTTGTGTGTATCTACACGCCAAATTTCAAATGTGATCGCTGGCCGGGGCTTAAGGACCTCTGATTTAGAGCATAACTCATCATCGAACGTTTATCTTTTGTCGGTGAGGAGTTTTTTTTTTCTAGATTCCGAGTACATAAATAGGTCGCCCGCCCGCCAGACTGTGCACGACGCGTTTTTCGCGCGGAAATGCGGAATAATAATACGATTACCGCAAACGCACTACAACCTATTAAACCTACCTATAAGTATAAAATATGTATAATATTATATTATTATATACAGGTAAGATATATACGCACATATAATTAATATAATATATTGTATTGCAGCTGCGACTTATTGTTTTAATTAATAATATTTACAGGTGTTTGAACACTAGCTGCGTGGTTACTTATAACTACGGGGCAGCGAAAGTACAAAATATAATACAATAATACCTACGCTCAGTGGCGTGGCAAATATGGGGTAATCGAGAGACGGCCGCCTCTGAGATTCTTAAGGGATGGTGGATGGGCCAAAGGGACCAAAGGGTGATTATTTAGAACTGACTATATTTTTGTGTTTGAGTATAGTAACTGCAGCGACAGGAAATTATACAAATAATAAACAGTGAATGCCTTTATCGGATTTTTGGGGCTGTAGGGTGGATGAAAATATCATATAGACTATAACCTCTGAGAAATGTCAAGTTCGCCACTCCACAGCTGCCTACGCTATTAAAGGCGCATGGCTGCTGGTCTCCGTCAAATATATACCTTTTTCGCCGATTCACTTTTCCGCCAAATCATAAATTGGTGGATTCGGTTTTCCACCAATAGTATATAACGCTTTTCCCTTTTCCACCGATTTACTTTTCCGCTGTGAGAAAAAAAACGTATACGTTAGCCTTATTATTAATTAGACAAATGTATGTAAGATCACAGATTAATTAATTCGTTTTACGAATTCATATCTGAAAATTATTTCATAATTTTACCATTATATACAGCTCACGGAAAAATAATTAACATATTATATTTATGTAATTTTGACGGGCTTGTAAAATTGAAATGACTTTATTTTCTTAATTTTGGTATATGTTGCAACTATTATGAGGAACTTAGTTGTTTAATTTTAAATCTTTTTTATTCATATAAATTTGATCATAGGTATATAAATTGAAAAAAAATCAAAAATTTGTCTAATTAATTAAATTTTTTTATTTTTTTTAAATTTTTTAGTTGTCTGAATAATTTGTTGAATGCTATCCTATACATTTTAAATACATTTTTAATATGGCGGAAAAAGGAAAGGTACACTTTTGGTGGAAAAGTGAATCGACGGAAAAGGGAAAATTATACTTTTGGCGAAAATACGTAACTCCTATTATTATAGGTACCGTAGCGTCGCGTCATCGCCAGAGCCGCAACTTAAATTTGGCCGACTATAATGCAAAACAAAACTATGTGGGCCATAACTTTTTTTTTCAAAGCAATATAGTAGTTAATAAATGTAGCCTGTTGTTAATATTAAGTGTATCATATTTTTAACCTACTTCTCGAACCGCACACATCAGTAGACGAGATATTATTAAGCAAAATATAAATGTATGTCAAATGTCAATGTTAATTTTTCCACAATATAAATTATTAACATACATTTATATAATATATTATGTAACCGTTTTATTTTAAAAAGTTCTTCTTTCTACATTTCGTATTTGCAAAGCACCTAATTTATTAATTTGTCAATAGATCTAGTTCATTAATTGCCTTCATATTTTTTCAATATATAAAGTATACTAATTGTACCGGTTAAACTTTCTCGAGAAATTGATTTACGATGATGTTTTTTTTATTAATTTTAATTTGAAATAATCATCAGATATTTAATTAGGTATTGATATATTTATATTGTTTGTGTCAATCAATTATAGACAGCAAATATATAAATTATCATGGGATATTCGAATGACAACCAGAATTTTGACGGACTTCAATTTTTTTTTTCGTGAATAAAAATATTACAATTAGATACTTAATTTTTTTTACATTTGATGTCGAACTCTAATTTAAAAATAAAACGCTGAACAGGGAATGCAATTTATTTCTTACGTCCTTGCAGCTATTGTTGTGGCGCTGGTCATCGCATCCGACCTGTTATAATATGATGTAAATACGATTTGCATTTCCTAGGCGTCCATGATCCACTACGAACACATGGACCTATAAACATTTCGTAGTATTGGGTACTTATCAGTACCTACTTGAGGTTTTGTGAACTTGAGTATCTCCGCATGAAGTGATTTCGAGTTGGGGGTAAGAAACATATAGGTTATATATACCTAATAGTTTAGTATCTTATAGCCGGTATAGAAAGTACCTATTCCACAAAATCCGTTTCATTTATTGAAGAATTAAAAAATAAAATTTTTATTTTGCTTTACTTGAAGTTTTAAGTGTATTTTTAGTTTTTTAAGGTTTTTAAGGGATTTTTTAATTATTTTTGTATACTTCATAGGCGTTTATAGGAAAATGTGTTAACATTTATTTTGAGAATAACTTTATAACTTAACGAGTCAAATTGAGTGTGTGAAATAATCTAACTCGTTAAAAAAAATAACTATACTAATTACTAACTACTCATTTATGTACCTAGTTGTTTTTTTCTGTTTTCATTGCAAAAATCTAAATGTTCCGTAAAACTACTGACTGCTGGATGCCGACTATAGGTAATAATAGTATTTTTAGCTATGATAATATAATTTATTACCTAATAATAAATATTGAGTATTTTTTCTATATTGCGATACAAACATTTTCTTGACGTATTATTATTTCTTATAAATTCAATATATTATAGTTATATAGGTAATATATTTATTGTCTATAGTATCATACTGATACTGTTATTGTATATATTTCTAACTTTGTTATATATTCTATGTTTTAATGACTATAATAATTCAATATTTCAATTAATTTCCAAGAAATTATAGTGTTACCTGGTTATTACTATACCTATTTGAAATATTTGATCAAATTATCAGTTATTAAATTTAATTTTCTAATCATCACCAATTATTTAATTTTTATACCTAATAAATTGTTTGGCGTAATAGTTAACAAACTATACTTACTTTGAACAAACAGATTTTTAAATTAATATTTTAAACTATAAAAAAAAACTAACTTCTAGTTTCTACTTTTACATTTTTCACCAAACTTACTTCTAACTAACTGAGTAAGACATTTTGAAAATATCAAACACTAACATCCCAGCTTAGTTGGTTTTTATATTAAAGTAGGTAACTTACTTTAACTAGTTAAAAAAATGACTTACTTGTCGAGCTTTGCGAATATTAAGATTTTTACTAGACAATATATTAACATAATAACGCTTTAATGACGATTATGATGATAATATATCTACCTACCTCCACGTATACAATTATTCGTACGTCGTACCTATATGTATACCTACCTATAGTGATTATAATCATTAAAAAACTACGTTATTGGTGCGATAAAATATAAAATATATAATTTTTTTTTACGTTGCCGCACCCACTTAGGAGCAGGTAACCCACCTCATATAATATAATATTATGGACAAGTTTAGATGCGCTTCTCGCTATAATACACCTTCTTCAATATAGTGCGGCGCCACTAAACTTGCAGCTGACCGACTCGAACCGTGTACAAAACGGGTATATTGCAAGGGCGTTGGAATGTCTGTGCGTAAAAATTCCCAATAATATTATAATACAATATAAAGGACGTATTACGTATGCGAAATCGCGAAACTCGGATGCGTACAGAGCTAAACAATAATATTATGAGTAGGTATTATATATCTTATGGGGACGCGGACCATCGGACTGGTTATAGAATAATAATATACATGATGATAATATAATATAATTATTACGGGTAACATAGGTGCAGTCTAGCTTTACCGGTCGTCGAACAGTTGACCTATAGCTGATTACAGTGGCGTGAATTGGCCGACTTACTTCGTGGTGGTGCAGAGGAGTCACGTATCAGGATTTCATCAAAATATATTTTGTTTTCTCTCTCAGACCCTCGATATCAACACAGATAAAACGCAATTTTTATTTGAAATCGTTTTCTTTTATGATTTTTGAATAATCTTAGAGTAAAATCGCATACATTACAAAAATTAAAGAGGATAATATTTTTGTGGGTTTGACACACCTATCGGTTTTCTATGTAACTATTATTCGACTTTATAAGAAAACAAATGTTATACATTTGAATAGATGTTAAATGGTTTTGAGACAATATTTTAAACAAATCGATATTTCATACCTTCCAAATTATTATTCTCTATATTTTATGTAATGAGTGATTTTAATCGTTATGTCTTATTTTGGGGTATTTAATTATTTTTGTTTACTGTTTGCCGTTTTAATTACGTTTACAAATTTCAATCGTTTTTTGTAATACATATTATGTAATAATCATAACGTTACTATAATGCGTTTTCAAGCCCTGATTATGTGTATTATAGACTATATAGTAATAACTTATCATTACTATTATAGTAATAACAGTAATACTAGGTATTTACTAAAACACGTATAATACGTCTATTAATGTCTACAATTATAATAATAATACATTTATATAATTATACATAATACTATTATACGCCACAGTGAGTTTAATAATATAATATATTAGGGATACTCCGATACTTTAAAATAATTAAATAGTTAAATGTACATAAAGTCATCGATCGTCAGTCATCACATTCCATATTATATTATCATATTTAATTAAATGAAATCAATACATATGTCTATAAGTATATGCACCGATGCAGTGGCGTGTTAACAGTGATTTTGAAGCGCAATAAATCGACCGATTTACAGTGGGTGGGTGAGTGTGGGTGGTTGGGCGAATTAGGTTATTGTTACATGAACTCCAATTACAGCGTTCAAAATAAGCTGATACATTTTTGCTGTGCTTATTGTACATATCACAAGGGTAGTGCTGCAGGCTGTAGTGGGTAAGATTAAAGGGGTAGAATAGGTCATTCGAAAAATTAATTGTCAGATAAAATATTTCATTTTGCTATTGATGAACTATGCGCGTATACTGCCCTTCAAAACACAGAAAAGCAGTTTATCCAAAAACCAAAATATTGGAAAAATGAGTTTTTGATTTTTCATCTTAAAAATTATCATATTACAACACTTTTTTTTCCTTTTTTATGAAAATTGGCATAATAGGTATAATTCATAATTATTAAATTTTTTCAAACCTCTAGTTCAAACCAATAATTTGTTAATGGCCAATACAAGTGATAATTTAGAATTAACTATTATAGTTCCTACTTCCTATTTTTAGTAATAACTATATGCCAAGTAGCACAAATATTACAGTGAATACCTTTATCGGATTATTGTAGCTGTCGGGCTGCAAGGTGAGGAAAATATTTAACTAGTCTCTGGAAATGTTCATGTACCTAATTGAAATTTCAAATCCTATATTAGAATTTAATTAATTATATTTGCATAATCGTCATTTTAAAATGTACAGTTCGCAATTTTTTCCTCGTGTTACAAAGCGATGTTCTCATACTTATTGATTCCTCTCCTCAACCATACATGCTTTATGCGTATTTAATTTTTGTAGAGGTACTTATATTTTCCTAATTTTTTATTTTCATTACCACTTCACTTAATTTATATTATACTACAAAATCTAAATATAAAATACACCAACAATTAATTTTTAGTTATTAGCAAATTGTATTCTTCAATTACTACTAAAATATCCAGTCTTATATTTCAACGATTTTTAAAACTATAGAAATATTTATTTATAACAAATACACTATCGCCGTCGATCCAATGCCAAGGTATTTCATTGTAGATAATATATTATAAATTATTTGAATGTGTTTGTAGTTTGTAACTATTTTATAAAGTTTGGTTCTTTTCTATTTTTATTCGATTGTTCTTGCTAATCAGTAATCGGCAATCCGGCATCTGGCAATGCAATGTCTCATATTATAATAATGGCATATGGGCTACTGGAATTAACATCGTGTATCAAAATTATAAACATCCAAAATAATATTTTTTCAAATAGTTTTTATATTTCAATAACTTGTCACTTAAAAAGAATTGGTGGTTAGAGGGTTAGAGGTTTAGTAATTACAGATTCGAGTGGTTTAGTTTCATTTATGTAGGTAAATAAGAAAAAACCTTTTCATTATGAACATTACTTGTTCCCTGTATAAGGTCCAACCAATCCTTTTTGATGAAATAAATAATCGTTTTGTAAAAATGTACAAAATTGTTATCATAAATTTATTGTAGAAATCATTTGCATACTATTTACTCAAAAACTTTATTAAAATTAAAAAAAACACTAATTTTAAGGTTGTAGTTTATAGTTGATTAAAATGTACAATATAATACCTAGCTGAAATACTACTTAATCATCCTCAGTCAACCTCCAACACCATAATGAAAAGTTTACAATATAATATATCCAATGTATAGTTAACATTTCAAATGTGTATTCATAACTTTTTAATAATTCTTTGTACACTCAATGGTCCATGTCGTCGAGGGTCTTTAGAAAAAAATACCTATTTATGTATTATACGGGTGTATCTTATGTCGTTGTACTCGTGTTTTTTTAATGATTATGGATCGATAGTGTAAAATTAAAAAAAAAAGGAATAATATGTGTAATTTTATTTTAATTCTCATGTCCTACTTAAATGCCCATGTTTTGAGAAAAGGATATACCCAATGGCCCCAAAAAATAAATGTCTGGGCTGGTATTTAAAAAGAAAATTTAAGTGTATAAAAAAATGTAGATGAAAAGATATTTTAAAAAGTTATTTAGTAAATTAAATCTATTTCTATTACATATTTCAATTAAAACTATTAATGTATTAATACACTTTAGAGGATCGTAATTAGTGGACCAAAATTGATAATGTTACCATTATGCTTAAAAATGTTTCAGATTGGAATAAAAAAATTACTTGATTAAAATAAAGAAACACGTCTTTTTTAGTGTTTTTTTAAATTCCATATTATTAATCCATAATCATTATAAAAACATGCGTACAACGACATAAGGATATAAGACACATGGAGTATATTATACTTAGTTTATACAGTATATTTTAAATTATAACGATGATTGGTAAAAGTCTTATGATTAATGGTAGTATTTGGAATCATTTGGCTAGTTCACTTGCTTTTATACGGTTAAATGATAAAAAAAATAATAACTCACTTCTAATACGTCATTATAATACATTAATACCTAAAATATTTTGTTTATAATTTGTATAAAAAAAATTAAAACTAATACAGCAGTAGACGCTTATAAAACTGACATTGGGACCAGCACAAAGTGAGTCTAAGATAACCGATTTAATCTTATGGGCAAGTGGTTAAAAAAACAAACAACAATTTTAATCAACTCTTCACTTTATTTTGCTACCTATACTTTTCCTATTACATATTATGGATATTATTAAATAATTATAAATATAAAGTAGGTACATAATTATTATTAATTAAATACATATGCAAAATGTTAACTTCCATAGATTTAAAACTTTATAAATTTGAAATGCGATAAAATGTGTTGTACATACATAGTATAGGTATGGCATGATATAGATGTAGGTATAAGGTATGGTTAGGAACCAGTTTTAAACAATAACCAAAACAAAAGTTTACTTTCTAAGATTTTTTTTACGGATTTGGAGTCTTATAACCGATTTTTTTAAAAATTAATTTAAATACGTCTGGCCTGTTCCAACCGAGTTTGAGTCTGATAAGCGACTGAACCTTATATCCGTGAGTCTTATAAGCGGAGTCTACTGTATAACATACACGTACATAATTTAGAGCAAAAGTAAATAAAACTCAAAACTAATCGATTAGGTATAGCTTAAGAAGACAAATAAAATGATTTGGTTTTAGTAAAATAGTGATTTTTACTAGCTTGTAATACTTTGTACTAGACACTTATCTTATCTCCAGTAAAATTAAAAATCCAACTATAAAGTAACTGGTACATGTAAATATGTTGAGAAGAAAAAAATGATAAATAATAAATATTGCATCAAATGTTGAAATGATACAAAAGACAAGAATCTGATGATAATCTCATAATATTTAAAAATAATTCGTCTATTGTTTTCCAAGTATTTAACGAGAGTGTGTAAATAAATGATAAGTAGCTGATTTATCAAGCTTAGTAAACACAAGAAGTTTGTCCATATGATTATAAATAAAAATGAATAGACATCATTGTGATCACTTATCAGTAGGTACCTATTTAGAGTATTTTTTAGAGTTTAACCTCGTGTCACAAATCACAATGTCACAGTCACTATTACTATTAATTATTGTACATTTACATATTACATATTTTTTCATCGCTATATTTACCGTTTTTTATTTGTTTTCTTGAAATTAAATTATTAAAACATTGATAAAATTCTAAAAAATCAAACTGTCAACCATACGCAAGTCATAATAAATATATCCATTCGAATTATTTAAAATGTATGCTTAATACACAACAGTTATTTTAATTGAAATTAATAGGTATTTATGAATGTTAATAAATAGATATTATAAAAAAATTTAAAATGTAGACTCACCACTCACATTATCATAATAATATGCAATACGTGTAATTATATACTATAAATTATAAAGTATTATAGACTATATAGAACTTGGTATATGTATGTAAATAATAAATAACAATAAAAATAAGTAATAACTATTTTTACGTCCTGTTTTAGTATTTTACACATTCCATTCTCCATCATAATAATGTCATATGATGATAGTTAAAAGCGGAAAAATGAGATCAACATAATTATTCATTAATTCATTATATTATGTTAGAATGTCTATGAATGTAATGAATGCTGGTGATAGACGTTTTGAAATAATTTAGTTTGACAATACTATATAGTCCGGAGTCTGAATGAGCAGTTGGTTGATTTTTTTTACTCGACTTGCAAATAATATTTTATTCCGTCTTGTATGTTTCTGAATTAGGTAAATTTATCGTATTGTAATAATATGACAATTGCTCGCTTTCTTTGAAAAGAAAAATTCGTTCTAAGTTATTTAGGTACAATCGAGGTACAAAATAATAAACCTTTTTACAACTTTTACGTTAGTTGAAAACAAGGATTGCACTTGAAATCAAAATTTTGTTTTACGCTATTTACAATCTAAAAGTTACACCATTTTAGCTTATATCGTTATGAGAAGTAAAACGTTACACAATTTTTGCGTTTAATGTTTATCGTTATCGTTAAAAATAACATATATATAGTACGGGGAATGGTCCGGATACGAAACATAATAAATTCTTGGCTTGATCGCTAAGATTGATTGCTAAATCACGCGGAAAAAATGTTTCTACGAAACCAATATTATAACTTTTAAGTAAACGGATTTTAAATTATTTCGTTTCACGTTATTTTTTTGTTTAATGATATTCTATAAATTATACGTTTTTGCGTTATGTTTTGTTTAATAATAATATATTATGATACATTTCGTTAATCGTTATGTCTTGTTTTGTGGCATTATTTTTGTTTACCATTTTCCGTTTTAATTGTGTTTACAAATTGCAATCGTTTTACGTTTGTTACACAACATATAGTTATAATCGTAACAAGCCATGATATTATAACTAATATTATTTTGTTCGATTTAATTATTGCTATTGTTTTATATATATATTAGGCGTGTCATGTGCGGTGGTGTAACTGCAGTGTGATATCTGCGGCAAAGGCACGATAGCTACCCTTCGGCGCAAAGGTGGAGGTAAGGGCGCGACTGTCGAGACGGCTACTGCCGGCAGGTAACCTTAAACCTATATGCAATATACGCCACATTCGCAAGTGTATACAAACGAAAGTATATATATATAACATATGAGGTATATATATTACACACGGCCTTTGCGCTCGCAAACGCTAATGAACAATGATATATATACTGTATAATGTATATATACCATATTATATGTCTCTGTTTATACGCGACTGTACATAAAGCTTTGCGCCTATGCATATATATAGGCTGTTCAATATAATATATAAATGCTTTGCACAACAAGGGGAACGCGAGTTTCCGGTTATTGTACGCGTATGATAAAACATATACCTACTCGCCTATATATACTTTTATGTATCAACTATATATATAATTATATACTCCGAGACCGCGTCTGCTGTAGCTCTACTACATTAGGTATATGATACACTCACATATCTACGGGGTGATTCAAAACTTATGTTACGACCACTTTATTGATACTGCAGAATAGAGAAAAATGTATAATAATATGACATTTTCTTGATTTAGAAACGCATCTAAAATGATTTGTATACATTTTATAATTTTTTCAATTTTTTAGAGGGGGTTCGGGTGGTCAAAATAACTTTAAATATCTCTACAATTTTACATTAATTAATGTTGTTCAAGCACTAAAATGTATTAAAAAAATGTCTTCATAAAATGTTTTGCAAAAAAAGTATTGGTTCCTATTTGAGTTTCTAAAGTTGACCCCTTCAATAATATATTGTAAAAAATTATAAGATGTAGAAATCATTTTAGATGTTTCTTAATCAAAAACTTTAATATCGCACATTTTTCTGTATTTTGAATATTCATGTGATAAAATGGCTGTAACAACAATTTTGAATCGTCCTGTATATACTCGTTATTATGTATAAAATGTGTATCTAACGACCGTGTAAAACAGCGTGTAGTATAACGAAGTTGGAAATTATAATATTGTAATAATTAGGGCTGATGCATTCTTAGGAAAATGCATCAATCATAGCTTATATGGTAAGACACAGTTTTCTCAATACACATATTAATACGATATTATATTGAATTAGATATAGGTATACAAGAATTACATTTTCAACTCTTATTTCGCATTGATTTGACATTTTTTTTTGTATTTTAGTTTTTCTCTTTTTTTATTATACTTGATTCAATATTTTTAACAATTTTCGTCAACTTATTATAACACATTTTAAGAATTATTTTTCTATTTTTGTTTTATAAATATTTTTACACGTTATATAATCTACGCCATACTACATTAAAATAATATCTTCATTTTCAAATACATTACACTTGATTTGATTTTTATGATTTTTTAAATTTTGATCAGGTATTATAAGTATATATTTTATAGTGCATTTTTGGAGATTATGATTAGTTTTTAAGGCGTTTTAGTGCATTAAATGCACAGCTCTAGTATTTATTACATAATAGGTACCATACGACACGCTCGAAATATTATTATTAATGCAAAATACGAGTTCTACAGAACACGATGAAATGAAATAATTGAGCGCGCACCCGGAAAATCGCGGACATCCATCCAATAATCGACTGCAGATTATCAACTATGATCGGTAGAAGTTCGCATTTTAAAATACATGTTTTTTTTTTTAAATAAATAAATAAAAATATTTTATGATAGGTATAATATTATACATAATTTAGTTATATCTTTCAATTATTATTGTATTTTACTGTACATAAAAACAGTAAAAATTATGCATTTTACGTGTACAATTGATGGTAAGTTTCGTAATATTGCATTAACCCGTTCACTGAACAGTGTCAGCCCAGGGTACGGTAGACTAAAAAATGGTAGAAAAGGATGGGATTTTTTACAAATAAAAAACAGTTTTATTTCAAACCTCCTCCGTATAGACTCGAAATGTAACGGAAATGTACAATGAAAACAATACCTTAGGCGCGCGTGCAGCACTCCATAATATACGTGTAAAACAAACACAAACAGAACAAAAATAAACGGTCGACATAATATTTTTTTATGCGTATATAGTGTTCCGTCCTGAGGGATACGCCAATGAAATCGCGTTGTTCCGGTTATTGTATTACATTCGCCGTGTAATACGCGAAAACGATAATGTTTACTATATACAATCGCATATACACGTTGACATTACACACGCCGTTTATATTACGCGTATAATATGTATATTATTATTATATACTATATAATAATATTGTATTGTATATTGTGTAATGCTAGGGTACATGCTCCACGCGGCTAGACGGACTTGCCGGGCGCGGAGAGCTTATAAAACGATCGCGAGTTTTAATACGGACTTACCTTGTTTATATATACACATAATGCGAATTGCGGGAGCATTGTACCGCAAGCACAAGCATATATAATATTATATATTATATAACCGGATATAGTTTACACACACACAGACACACTGGAATTTTTAAGAGCACACGCAGTGTTATAGTACCTATATAAACTAATACACCCGACGTTTTTCATGGTAAAAAGAAAAAAATGCTCGCCGTGCTCGGAATAATGTCTATATATTTACAGCATTACATTCGTTTCAAACATTTTCGTTTGAATCTTAATTGAGTAGACCGGGGACTCCCATCCACGGCTGAGCACATCTAGATAAGTGTGTCACGAAATTCTTCAGGTGTGCCGAGTGTATTATTGTTGTCTTATTATGAGTACATTCAATATGATATAACTTTAAATTGACATATGGACATTTTGGGTAGGTCAAAAGCATGGCTTTAGACGTGAAAATTTTTTACATAGGTACAAAAAAAAAGCACCAGACGAGCAACGGGTCGATTATTTTTAGTTGTATTAACCAGCAGGGCCTTATTTAGGGGAGAGGGGGCAAGATGCTGTTGCCTCGGGTGGCTGATTCTGAAAGGGTGGTTATTTTTTTATATTTTAAATATTTAATTATTTTTTTCGGCATAACAAATTTTTTTTTGTTGCCCCAGGGCAGAAAGTTCCTAAATACGGCTCTGTTGATCAGCTTCAGTCATCGGTTTACACCTGCAGTGATGGCCGGTAGCTAAAGACACTCAAACACAGCAGCTTTCGACCTTATACTTTTTACTAACAGAAAAGGACCAAGCGACAGGTGGATTGAAAAGCCAGGCTTGGATTTCCGCTGGAAATGACTGGTAATTATATAGACATTCAAACACGGCTTTTGAATTTACACTTTTTCTACTTACTCCCGAACTGAGTTTCATTTTCCCCGACTGAAGCCGCCGCAGGACATCTAGTCTCTAATAAATTATGTGTGTCATGAAAATCTATATAAGAGGACATAATGTGCCGCGAAGTAAAAAAGGTTTGTATTCCTAGAATTCTAAATCCTAAACAGACACCGATATTATTATTATTATTTATTATAGATATAGCCGTAGGTTTATATCTGTAGATAATTAGAAACCTGTTTTATTTATCTAGATAAGATAAACATTTTTATCTATACAACGCACAACGCTGAGTTCCAATTACAAAATTACAAGCTTGCCAGCAGCGAAATAAAATTCTGAGAATAGAACTTAAATCCCTTATTGGTTCGTGCGAAATAAACATTTTCACAGTTCACAACGACACCGTATACGGGATTGCCATATTATATACCTACCAACGCGGATAACAAATCAATTAAAAAATTTCCACGAAAGTCTAAATAAAATCGAAGGAACTCTCCACTTGAAAATCGGCGAAAAACCTCCAAACCAGAGTTAAAACTTACGCCTACCACAACACGTCTTCCGAGAGTCTAGAATGCCTTAAATACTCACCAGACAACACTAATAAAGAATGTACTTTTAAATGCATTATCATTTTGTAATATTCTTTTTGTACCACGTTAACACGATAAATTGCATAGGTAGTCGAAAAAAACACTGAATAAATAAAAATTGAAGGATAAAAGTCTGGGGCTCAACTCCGAGCGACGTTATAATATGAATTTATATTTTGTAGTCAAAGTCGCTTTGTGAGATCGATATTTTCTTGAAAAAAAAGTCCACTTATCATGAAAGTATTCGATATAATAACATTTCCATCATCATCATCGGGAAAGCGTAAGTATTATAGGTACTTATATTGTCTCATTTTGATGAATGTTTTTCTAAAATACTTTGAGAAATTTTACTCAAAGGATTCGTAACTTTCAGTTACTTTCTATACATGAACTGTAACTAAATTAATATTTATAGGTACGTACTACTACATATTATAGTATATAACACGATATTAACTGCGCAGGACTTTCAGGTCCGTCTAAAAACGTTCCGTGACGGCGTGATGTTTATTGCAAACATTTTTAAACTTTTTTCATAATGTATCTCACAAGTACTCGAGCGTAAAATATTCTTTTGCTGCCTTCTGAAAAAATTGCAATCACGATGTCGCGTATACGCGTATATTGATCAGTGATCACGTTACTTGTTATTTTTATTTGTGTCATTTACGTGTACATTTAGAAACCAAGTCGAAGATATTTCCAAATAATCATTGGACCACTAAACCGACAGACCCATGGCACCCACATCGTATATACAGGGTGATTCCACTGAGCATGCTCATCCCCTTTTTATTCAAAATCTGATTTTTAAATATTCTTAAAGACTATATTTTCAAATTCTTTAGATATTTTGAACTACTTAAATGGGAGTCCTGTGGAGGTACAAACTTCTGTTTTTCAAATGAGAACCTGGCGAGGGTACCATTTTTGTTGCGTTATCGTAAATAAAACAGAAATAGACAAAAAAAAGTAAATACGTCATATTATACCTACGCAGTTTTTAAAAATTAAATTTCGGCAGGAAACAAAAAATACGAAAGTAAGAGCCAACTTCACGTAGCCCTTACATTTGGTCGATCACAAACCACCGATGCCAAAACACCCCTCGGTAATATTGCAAGTTCATTTTTAAAATTGGTAAGTCATTCCTCGATTTCACGAGGTAGGTTTTTTACTGTAAAATTTTACAGCGAATGCCAACAATCAACATATCTGTAATGAGCTTATTTCAATACCAACTAATTATTATTATTTTTTTACAACTACTGTTGCATAACTACTTTTTACTATTAATGCAGTAAAGTGACTTAATATTTTATTTATTTCTCAACCGCACATATTTATTGAGTCAACTGCACATTTAATTTTTCCTACAACATAATCATTAGTGTTTTCCTGTACCTTAAAATAAAACCTTCCTTTAATATTATTATTATTAATGTTTATTTCTTCGAAAACATAATGTGGCAACATGTGATCACACTGCAAATTTCAATGGAGTATTGAGTATATATATATTATAATATCCGGACTTATACGATATAATTTTCACATCTGGAATCGATCGGATCCCTCCCATTAAAATCCTTTGTGACGGCGTATATTAAGTACTTCCATCTTTGGTGTCAGGTCCATGTGTTCGTACCAAAGAAGAGTATAAGGTGTTCAAACATGCATGGTAATATGTTCGAATGATTTTTTGTTCAAATACATCTTGTTTGAATAATTTTCGATTATTATATCGATGAAGAATATTCTGTTTTATTGCTATTATAATAACTGTTGTTTAACCATTATCATTCAGCATTAAGTCAAGTGTAATAATATTTTTGTTATTTAAAAATATACACGAAGATAAAAATAGAGTAATAATTTTTACTACGGTTCAAAATATTGTTTGTAATTAAGATAATCCGAATTTTGACTTGCGGATGGAGCGTATTATATAAGTATTTTGCTTTGGAACATAATAATAATTTTAAAGATATAATGTCGATCTCGAAATTTAAACGGATTTTTAAATTGATGTTAGTAATAATTGACATTAATGATACTTTTCATCTGAGTCATCTGAGATGCATTTGACAAGTTTTTTTTTAATTTATCTCAAAATATTTGTTGTCACACATTCAAAATGAAGGAATGACTAAACCGCAAGCATATACGGAAGATCAAAATTGCAACTTACTTTGTTGACATTTACCAGCATTGACTTTCTAGTTTTCAAAGTACCTACTTGTATTGGGACCTCAATACCTCATGAATATAATATATTATAAAAGTGAATAAATAAATAAATAAATATATTAATTTATACATTTTCACATATTTCCCTATAGTGAATTAATTTTTTTATTTTATTTGTTGGGCTCGAGAGTCTTAGGAGTTGCGTATTGTTCTTTAATATGCTCTTGATTTATATCAAACCAATTTAGAAATCCGAGCTATACAATAGTGAGCTTAAAAATGCATATCTTGCATATTTCGTCAATTTTAGGGGAAAAGTGGACATTTTTTTATTTCACACGCATATTATGCATATTAAATATTTTTTAAGAAAAATTTGATTTTTCCTTTTTAACCGGTGTGTTTGAAATAAAATTGAATATTAAACTCAATATCATTTAACACAGCTTTATAATGTTGTAGCCGCGTTTTCACCATATTTTAAATATTATAAATATTAATTTGCCCTATTTTCTATTTTTCTATTATTATACTAATAACAACATAAGATTTTTTTATTTTGAGTTTGAAATAATTTGTATGCATATTTCACGAATTTCATGCATATTTTCCAATTTTGCTGTGCATATTTGCTTTTTTTTTAGCTTCTATACGCTCCGAGCCTCAATAGTATTATTTGTTATGGCTGAGGAAAATTGGATACAGCTTAAAACTGTGTTTTCAAATCATGAAAGGGAATACAAATTGCTAGATTACATCGAAACTACATAATAAGTTACTGGAAAATCAGTGAAACTCCTAAAACTCCCCAACTAAGACCAAAATATATCTAAAAGAATTGCATTATGGTCAGTACAGCTTAACGGGTTGAAACTGAATTGCCACGCACTACTAACAACACCGAATCTTTAACTTACAAGTGTAGTTTTAGTAATATGGATTGTGAGGGACGAAGCCTCCACGGCTCTATGAGGCGTGTTTACAATTTTAGCACCCCACTTTCGAGAGGTAGTCTATATAGTTGCACTTGTGCATGCGACTTATCGTCGTCCTACCTGCATATAACGATTGGTAAAATAAAGTATTAGATGTGATTTTCAGTAGATGCCAGATGGGTATCTAATATAATAACAGCTTGAGTGAGTATATTGATTAAATATAATACTATTTCTCGTAATGAAATATAAATATTATTATTGCTACAAATAAAATTATTCCACGTTACGTTCGAATCCACTAAGTATACTAGCTATTCGCGATTAAACCCGCGATTAATATTCGTGTTAATATATAAACGTTATACTGACGCAACGCATTCGATTCTGTTACAATGTTATAATATACATATAGATAATATCTATACAGGGCGATTCAAAATACAGCCTGCATTTTATCACATAAAATTTATGTATTTTAAATATTTAATATTTAAAATACAGAAAAATGTATTATAGGTACGAACGTTTTTTGATTTAGAAACATCTAAAATGATTTGTACATTTTATAATTTTTTTTACAATATTTTAGGATGTCAACTTTAGAAACTCAAATAGGGGAACCTATAATATTATTTTGCAAACATAATATGTAGACATTTTTTAGTATATTTTAGTGTTTCAACAATGCAAAACTATATGCTTGAGAAATGTTTAAAGATTTTATTAATTTATAAAATTGACCGCCTAAAACCCTTCTGATATATTGTAAACAATATTATGAAATGTACAGATCATTTTAGATAAATCAAAAAACTTTCGTATTATGCATTTTTCTGTATTTTGAACATTGATTTGATAAAACGGCTGTAACATATAGTTTTGAATCACCCTGTATATGCGCGCACGTGTGTATTATAATATATTATTATGATAATGCGCCCGTATAATAATATGCAATATATTAATATGCACTTTGCACATGGGGTGCAGCGCGTTCGTCTAAAACTGCATCATCCGCTCGACGTTGCAGCAGCGGCGGCGGCTTATATATAATGCACACAATAATATTATAAATAGATACCAATCAGGTGTAATATAATAGCTGATATGTATATATATTATATCGCACACAGTTATCCTATTATATTATGTTACGCGTGAATTCAAATTTGCTATGCTATTATTATTATGTGTACACGTCACACGCGGCGTGTGAAGGCGGACATCATTTTATTACACTTTTTATACCAATATTGTTGTATAAATGTATAATATACACACATATATATATATATTAAAAAACTCGCATAAAAATAGTTTTTTTTTTTTTTTATATTTATTGCGCAGTCATCGCGGGCGTGCACTATATAATAATATATACGGGCGTTGATAATAATAATAATAATAATAATAATAATAATAGTAATAATAATAATAGTAATAATATACTGGAATAACAAGAAATACGCGGCGCGTATAGTTTGGTAGCAATCATTAATAAAATATAAATTCAGTATTCACCCGACTCGACTAATTTTATTTGTATACACTTCAGAGCACACGTCGGATTTCTGTTCGTTCGCTCTCGTTCGGTCGGTCGGTCGCTCGAGCGAGATGAAAGTTTCGTCCGGCGTAAAAAAAACTTTATGTTTTACACTCGCTATTTTTTTATGCTCGTTTTTTCCCCTCGAGTCCCCGCGACGCCGCTCGATATAATAATATAGGTACACGTTTTATTATTGTATTATTATGATAAAACCCTATATTATATTGTTCGCTATAGTAATATACCAATTTTATATCATATCGATTGAATTATAATATTATAACAATAATGCCATTATTATCATACCTATATATACATATTATATATTACGCGCGGAGTGAACCGTTTAACGTAAGACGCTTATTATTACTTCTGAAATCACAAAAGTTTTTTGAAAATATTTGTTTTGCACGACTTTTAGTCGTTACAAAACGAAATTTTTGGATAAAACGATATTTTTTACAACTTTTTTATTACTTTTTATCACTGTTTTGAACGACAAGATACTATACGTTTTTAATTTCATATTTCGAAGCTAAATATAATTCAGAGTATTTCGGTCTGTTAAAATCAAATGTTGGACGAGTAGTAATTATTAGTTAAAAGTCTTTAAAGTTACCTATCTGGAATTTAAAAAAGATGACTGTAAAAAATATATTTTTTTTAGAAAAATGTTTTCTTTAACGACTTAAAAAAATGTGAAAAAATACTTTTAAAATAGTTTAAATACTTCAATAGTTCTTGAAATAATCAGTGCCTCTTACGTTAAATATGGATCACCCGTATACGGTACGCGTATAAATATATTATGCTGGTAATATAATGCGTTTTTATGATATTACACATTGGAACCGAATCCTGCAAGTCGAAATATTGTTATTATATTATATCGTCGTTACTCGTGTCACGTGATTCAATGAAAAATATTATTGCAGAGGAAGAACAAATTGAAAAAAAAAACAAAAAAAAAAAAACGGATACTGCGTCGAACATAATATTTTATTATTATGGCGGATTGGAAAATTAAAAGCATAATATTATAATATAGCGTCGCGGTTTCGACTTGCAAGCTGCAGGTAACGCACAAAGTGGGTCAACATTTTGGACGCGCGTCTAGACATGTAATTATGGTCGCGACTGTACACAAAAGCATAATATAATATTATACTATACCTGCGATATACACATAAAGTGGTAACTGGTATACCTGTATGATATGATACACACGATGCGTTTTCACGATTTTCGCGGTAAGTTTCTGTTTTATATCGCAAGTGCGCAATCATTTTTACTCGACGACCACGGTCGGTATAGATAGGTACACTCGTATAAATATATAGGCTTACAAATAATATAATCAGTAGCAGGCACCATATTTTATAATATGTACTTACATTTATTACATTCCGGAAAAAATATTTACGACGTATTGCTGAATATTTTCAACCCTGCACCTCGCAATATATTATATACCTACGAACTTGCACGCGCGTGTCGATCCCGTATCGATTCTCCCGATGGAAAACCGATTGGAAATTCGAAGAAAATAATGATGTAGGTATTTTATACAAGTTCTATTATACACAATTCACCAGGATTGTTCACCCCCAACCCATTTTTTTCTGTAATACGCAGTACTGCAGTTATTCAAAATATGGTTTTGGGATAAAATTACTTTAAGTATGTATCATCATTCATTATTATTCTTATAATAGTACATAAAGTTTAATAAGTCGGAAACACTAATTCTTCGTCCAAATTTTGGATTGGATCAACGTTTTCTTAAAAATCGTTTTCTAATTCGAAAACCAAGAGTTTGTATCGCCTGCACAGCACAGTCCTTACCTGTATAAACGGTTAAAAAGATCTCAAGTAGGTGCAAAAATACGGTCTTAAGGTTTATTTATAAATTCCAAAAGTCAGATTTTGAATAACTTCAGTAAGTTAAACAAAAATTGCGTTGAGCATTGTACACTTGGCCATGCCTACCAATTTAATATAATATATATTATGTGCAGTGTTCGTTTTGTTATAAAATAACATTATAATGTGCTATAGAGCTATATACACATTGCTACGAATCCCACCGAGGAGGGATTATGTTTATATTTTAGTTTTTGTATCTAAGTACTTATATATAGTATAGATAAAAGTGTGGTTAAGCCTTCGTGCGTAATTCTATTCCGTATATTCTGTACCTACATGGCTACATACATATTATATATATATATAGGTTGTTATTGTATCAAATGCGTCTGTATATTATGTGTGTGCGAGTTTGTGATAGATTTATGTTTATTTGATAAACATTTACAGGATGATACACCGAGCGGGCTCACCTCCAAAAATTTCGTTTGTTAGGCAATGCATTTGTTCTAACTCGGATTTTCAGAATTCCTAAGTAAGTATATAATAAGAACCATATTTTCAAAAGATTTTTTGTACCATTCAAAAAGAGTGTTGTCCATTCCGACGATGCCAACTTCTTTTTTTCAAACGACAGTAATAATTTTTTCCTATAGATTTGTTAGTCAGATGACTTTTTTCAAAATTATGATGCATTTAAATTAAGGTGACCATATTTAAAATAATAAAATACAGGACGAAAATATTATACATAATATTTTTAAATTAATAAGTATTTATTAGGTATATATTTTTTTTTTTGTTTATTTTTAATCGTACGGTATACGTTGCCGACAACAATGTGATGCAACAATAGGTAAAAACAAAAATATAAAAATACAACTGAAAAATATAGATTTTTATATTATTATTCTATTCAATGATGTCGTACAAAAATATAGAAAAAACCATTTTTTTTATAAAATAAATTTCAAAAATTATAAATTAACAGTTAGTAAGGCAAAAAAACGGGTTAATATGGGACATACTTGAAATTACGGGACAAAACGCGTCCTGAGAGAAGTTTGCCAGGACAACAAGACACAAAGCCGAAATAAAGGACAATCCTGTATAAAACAGGACGTATGGTCACCTAATTTAAATCGGAATTCGAACGAGTCACTTTTGAGTTACCTTATATATTTGACTTTGTTTATACTATATAAAGATAATAATAATCGGTTTGAAAGGTATATGGGTAGAGGCTATGAATATTTTAGTAAATTGCAATATTAACCCATCAACATTTTATAATTTTTTAAACATTTTCCGAGCATAATTTGTTTTCGAAAACAATTTTTTAGAACTACTGTCCTTAGTATACATTTTAATAATTCAGAAACTGCGCTCATTCGAATATTGATTTAAATACATCAACATTTTCAAAAATATATACCACCTGAATAATAATTTACAATAAAAACAGTGTCGGTTCTCATTTGAAAAAAAAAAACTTTGTAGGTATCTACTCTATTCTATGGGGTCAGGTAAAATAACTAAAAAATATATCAGAATTCGGTTAAACTATTGATGAATAGATGCTTGATGAATCACCCAGTAAATAAAAGTGAAACACAGAATATATTATATATAGATAAATATTGTTAGGATTCAGACTTAAGTGTGCGTAAGACGTCTATAATTATACGTCATATTATAATCAAGGAAAGCAAAAATCACTCCACTAAGTAACTATTCACTATGTTTTCGTTGGTAAAATAGGTATAATATTGTTATTTTCCGTCTTCTAATCCAACAACAGACTTAAAATCATTTCAGCTATCTACAGCTGCAATAAATCATTGTGTGTTTAATCATTACAAATCTTGTCGGTTCTATTTATTTAAAAATTAAATTACAGCCGTGTAAATAAGCCGTGCTGCGTCGTCGTCATAAAACGTATCGCGTACAACAAGAGAACGCGTAAAAATAAAATAGTAATAATAACTAATGATTTTACTGATTTCATAGTTTTATAAATTTCCGAGATGTAAAATGTATAAAATTCAAAACGAAATTTACTTTCCACCGTTTTAAACGATTTCAACTCGAGCGGCAACCATAATGTACAAACAAATAGGGTTCAACGTTCAAGTCAAAACAAATATCAATATAAACAATAATAATCGCCATAATATTATGTATATCAGCATTTGAATAAAAGTGTTAAAAATATTTTACAAAACTACATTTTTTAAATCTGATCAGACAATAAATAGCGTTCGGTGTCTAAGGAATAAGGATATAGTACCTACCTTTAAATTGTTTGTGTCTCTCTGTTATGTATATCACCTAACAATAGTAACAATATGTACGTAGGCTGTAGGCATATAACAAAAAGAACTGAAAATTTAAACAACTTTTGTTCTTACAAACACATATTAAAATACATTCCTCAGACATAGAACAAATAAAATAATAGCCTTTAATCTATTCTGTGATAATTAATAAAATAATCATTTATAGGTCTATGGTTCGACGATAATAGATCATCTGATCATCAGTGATAACTGACAGGCATAGACGGTTTCCGCCAAAAGCCAAACCTTTCTTTTTTCGGCCGATTCTTTTTTCCGACAAAAACCACGATTCACTTATTCCTAGGAGATATCTTACGACTCTTAAAATCATAATTATTGTAAGTCATGACGTAACGTGTGTACGTATTGTATACAATATACTCATATGTATTACACATATATTATAACTGTTAGGTTTCTCAACATTATTTTATCATTATTTATATTTATGCACACGAAATAACAAAGAACATACATATAGGTACTTGATTTTGTTAAAGTTTGAATTTATTATATATAGGTAAGTATACACGCTTGTAAAAACAAAGTGACTTTAATTTTTAATATGATTTAATTGTGGTAAGACTATATGTTGCAACTATCATTATAAATAACCTTTTAATTTTTTATTAAATTTATAGATATTTTTTACTCATAAACAAACATTTTATCATAGATACCTATGTCGAAAAAAAATAAAAAATTTGTGTAACTAATTATATTATAATTGAAATTTTTTTATCGATTTATTTTTATAATTTATAATATTCCGCCAAGACTACTTATATGAGAAACTGCCTCAAAAAGTGTTGACAGACACAAAAAAAAATCAATTTATTTTAAGAAATCTAAGAATTCTAAGAATCTGAAACATATATTGTGAAATCGATACATTCATCACTCTGCTCGGAATCTAAAATGTACCATAAATGTACAGCAAAAGCGTGTATCGGAACAAAATGTTATTATTCGTTTTGATTCTGTTACGCACTCTGTATAGTTAAATATTATACAGTATAATAATATTAGTAATTTATTTTCACCAGCGATTTTCAGTAGTCGGGTAAGTACAGCGACTTTTCAATTCCAATTTATAAGAGAGCGGAAGAGCGTCAAATGCTGTGAGAGGGGGGGGGTGTAAGAAAACAATTTTATCATCGTTTTAAAATATGTATCAACACGTTCTCTCGTCTCGCGGATTACAGACAACTGCAGCAGTTAATTAGTGGGAGTCACATCATTGGTCCCCGGGACTGCTGTTAAAAGTTGGATATTGTTACCTCCGGCAGTAAACATTTTGACGGTAACTATATAATATTATAATAAAAACAGTGCAAAAACGTGGTGCACGTTGACGAATTTTTTGAACGGCGAACGACGACGTCGTATAATAATAATTGGATCAGCGAAATACCAATTAAAAAACGTATATTACACGCGAAACAACGAAAAGACAAAAAAATAAAAAAAAAATAGACGTGTCGCTGGACAGATATCGCATCGAAAATATTTAGCGAATCGTTATGTCGGCGGTTCCCCGGAGGCGTTTACGCGTTACAAATATTATATGGTCGTCGCGTTTATTATTAAAGCGGAAGAATAAAAATTGAAATTTCGAACGGTGCCTTTTCCCTGTTACTCGTCATGGTTACGCGCCGGCGTGAGATCGCGAGGGAGAACAAAACTGTGTTACTTTTTATCTTTTTTCTATAAACGAGGAAGTCACTTATTATTCATAAAAAAAAAAAAATGATTTTATTTTCGACGTAGGTACTTTTCTAAGCAAGTGTTTGATGAAATTCTACACGCAAATAAATTACGAAATCTCTCAGCTCAAAATCTAAAATTCACAACTTTATAGTTTAATTAAATATAAATAATATAATAGTACTCAATGCGTTACTGTTGTATTAATTTCATATTTACACACACACACACACACACACACACACACACACACACACACACACACACACACACAATTGTCTTCAAATCTATATAAGTAATATAATAACGTATATAGGATAAATATTGTATAAATGTAAAATACTAATCATGTCCTTACTGTATGCTATACACATTTAAGAAACTATGTTTATGTTTTAAAAAAATCAAAAATGTGCATGCACTTGTGTGTTATAAACAAAAAAATATGCTTAGAACTTATTCAAAATATTCATCAATAAAAATTAACCAACTATTCATTCATTTGAGTTTTATTTTATTTATTTATTTAAACTGTATTTTATTTATTAAGAATTTAAAACAATAAATAGTTTTTAAAATTAAACTTTGTGAAATTTTGGCTTATCTGAAAAAAATTATACATACCTACTTACATGTCTGTATATGGAATATTTGATATGATATATTATTATGACAAAAAAATCACTAGCGGGACGCATGGAAATTGTATGTGGCCGCGAGTAACATCTGTATAAAAATAGACATTAATTATAAAAATCACGAATTAAGGTGGAATGGACTGAAAGCAGAGGATTAAAACGTTATTTTTTCTGTAAATACCTTGTTAAATTATATCTAACATTTATGGACTTAAATAAATTAAATTTGATATGACTGACTATTCATTTTTGTTTAAAAACAAAATAAGGTATATTCAAATTGTCGCCCGAGAATAATTTATATTTATTTATGGCCCCTGACATCGAAAAGGTTGCTGACCCCTGCGTTAAAATCATGATGAATATAAAAATATGATCGAGCATGAAAAAATCAAACAAATATGGACAAATAAGCAATATTAAATTGTTAATTTGAATTCATCAAGTATCTGTAATAAAACAAATTTCTATCTGAATCAGTATTAATTTAGATTCAAAAAAAAAATAATGACACCAGCCCTCTAACAATAAGTGTTATATTAAATTTCATACGTTGGTGGATTGCTGAAAGACCATAAATTATTTTAAAGTCTGAGCGAAGCGATGCTAACCTGTTGATTTTACAATGTGTGTTTTTTGTGTATGTATGTATACACGATTTATAGTGTTAGAAAAATGCTTCAAATTTCAACTTTTTCTGGTAGGAGAGTGAATCTAGTTAGTAGATACTTTTGTAACGTCAAAGTAAGAAATGTCCAATACTTTTAAAATTTACGGGGAAAACAGAAATTTTTATACCAATCCAGTTTTTGACAAAAACGATTTTCTCATTTTGTTATAATATTCATACTTGAAATTGTTACCAAATTATTAATATTAGTTATTAGTATTACCATTTTCCATACATGGTATATAATTTTGACTTTTTTTGAGCTATTTATAGACGTTTTTTCGATGTAAGTCGGTATTGGCTCAAAAGTTAATAACAATATAATACATGATATACTACTAGCTCTATTATCCGACTCCATTTGGGTAAAAATTAATTTATTTTTCTACCGTTTTTCGTTTTGCTTTAGGTGAAATATAATACAATAAAAATACAATTGATGAGCTACAACTAAATAATTCCACTTAGGTTAGGTATAGTGTAGTGTCTAAATCAGGGACTGGAACCTTAACGTTTTTTACGGTTCCGGTTCCGGTTCGGTTCCTAGCAAAAATGAAATTTCGGTTTCAGTTTCTTTTCGGTTTTAAAAAAAACTAAAATTTCGGTTTCGGTTTTTTTTCGGTTTTAAAAAAAAATATAATTTCGGTTTCGGTTCCATTTTGGTTTTTAAATTTAGGTTCCAATTTTTTTGGTTCTCAAAAAATTAAGACTACGTTTCCTGTTTAGGTTTTGTACTTATGTAAGAACAATTTGATCCTGTTTTATTATTTAAAAAATATAATTAAGTATTAGACATTAGTATTTAGTAGAGTTAATTGGTGATAACTATTATGGCAGGTTATATAATACCAATTTTCCATCAGATATCTTACCAATTTCATAGGATTAAAGAGAAGACTTAAATAATTAAAAATGTAAAAAAATTACTCAGCACTGTTGCATTGATTGCTATGTATCATTTACCAATTACTATTTATTCAGTATTCAGTTTTAAATTTTAAAATCTACACCAACTTTTTTTGATAACGATACCATATTAAACATTATTATAAATTGTAAGATTATACACAATCATAACATGCCTAGTTATTTATAAACATATCTTCATAATTTCTCGTTGCTGTGGTAACTAGAAGACCTATAGATAAAGCCATAAAGGTTATATTTTATAATATATTGTGCAGACAGTGCAGTAAATAATAACTTGTTTTTGTTGGCAATTCTTATTTCCTATTAAATTAACAGTTGTTACGTAGAAATCTCTGTAGTTACTTAAAATATGTTATTTCTTAAATATTAATAGGTAATCCTCTTAATAATAATAATAATAGTATATTATCTATACGTATTTGTTTAGTTCTTATTACCTACCAATGACATATAAATAAAAATAATGGAATTATAACAAAACCGAAATTAACCGTAAAAAATCTTTACAAAAAACTATCGGTTCCAGTTAGGTTCCGGTTTTGAAATTAATTTAAATTAGGGGTTTCGATGAGGTTCCGGTTCCCAATATTCAAACGGTTCCGGTTCCAAAACCGGTTCTTTTCGGTACGGTTCCAGTCCCTGGTCTAAATATACAGAGCAGGGCTTGCATTTGAAATCAAAATTTCGTTTTAAGTTAGTTACATACTAAACGTGACACAATATTTGCTTTTATCGTTATTCAGAATTTAATCATTTCACAAGCTTTGAGTTGATCGTTATTTAAAATTAAAAAGTTATACAACTTTTGCGTTTATTGTTTATCGTTAAGAATAATATCAATGAAGAGAATTGCCCGGATACAGAATATAATAAATTCTTGGATTGATTGTTAATTTAAGTGGAATAAATATTTCTACGAAACCAATATTATAACTTTTAAATAAATGGATTTTAAATTATTTCGTTTTGCGTTATTTTTTGTTTAATGATATATCTATATATATTATAAATATTGTTAATCGTTATGTTTTATTTTGTGGTGCTTAATTATATTAAAAGTATTTAATGCTCTATTCAATTATTTATTTCAATATTTCATTGTTATGTTGTAAATAATTATAAACTATCACAGTTAAGGAAACAAATACAATATGTATTTTAACATTAGCCATAATTTCAAAGATGTTTGAAGACAAGTTTATAGTTAATATCTAAAACGAAAAATATTTTAAAACATTTTGAAATAAATTTATAGATTCCAAATACTTTTTTAAAAGTAAGATTAAAATTTCAGTTTTACCCACGTCAGAAATTTAACACATCATATGTATACACAATAATATATTGTGACTTACTCAATGACAAGCTTCACTATATATTATAGCAGAGACACCTGCTGTACGGCAAAGCGGTCACCTACTTTTCCTTTTTTTTTTTTAAAACGGATACTTATTTAGGTCTCGGCTGTTCGGTAAAAACGTCACTCGCGGTCTGATAAACGGTGAAACTTGCAGTAAATCTAAAGAAAGAGAAAAGTTCAGTATTGCGTGGATACAGCTCAAATTGTGTGTCGTGTCTTCGGGGCGCCGGCGCACGGGGTGGGGGTGGTCCGCGGTTAGGGGACGTCTGGAAATCTGGGCCCGTTCCATTGTTATCCATTAGGTTATAACACACTTCCAAAAAAATTTATATGTATAACACGACATAAGAATGGAAATCGCGGAGCTCTGTTTTTAATTTCGGTTCTCGGTAAACTGCACATTTATATAAAAATAGTAATAATAATAAAATCTCGCGCTGCAGTCACTGTGCTACCTATACACTACTGCAGCTGCGGGAATGAGACAATTCTGACCAAATGACTGTTGCGAACGATCGTTTTGCCAATTTGGATTTTATAAACACTCGTTAAGCGTTTTTAAACCTGCACTGGGAGCTCTCACGATAGGACTTTCTTTCTATCTTTCTCTCCCTGTCTCTATCTCTCTCTCTCTGTTTCTTCTCTCGCCCTTCTCTCGCTCTTCTATCGCTCTCTCCGTGTCTCCGCTATAGTCTGTCCCTGCGTCGATTTATGGCGTTTGTGCGTGTTCGGCACATTATACAAACGAAACGATATTAAAACGTCGCCGAAGACGTGATCGAGATGTCACGCCGTATAACAATATAAAACAATATATATAGGGTGATTCAAAATGTATTTTACAGCCTGTAATTTATCACAAAAGTATTCAAAATACAGAAAAAATGCAAAATACGAAAGTTTTTTGATTCAGAAACACCTTAAATGGTTTTTTTTATATTTTTTTACAATATATTAGGGGGTTTTAGGGGTCAGCTCTAGAAACTCAAATGGGAGCCTGTATACTTTTTTGCAAACACAATATGAAGACATTTTTTCTAATACATTTTAGTGCTCGAACAACATTAATTAATGCATAACTCTATGCTCCAGAAATATTTTAAGCTTTTATAAATTTCTAAAGACGACCACCCAAAACCCCTCTAAAATATATTATAAAAAATTATAAAATGTACAAGGTGCATTTCCCTGGCACCCCCACTTCCGAATTTTGAGTTCAAACCCAGGGCTTTCGATTGTGCTACGTTTGTGCTGGATTGTGCTCGAGTTTCATCGTTTGTGCTACAACCCTTCGGGAGTTATAAGGGATAGAAATTGGGGGTGCCAGCGAAACGACTGCACCCCCACTTCCGAATTTTGAGTTCAAACCCAGGGCTTTCGATTGTGCTACGTTTGTGCTGGATTGTGCTCGAGTTTCATCGTTTGTGCTACAACCCTTCGGGAGTTATAAGGGATAGACATTGGGGGTGCCAGCGAAACGACTGTACCCCCACATACGAATTTTCGAATTCAAATTATGCCATTCGTTTGTGCTACGTTTGTGCTGGATTGTGCTCGAGTTTCATCGTTTGTGCTACAACCCTTCGGGAGTTATAAGGGATAGAAATTGGGGGTGCCAGCGAAACGACTGCACCCCACATCCGAATTTTCGAATTCAAATTATGCCATTCGTTTGTGCTACGTTTGTGCTGGATTGTGCTAGAGTTTCAACGTTTGTGCTATAACCCTTCGGGAGTTATTAGGGATAACGTTTGGGGGTGCTAGCGAAACGACTGCACCCCCACATCCGAATTTTCGAATTCAAATTATGCCATTCGTTTGTGCTACGTTTGTGCTGGATTGTGCTCAAATTTCATCGTTTGTGCTGCAGTTCTTAATTAAATACAAGGGATCATTAGTGGGGGGGGGTACAATAGCTCAACCCTAACTCAATATTTTGGAATTCCAAATGAGCCATTCTTTAGTGATTCGCTTCTGACATTCTGTACCATTTTTTCGACGTTAGTGCTCTACTACTTCCGGAGTTATCCTTAAACTTAATTAGGGGTTGTAAAGACATGCTCTGAAAATCTTAAAACGATGACAGCCCCCAAAGTTGTATCCGAAATTGATTTTGGTTAATAGGTAAAAATGATCCATTGGTGTTCATAAGTTATTTCTCATAGTTTTTAGGTTCAAATAGATTAATTGTAGGTGTTTGATTTTTACGATTTATGTACTCGTAATTGTAAGAATCAATTCTCAAATATACATTTTTAACCATAAAAAAAATGAACTTTCATTTTGCAATTTATTGGTATTTTTATCAGTTATTCGTTTTTGAGCAATAATTATTACAATTTTGAAAATTTTTAATACATGCCTATTTCCTATACACGGTATACAATTTTAGATTTAACATAATTTTGTAATTCAAACGATTTTACCTATATTAATTTGATTATTATTTTTTTATTAGCTTAACTTGAGTTAAAAAATTAATATTAACTTTTAGTTAACTTCTAACTTAGTTAAATTGATGAAAAATTTTGAATTAACTTTATTTAGATTTTAATTTAACCTAGTTAAAAAAAATATTATTAACTTGCCCAGCCTTGTGAAAATGTTACATCTGTCTACTACATTTATACTCTAGATTTTATCTATGATTTATGGTTTAGCAGTATACGGTAAATAACAAATAGTTATGAATTAAAATTACCTCTAATAAATTATACATTTTAATTTTTAAAACATTTTTCACCTGTTTATTATGGCAATTGATGAGTGCCTGACAAAAAGTCAAAAATAAAGTTCAAATAGTATAGGTTATAATAGTGTATGTATGGCTGATTTTTTTTTTATTAATAGTGTGCCAAATGGGTCCCAGTTCGCTCCTGTTAGTATTATATAAAGTGGTTCCTTTGCCCGAGTTTAAATCGACTAGGTACATTTTCCATATTTATCAACAAATGTCGATTTATTAAGACGTAGGTACCTAATACTGTTGGACCAATGAGCCCAATGCGCCCTGTAGAAAATTATCCTCTTTCTAACGAAAAAAAAAATTAATCAAATCAGACTACTCTACGATGCTTGATTGATTGTTCTTTCTGTAAAGCATGCTTTGAGCAAAAAAAAATTTTCATTTTTGGTCGATGGTGTCATTGACACGTGTGAGCAATGAGCATGCAGCGAGTGCGTCTATCATTGAACCCCTTAATATATTATATGATGACATATGAACATGTTTTACATAATAAATAGTAGGTAGGTACATCCTAAAATGAAATATGTTACTCTATTATCTTAAAAAACTTTTGATATGATAAAAAACTGATAAGTCAAATTTCGTAGTATCTATATTATAATTTTTCATCATATGTAATACAATATAAAAATATGCTAGGTAATAGTACCATTATAAATCTATAAAAGAATACGCGTCCCTTGCTAACAAGTATAAAAACAAAGCCACGAATACACGAATAAAATGAAGTTACAAAACAAGAAAAAAAGCTTTTTATTCAATATAAAACAGTACCTACCTACTTAATAATATTTATAGTACACACAGCTATATTATAGCTAAGAAAATAAAATCTAACACTAATAGCATCACAATTGTAGATTATTCGCCGAGTACACGAATACACTGTGGGACCAGCTTTATAATATTATAATATATTATTATATTATTATTCCGTAGACTCTTATCTAATAATTAAAAATACATAAATAATTTCTTTTAATATATGGGAGATAATACACATAATATCTGCAAAACCTGTGGAGGAGCTCTAACCATCAAGCATGTCCTTTTATACTGTCGAAGTTATGCAGACACTAGAACCTCACTAAACATACCTGAGCTGCACCTGTATAAAGCACTTGTAGGTACAAGATCACGAAAACCATAAAAAAAATCGGAAAATTCCCAAGATAATATTAAATAGGGTAGATTATACATACCTACTATATTATCAGATTATCTTATGTTATAAATTATAATATTATAGTATAATATACGATATAACTAATACATTTAAAAGTACAAAAATAATTGTATTTACTGAAATAAAATCACATTGTAAAATACATATAATTATATTGGTGGGTGCCAGAATATTCGATAGGCAATAGGTATTCACTTCAGTAGCTAATAACTAGCTATTGATGTAGATTCATAGGCGGAAATCCATTAGAATTTCTGGAGGGGCTAAACTAAAATAAAAACTATATTAACATATTATATAACATGTATTTTCACATAAAGATGACAAAATGTTGGGGGGGCTATTACAGTATTTGGGGGGACTAAGTCCCCCCAAGCCCCCCCCCCCCCTATTTCCGCCTATGTGTAGATTGTAAGACCAATAATATTTTAAAACAATGAGTTGTGAGTAGTAATTTATGATTCAGAATAAAATAAAAATACATACCTGCAGAAGTGCAGACCTGGAGTACAGTATTAGGTACCTACGTCTTAATAAATCGACATTTGTTGATAAATATGGAAAATGTACCTAGTCGATTTAAACTCGGGCAAAGGAACCACTTTATATAATACTAACAGGAGCGAACTGGGACCCATTTGGCACACTATTAATAAAAAAAAAATCAGCCATACATACACTATTATAACCTATACTATTTGAACTTTATTTTTGACTTTTTGTCAGGCACTCATCAATTGCCATAATAAACAGGTGAAAAATGTTTTAAAAATTAAAATGTATAATTTATTAGAGGTAATTTTAATTCATAACTATTTGTTATTTACCGTATACTGCTAAACCATAAATCATAGATAAAATCTAGAGTATAAATGTAGTAGACAGATGTAACATTTTCACAAGGCTGGGCAAGTTAATAATATTTTTTTTAACTAGGTTAAATTAAAATCTAAATAAAGTTAATTCAAAATTTTTCATCAATTTAACTAAGTTAGAAGTTAACTAAAAGTTAATATTAATTTTTTAACTCAAGTTAAGCTAATAAAAAAATAATAATCAAATTAATATAGGTAAAATTGTTTGAATTACAAAATTATGTTAAATCTAAAATTGTATACCGTGTATAGGAAATAGGCATGTATTAAAAATTTTCAAAATTGTAATAATTATTGCTCAAAAACGAATAACTGATAAAAATACCAATAAATTGCAAAATGAAAGTTCATTTTTTTTATGGTTAAAAATGTATATTTGAGAATTGATTCTTACAATTACGAGTACATAAATCGTAAAAATCAAACACCTACAATTAATCTATTTGAACCTAAAAACTATGAGAAATAACTTATGAACACCAATGGATCATTTTTACCTATTAACCAAAATCAATTTCGGATACAACTTTGGGGGCTGTCATCGTTTTAAGATTTTCAGAGCATGTCTTTACAACCCCCTAATTAAGTTTAAGGATAACTCCGGAAGTAGTAGAGCACTAACGTCGAAAAAATGGTACAGAATGTCAGAAGCGAATCACTAAAGAATGGCTCATTTGGAATTCCAAAATATTGAGTTAGGGTTGAGCTATTGTACCCCCCCCCCACTAATGATCCCTTGTATTTAATTAAGAACTGCAGCACAAACGATGAAATTTGAGCACAATCCAGCACAAACGTAGCACAAACGAATGGCATAATTTGAATTCGAAAATTCGGATGTGGGGGTGCAGTCGTTTCGCTAGCACCCCCAAACGTTATCCCTAATAACTCCCGAAGGGTTATAGCACAAACGTTGAAACTCTAGCACAATCCAGCACAAACGTAGCACAAACGAATGGCATAATTTGAATTCGAAAATTCGGATGTGGGGTGCAGTCGTTTCGCTGGCACCCCCAATTTCTATCCCTTATAACTCCCGAAGGGTTGTAGCACAAACGATGAAACTCGAGCACAATCCAGCACAAACGTAGCACAAACGAATGGCATAATTTGAATTCGAAAATTCGTATGTGGGGGTGCAGTCGTTTCGCTGGCACCCCCAATGTCTATCCCTTATAACTCCCGAAGGGTTGTAGCACAAACGATGAAACTCGAGCACAATCCAGCACAAACGTAGCACAATCGAAAGCCCTGGGTTTGAACTCAAAATTCGGAAGTGGGGGTGCAGTCGTTTCGCTGGCACCCCCAATTTCTATCCCTTATAACTCCCGAAGGGTTGTAGCACAAACGATGAAACTCGAGCACAATCCAGCACAAACGTAGCACAATCGAAAGCCCTGGGTTTGAACTCAAAATTCGGAAGTGGGGGTGCCAGGGAAATGCACCTAAATGTACAAACCATTTTAGAAAAAAACAGTCGTATCATACAAATGTTTCTATTTTGAATCAATTGAAAGCGCAACCGTAACATACATATTGAATCACCCTGTATACACGAGTAGGGACCTCCTTGTATACACGACTCGCACGTCTCTCCGTAAAATCGGAAAACCGGTCATTTCGGAACTATATTAATATATTGTTATTATTGCGTCGACTGTCGACACTTTATTCGCGCAACATTATTTTAAAAGCGTTTCTGATTTCGTCGTCTGCGTCCTCCGAAAAGCTAAATTACTTTATAAAGGAGACGTGTTCGTTTACACACACACACACACACACACAAAACAAACGACGTGCACGAGCTGAATTCATTTCGCAGCGGCCAAAGCGACGACGATGACAATTTTTGGAGTCGTGTTCGGGCCAGTCGTTCTGTGTATCGCAATTATTTACACTACGCCTGCAAAGGCGAAACGGGGATGTTTTTTTTTTTTATGGGGTGCTAAGCAAACGGAAGCCATCACACTGGTGCCTGATGTAATGAGTAAAGGGCGGACGTATTTGCTAATTGTTTTCCTTTGACAATACAAGTTGCAGAGTAGGATAGACATTTATTACAAACGTAAATTCTTTAACGATGCATTTATTTGCATATTTCGAACTGTTTTCTTACATTTTTGTTATTTCAGTTCCTTTTTTTGAAATCTTGATTTTTTGACTCACACTTTTAAACACATTTTCAAAAATGTTAATGTTTTTGAGTACCTTAAAGCTGTTTATACATTTCTATATAATAAAGATTTTTAGTATATCTATTTTGGAATCTGAGCGGAGAGAAGAATGTACCTATGGTACCTATTGGTTTTACATAATTGTACATTTTTTTTGTCTATAATATCACATTTAAAAATGCTTTGATTTTCTTCATCAGCATATTTTTTGGTAGGAAATCGAATGTAGTTGGTACTCTGGAGACCAAAAGTAAAAAATTCCCAAAAGTTTTAAAACCAGTAGCGAAAAACAAAAAAAATAAATATGGAAAACAGTAGTTTAATTTTTGACAAAATTGATTTTGTTTTTTATAGTGTAACACAAAAAATAATGATCATAGATACTTGACATTTTTACCAAATGTTTAAATTAGCATATTATAAACACTTGATATTTTCAATTTTATTTTGACTCTTTTTGAGTTATGTATAGTTATACTCTTTTTGATTTTTCTTGGTTTTTTGTATATGAATACATAGACATAATATCATGTCTAAGACATGTAAATAAAAAAAACTTTTTTATAATTTAACTTTTTTTTTATTAATTAAATAAAATCGTTCTTCATTTAAATACTTATCTAATTTCATTAGAACTTAAAATAGGTATCTATAAAAAAAACTGAGTTATATACATTTTTTAGATTTTTTTTAACAGTATTCACTTCTTATGAGAAACTTTGTTTTAAATTTACAATCCTTGGCTATAAAAATTGAACAGTTAATACATTTTTAACTAAAAAACCAATTTGCAAATTTCTAAGATTTTTGAGATTTTGATTAAATATTAATTTTTTTGATGCTTATAAAAAAAAGTTTCATTAAAGATTAAACTTTCCAGCTTTTTGACCAAACAAATTTTTTGTATGAGCATCTACAAATTTAAATTTTGATAAAACTCTCAAATTCTCATAAATTTGCAAATTATTTTTTATTTAAAAATGTATTAAATGTTCAATTTTTATAGCTAAGGATTGAAAATTAAAAACTAGGTTTCTCTTAAGAAGTTTATACTGTTACTAAAAAATCTAAAAACTGTACAACACAGTTTTTTATAGGTATTTTAAGGTATTTTAGGTATGTTCTTTAAACAAAGAACGATTTTATTTATTTTGTTGTAATTTAAAAATATTATTAGTGACTAGTTAAATCATTTAAAGTACATGATTATTTTTTATACACACAATAACTTTTTACAAATTAAATGTTTTCTGCAAAAATTAATTTAACTTACTGTACCTATTACTTATGTCTAATAGTAAAATAAATTACTTTAATAGAAATAACACCATCAAATATACTACGTAATATAGGCTGACAGTCGACAGGCAGTCTTTCTTCCAGACAAAATCGTTTTTCGTATATAATAATTTTATATAATTTAATTAAATTGTAACACATCCATTACAGTGACTACTCTAGACACCTAAGCTGTACAGCAGAGCGGTACCCACTTGCCCACCTTTTGTGTTGTTTAATTAATTTAAATTTATATTTTATAGTGCTGCAGACATTTTAATTTTTAATTTTATGTTTATAACTGTTTTATTGCATATCATTTGATATTTTAGTGTAGGTATCTTCATTTTGATACTTGTTGAATATTTTGATGTCTTAACACATATATTGATATTTTTTAAACATATAATTACACATTTCATTGGGCATATATTATATGCAATTTTTTTAGTGCTTAAGCCCGCCCTTTACTTATAAGGAAATACTGGATTTTTGTGCAGCTAACATCTAAAAAATGTACAATTAAAATGCTGAATGTGCAAAATCGTGATAAAACACATTTTTATTAGGAGTTATAAATACCTTTTCTATTATAGGTACTCCGAATTGTATTTTATTGCTATTTATTATTTATTAGTTGGCATTAACTATTGAGTGTTATATAAAAATATAAAATTTAAACTGATTTACAATATTTGATTGAAATATATTATCATGTACATATCTAAGCTTTTTTTTGTAAAATTACGTCTTCTGTCACTTAATATGTGTTTTAATTGTGAAAACACATACGTTCTGCATCGACATTTGATATGGTGCATTGTTTGTATAGCAGCTTATTTAATGGCAGGATCTTCTTCAGGGTCGAAGTCATTTACATTTATTGAATCATTGTAAAGTTTTAGAATATTGTTTCCGAGTTTGTTGGCAAATACTGATTTGAATTTTTCATAGAGTATATTATGTCCCTTTTCATTATCAATTTTCTTTAGTCCATCGCTTACTGTTTCGACTATATTTATTTGATAATTTAAAAAAGATTGACTACGTCATATTATATTATATATCAATATATTTCTATTTGATCCTGTGCACATCGTTGCATTTAAAAAAAAATTAATAATGCAAACTATTATGCGAGCAGTAAATTATTGGGTAGGCAATCCACCGAGTGAGTGAAATCAAATTTAGGTAGGTACATGAAAAACATTTCGACGGTGGCCTAAAATGTAGGTTAGAATTAAAATTAATAGATAGATGCGCCACTGAATTGACATAGGATATTCAAATTTTCCGATTTTCTGCACAATGTTTTTGATTTTTCTTTACATAAGAACCTTCTCCTGGCAATTACGAACAACTGAAAAAAAATTAGATCAAAAGTGATAAAAGTCCGATTCTTCATAATATAACATAATATAGCAATGATAAAATAACATAAATTACAAAATAGATTTTATAAAAGATTATGGAGTATAAATATTTGTACAAAATTAATAATTAATTCATTTTTATAAAAAACAACCGAAAACATGCAATTTTGTGCAAAATAAAACTTTTTTAAAATTAATCTACATTTCTTGATTTGGATTTGTAGCTGTTGTTTCTATTATATAGATCACGCCATACAAATATGCGATTTCACGAGAATCCGGTCTTTACTTAAAAGACAGCGTTGCAGACTCAATGGCCATTTTTTTTTCGAATATCGTTGTTAATATTGAGAATTTAAGGTTTAAAAATGAACGTCAACACGGAGGAGAGGGTGCTGAAGCCCCTTGTCGAATTCCCTTCAAATCCACACCCGACGTAACAAGTCGTGCATTGTGTTCGCGATTGAAATTCACGTGTGCGTGCGAATAGATAATAATAATATAATAAATACGATACGATTACAATAGAAGGTACCTAAAATATTTAGCAATGAGATGTGCTTGGTAAAATAATAATAGATAGGCAGAGGCAGGTTAGTCGCGCGTGTTCGAAATGTTTAAATGTGATAATCTGATTTTAATGTCATTTCATCCGGCAACGTTCGTTTGCGATGGTCTTTTTATTTTTAATTCATTACAAAACAATACAACTACAATGGGCGACATACATGGTGATTCATCATCACCAAGCACGCTCATTGCCTTTTTTTCACTAATGCAGTAATTTTTAAAATCTGATTTTTGGAATTTCGAAATATATATAGGTTTACTTGAGGACCATATTATTTTCAAATTTTTGAGATTTTTCGTGCTACTCAAGGAGTGTACCGTGTTGTCGATAGAAACTTCTGTTTCACAAATGAGAACTTCCATTTTTTTTCTACTCTAAATTATTTAGCAGATAATTTTGAAAAAAAATGTCGATGTAGTGGTACTTAATTCAAAACTCGTAAGACTGGGCTTTCAGTTAGTAAATAATTTTATACAAAGGATAATAGATGGTCCTACAAATGGTTTTGCGTAAATAAAAAACAAAGATGTTATATTGGATCCATCGCTTATGGTACTTGCCACTTGGAAAATTTTATAAATTATAAAGATTAAACAGATTAATTTATAAATTAGGTACTAACATTTTCAAATTACCATAATCCTCATATTTTTTAAACCCATTTTAATGGACCTATTATACTTAGTATAGAATTAAAATATAATATAAACTATAAAAATGTAAAAAATACTCGTCCAATTTTGCAATACGTCAACATTTTCAGAAAAATTATCTGCTAAATAATTGACTGTATAAAAGGGCAGTTATTTGACTAACAGAAGTTCGTATTTCCAAAGTTCTCCCCTTAAGAAGTATTTACAAAAAATTCGACGATTAAAAATATATGGTATTTAGGTATACTTCAAAATTACAAAAATCAGATTTTAAATAACTGATAAAAAAAAGTTGTTGAGCATGCTTGGTTAATTTTTTTAATAATAAATAACGATTCGATTGATTTTCTACCTTCGTGGCCTATCTTAATATCAACAAATGTAACTTTTTACTGCGGTAACTAATGGACGGACAGACATAACGGGACATAATATAATGTGTACTAAACATATGCTTAGAAACCTAAAATCGTGTCTTTATATCTTTAATATTTTAAACTTTTATGTAATTATAATAACAACTTAAAGGGAAACTTGTATTATATTTTTATCTTTTTGCCCAAACGAAAATGTTTGTTTGTCGAAATGTATAGAAAAAATAACTAAAATAAATCGGAGACGGTCTAGCTTTTTGGTACCCTTGGTTATCAAACTATTATTTTAATAATTATATTAAAATGTTAACAAATGTTTGTAAGTACCTATTCATTTTTTGGTATTTTTCGACTATTTTAAAAAGAAATGGGAATTTTAAATTTGACCTTTTAAAAGTACTTACACCTACAAACTAGATCCAATTTGCTACCAGAAATCTCAACCGAAGTTGATGATCAGAACATTTTATCTAATAGAAAAAGTGTTTCTAGACACAATAAAAAACACATCAACGTAGAATCAATCATCTCTAAGCTCAAAATTTAAAATTCAACCCCCCCCCCCCCCCTTAATAATGTTTACTTGTAAACTATATACGTGCATTAAATTAGGTAGTTTTAATTAAACCGGTCTGTGATATTTTTATCTCGATTCTTGAGAAATAACACATTTTACTATAATAAAAAATGTTTCGCAGGTGACCATTATACACACATTGTAGGTATAGCGGTCGATGTACTTTAATACTGATTATAAAGTTCTTGACAGCAAGTGCAAATTTCAAAACGGCATATTTATATTTTGTTTAAACTTTTAAGATTAATTTTTTCCAAAGTCACAATTTAACTAATAACAATTTATTTAAGTATACCTATTCTACTGACTGTTTAATTAAATAAATGTTTATCTTTATAAAGAATTTCCCCAAAAAAAGTTTTTACCAATTGTTTTCTTTATTTTGTTAAGCTTATAAAAAAAAAATATATACAGGTAACAAGTTTAAGTTTTAATGTTTATGAAACTACCTACTTTACTCTTTAGTTCTTTTATATAAGCTATATAAATCACAGTGTAATTGTATTTTTTAAAACGTTTAAAATATTTAAATATTTGTAAAACAAGTTCATACAACAACAACACACACACACACACACACACACACACACACACACACACACACACACACACACACACACACACACACACACACACACACACACACACACACACACACACACACACACATAAAGGGTAATCCAACATTTACTTTACAGCCTGCATTTTATCACATAAGTATTCAAAATCCAGAAAAAATTTATGATACGAACGTTTTTTGATTTTGAAACATCTAAAACGATTTGTACATTTTATATAACTGTTGACAATAATGGTGGGTTTTAGGGGTCAACTTTAGAAACCCAAATGGGAACCTATACTTTTTTTGCAAACATAATATGAAGATATTTTTTAATACATTTTAATGCACTTAAACAATATTAAATAATGCAAAACTCTATGCTTGAGGGATATTTATAAATTTCTAAAACTGACATAAAATATTGTAAAAAATTATATAATAATTATATATTATATTAATTATTATTATTAAGTATTAATTGTGTTTCTTAATCAAAAATCTTTCGTATCATATTATATTTTTCTCTATTTTTAATCAATAGAGTACATTTATGTAATATCACGGTGTATATAGTTTAACTCAGCCAAACATTTGTTTTACTAAATTTAAAAATACGAGTGAAGTTCTCGTAAGTTCTTCAGGATAGCACAATTTTAAGTCTGCTATTTGAACTTTTAATATGAAAAAATAATTATTGTAATTTAATTTGACGTTGTCACTCATAATCTCGATTTTTAGATCGTAAGGATCCGTTCAAAAAATCCCGATTAATAATAATATTCGATCAGGTGAAAAGCCTTAGTAACACGTTACAAAGTTAATTTTTGAAATAACAATCTTAAAATAAAAAGGAAAAAACTGATTTTAGTGTTAAATGCCATAAAAACTCTATAATAATGCTTTAAAAAATGAAAAAGTTTTCTTATAAAATTAAAAATTTTTATTGAGATTGAAAATTACACGAAACGAATAATATACTATAATAAAACGAGTTTCACATAGCTTTGAATAACAATGCAAAGTTCATCCCAACCCTAATTTGCATTGCTTATTTCCCAAAATAGATGATATTTATGATAGGGGGAACAAACATATTTAAAACATTGATAAGAAGTGTGGTGGTTACGTAATTGTTTTTAAATTTAAATGTAAGGTTTGTTCAAATAAATAACTATAAGCTAACCGTAAAATAATTCGTCTATAGTCTCCGTTAGTTCACATAATATGGACGATCAGAGATTTTCGAATCCCTCTCGAAAGCGCCTTAACTGCTTAAAATTTATGACGTGTCGGTAAAAACCGTTAAGTGTCGTGTACATTTGATTTGTACTATTTATATGTGGATATAATAATTTGGTTGAAATATTTTAAACAATAATTTCGTCTGCAGGTCATGTGTATTTTTTTTAGGTGAATTGTAGGCCTCCTCCCCCTCGCTCAACATATAACTTTTAATAATTTATTATTATTTTCCGATGATTTAGCCCGAGCATAAATTTACAATCCGCCTCTATCGGACAGGTCGTTTGTCCGTTATTATTAGATTTTTGACAGAACCATCAGTTTATCGACGATTTATGCCTTATTGTTATATACTTAACGAACATGTATTATAGCCTTTGCGATAAAATTTAAAATTACCATTCTAAACATTTAGCGGACATTTGCGACGCCTTTCATTCAATAACACCAAATATTCTGAGTTTATTTTAAGGCAGAATAAGGTCGTAAAGCGGTTTATCGGTCGAGTTTATCATCATAATATTTATTTCTTTTTTTGTTTGAACCGACAGCAGAGGAGGATCTGTGTGAACAATTATACTACTCCTCTGCTGCCAGCATCATACTAATTTATCAGTTAGAGTTATAAAAATTAACTAATTTTTAATTAATATATAATATTAGGAAAACGTGCATCATAAAAACGGAAAATTTCGTTAGCATCATTGGAATAATTACAAGGGGGGGGATTAGAGTGGAATATCCTCCTCATGACTTTGTTCTGTTAAAAACTGGCACATAAAATGAATCTATTTATTTAACATGACTATTGGTTAGGTAGGTACTAGGTACAGAGATGGTAAATTTTGCTAACATTACCAGTTTTTATGGAAATATTATAAATATATATGAATTAGAAAAAATGTATTTATTTAAATGTACTTATTTATTGTGTTAATTCAGTGAACAAAATATAAGATAACATAATATATATATTTATATTATGTAAATATAAATATATACATAATATATATTTTTATATTTGTATAAATATATTTATTTTTATAAATAAAATAATATTACTTTAATATTTATTAATTTTCTGTGATTAAAGCTTTGATGCGATTTTTTTTTCGTCGTACACTTAATGTAAATTCATTTACATTTGGAATTTGGTTGATAATTAGTTTAACTTTTAATAAAGTATGCGGCGCTGCATTCACCCGCTAATCGGTCCTTTGGATCAGATTTTTATAAAATTGATTTCCGAAAAGAGTGACTCACATGCATAAGTTGAAGAATAAATTGACAAAATAGCCATGTTACTTTAAAATGGAATAATTTTCTGGAATTGCATTCCGTATACATTAAAAAAAACCCCCCGTTTCCTGTATTTCGACCAGACTGCCTATATACTGCCCCCATCACGGTCAATTTATTCCGATTCGTTTCTCAGTAAAACAAATTGTTGTTTCCATATTATACAGTACTCAACTGAAAATCTACAAGCTACATTTCAAAATCATCAGAAATCGAATGGTTGATTCAAACACTTTGAAGTTGATTTTTTCGAATGACAAGATGTTTGGAGGATAAATAATTAATTTCATGATTTTTTCAAATTCTTTGATACTATATAGTATAGTATATTTTATATTTTAATACGAATAAACCCAAATTCTCTATGCTGCACTCATAACTTAAAAATGCCGTTAACCATTTTTTAGGGGGTAACAGGTAAAATGTACAAAAATTGCAACCATTCCCCACAAACAATATAAATTTCAATTAGGGCTTACATTTGAAATCGAAATTTCGTTTTACGTTATCTGCAATCTAAACGCTACACAATTTTTACGTTTTTCGTTATTTAGAAGTAAAACGATATAACATTTTTGCGTTTGTCGTTTCTAAAATTCAAACGTTAAGCAAGTTTTACCATTATCTTAATTTAAAACTAAAACGGTATACAACTTTTGCGTTTATTGTTGATATTCTATAAACTACATTTCGTCTAATGATATATTACAATAAAAATGATATACACATTTTGTTAATCGTTGTGTTTTATTTTTTGGTAATTAATTATTTTTGTTTACCATTTTCCGTTTTAATTGCGTTTACAAATTTCAATCGTTTTTTTGTCATATATAACGTTATAACTTATAATCTTAACTATACTATAACGTTTGCATTTTTGCGAGCCTGGTTTCAACAATTGAATACCTACTGACAGGAAAAAATTATTCTTATTTACTAATAGCGTCGAATGGATAACAGTGGATTTATAGTCCCAATTTAAACACGAAATATTACCGACATCTGAAAACTGACCCATAGTTGATATATTCTATTTTAATAAACTCATATAACACCAATCATTCATTGTACAACCCTGCTGTGTTTTGTCATGTTGACCATGCATGCCGTATAGGAAATGGTAAAATGGTATAAAATATCCAAGGACAAATTGACAAATTTATATCCAGGGTTAAAATAACCAATAGATATAGGACAATAAATATCCAAATTAAAAACAATTGAGATTATCTCGTTTAAATAGGAAATAATAACTTTAATGACATTATTTATTATTTAATTACATCTAATTCGTTAATAATATTATTGCTTTATGAAACATATAAAATTGTTCAAGTACATTTTAACATCATTTTTTAAAAAACAATTTATTGTTATTTGTATCATATTATCGATAATCCCACTCTTATAAATCTTAATATCAATATAAAAAAAATGAAATTTTTTTATTTTTTTTAAACGGTATATTTTCAATTTTTTTTTAAATCATTTGGATGTTTTGTCCCATCTGTTGAATATTTTAGAATAGGTAATTTTGTCCTTGGATATTTTGACCTAGATTCTTGGGAAATAAAATACTTATGTATAATTATGTAATTTTAATTAATTCGAAATGTTAGATTGTTTATTGTTGTCTGTACACAATCTTTCGGCTGTAAACTTTTGTAGCCTTGAAGGTATATAAGGTAATCCGTTTATGTGTCCACACATCGCCACACTCATTATTTCATCAAGTTTTTACTCTTTTGAAAATATTATTTGTACATAATTTAATATGTTAAGTTCCTCCTAAACAACATTTACTACAATTTTTTAGTAAAAGACTTTATAGTGGACCAACATTATATTTGTGCCACACTGGGTCATAAAAACTTTAAATGGGTACTTATTATAACTAACTACTCGTTTGAAATTACATTGGAATTAATCCTCGAAATATTCCGTGAAAACTATTCAGCTTTGAAATATGAAATTATTATAAATGTTTGTTTTCGTTCAAAACAGTTAAAAACTTAAAAATAAATGCTTAAGTATATATAGGTGAAAAAATTAAAATAAAAAAAAATGTTGTTAAGCAATAACATAAAATAAAAATAAAAAATAAAACACTTAAGAGGCCAACAAAAGGCCTCTGGTGACGAAATTCGACCGTAAAAACATGCTTTCGTTCTTCCCATTTTCCTCAGCATTCGTTAGAAAAGTGATTTTTTCACGAAAATAAACTTTAGGAGTTCTCCTAGTGTCAACTACCTACGTGCCAAAATTTCGATTTTTTCAAACCGATTAAATTTGCATCTAAAATTTTCTAAATTTTTAACATTTCAAAAATTCATATAAAATCGACAAAAAAAGATATCAAAAATCTGGCAAATCACTTGTATTGTATATTATACAGTTGTTTATTTAAACATCGGCATATTGCGGACACAAATAAATACAATATGTATAAGTACAGTGTGCGCGAATCGAATACGTGTTGTATTTAACTGTTGGATATTAAAAATCAGCAGATATAAATGTCATATTTTTCAAAAAACTCGAATGCGGCGTGGGTATGTACAGATAATAACTTCGATAAACGAGGGGCGTACGTAACGCGTACGTAATAATAATATACCTATACTGCTGTAACCACCGAATCATATTTTATTGTACACAAACATGAATTTTATGATATTATAATATATAGATACGAAAATGTTATTTACCGGCTCGTATGCGCGTGTACATGTATATTTGTACAACCCACATATAGGTACACACCAACTACCAATATAATAACTGTATATACACATATAATATGTATATATATATTGTGCACATGAGCTGTCAAAAAACTAATAACCTTTTCACTCAGCGTGGAATCTCTATGTAATACCTACCTATACGCCCATGTATGTATATATGACATATTCTCCGAAAAGTAATAACTTACAACATATTTATTACATTATAAACCTACCCATATCCATAGGTATGTATACAGGATGATTCTCCGCGAACACGCTCACCCCGATTTTTCCATTTAATAATCGTTTTTTTTTTTTAAAATTCTGATTTTTTAAAGTTTTGAAATAAAAAAATATTTAATATTTCTTCTTTTTTGAAGATCATATTTTTAAATTCTTGACATTTTTGTACTACTTAAAAAGTGTTCCGCGGTGGGGGAGGGGGAGGGGTTAAAAAGCGGACAGTTTTTCTGAAAGATTTGAAATATCACAATCAAAATTCGAATGGATAGTTTTGAGTTATTTAACTTTGTGTACTATTAATAATAGGTCTACGATAATATATTTGGAAGATATGAAATATATGACTTTGAAAATTTTAGTAATTACTATTACCTATAGTCAATCGATATTCATAATTTATAAAAATTGTCTAATACTATATACAATTATAATACGTAATATATTTTTGTAATACCATTTTTAAGAAACATTTAGTCTGAAATTATGATAACTGAAAAACTATGAGTTCGAATTTTGAATTAGGTAAGTGTATAAAAAATTTCAAAAAAAAAATGATCCTAAATTAGCTAGATATAAAAATTCCTTGAAATCAGAATTCGATCAAAGTCAGTATTGAATGAAAAAATGAGGGTTAGCATGTTTGGCGAATCACCCTGTATAAAAAATCCATATTATATTATTTACATTACTATTACGCGTGCTCTGAATATTTGACTGTGATATTTACCTACTAATAAAGTTCATAATATGAGTACCTACTTGCTGCAAGTAGCAGTAACTATGTATACGTATACTTTTGAAATATATTCTCCATTGCATAAAATTATTAAAAAATACAAAAACATTTCGAAAACATATTTTGAATAGGCATTACTTAATATGTAATGTAGTATTGTAGTTGTAGTATTGTAGCTACTTATCTAGTTACTCCGAATCGGAAAAAAGGGGAATTGGTAAACTGAGTCCCAAATAATTGGGTGAATATTTTCATTTATTTTTTATTTATCTCAAAGCAAAACCTGGCACCTTTGGCTATTAGTTATAGTTAAGATATTTACAATAATTTACAAAATACATATTAAATCCTATAATTTTTTACAATATTTTAGGGGGGTTTTTGGCTGTCAACTTTAGAAATGTATAAACATTTTAAATATCTCTCAAGCATAATATAGAGTTTTGCATTAATTAAATATATGTGACTAAATCAAAAAACGTTCGTATTATACATTTTTCTGTATATTTAATATTTATGTGATAAAATGGCTGCAGCATAAATGTTGAATCACCCTTTATTTACTCATATGAATACTATACATTAAAAGTCGACAGTAGGGTGACATTATTTACAAAGCTAATTCTAAGCAACTCAGAGCTAGCGATATTTTTTACGTATTTTTTTTTTTTTTTTAAATTGAGTTGTACAGGTTTGTTGTTTTTTGATAGGCTTGGTCCAATTCTTGGTGTTGTTTTAGGTTTCTGGTCCCAGTGTCCAATATCAGATCTATTCCGATCCTTTGTCGATCTCGATCGTATTCGAGGCATTTTATTGAGGAATATAATTGACCCGTAAACCAAGTTCGAAAAATTTTAAAGTGTTAAGTAATTTGGGTCCAAGTAATAATATAATTTAATTTTTCGAAAAATAATTTATAAATATTATCGACGACATACATAAAAAGTGAAAAGTCTCTACATTCTAGACCGCAGAGGTCACAAACTTATTTCTATGGGGGGTTCTTTTTGAGTCTTACTATAAGCTTCCTGCGGTTCAAAACACTTTTAATGACTTTTTTTTACACATTATCAATTAATAACAAATACACATTTTATTATATTTTTTGCTCGTATGAACTTGCAAGATTGTGGCTAACGGCATATATATACCTTACTCACAATATTGGAAAATATTTTTAATCTTCATTTTATTATAAAAATGTAATGTTAAAACTATATTTTATAATTTCGCAACCATCGGAGTTCGTAAAAAATGTGACTGCGGTCTGAATGCGGACCGCGGGCATCCAGTTGATGGAGAACTAATTTTTTTTTTACTGAAACTATTTTAATTTCTAGATATAATAAATAAAAGGATGTTAAAACAAAATATAGGACGTTTTTAATGATTTTTTGTTATTTTCCAGGTCACAGGGCACTTGATCAAAAAATATTACATTTCATTAAAACGCAGGACGCTGGTCTGAGCAGCCTACCATAGACATAATATTATCCTCGATCGATATTTGATTTAGATACATTAAAGTTCTCAAAAAAATATCTAATGAATAATTTAAAGTGAAAAATGGAGGTTCCTATTTGAAAAACAGAAGTTTCTATTGTTACAGAACCATCCTTCAGCATTACAAAAAATCTCAAGAACTCAAAAATATGGTCTCCGAGTGTGTTTTCAAAATTTCGAAAATCAGAATTTGAATATTATATCCATAGTTTAAGCAGTCTACAATTAATGCATTTATAGTTATATTTCATAACTATTACTATGGCTGACATTTCGATAAACTTTGCATAGCTATATACGCGATGCTTATTTTCTACTTTTATAGGTACCTACCATATATTATAAATCGCATGTATTTTTAATTTTTGAATCAGAATAAGAAGTGTTTGCTTTACATATGTTTGACAATAATAAATTTGATGTCTCGTTTTTTAGGGTTTTTAGGACAATTAACACTATAAAATCTAGTTTTAAAAGTTTATTTTAAGATTTTTACTTAAGTAATTTTGTAGCTTGTTACCAAGGTTTTTAAGCAATCAAATATTATTACTATCATAATTTTTCGAACGGAACTGCACAACATAAAAATTAATATAACGAGTAGTGACGAAAAAATTTAATGAGAATAATTCTTTTTTCAGATTAAAAGCTAGTCCACATATAAAAGACTTGAAATCGTGCATTTTTACAAAACTTTTTTTTAAATTTAATAAAAAATATTTTCTGGGAAAAATCAGCTTGTTTGAAATGAAAAAAAAAATAAAGTGCATTGTTTTTTTGGACATTTTTAGGGCATTACATTTTTTGTGACGGCTGAATTGTGATTTTGAAATCCGACGACTGCTTTAGGGATTGATTTCATTATGTACGCATAAACAAAATATCAGTTTATTACGATAATTGCATTACGAGGAAACTCGAGATGGTATAATAACAACCCGCGGGTTGCAAATTATTCGTCAATATCGGTTATACTCATAGACCTTATACTTGGTATAAGTATACTAACAGGTATGTACTTGGTACCTTATACTATTACACTTGGTATACGGTCTATGGTATTACACTACACATCTCACACACAGGTTTTTGTATATGGGCAACAAAGAATTCAGAACGTTTTAAATATGTTATGTGACTTTCATGGCTTGGACAGTTCGTCTAATGTCAATGAACCCACATTATAATCGAATGGCGCAATTACCTACTTGGGAAAACAACAACTTAAAATAAAATAGATACAATCTTTCGGACCGAATACAAGTTATTGTGATACAGATATGATATATTGTTATATCGACTTGTATAATATACCTAAATCTAAGGTATAAGATGTAATTTTTATTAATTTTTTTCTTACAATCCATTTACTGTTATTATTTATTTTATTTTTATTTATTTATTTTACTTATTTACTCCAAACGGCGTTTTATACTACAGCTCAGCATAACGAATTAAAATATTAACAACGGGTAACAATATAATATATTATTGTGATTATACCGCAGTCAGATAACTGCAGTTTACAAACTTAACAGAATTAATAAAATGTACAAAACGAAAGTGCATGCAGAGCAAACGCATAACGGAATATACTAAAACTAAATAACTACTATTACTCCATTGTTTTTTTCGTCTTTCTCTCTCAATATTGTTTTTCTTTATGTTAGTTTTATATAGTTGTATTTCTGATATTTTGTTAAGCTAAGATTTTACTGTATTATATTACTTATCAAAGGGTTAAACAAATACATAAAACGAAATGCATCTATATAGAATAAGTACAAGTTGGATCCTGGTTATATATAACCCAGTGGCGTGGCGTGGCATGGTAACCGGTCTTAAAGTCCGGGGATAAAAATCCATTTTGAAAAAAAATCAGACAAAAAGTCCGAGCACATTTTCTTTGTCAGATTAAAAGTCCAAAAATATAAACTATTAAAATATATATTTATTTTCTTATTCAATAATTTATATGATAATTATTTCTTAAGTATATCTATAAAATAATATCTGTAAACTGTAGGATTAATAAGTCATACTAATCAAATGTAATATTGTATAAAAAAAGTAATTACATTTTTTAAACTTTAATTTTGTGAATAGATTATTATTATCATTATTGTAGGTAGAGTGAAAGATGTTTGTATTAAATAATTACATTTTAATAATATTTGTAAACTGTAGGCATATATATATATATATATTAAAGAATGGCTAGGCCGTGGCTATATATTAACGAAATAGAGGGAAGTGTGCCGGAATGGAAAAGAGAGAAAGACTGATTTTATCAATGCCTCTCACTCTAGCAGCAGTCTTATCATAAATCGTATTCTGTACAGTATTTTGTATTCTGTAAGACCTCTATAACCTCAACATATTTTCATGTTCGTTCCCGTATGATAAGCATAAATGGTCTATCCATTCTTTAATATCTGTGACTGTATTTATAGGTAGGTATAAGAGAAATAAAATATAATATTGTATATAAAAATCAATCACATTTTTTTAATTTAAATTTTGCGAATAAAATATTATTTTGTATTTTTGAATATTTTGTCTGGCATTAAAACAATGAGTTCAAACTTTTTTCAAAATGGGCTTTCTGTCCTCGGATTTTTCTTCAGGGATTCGGCGTGTGTCATATAATACACTTTCAGTTATAAAACGTAATGGGTATATTTTTGAATGACCAAATCAAAATTAAACTTAAGCCATTCTCAAGTTTTAATAGTTGAAAATTAAATCATATTATTATTTATTATTATATTTATTGTTGATGGTATTATTTTAAAATATATTATTATTGTTATTTATTGGTAATAACATCGTTGGTTTTCGGGGGCGTTTCGGCAGTCGATTGATTACAAGCAGCAAAAACTAGTTGAAATAAACACGAACTCCAGCACACGCTCGTTCAGCTCGACAATGCATTTTCTAAAATATGACGTGTGTGTAAGCGATTCTAATTTCTTTAAATTATTTTATATTATAATATAAGACTATTACAGCTTAAAGCATAAAAGTAATCGCATTGGAAATAGTATTAGGGGTGGAGGTACTGACATATAAGCGATTTTCAAATGTGTTATACACGACCAATCGTCGTGATTTTTGAATTTTTAATGGACATCATTATTATATTTAATCGGCACTGGGACGGTCGCCGGGCACCGCCTCTCGCTCACCTCTAAGTTTGAACTATTACTACTCGATACCTATATAGTAGCAACAATCATTATTAATCAGTAATAATTACAATCAATCGCTTAAAATATATTTTTTGTATAATATATTTATTTTTAATTATTTTATGACGAGTCATGATAGTGAAAAAGATTTTAATTATAATTCGTTATAATACAACCAAAAATTGTTGAGAAACATTTTAAGGAGAAAAATCTCCAAGTATGTTAAAATAGTTATATTAATTGCGAACTTTTGGATTCTGGTAGTTGTAAAAATAATATAGAGGTATGTATAGTTTTTGGTGTTTGTTTACGAAATTTTATTGGGGGGCAGGGGCGTCATTTGGGGGGGGGGTCAGGGTGTGCGGTGGCACCCGTTACATTTAAAATATTCTCAATTGGCCTGCTAAAACAAGGGAATCCCCCCTTGTAGATCCGCTCTATTTTATATGGCCTGGTGAAATTTCAAAATGACACACCCAAAAAAAAAAACTGAAATGACGCCCCTGTTAGGGGGTCGTCAATAATTTTACAATATGAAAGTATTTTACAATACTGATGACTCTAGGGTAATAGGAACTTTTTTTATAAACATTTTTTGTATTTAAACAATTTAATACTAATACATTATATTATTATTAGCATCAGTAGATACTAGATAGTACCATTATATTAAACAAAAATTATATTTATAACAATAATAATAATTAATAAATACAAACAAATTAGTATATAATATTACACCTACTATTGTTCTCTTATATTTTGTATGATATAATATACTATTAATATATATTATAATAATATGCATACAATTATAGATATAATATATACACTAATTTGTTTGTTTGGTAAAGGCTGTAGATAGTACCTACTATTATAGGATTACCATTGATTATAGAATAGTCTATTCTTTAATCAATGGTATTACTAACCGTGTCAGTGGCTTTTTTTTTATCTCGTGGCTTTTTTATCCATGTCTTTTTTGTTCTAGATTTCTCATCATAATATAAATGCACAATTTCCGTCTTTGGGCAGAGTTGGAGAGGTGCTCGAATCCGTTGAATCCGTTTTGTTCACGAATAATTAAAGGCACGTGTGAATTTTGGAGTGAAAATTCGTGCTAAAATTTAGCACAACGAGTTTTTCTTTATTATTTTTATTTTTCAGGTTGAGGGTGCTGATGCAGTGAGACGTGGTCTGTCTAGCACCGCACATCCTTTTTTGTCACATACAGATGTGAAACTTGTCATGCGAATTTTGGAATGCTCGTGCAAATTCATGCTAATTACATGCTAATTGATTGTGAAAAAAAAATCTAAAATTGTTTAATGGTCGGTGCTGGTAAGACTTACGGCGTATAATATGCATTGGTCGGAGAAGTTTGTCGTAGGTAGAAATAGTGCGAAGTAGAGAGAATTGTTAACGAGATCGGGACTGAATGCAAGAAGTTTTGATATTAACGCGGTAAAGTAACTCTGGCTAATCAACCGACCAATCGATTAGTTTGCGTAAGAAGACCAAGTTAATGATAACTCGCTAGATATTAGTTATTAATAATTATTGTTATAAAGGACAGAACGCGATTGCGAACATTTTGAACGGCTATAACTATCATGCGACTTTTCGGCATCGCTATTTGTTAATTATTACAAAATAGTATAATATTACATTATTATAGTATAGGTTTTTTTATTAATCAATAAACTCAAATTTTTATTTATTTATTTATAAAATCATATTATTATAGAAATAGGATAATTACATAACTATGGGTACACATAAATCACATAATTGTATAATAAAATGTTTATTGATAATAAAAAAAAAATAAAAAAATGAACAGAAATTTGTTATGCCCATAAATAGCTTAAAAAGAGTAAAAATATATCAACAATTGTATGGTGTATAGAAAATGCTAACATAAACACTCGGTAAATGTTCATGTATCTATTGTTATTACTTTTGTGTTAAACCAAAAAACAAACTCGATTTTGTCAAAAAATTGGTTTTAAAAATGCCCGTTTTCCTTTAATTTAATTTTTGTTTTTCCCAAAGCTTTTAAAAATGATTGGGACTTTAACAAAAATCACTTCTTGAATGCTTCAACTAAATTTACAGTAGCTCTAGAAAAATGACTGGAGTTCAAAATCGAATAATTATTTTGACAACTTATCGTGTATACAAATACACAAAAAAAACACACACACATTTTATTGTAAAATCAAAATGAGATATTTTATTTTTTAGTAAGTTTTAGATACCACATCACAGTAGGTATCCTTAGCTTGCTCAACAATTATTAGTTATAGAAGTTATATGATCTTTGTTTGACATGGTTTTTTTTTGTATTGCTTTCAATCAATTTCATCATCAACTATACAATGAAATGAAAAATGAAATCTGACAACGTTGGTTGAAAAATCATTTGCAATCGTTTAAATTGTAGGTATAAACTATAGTTTATTCATTTATTGATCCACCTACCAACAATTATCGTTCGCAATAGTGCAAAAAGGTAAAACGTTTGCAATCGTGTAACACCGATCGTGCAAAACTTCTTAAATCCCAACGTCTAAGATGACGCTGTGGTTCACGATAAAAAATAATAATAAAAATGGTATATAACATATAATAATACGGTATGATTTATATAGTTGCGTCGCCCACAAACTTAATGGTCGAAGACAATGAAATGAAATAATATAATGACTAAAGTTTTTAATGCGAAGTGTGCATTTTTTTTTTTATCTTTTAGAACAACTCCGAGTTACTCAATTACACGTGTTACATCAATCCAAGTACATAATTCGTTTCATATATCAGCTATTCTGCAGATACTTTAAAAATGAAACTTTTAATTTCCATTTTCACCGTTTTCCCATTTTTAGAGCATTTTTTTTTTTAGCATTTTTCAGGTAATTTTATTAATATTTAGTGTAGGTATATTAATATATTGTACGAGCTTTCAGGGTAAACTAGGAAATACAAGAAATTTAATCAAGAAAATAATGTTATTTTCACTATAAATTATTTTGCTTTAAAGGCTTTTTCGGTACACCTAAAATATATTTTTTGCGTACTAAATATCAATTGTTTAATTTATGAATGCGATAACGCATTTGTTTATCTACAGTGATTATCAGAGTGGTATAACTACTCAGATTAAGAGGACGCCACACCCGCATGTGTTGTCTCCGTCTTACAAACGTGTAACATACCAAATTTACGCTCAGCAGTTCACGTTTTATGCCGTTAGCTTAAAAATTAGAGTGAATCGACCTATTATAAAAGTTGATGGTAAAAACTTTATCTGTGTTTTGTTGGAAATCTTTTTACTAAAATTCAGTTTTTAAGTGAGTTATGTGTGTTATAATAAATGTAAATTAAAAATGCTCATAACTCACTTAAAAACTGAATTATAGTAAAAAGATTTCCAACAAAACACAGATAAAGTTTTTACCATCAACTTTTATAATAGGTCGATTCACTCTAATTTTTAAGCTAACGGCATAAAACGTGAACTGCTGAGCGTAAATTTAGTATGTTACACGTTTGTAAGACGGAGACAATACATGCGGGTGTGGCGTCCTCTTAAAATATTTAATTATATTATTGTAGAGCAGCGGTTCCCAAACTGTGCACCGCGGTGCCATAGGGGCACCTCGAGCACTTTCTGAGGGCACCGCGGCCTACGGTTCATAACAAATAGTTTAAAATGTATAGATTTTTTTCGTTATTGATAACCTACAGCAGGGCACCGTGGCTAACTTGGGGCCCCTAAAAGGCCACCGCAGAAAAAACAGTTTGGGAACCGCTGTTGTAGTTACCCAGTTAATGTTGTTTTATTTGACTTTTTCTTATACTTTTTATTTTATTTATTAACCTGTTAGATTCAATTTAAGTCTTAAATCTGTTATTAAAAATTGGGCTTCTGCCCGTTTTGTTCAAATGAATAAATTATTATTATTATTACTATTAAAAGTCACCCGTGTCCGGGGTGATTCAAAATATATGTTACGGATGTAGGTATTTATTGATTCAAAATAAAGAAAAATGTATGATAAAAAAGTTTTTGATTTAGAAACATCTAAAATGATTTGTACATTTCATAATTTTTACAATATTTAAGGAAGATTTTGGGCTGTTAGCTTTAGCAGTGTATAAAAACTTTAAATACCTCTCAAGCATAGAGTTTTGCATTAATCAATGTTGCCCAAGCACTAAAATGTATTAAAAAAATGTCTTCATATTATGTTTGCAAAAAAAGTATAGGTTCCCATTTGAGTTGACCTCTTAATATTTTAAAGTTTACCCAATAAAACCCCTTTAATATATTGTAAAAAATTAAAAAATTTACAAATAATTTTAGATGTTTCTAACTGAAAAAACTTTCATAACATATATTTTTCTGTATTTTGAAATGGCTGTAACATAAACTTTGAATCATCCTGTATATTATATAAAAGAAAATAAGAGACATACCAAACTACTCACATATCTGTAATTGTTTTTAGATTCCGATCGAGAGAGAGAGATATATATGCCTATATGTATATAGTTTAAATAGTGATAATATGTGTACAACGATAAACTATATGTGAGTGTTTTCTTTTCTTTCTTAAAACACTATTTTAGATTAAAAATAATTGAAATTGTTTCGATAACGTTTCACAAGCGTCTATTATACTCGACTTTTAATTTAAAAAAATAAATAAAATACAAAAACATTTGTGTTAATACAGCATACGGACTGTAATTTGAACACGCATGCAGATTGTGTTTTAAAGAGGTTGATTCTTGATTTCCCTGGAGGTTTTAAAAACACATTTGAAAAATTGCGGAAAAAAAACGTTGACGTAAACACTATACGTACTCGCCCCTTTTCGTTACAGTTTGGGTTAAAACGACCTTTGCTCAAAACAGTTATTGTTGAGAATACGATGATTTTTCAGTGCTTTAAAATAATTACAAGTTCGCCTAACCTACAAACGCTGCAGACGCATTCAGAGCGATTACAAAATGAGACAAATATGTATCTGACGTCCCTATATATACTAGTTTGCCTGTATATTATATGTAATATAATGTACTCATATTATTACGAAATTATATTTTGAATTCGCAAGCACGCTAATCACTATTTTTCCTGTTCTGATTTTTGTAATGTTTAAATACACACGGTTTTTTTCTTCAAACACTTAGATTTTAAATTATATTTAAAGATTGTCCGGTGTGGACAAAAAGTTCTTTTTTTGAATGAGAACAACTTATTTTTTAAATACTATTTGATATATTTTATGTATAAATATAAAAATTCAAACCGGTGGTTTCTAAATTATTACATTTTATGTAAGCACTTATTATAATAGTCCCCGATAATAGGTTTTAGTAAGAGATGGCCTGCAACTATAAAGATTTGAAAAATATTGTTATTAGTTGTAAAAATGTTGATAAAAACTGTTCGGAGTACAATAAGAACTAGATATTTCTTAAATGGTATAAAAAAATCAAAACATCATAGTACCTACTTATCTCAAAATATGGTCTTTAAAATGTGTCAATTTTCAAAATTTTCTCAAATCAATAAAATTTAAAAATTATTCACTGATCTGCTGCCCGATTTACTACTGCTTACTTATAGGGGAGAGGGTACGATGTATATTATTAATAGAAATTATAACACACGAAAGAAAAACTCTCAGGCTTGGTTTAAAGTTTTCGGATTGTAATAACTGTTTTTTATCTGAAAGAAGTAGACTTTCTACAGCCCGCATTGAGCCCAAATTTTTATTTTATAAACCTTAACATTTTATTTATTTTAAAGTTTGAGATTTAATTTGTGAAAAACGATTTCAATACGGGCTATAGAATATTTCACTCGATTAATTAAAAAAACAAATAAACAAATTTGATTGATTCTACAGTACAAGATCATTAAACGGGTATCTGTAGAGTGTATTTTTGAGGACAAAAATGCATTAGTACAGGGAGCCCAAATTATTCATAAGAATTCCAAAAATCAGGACTCGAAAAAGTGCATTATTAAAGGATGAGAAGGAGTTTGTAAACATTGCTGGTAAATCACCCTGTAAATATATTATACAATTAAATATATATGTTTTTAAATTATTAATAACTGAAAATGTCCAATGTCAAAGTAGGTATATGAAATATATCTACATGACTATGGCCAGTATTTATATAGAACAGTGAGATACATAATATTATATTATATAATAATATGTTAAAGTTAATTACCAAAATCTTTCAAAACTATTTTTCATAAACTCCTTTTGTCAAAACTGATTTTGACTATTTAAAACTAGAACTAATCTCAAGTTCGAATGTCAGAAGGAAAAAACTAATTTAACAGAAAAATGGAGGCGTTCAAAATAAAACTTAAAACGTGCGCGACCGCAAGCGATCGTGGTAGACCAGCCGGCTTTTAAACCAATTAAGATATTTTCGACAGGCTGGCTATATAATACCTATTCATATTATAATAGCTATGGTGCTATAAGTTACATGCCATTTATATCAGTGGTAGCCAGCCTTTGAGTTTTTTTTCGCTAAGTCGGTTGCTACGCACATTGCATTATTATAGCTGTGCTAACCCATTTTTATTCTAATTTTAATGCATGTTTTTCGTAATTTTAATCGCATATTACTTTCATTCACATTTTGAAGATGTTAATAAATATGTAATAAGTCCTGAACCACGGTTATAATTTTCACAATAACACATGAATAATACCTATAGGTACATCTATAATTATTATTGTACAAAAATAATTGCACATTAGAAAAAATACCGGAGAAGTCGCTCTGCTGTGTATTAATTTTCGAGTGTTATTCATTGGTTATAGGTCCACACTATAAAGGCAACAATCTGTGTGACAAAAACGCATCCAAGCAGATACAAAGAACTAATATTGGGCCATAGGCCGTACGCACAAATTTTAATCGTAGCGTCGGCACGGCTCTCTCGTGAAAGGCATTTCCTTGTAATTCAGCATGGCCAACTCTGAGGTAGACCAACGTGGGATGTAAATATATTTTAACATTTCAAAATAAACAATGTGTGGCCAGGTGGAAGCAACGCGAAAGCAATATTCACCCGGTTGAACCGGGAGAAAAAAAAAGATACTAACAGTAATGGATGTATTAAATTTAAATTCAATTATTCGACGATTCTGAGCAAAGTTACTAGTCTGGCAGCCAAAATAATTCAAAATTTCGTCGAATTTCGTTTGAGATTATTTTAACTCATATCAAGATAAGTATATAAGGCATTTGGGTATTAATGTTTGGAACATGATAATCTATAACGTGGTTATTTGATTCGGCGGCGGAAACCAATCGTAGCATATAAATATAGAGTTACACTCACACATGATTTTTTTGCAAGTTTACCTCGGAACTCCTTGACCAGCTGACATCATCGACGGTTTCGTTGCGACTGCTCGAAGCGAAAGATTATTGCCTTAGCATTATTAACTCCACGGGCTGGTTAGTGCACTCTGTAGAACCCGCTTATTGCTTTACAAATACCTCGGCTTCTCGTGCACAATTTATAACTGTGGCAACAGTGCTTTCAGCCGTTGATAAATACTCCGTCGTTCAGTGTGAATGTAGAAGAACCGGGGTTCCAAAGGTCAGAAAAATGTCTAGTACCTGCAGGTTTGCAATCTATTTTGTACCCTCTTAATCTGCAGGATTAGATCTCCAAGTTTAAGTCTGCAAGGTTTGGACGAACATTGACAGGTGATACCGATAATTGAGTTTGTAAACTTAAACTGTTTCGTAAAGATAATAATATAACGTTGTTATTTGTTTAGGCAGGGAAAAATATCGTGGTATATAAAGTCAGATACATTACAGGACATGATTTTTTTGTTACTCAAACAGCGGTTTGTGCTCATGGTTTTTATGCAAATGCACCTCACATAGGCTTTTCCCTATACCTTTTCCTAACCTTTAAATTTAACCTCCCGATGGTTTTGTTGCGGCTGCGCAGATCGAAAGATTATTGTCTCTGTCTGACATTTATTGATGACCGTTTGATGACCGTCATCTACGAAGTGAGGATTGTTCGTTCCACGGCTTGGTTAGTGCACTCAACGGAACTTGCCTGGCTTTGCGAGTACGATTTTTGACTCTGGCCTTGATTTTGAGCGAAGACAGTCTGTAAGTCTACATAACTAAGTGTATATTATGATTTATTACTATTAATATACAATAGATTGAACTGATTTTTGCAATTGAAAATGTCATTGAGAGTATACAATATATAATAATATACTTTAAAAGTTTCAGGCACCCACGAAAAATATTTTGAAATTGCAACTATCATCGTTATTCTTCATTTAAATATCTAATTTCGTCCAAATTTGAACTTAAAATGTCGATAAAAATCAACCATTTAAAATATCTTATAGATCAATGGTTACACATTTACTACTTACGAAAAACCTTGTTTTAAGTTTTCAATATTTAGATATAAGAATTAATAAGAGAAAATACCAATGGATATTGGTTATGATTATAAATATTATCATTATTGTTATAACCATAGAACAAGCAATTAAATATTATCGCATCGAAACACAACTTTAATATATATTAAGTTTGTATGCAGGCATATGGTTTAATTACAGATAATATTCGCATATACCTAAAGAGTTTATTGTTTATATGGTACCTAGTACTCTACCTACCTATGTTTTTAAAAGTTAAGTGCTTGTAAAAATAATAATTTTAGATATCTATTGAATGATTTTATCATTATATATGATAGTATGTATAATAATCTTAATATATTTCATATACTTAACATATATTTACAGGCAAATTAAACTTTTGCAATGTTATAATGTCATAATTATAGGTATCTACGGTTTGAAACTTCTTGCTGTTGCACCTTTTTTATGTGGGCGTAGTATATTCTTTTTGTAAAATCATGAAATAATAAATAAAATAATAATAATAATAATATATAAAGCTTGATTTTGCATATTTTATTAAGAATACTATTAATTATTTCATTATTTAACAAAAACTAGAATAGCATATTCGAACAAATTTAAACATTTTTAACAAATATTAATACCACATTATCAAAGGCATATTTTCATATTAATTGTTTAGCAGGTTGGAAAATACCTTACCTTTATTTCATTATTTTAATAGTAATAAACCATATATACACTTGGTTATGTAGACTTACAGACTGTCTTCGCTCAGAATCGTTTTTGATTAGATATACAATGAGTTTATATCATTGAATTTAAATTTAACACATCCATTACAGTGGCCCACTTGACACCACCCACTGTACAGCATAGCGGTACCCACTTGTCGACCTTTTTCATTATGATTCTACGGTTTAAAATTCGATTTTGTCTAAATGTTTGTAAATATCTATAAGTCTCATTCAGCAGGTTATTAATTTATGTAATAATAAAATGTTAAATGTTATAATAGTTGTTCGGTTACATACTTATAATATTATATAGGTATAAGTGTATAATATAGGTAATAAAAAAAAAAATGTCAATAAAATTAAAACCAATAATTGTTTATGACTATAATTTAGATATCATTGTCGACGGTACAGAACATAAAGAACAAAAACGTAAACATCACGAATTTATTCATAGCCTATGATATACGTATACATCATCATTTTCATAAATGCTATTTTATGCACACAATAATATACGTTTAGGTAGTGCTAAATATTGATTAGTGTTGTGATGATGTAGCCGTTGTAGGTACTTATCAAATTTTAACGATATGTAATATTGTAGTATAATAAATTATATAACTGTAATTCAAGTATAATTATTATTTACTAGTTATTACTATAATGACTTTGGAACAATAAATTATATTGTTTAATAATAATTACTAAACAATTATTGTAAATCCCTTTAAAAACTAAAATGTTGAATGATATTCATTTTTTTCTCGTGTTAATGTACCTATATAAATGTGCAATTGATTTTGTATAATTTAATAAATCATAAAGTAGACATTAAAAATATTTATGTTTTCTGTTTTCTGATAATGTATCTATACCTATGTATTCATAAATAATTTAATAATTAATAAAATAACAAGAAGTGATTTTTTTGTTGACATTTTAGACGCATAAAAACATCATAATATTATTTCAAATGTTTTAACAGAACAGAAATCCGGACTATGTTGTATGCTAATAACTTATATTAGCGTACAACATAATACATTAATACAATCTAATAATCTATACTTCCATACTAAATTACTAATATTATAAAATACGTGAAAGTAAGTCTGTCTGTTACGCTTTCACTCCTAAACCGCTGAACCAATGTTGATGAGTTTTGGCGAAGAGACAGAAGGAACTTTGGAAACAAACATAGGCTGCTTTTTGTAGCAAAAATAAAACTTGATGCGGGTGAAATGGGGAAATATGGGATGGAAATCTGTACATCTTAACCGCTAATTATCTTACCAGTAGCGAATGATCTATATGCGTCTATACAGTGGACGCCAAATATAAGACTCGCGGACACAAATTCAGTTGTTTATTAGACTCGAAATCGCGTCCCAACAGCTGTATCCAGCTACAATTCAGTTATAAGACTCAAATCTAGAAAAAAAATAGTAGGAAATAAACTTTTTGGGGAAAACGTTGAAATAAATTGGTTTTGAAAAGTTATTTGTGTTGGATATTACTTATTAGTGGGTTCTATTCATGCCTAATAATATTGTTTGGACGCAACACATTTTTTATAATTTCAAATTGTTTACAATTACTGTTATTGTAGTGCGTAAGGTATAAATAAATTTCTGATTAGCGCCGGTTCAGTTATCACAATGTTTTTTATGAAAATGATAAAAAACAAACTAAAGTCACAAATTGTTTTTAATAAATAGTATAGAGAAAAATTAGAATATTATGACCATTAAGTAAATTATGTGAAAAAGGTTAAAGGCCAGAAATGTATAGATTATTTAGGACCGACTTATTACAATATTGTCTGAACATTAATTTTAAGAAATATCTGAGAATAAATAATATAATATTGTTAACGTTAATAAAACTTTGATCAATTTTTATTTATCTGAAATGTAATAATATTACTAAACAAACTTGTCTCGTCATCGTATTAGTTTGTTTTATTTCGTATTTGTAGTGCATAAGTAAATAACACTGTCTTTAACATGAGATTAGAGAAGGTAGATAAATCAATATTGTTTGGTTATTATTTTACGTTGTTATTATTATAAAAAAAAAAAAAAATGAATAATCATAACCATTGTTAAGACGTTGGATTAATAAATGGTTATTATTAAAGACCGGGTGTTTATGTATTTATCATATTTTTTGTTTTAAGAAATCTAAATTAATGCAGAGTGAGATAGACTCTATACACACTAGACATTACTTAAAGAATTCAAATATTAACAATTTATTATTGCATTTTTTTGCATAGTTGTTGGATTTTTACTCGCTTGGTCGTATATTTATATGCATCATGCCAGTGGCGCCGAAGTCCTAAAAATGTAGTTTGCCGAAAAATATTTAAAAAGGACACAATATCTAAATATTTGGGTAAGGTTTCTCGACGTTTCGTATTACAACAAATCTACATAGGTATGCCTACTAACTGTATTTTGCATAAAAATGCACAATAGTAGACGTTAGAGAACGTTTTATTCGTAATGACATATTTTATTGGAATATATTTTATTCTATTCAAACAATAAAACTAAATAACACGAAAATTATAAAAATAATATTATATATTAGGCGTGCAAAGAAAATGAAAATTTTTTTATTACTTTATAACATTGAGTTGGTATAATATATTCGCAGTGTTACTATTTATTTTTTTCACGTCATTCGATAACGATTTGGTGCAAAGTTTATGTTCTATTTATACAATTATATTGATTTACAAAAGTACAAAGATTAAGACGTTACCTTAACATATTTTTTCCAAAAAACTACTAAAATATTTAGATTATTTATTTTCTTAAGCGCGGTACCACTGGAAAAAATTATTGGTACAAATGAATACATTTGGAATCAATATGTGCTATCGGTAGAACGATTTGTTTTTAAAAAAGAGATTTTCAATCGCAAACCACACATACCCGTACGAAAAACGCAATGTTACTGAACACAATCAAAAATTAAGATTATAACCAAAATACACTCGTCGTATCTACTCTATCTTATCGGTAACTGACAAGGTATATCTACGTTCAATTATATTTATACAATATTATTTTTTTTTGATATGATATTCAATTAAATTTCGTTGTAGAATTTAAAGCGGGCCGTATTCAATAGACTCGCGGGCCGCCGGTTGCCGGCCACTGGTCTATATTATGCTGTTGATAGCTAATTATTGATTAGATATAGTTGATAATTATACTATAATTAACAACATTGAAATTTAATTTTATTTAATTTAATATAAATGAACATTACCCAATTCTTATCGCCGATTACGTTTATAAAAAGTGTATTATGTTTATACTTTATATATTTTTTTAATATATATTATTTATAATAATCAATATATAAAATAAATAATTACATTTATCAGAGTACCTATATTACGATTTTCCTACAGCAAAATATACTATTCAATTAAAAGAAAAAGTTTAAGTTCTCGGTGCACCAAGAATTTTTTCTTTTATAGCCCTTGGTAAAAAAAAAGTTGTTCACTGCTGGTTTATAATACACAGTTGGTTGGTATTGGCAGTGTAAATATTAGTGCGATACATTTTTTCAATTCGTGGTCCCTAGATTATTAAACATCGAGCAGCATAATCCGTAATTTTTACCAACTTGTTTGATTATTTTTGTATTTATTTAATTTCATTGTTCTCAAAATGATAAAATATTAAAATGTGAAGATGTCAATATTTACATTGGCTTTTATAGTTTATCGAAAATACATTAATTGAATTGAGCGGTTCTCGCCACTTATTTATAGATTTAAGTCAGAGCGTTATTGTCGCGAAAAAAACGTCGAGAACCATGACAGCTGTACCTACAGGGTACATTTGATAAATCGTATTTTTTTTTTTATATATAAAACCAAAATACTTACTCTTATACTCTGCATATACTCGCACACATCGACTTTACTATAAGTCTTTTATAATAGGAGAAAACTCAACGACAAAGCCACAAAGGCTATTATATATATTATGTTAAAATGGCTATAATATTATACAGGGTAGGTATATCAAAATGTGTGTTACGGTCAATTTATTGATTCGAAAAAAAAATGATGATATGAAAGTATTTTGATTAGAAACATCCAAGACGATTTGTACATTTTATAATTTTTACAATATTTTAGGGAGGTTTTGGACGGTCAACTTTAGACAATTATAAAAACTTTAGGTATATCTCTCAAGCATGGATTTTGTATTAGTTAAATTTGTTAATTTACTAAAATGTATTAAAAAAATGTCTGCATATAATGTTTGCAAATATGTATATAGGTTTCCATTTGAGTTTCTAAAGTTGACACCCTAAAACGCCCCTAATACATTGTAAACAAATATAATATGTACAATTAATCGTTTTAGATGTTGCTAAATCAAAAAATATAAAATACCATACATTTTTCTGTATTTTAAATATATTTTAGATATGCGATAAATGGCTGTAACATAATTTTTGGAAGTATCCAGTATACGCACCTAATAAAATCGAACGGCGATGTAAATATTTCGTAAAGTATTTTAATTCTTTCCGAGGCATGAGAGTAAGGGTAGAATTAACTCGTATGTTGTAACATACTGCAGACACCTACACTTTAACGTTTCAACACAGACTGTAAACATTTTATTGGCTTATAATAATATATGTCACGGGGTCAAAATTAATTTCTATGTTCCCTTCGAATAATGCACAAACACACACTCACACAGATAATATAATGTTAATGTTACCGACAATGTCCGATCATTAGGATGTATGCTAGTCGTAGGTAGGTACACAGTAAAAGCTGAAAAGCTGAATTTTATTCGGGTTTTTAGTAAAAACGTTGTGTACAACCAGCTAGGAGGCGACGCGTGTACAAATCATTATAACGTGTTAAAAATGTTTTTCACCTTTTCGAATATTATTATTAATTGTGATTTTTTTTAAACGGATCCAAAAGATCTAAAAATCGAGATTACAAGAGGCAGCTGAAAATTAAATGACAATAATTATTTTTTCAAATTAAAAGTCTACATAGAAGACTTGAAATTGTGCAGTCCTGCATAACTTATTTTTAAATTTAATAAAAAAAATGTTTGGTTCAGGTAAACTATTATGCACGGTGGTTTGAAATGTATTTTACGGAAAAATTATTGATTTAAAATAAGGAAAAATACATGATAAGAAAGTTTATTGATTTAGAAACATAATTATTAATATAATTTTTACATTCTTTTAGGGAATTTTGGGGCGGTCAACTTTGGAAATTTATAAAAACGTTAAAAATCTATCAAGCATAGAGTTTTGCATTGGTTAATGTTGTTCTAACACTAAAATATATTAAAAAAATGTCTTTATATTGTGTTTGAAAAAAACTATAGGTCCTTATTTGAGTTTCTAAAGTTGACCCCCTAAAACGCTTCTAATATATTGTAAACAAATATATTATGTACGATTAATCATTTTAGATGTTTCTAAATGATAAAACTTTCGTATCATACATTTTTCTGTATTTTGAATGATTTATATTTTATATGATAAAATGGCTGCAACTATAATTTTGAATCACCCTGTACGTATACAGTCCGATCATTAGGTAAAGCTAGGATTTATGTGAATCTACAATTGACACAGTAAAAGCTGGAAAGCTGGATTTTTTTTCGGGCTTTTAGTAAAAACGTTTTGTAATTCCAGCTAGGATATCGTACAAATCATATGACAGTAAAAGCTGATTGATTCACAATAAAAAACTAGTGAGCTTTTTAAATCGTCAATAAGATCAATGAGAAATTATTAAGACTGGATCATAACAAAAAATTGACAATTAATTAAATACAAAAAATAAATTATTATAAATAAACAACAATAATTGTTCATCGACATAGATATTTTATTTTTTTTGAAATAGTTATAATCATAAATACCTACGTTATTGAAATAAATGACTGATAGCAACTAAAGAAAAATAAATAAACAAATTAGGAAAGTTCACCTCGAGAGCATGACAATAGTTTGCGGTTTCTGCGCTTTTTTAATATTTTAATAATACGAAATAAACTATAATTCCGTTTACAATTTATGAAGAATTTGGTTACCTTTATAATATTATTTTGATAGGTACTTATTTTTCAACATTGTCTAATAAGAGTCTATATTATATACTCAGATTTTGATATTTTTTTAATGGAACTTTGAATAAACATCGGGTAGAACTGTTATTAAGACAAACAATCGCAACCAATTTATGGACAGTAAATAAATATCTTAATGTCAACAATTGTAACTATAATAATATAATAACTAATAGACGGACGCCGGACGGACGGACGTCACAACGAGGATGTAAGCACTAAGCAGGTGACCTAACCAAAAAAAAAAAAAATGATTTAAGTAAATTCTCAATTATTATTTTATTTGCACAGTCTATTGTGGCACCCACATACAGGAATATACATCCAATTATTATTCGCTAAAATTGCGTTTTTGTCGAGCTAAGGTCGAGACAGACGCTTGTTGTTGTATTTAAATTTGGAACTCGTGATATTGAAGATCATTTATCTTTACATAAGTAAAATGGTTTCTCAGTTTATAATATGATTTGCTATGATATGTAATAGTATAGGCGTCACAATATAGTAGGTACATATTATTTACACTTTGTGCAAATAAATAATTAATTATTTTTCTTAAATTATTTTATTTTTACTCCTTATAAATGATTCAATCAATAATGATTATAATGGTTTACTTTAATAATATGTATAGGAAGGACGGATATAGACGTACGGACGTCACAGCGCGGATATAAGGTATAACCTAACCAAAAATAAATTATTTAAACAAATTGACAAATTATTATTTTATTTGCACAATATTGTGGCACCCACATAGAATATACATCTTATATTCACGACACTTATGTGAGCTAAAGTTGAGTCGTGCAATTGTTGTTTTATTTAAATTTTGAGAACTCGCCATGTGGAAAATCATTTTTCTTTACATAATAGCAAATTGGTTTCTCAGTATAACATTAATTATTGTGCTTTATGAAGTAGTATATTAGGTGTCAGAATAGTAGGTACATGTTTACACCTTGTGCGAATAAATAATAATTGTTTTTCTTAAATTATTTTATTTTTATGTTATATAAATGGTTTTATATCAATAATGATTTACCTTCATAATATTTAAACGTACAGTTACAAATTTCAAACAAAATAAATGCGTATAGCAAGTGAATGTAAGATTTAAACTTGGTTTTTATTTTTTGATTATTATCATAAAAATCATATTAGTTTTCTGTATGGGGATCAATCAGCTTAACATTATTTATTTGATTATATGTATACACAGCCAAACCATAATAACGAACATCAGGCATGCAAATGTCTACTAAAATATCATATTATATAGTATATAAATTTATGATTTCATACTTGATTGTATAATTCTGATCAAAAAAAAAAAAATTTAATTAAATAAATAAATATTATTTTTATTATTTAAATTTATTTTTTTTTTTTATAAATAAAAATAAAAAGGAAACGGTTACCTACTATTTATATCAGATATACTTATATAGAATTTCTATATATAAAAGTACCTACCTACCAGATATTATGTACTCGGGAACAATAATTATTTTATTTGTCGAGTCTTTTGCTGACACTGTGATAATATACCCTACGAGTGTATAAAAACAGAATTATTATTTAAAAAATCTATACCGATTCGCTAATTACTGACATCATATCGTATAGTGTAATATACGCGATGACAAAATAGTTGTTCAATAAATAAACAAAGTTCAGTTTTTATTAATTATTGTTATTATTAAAATACGCGCAACGCATATTCGCAATATTATACTCGTGTTATACAAAATATTCAAAATACTATAAAAAATACTTTTAAAATACCATAAAATACTAGCTGTCCCGCACGGCCCGTGTCAAAAATTTGTTTATTTTATAAGTATATTTGTTTATATATAAGTATATTTAATTGTTTAAAAAATTAAAATCAATAGATACATATTTCCTATATATATATTAACCTGTTAAATTTTAATGGTTTTATTAGATTAAAATAGAAAAAATTAATGAAACTTGATAAATAAACCAGTGTGGCGATTTGAAGAATATATATATATATATATATTTTTTTTTACTGAACTAATTTTGATTCTAGATTTAATAAATAAATAATGACGTTAAGACAAAATACAGGACGTTTTAAATTTTTTTTGATTAATTCCCAGCATGGTTTATTTTCAACAGGACAAAAAAAAACAAGTCGTCTGTCTCAGTAGAATCAATCATTAATATTGTGTCGTTAGGTTCATTGCACAATAATTATATACTGTGCCATATATTGTATATTATATTATAATACATTCGATAACATTTTTGAATGCAATGTTTTCGGAAATTAATTATTTTAATTGCCAATCGTACCATAAAATAGAATAATTAGCAAATGGGCTGACAGACCGTCTTGCTCAGAATCGTTTTTCGTATGCAATGATTTAATATCATTGAATTTAAATTTAACACGTCCATAACAGTGACCAACTACACTTCACCTAATGTACAGCTGACCGCCAGAACCCACTATTGTCTCTTGCCCACCTTTTTTGCTTTTTAAATAAAGTGTACATACATATGTTTTTAGGTTTTTAAGCACAATATAAAAGTCCTCAGCAATTATTTTAACTTACATAACCTACTTGTCTTGAGTTTGTTTTTTATGGATCGAATAATGTAGTCCGGAACAGCGCTTCTGCAATATTATATATTATAATATAATTGTTTATTATAACGACGATACGGTCTTATCAAGAGGGGGTTTTTTTTTTGACACATTCCATTCCATAAAGACGAAACCTAATCTCTATGGACCATATAATGAGTCGAAATGGTGTATTATTTTCAACAGGACAAAAAAAACGCGTCATCTGTCGCAGTAGAATGTATACCAATCATTTATGTTGTTAGGCACATGGCACAATATTATATATATAAAATACATAGACTTTTATCTAAACAAAAAAAAATGCATATAATATATAGTTTCTGCTTCGGATCTGATTCACCGTCAAACGATTTTCAATATTATTATTTAATAACATTCTTGTAGACGTAAAGACACAATAATATTATCATCGTAGGAGGACGCGGGGACCTGCACCATCGACTAAACAAAAGCCATTATAGTGATGTAATAACCCAAAAATAATTTGTTTTCTGTTTTCTGGCGATAAAAGTTACTTTTTCATGACGCACTTGAGTGTTTTTTTTTATACAATAATAATATTATTTAATGTAAAATATATAATATACGATACTAATGGTGTTTTAAACACTTTTTACGTTATAACATCGTTTAAAGCGTTTAGACTCGATATAGTCTGAAAACACAGTTTTTTTCGAGGCGCAATTTAATATTATAAAAATATATATATTTTTATTTATTTTTTAAAAATTATGTTTAAGGCATCTACTGCATGGTTATTAGCCACCAGTTTATTATTTAAATTAGAAACACGTTGCATTAACATCACATTAAATTACTATTTTATATTTATTATCATATTTAATAATTTAATAGATAAAATCATAATAATAATAAGGACTACCTATCTATAATAATTATTGTTGCTGTTGATTTTTTCTCAATACTTTTAGTCCACAGCGCAGATTTAGGAAGGGGGCACTCCAATATTACACACATTTATAATTTTTTTTTTTTCTAAACACATTTTGCGTTATTACATCGTAAAAAACGTTCAGACTAGATCATCTGAAAACACAGCTTTTCGAGTTACTTTATATTGTTTAACGGTGCGAACTATTATAATACGCAATATTTAGGATTTTGAATTTTAAATATTTCACTTGACATTTTTAATTGAAATATTTTTTAATTGAACATTTTACGTTTCTTGAAATCTATCAATGAAATCATGAAACATATTTTTTTTCGTTTAAGCGTATTCGGTTGTAGACAGTTAGAAATTATTATTGATTACACACAGAAATCGTCGATAATGAATTACCTATATCGACCAAGGTTAACGAATTACTATGTTAATGAATAATGATTATAAATTAAGTATAAACGGTATTGTTATATTATTATCGGTTATCACTTACCAATTGGCTATTAATTATTATTTATTATTTATTTACTATTATTCAATACCTACGCGATAAACCGATTTTTTAAAATGTTGTATTGCCGTAATGTCTATGACTATATGTAAACTTTTCAAAATAATTAACAATTTTTTTTTCTCACATAAATGAGTTAATATTACACGAAAGTTGCATGCAGTTTTAAAACCCTCATAATAATAACAACAATAATAATAAATACCTAATAAAGTAATAATAATTTTTGGACTGTACATTATGTAATTTGGCTAACAGATTTCCATGCCATGCTCGGTATTTTATTTTTAATGATGAGATGACAGTGATTTAAATGTTTTTTTTTGAGAAAATTCCATTTTGATATAATATTACAACGTCGTACCTATTCGTTGGAAACGCGTTCGCACACAGTAGGTGTCATATATAAAGAGGTAATAATAATGTTTAAATCTTACACGACGACTGGATTGTATATTTATTATTTACTTCTGTACGTGACCGAAACCGGCAATAATTCACGGTAAATTTGATAGTATTTTTTGCAAATAATTTCATATATTTTTTTTTTTTTATTATTGATCGTTATAGCTTTGACAGTATATAGGCCATTATAGCTTTATAAATTTAAGCATTATGTATACATCTGATACAATTGGTTACAATATTTACGACTTATAACTATTTAATTGTTAAATGTTTTTTCTGCGTACATTATATGGACTTGAGGAAAGACGAGATGCTTTCTGGTTGGCAGTCGGGTCCGGTTACATCGTATAAGTTCGTTGGTATGTTGTGTTTTATCCTTTCGCATTCGTTTGATCCGCAATTTCATATATTAACAACACATTTCGTGGATAAACAGTATAGGTATAACATTGTTTAAAATAATATAACAAATATAAACTAAATATTGAAATAATAATTTGAAACAGCTCTCCGATAAGACGACTGATCGAAAATGATATTAAAAATGATAAAATTTCAATATTCACAAATTTATGATTTTTAAGTACAATTATTTAAAGGCTTTTATATTGTAAAAACTATAATATGTACCTATTAATTTTAAGAATCCTATACACGAGTGAATAGCTACAGAATTTGAAATTTGTATACAAATAATTGATAATGTTGTTCTTAAACTTAAATGTTAAATGTTTATTAGGATCGCGGTGAATTGGTCGAGAACAATTTATCGCGGATATCAGAACAATTTTTAGCTGTTTAGTTATTTTATTATACTAATCAAGCGAATTAATATACACACATTTGAGAGTTTTTATGTTTATTATTTTAAGTTATTCAAATACTCTTATTTATTTATTTTTAAATAACGGACAGTCAATCTGATTTACAAAGTGATTAACACATATAATAATATAATATACTATCATAGGTACCTATGATACTGAAATGATATGAGGTAATAATTTGTAATTTTAAAATTACGTTGTTTGGACGAACCTTAGCACACGAGATAATTGAACTGACAATAACTTCGAGAAGCTTATACGGTCGTTATCGACTTGTCGTCATCTATTCCGTTGTTTGTACCTACCACTTTGTCACTACATAATAATAAATTGTGTTTGTGTTTAATTTTTTCCATGCCGGTGCGATATTGTGTGTGTCGACTGTGTTTTTATTGTATAATAATGGAATTTATAATGAGTGAAAAATGCAAAAACATTATTGTCGAGCTTTACAAGCATTTTATAATATTATACTGTATAGCATGAACTATGGTTAATCATAGTTCATGGATGGCGTATATGAGCATAGTACCTATCAAATATTCAAATAAGTAATGGAAACTGGAATATTATAAACATATTTTATATATGAACACGTTTATGTTTTAAGCTTACATCGAATATGACAACAAGAATGGAGACTAGTAGGAAAAAAAAACTCAGAGAAATAAAATCCACCACACTTTGGGAACACGCGATGTTTCACTCCCTCGCAGCACTCAATTAACAGATTAAGAATTGGACACACACGAACACCTGATGATAGCAACAAAGAACAACGCGGAAATGGCCAACATGCGACATGGAAACTTCGGTTAAACACAATATACTAACAGAATGCTTCCAGACGAAGGACTCTTGCACAGTGGTGGTCAAATGATTTTGTCATGGGGGGGGGGGATTTGTCATGATTTTTTAACATGCATTTTTTAATCATTAAAGTATATAGTTTATGGTTATGCCTAACATAATCTTTTTAAATTAAGGTAAATTAGTACTTTATTTATAACAATATAATATAAACAATATTTGTATTATATTATTAAATCTATTTTTTTGTTTTTTGGCTCTAATTCGTCCAATACTTTGTTGGAGGTTATATTTGACGTGATGAACGATGAACAGCCATGGTGGCCAGCCATTGAGCGTGGTAATTCCAGTTTATTTTGTATATAAGGCTTTTTTATATTGGATTTTCTACATAAGAATGAGGCTAGAATCTAGATAATAATATTATACGATATACACCATGGTCGATGACACAATGTATAAGAATATAGTCATATGGACATATTCCGAGGAAACTTAACAGTTAATTAAATTTTGTTTCGAAAAAAAAAACAAAATTTAATTCATTAAGGGGGTTCTAAGCGATTATATTGTTCATACATTTAGACCAATAAGCTGGCGAATAAAAACATACTTCTAGTGGTCCAATTTTAATTTTGAAAACAATTTTGAATTCGTTAGCCTCCTTTCTATGATATGTAGGAAAATCTTTTGAATTTGTTTGCCTTTTTGGCACTTTTGGCAAAGTAATTTTGAACCGTACTTCAAAAACTATACAACATTTCCAAAATCTATTTCCTACAAAGCACAGAATAAAGGATAACAAATTCAAATCATTTTTTCAAAATTAAAATGGGACTACTAGAAGTATGTTAATTTTTAGCCAGCTTATTAGCATTGACCGTTGTCTCCGTGTGTTCAAGAATATTTTCGACCGTGCCTTTGATGACGTGTGCATGGGCGTACGTGTGCTATATAACACAGTCGTCCCGTCCGCCCGCATTCACACTAATAATCATTTACGACTAACACAAAGATTAAGGGCGGCTACGACAATATTAGAAATTGCCTAAATTGTTCTCCTTAAATAAAAGCCACTAAGAGCAGCATTATAGTACAATATACAGAAATTAATGTAATTGTTATAAATATTAAAGAAAAAAAAGTTCACGGGAGGGAGGGGATCCATCATACATTTTGTATAGAATTGCCAATTAAGAATTGGACACACATTGCACACACACACACACGAACACCTAATGAGCAACAAAGAACAACGAGGAAATGCCCCACACGTGACATAGAAATGTCGGTTAAACACATACACTAACAGAATGCTTCCAGACGAAGGACTCCTGCAGACTATCACTCCCTTACAATCACAACACTCTCATCCAACCCAGCTAGTTGAGGTAAATTGTTCTTCGATTTCTCAAAGAGACGAACTTGTTCCAGAAAATATAATGTTAACACTTAGTTTCATATTTTTTTCTTTCTTCTACTCTATTTTGTATTACATGTAAAACAAAAACGTATCAGCATGTAAAATAATATCTACGAATTGTAATTGTACTTGTAATTTGTATTTGTCGAAACGTCAATAACCATGGTAGTTGAGGCGTATGAATAAATAAATAAACATTTTTTTTATATTTTGTACTAGAAAAAATAATTAACAACCATTTATGTATACATTGTATAAACACAAAATGTATTATTACGAATTGCATAAGTTAGAAACAGTCTTTTGTTTTCGTATACAGTAAATAATTAATATGTCCGTGTAATTCACCACAGAACGTCTTATTATATGCTATTAACTATAGGTACTCTACGGTTTTGACTATTTATTTTTTGAAGATAATTTAAACATTTAACCTTAGAAGAATTTGAAATTCCGAATACTGTGGAAGAACCTTATGTTTATGTGTCAAGCGAATTAACCCCAAATTCAATTATGTGTGAAGAAACAATACAAAGTTCAAACTCCTCGCAAGTATTTAAAATACCAAAAAAAATCAAAAAAGTTGAAGATTCTACAGAATTTTTATTTTTAAAAAGTATCGTACCAGATTTCAAAAAACTAAACGATAAAAATCAGCGGAGATTTAAAAGTATTATTTTGAGTTCACTAGACAAATTACTTGATGATCAAGAAACTACGATTACTTCAACAATTACTTACTCAAATAACTTAATGCCATCGTATTCAAACCAAGAACCAATCCAACAGCATACACATTTTCAGTCTCAAAAATCATCGAATAATGAAACCGAAACGGACGGCGATACTGCACAGTTTCACTATTCTGAAAGTTTAGAGTGTACTTCTTCAGAAAGTTCAAACTCATGGCCATAACACAAGTTAAGTTACATTTAAAAATAAAATATCCTACCCACTTTAACACTTAACGAATTAATACATATTATCTGGCATCTATATTTTTTTTTTTAAATAACTAATACAATAATTAAAGTATTTAATGAAGTACGTGATTAAAAAACTAATGTTATTATAACAAGTTATATATGTTGTATCACTTGTATAATGAAAATGTCCTCAAGGTCAATTTTAAAAGTTTATTTATTTACTTCCAACACACATAATATATTAAAATAAGGCACTATTATCATTATGCACAGAACACTTGAAAAAATTATATTTTATAACTTTATTTAATTTAATTTCACTTACCATAGAGTGATTAATAATTTTTCATCTGGTCTAATACTCATTCTGAAGTTGGCGTTAGGATTTTGAATTTCTTCGGTTATTATTTTCAAAAGATAATCAAAGGTTTCGGAACTTACAAGCTTAATATTTTTAAATTTTAGCTCAGTCATTATGAAGTTTACGAAAAAACATTGAATTAAGTTACTTTTTGTACGTTTTTTATTTAAAGTATGAACAGACGTTTTTTTTGGTTTTTCATGACGTTTAGTTTCCAACAAAAAATACCATAGTCGGAAGCCATGTTGGTGACTAAATATGATTTCACTTTTTTTGCTTTTTTGGTATGCTACATATTATGCTGCTTTATTATGACTGAGTCAATTTGGAGCAAAATTACACAAATCGCTTCCAGCTGTTTTTCTTTTCTAGTGTGCGGTGGCCCTTAATGTGCACATATTATAAAATTATTCAAATTCAAATCCATTTGAACGAAATTTAAAAATTCAATTATAAATTTAAATGTTCTAAGCATTTATAATATTTATCTATTATTTTGATCAATGTACATAACATTATGTATTTCCATATATCGAGCTGTCTAGAATCAATATTTCTTTGGATCCTGTACCACTCCACCCTGCTCATCTAAACTTTAAATACCTAATTATTATACTTCCTAAACTATTCGTCCAAAATTCGTCCAAACTATTTTTCATAAATCGAAGTTCTCCAAAAAAAGTGTCGTTAAAAAAAAAATTATAAAAAAAATGATAACGATAAAAAATAATGAAATAGACAGTTTTAGACAGTAAAGTTATGTAAAACAAATATTTTCAATAACGTTAATGGTTTTGAAATTACGAGTGACTTCTACTTAATAGATCCTACATTTATAATTTTATTTTTGTCAAAAACTTAACTGAAATTAAAGTATAAGCGAATTATTCTTATTTAGATTTTAAAACCGTGCAGTACCTATACAGTAGATAGTCAGTTGTGAGTAATGAATGTGTTTTATTAAACCATTAAAACCAAAAATGTCATAAACATTTAACTTTATGGTTTGTTAAAATCAATTGTAAAAAGGTAAGTTATTTCTTCGCTCGCTCGCTTCGCTAATATTACCTTGATAATTTGACTTGATAATTAAATACGGGTAATATACCATTACAATATTGTCAATATTTAAAGACAATTTTTTTATTTAAATAAAATCCATACATTTTGTGTATAGTTGCATGTCGGGGCAAGTAATTGTTTCAACTATACCTATTCTATATTAAGCGTATTGGACTCTTTTTAAAAATAATTCAAACAGTTACTAGTCACCAAAAGTACCGACCTTATTTTTATTTGTAATTTGGCCATACTTATCTCAATTCCATTTAGTTAGTTTTTTTCAATTAAAGTATTTTTTTGGGGATAGAAATAGAGAAGTTACCCGTTTCCGCCAAAAGTATACGGTTCCCTTTTCCGCCGATTTATATTTATATTTTGGCTGAAACCGGCTATTCCCAGAAATAGTACCCCTCCCCTCGATACCCCTTAGTGAGGCACTGAGGCCTATGATTATAAGTCATAACGACGATGACGTATTGTTGGCCGGTAATTATTGCGTTCAGAAATAATCATAAATTATATTATTATTATTATTATTCGACGTATAATATGTCAACACAGGCCCGGATTCGGATGTGACGATATAGTTACAAGTATTATTACTATATGAGATTCGTTTATGATTTAATACCTACGACATAATTATATATAGGCTTTATAGCTCATATTCGACATCACACCTGCAGCGAAATTTGGGCTTTTGATATATTTTATACGAGTGAAATTAATAATAATAATTGTAGTCCATTTATATCATTGTATAATATGACGTAAGGTCTCAATTTATCTATGTACCATATAGGTACCTAAATGAGATTTGTTATGGCACGAAATTGACTATTTTACACGTAACAGCTGCTGACCAGCACAGGCGATTTATAAGTCGCTTGTAAAGCATTTGAGTGTTCAAATACATTTAACCACTCAAATACGAATTATAAGCTATTTCTCGAAGTGTCTGTATTTAAAACCAAATACTCCAGATACTTATTTTTTGGATTATATATTTTCTATTTAAATTTTTTAAAACAAATTAAGAATTTATAATAAATATTTTTTTATTCAATCGAAAATGCATATACTTCAACAAAGAAAACCGATGAGTGTTTTATAGGTATACTTTGATTTAAAAGGTAAAAAATAATAAAAAAATGTCGAAGTATTTGAATATATCTATAAATATATCTATAAATGCTTTGTATTTGTGGTCAAATACTTTTTTTACCGACTATCAAATACGTATTTTAAATACTTTTCAAAATAGGTATCCTGTCCGTATCTGTGCTAGCATGAATACTTTTAAAAAAATTCTCTTGCAAGACTATAGAAACACTGGTGATATTCAATGTTTTTAATTTGGTTCAATATAAGTATAGAAACGGTTAATTTAAAAGTTTATTATCTGTTGTAACTTAAAATGTTATCGCTATGTTAGTACCATCAACTACCTTAAAACTGTGTAGTAGATAAAAGCTAATGGAATCAGTAGACGAGTAAAACTACTGGTATAATTAGTGTTTAGCAAAATCATGTTAGACGGGTTGATTGTAGATAAAAGGGGCGATAACTGAAAAGTTATTGTGGAATTTTTGGAACAAGACAGTTTAAGACGTGGAAAATTGTCTGAACGTCTTAGAAGACGTAGAAAGAAATATACCCAAAGCCCAGAGGTGGTTGGTATGAGACCTTAAAAAAAGATTAGCCCTGCGAAAGTATGAAAGCTACAGACTTGACAGTAATAATAAGAGACCGGTAAAGTACTAAGGTTTAAATTGGTCCTATCCTTATCGTATAATATCGTCGGTGGAAACTGCAGGTGTAATCCTCATTTTTTTCTCTCCAAAAGTGAGGTTAAAATTGAATACGATTCTTGACACATAAATATACACATTCTGGCAAAGCAATATAACCCACAAACGAGTATTTCTGGTCCAAAGTTGAATTTTTCTTCGACTAAAACAACGTAACCCTCGTAAATATTGCTAACTGACGCGTTGGCCACGACATCATTGATAGTTACGTTACTTGAAATAATATTCATTATTTTTTCCAAAATAGTGTGACCCAAAGATATCCCCAAATCCCTGATTGGTGTAACCATCAATGACTTTTATGATAGCCGGATACTGTCTTAACGTTATACACGCTATAATATCTCTACTTTGGTAAATAATTCAATTATGAACTACTCAATTGTGTGCATATTATGTCAATTCAATTCCCAAATAGAATTACAAGATATTTTGTAGCTTAACAATACAAAACGATGAATTTGATTATTTTAGTGTTCCCAGTAAAATTAGTGATTATCGAAGCGTCGTTACTATATTTACTTAATGTAGCAAAATGATATGGGGTGCTAGAAATGTACGGTTAGCGTATAGCGAATGTTATCATTATTTTGTCGCTACCTACAATTTATTTGGTGATAATAAAAATAGGGATAAAAATACTATATATTTTATTTTATGATAATGCGATGAGTGTATTAGTAAATATAACTGCCCTGGTTCAGCCCACGATTAACTCTCGTGGCTCTCAAATCCCGTCTAAATCAGTAAAAAATTATAAACTACCAATTTTCGATGAGAACATTTTAAAAAAAAATGCAGCGAAAAAGTACTTTTTTATTATTTATTTTTTTTAAAATTTTAAATATTTATATTAATAATTTAAAATAATATATAGGTACATTCAACATAAACGTTTAAAATATATTTTAATATTCAAAATAAAGTACTTATAAAGTATTTTGCATACTTTTAAAATGTATTTGTATTCAAATATTTGTGGAAGACACTTATTCGAATACAATAACTATACCCAGTATTTAAATACGTATTCTGAATACATTTAAAAGTATCCGTAACTAGTGTAATGCTACACACATTATAATATTATATATCATTAAAATAAATACATTTAGATTTAAGAAAACCTATTATACATAAAGGTCCATAATTATAATAATTAACTACTTATACCTTTAATGTCACACACATTATAACATTATATATCATTAAAATAAATACACTTAGATTTAAGAAAACCAATCATACATAAAGGTCCATAATTATAATATTAACTACTTGTCACCTTATGCCGATGATTGGGACATGACGCAATTACTGTTTGATCTTAAGGGCGGCATGTCACAATCATTGTCTATTTAAGCATACACCGCACATACAACGGGGCTCAGTCGCTCACTCCATAGCCTATGTCATCATGTCTTTTTTATATATATTAAATCATTCTATGTTCTTTTAAATAAACTAAATCAATCACGATATCGTTGTCAAAATTTAGTATATCTCCTTTACCTTCCTATTAACTGGTCAAAATCCAATATCAACATCGGTAAAGATTCATAGAGTCCACAAAAAGGTAAGTGATACTATTTATCGGGAGATATATTATATTCATAAGGAAAAACTCTCGTATTCACCCCCGATAAAATACCACGTCAAGTGTGTAATTTTCATGTAATGAGTTAAAGATATAAAATTAAGCAAATCATACAATTAACCCTTATGCAAATGCATCTACTATTTTAATTTAAAGCGCTTAAACATTTTACTATATTAAATTAATTATATTATTATCATTATTTATATCCTAATACCATATTTTTAAATCATTACACAAGACTGCAGTAGTACTACCTAGTGTGTTTGAGCAACCTGCGATACGGGGATCATATAGTAATGTATTATTATTAGGTACCAACGTTTTTATACCTTTCAGTCGGCGTATGTGCAGTTTACCTCGTTAAAACGGTTTACTCCGCCGCCGGTTAGGTTAGGTGAAGATCCTGTGAGGAATTCTGTGAATCGTCACAACTCCGCGTACATAGGGTACATTTTAAATTATTTTGTTTGAATATTTATTAATAATTTAAAGTATACTTTTGGGATAAACGCACTAAATAATATATTTTAATATACAAAATAAACTAAACAAAGTAGGTAGGTACTTGTAAAGTATTAATTATATTCAAATATTTTTTACAGACAGCATAACTCGAATACATATTAACTATGCAACACGGATACCAAGTATTTAAATACGTATTCTGATTACATATTTTAAAGTATTCTCAACAAGACTGCAGTAGTACTGCCTATAGTGTGTTTGCGCAACCCGATACGGTGATCCTATATTAATGTATTATTATTAGGTACCAACGTTTTTATACCTTTCAGTCGGCCAGCCGGCGTATGTGGTAACCTCGTTAAAACGGTTTACTCCACCGTTAAGAATCGTCAGAACTCGGAGTACATAGGATACATTGATAACCTAGCTAATGTCTAACTCGACCTGACTAAAATAAAATAAGTACATCTGAAATTCTCGAATTAATTAAAAAAAGTACCTATTTATTAATAATTTAAAGTATACATTTGGGATAAAAGTACTAAATATATTTTAATATTTTAAACTAAACAAAGTACTTATAAAGTATTTATATTCAAATATTTTCGAAAGACAGCGTAATTCGATTACATATTTTAAAGTATTCTCAACAAGACTGCGGTATAGTACTACGCCTATAGTGTGTCTGCTCGACCAGCTGATACCACGGCCGTGATCGTAGTTGGTATTTATATTGTTATTATTATCATCGACGTTGTTTTATAGCTCTCAGTCGGCGTATATGTGCAGCAGTTTATCTCGTTAAAACGGTTTACGCCACCGTTAAAGAATCGTCACGACTTCGCCTTATACCTATACGGAGAAAACAACGAGGACGAAGAATAAATTATATTATTATTATTATTATTATGATATAGCTGCCGGCAAATAATATAATATATTATTATTGTCTTATATTATAACGGTTTCGCGGGCACACGCACGACTCGCGCGCTGCTGTGCAGTAGCAACTGCTCTTTCCGCGGGTTTATACTATTGTAAACAGCCTCGGGGTTTGGATTTCTGCGTAAACGCTTCTTCTTCTTATTTGTATGTATTTATAATATTAAAGTCATTTCCGTATTCGTTTCTTGCAGTGATTCTATCGTATCGCACGATAAACCGTATTGTTTTGGATTCCGCGTGGCAGCAAAAATAATATGCTCTGATCAGCAACAGCCCCGCGACAGAGGTTTCCGGTATAGCAAATCCGACCTATATTATATAGCATGTGGTTATAGGTACTTTCGGGAGATCAGAATTGAAAACTATCAGTTATTTTCAAAATAAATACAAGCACATTTTTGTCAAAATGTCTATAAAATTATTAAAATAATTATTTGATAATCTCGGCTGACAAAAAGTTAAACAGTCTTCGCATAGGTAGATCGTTTTGGATTTATTTTAGTTTTTTTTTCTTCAATAAAAATACCAGTACATTTTTTTTTGGTTTTATGAAAAAAACTAAATATTGAATACAAGTTTTTTTGTTAGTATTGTTATAATACCGGAATTTAAAAAAAAGTTCTCAGCTTCGAAAGTAAAAATATTGGTAGTAATTCCACAAATATTTTTAATTAAGTATACAAAAAATAATAATAAAAACGGTCTGCAAGTGGGTACTGATGTGCTATTCAGTAGGAATCGAGTGGATCACTATAATGGATGTGTTAATTTTGAATTCAATTATCTAAAATCATTGTATACGAAAATTCTAATCGAAGACTGTCTGTCAGCCTAGATTACTAAGTATATTTTATGATATTATTGCTATCAAAGTAATTCGTTTTACTATTGATACAATAGCTGGTTGAATTAATTTTTGAAGAAAACATTGCATTTGTAAATGTTATTAAGTGTATAAAATATATTCATATATTTTAAAATTTTTCGTATGTGCTTGAAAATATCATTCATTTGAATATCTAATTTCGTCCAATTTTAAACTTAAAAAGTCTATAAAAAACAACCATAATGATTTATATTTTTAAATTTGTAGTTACTTACGAAAAACCTTGTTTTAAATTCTCATTCCTTAGCTATAAAAACTGAAAATTTTATGCATTTTTAACTTCAAAATAATTTTCAAACATTCTAGATTTGGATGAATTTTGGTCAAAATTTGAACTTTAAAAGACAATTGTGGCTGTGTATTTTTACTATTTTTGAACTACTATTATAACAACTTGAAAAACCTTGTATTTAATTGTTAAGCTTTAAGTCCGGTCGAAAAAAATGATATCGATTAGATTCACTTTCCCACTAGAAAAGATACTGACAAAGAAAATCGGAGCATTATTCGACTATTTATCGTGTAGGTATACAGAGAGAAAAAACACAAATCATTGCAAAATCAATACATTCTTCGATCTGCTCAGAATTTAAAATTAAACCAACCTACCTATCGTATTACTATAATAGTACGATAAACTACAGTATTTAAGCAATATCAAAAAATATGTCATGAAATATTCTTAGTAACGCGCAATATGAGGACAGACAGTCTTCGATTGGAATTATTTTTCGTATCCAATGATTCACCATTGAATTTAAATTTAAACACACAATATAATGACTAAACTACATGATAGTTACCTACCTAATGACGAGGTATACTCGACATCTACTGTGCAGCAGAGTGGTTACCTAAACTTGCCCGCGTTTATACTTTTGACCTTCCAAAATACTAACAATAGATTTACTTTCCTACCAGAAAATGTATTGGAGTTGGAGTTTGAAGCACTTTTACTGGTCTGAAACGTGATGACAGATACACAAAAATTACAATCCCCTCAGAAATTGAAAAATATTTATTTAATATACCGAGTGATACATTTTACGTAAAGCACACATTACTTCAAAAAGACGTATCAACGTTTTTGAAAATATTTTTCTTACATCATTTTAAGTCGTTTAAAAACCATTTTTTTCTAAAATAAATATATGTTTACTGTTTTTAGATTAAATCGGTTATTTGTTTAGTGTCAACGTGCATTTTTTATTTCCTATTTAAATACAGAACATTTTTGGAGTACTTTACCATGTACACAATATTATAAAATATTAAATCAAACTACGTTATAAGAGCAGTATAAAAAAAAAATACGTTCCATGAAAATATATACTTAGGACTAGTAAGATCAGGACTACTTTGGACAAATCGTCTTCGCTCAAAATTGCAATAATTGCAATGATTGATAATTCAAATTTAACACATTTTGTGGTACATTGCTGCGGTGTCATACACAACGACTTGGTACACTCGACAGCTGCTATACACAGCAGAATGGATATCTACGTTCCCACTTTTTTTTTTTTTGAAATTCGAGATTGTTTTGCTTTTCGTGCCGTTTTATGCGCATAAATGATATTTTTTCTGTTTTTCGCTACCCTCCCCAACCACCCTATCCCCATGCAAGATATTATGGAATTGTTGCACGAAAGTATGTTGGCCGTTGACACGCGCCAGCTTGAAGCGTCTGCGGAATTATTCATATTTCATACAAACAATAAAAATATGCAATCGTTTTTCAAGCTGCAGTTTTGAGTTTTATTTTGTATAATATAAAGTCCTGCATAGTATAGGTACGCGCCGTGAAATGTACGAAAGTGTATTTTCTTTTTTTTTTTTTAATATATTATGATTCATAATATTATTAGGTATATTTGGAAATATCAAGTATATAGGCGCATATTAGAATTTGAGCTATTTCGAGCAAACAAAGATACTGAGAGTGGAAACATGAATATTTAATAAATATTATGATTTTACAATATATAGGTATGGTGAATATTACGCATATTATTACATTTTTTTTTTATTGTTGTATGATAAATAACTATAATTTAAAAATAATAAACTAAGGTCACTCGCCATTTGGTAGACTTCCATCCCAAAAGTGAACGAAGTTTTTTTTAAATAAATATAAAATAAAATAATTGGGGAATTAACAATTTGTAATGAGAAATATTGTATTAAAATGTAAAGCTTTTTATTATAAAAACAAAAATATTATCATACATCATATAAATTTAAATAAAACCAAAAAAAAGTATAACGTTTCAAATGACTATAACAAAATAGCATAAAGAGATCCAAAATATTTTTAAAAGTCTAGAAATATGCAATATCTAAATAATAACCAAACAATTTTAGTGAAATGTTCAAGTCTCTACAGTTATTCATTCCTTTTATTTTTGTTATGCCGAAATATTTTGTAAAATACTGGTAATGTTTTACTTTTGACCACTCAAAGTATAGGTACCATAATTAGATCCAATTTTATTTTAATTTAATTTTAATCAGAAACCAAACTCAAAGTAGAAAGCATTTTTACTGCTCCGAAAAGTGATGGAAGGCACGCAAAAAAAAAATTCATCAATCATTTTAAACCTATAAATGAATCACTCCGCTCAGAGTTAAAAATATATGCCATTAGCTCTAGGAGCAAATTCAATTTATTCCGATTAATATTTCAACTAAAACTATTAAATAATTACTAAGCTTTGTAGGGTCACGTGGTTCATAATAAATTCATAGAGTGAATATACCTAGTGATCTAAAATTGATGATTCGACCAGCAACAATGACGGCAAAAAGCTATTATTAAAAAATATAGGTAGAGCGGTTAAAAAAAAAAAATTGATTTTCCTGTTGGTCTACACGACTTTGTACTGAATATAGTTTCGAAATCGTCATAAAAAAAAAAATGATAAACTTCCACATACAATCATTAAAAAACACGAGCACTTGCAAGGAATATACCCTCAGATTATGAGTTACATTTGGAGTATGCACTCAATATATTTTGCCGATTGAAGCGTATTTGTATAAGATGTTATTATCTAATTGTCTAATTATAATATTATCTAATTGAAACGAACGGCTTTAATCGATATACGTACATCCGAATTTGTATTCCAAAAAATGTTGTAAAACCGTCAAAAAAATTGTGATTATTAAATAAGCAGGAGAGTAATAGCAGGGCCGGCGGCGGCGGCTGCATTGAAAGCGGTGGCACGTGCCAGTCGTAAATAATTAAAAATGCATTATATTGTTGCACAAATGCATAGTGCGATATAATGCATGGATCGCATGCTATGACGTTTACTAACTGAAATATCGTTGGTATAATATATTATGCCATAGCTATAATAAAAGCACTGAATGTCGAATAAGACTCGACGATTTAATATTATAATGTATACATACTATTATTATAACATATATGTGCTGACTCTTGTAGGTATCAAAGGATCGATTTTTACGAAAAATTAATTGAATTTGATTTCGACACGTCGACGTTTTCAGAAAAATTATCCGCTAAATAATTTGCTGTTTGAAAGGAGAGGGTTATCATTTGAAAAACATAAGTTTGTATCTCCTGCACAGGACTATAATTCTTAGCTATAATATAGTACGAAAAATCTCAAGGATTTGAAAATATAGTCTTTATCGGTATATGTATATCCAAATATTACGAAAATCAGAATTTTTATGAATAAATTATTAAAGGAAAAAATGCGGTTGAGCGTTCTCGGCAAAGCACCTTGTACAAAGCCTTTTTTCCGTTCATAAAAAATAAATTCAATTGTTAACCGTTTGAGGAGCGAATTAAGAATAAACCGTCGTTTTAATTAAATAGTCGATTAGCAATAGAAAATCGAAAAAAAAAAATTATAAAATCCTTAAGTAGTATCGAGTCCTTGCAGGGTGTACAAAAAAAAAATTCAATATTTTTAAAATACGGCTTTTTTAAAAATTTCAAAAACCAGATTACCAGCGGATATTTGCATTCTTGAAGGAGGGGGTAAACCACCCTTTCGCGTCCTTCAAAAAATCCACCCAACACACCCACATGCATTGCGGAGGTCATAATATTATCATACCTATATGCTTCGTAATAATTAATGTCATTTACGTATATTATATAGGTACATATTCTGCAGTCGTGTGACGTGCATCGACGTATAATAATATTATATATTATAAAACGCGATAAAGTTATTAAAATATTCAACGCCGCCTATGCCTGTATACAATTTATAGGTATTATTTATCCTTTTCTTTTAAAAATCAAAATATATTCCTGTGGTTTGGTTTCCCACGCGCACGATCGGACGAGGAATTTAGATCGATATAACGCGTCTATACCGTTATACATCCTCCGTAATATACGCATTAAAATAATAATAATAATAATAATAAACGATCTGAGGCCGACTGAAAAATATATATGTGTATACTTACTGTAAAAAAGTGGCGATTATCGAACGTGCGATAAACAATGTATGGGTAGTATGAATATTTTATATTATTATATCTACCGAAAAGAAGAAAGTCCATAAGGGGTTTCGACCCGGCTGTGTTTTCTACCGAAATAGACCAATATCTTCTGCCAATACTGTACTAAATATTGTCCACTCGGAAAACGATTCGGAAAACATGTTTAAATTTGTCATGAAGTTAACACTCGACTTTTTCACTTTTTAGAAATTGATCGCTTAAATACCCTTCGGAGTTTGAATTTTAAATTCTGAATTATAAGAACTTTAAAATATTGATAATATAATATTGAACTAAAAAATTAATTTAAAAACGTAAGAAAGTCGTTTTCGAGTAAACTTCGTGAAGAGTTCAAATAATATGTTACTATAGAACAGTCTGTACGCAGCAGTTGGCAAAAGATTGATTCTTTTAGACAAAAAAAGTAACCAATGTTCGTCAAGCGCGCGACGGTGCGAATATTGCGTTTATTTGGAATGAGCCACTTTTTTTCCAAAGTACAAAATATTATGTCTGGAAGCAGTGAGTTTCAAACTTTTATAACTGATAGCTTTATTTTTTTTGGAAATAATCAATAGCTTTGTTTATTGTTTTTTTTTCCACTAAACGAAAGATTAAACAATGAAACAAAAATATTTTGCATTCCGTAAAAATTTGGCCAACGTGCCAATTTAGAGATGATTCACTAAACATGCTCACCCACATTTTTTTCTTTAATAATTAAATTATTCAAACACCGATTTTCGGAAATTTTAAGTTTACTTAAAAACTAAATTTTCAAATTCTTAGAATTGTTTGTACTTCTTAATGAATGTCTTTTGAAGGTACAATTATTATACAAACTTCTGTTTTTCAAATAAGAACCCTCCTTTCTTATTGTAAATTATTTGGGGATAATTTTTTTTTGTTTAAATGTTGATGACTTTATTCAAAATTCGATTGAGTAATTTTTAAAATTTTTGTATTAATAGAATAATAGTTCTTAAAAATGGTTTTACAAAAATATAAAATAAATTATGTTATACCTATTGGATCTATTGTTAATTACCTATACTTGCACTATTTTCAAAAATTATAAATGTTGATTGATTAGTATTTGTACTAAAAAGTTTAAATCACCACAGCCTCAAATATCTTCTAAACTCATTATTAAATACCTATTGTCTTTGGTAAACAGAGTTAAATAGGTAATTCAAAAACTACTCTTTACAATTTTGTTCTTGATACGTCAACGTTTTCAGAAAATTATCTGCTAAATAATTTACTGTATAAAAGGTGATTCTCATTTGAAAAACAGAAGTTTGTACATATACTTGACACTCCGTTAATGGTACAAAAATCCAAGGAATTTGAAAATATAGTCTTTAAGATTATTAAAAATTCAAAAATCAGATTTACTATATTATTATTAAAGAGAAACGGAAGTGAGCATGCTTGGTGAATCATCATAGGTTTGTAGTGTAAAAATGTACATGTAATTGTTTTGTTTACCATAGAATATTATAACTCAATGTTACAAGTTTCTGCGATTATAACACTCTTTGAATTGAGAAAAAAAAATTCAAAAAAGAATAAAATGTCAACTAAAGCTGGCTATGTGTATTATAGAGACATCACTCTGAGCTAGAAAACGGTGACTTTAACAAAATGTGAAAACATCACTGCAGTGTAGTGTTTTGTTTTATAAATTATTTCTTCGTATATTGCAGCAGTTTCCAAACTTTTTCGACTCGCGGTGCCCTTTTGAAACTGACGTTTTTCCACGGCGCCCCAGCTACTCGTATATACTGTCGCAAAACAACTCAATCACATGCAGATATCGGTGAGGGGGCCGATAAAAAGTATAAAAATGTATACTTTATTTTAGAGGCTTATGGGTCTTATAGCTCCCTCCCAAAAGTAAAAACAGCTCTTTTAGTCGTGTAAGATCGAAGTTCCTGGGGCAGGTGGAGGGCTCATATTGATGTTAAAAACGTTGGACCCCCCTCCCCCCCACTCGGAATTTTTTTATGGATTTCCGCCTATGAAAAAACTTCGATACCTTTCGTTTTTAAGGTGTCGAATGGACTTCCACAGTAAGTGTGTGCATATGAGGCGTGTATTATTGTGTTTGTAGTAATAACGATCATTAATGTGAGATAATCCTTCAGAGACGAACACGAAAAAAAGCAGAATATGTTATACTACCGGTGAAACAATCACTCGAGTGACTCCCGCGTGGTTGCGGGGACGGGGAATTTCTCGGTTATCGAGAGAACACTAACATAATAATAATATAATATTCAATAAACGAAAAACGTCCCGACCACCAATAACACAGACGAGTCCTAAACAAACATTTAGCGATGGATTGTACATCATAATATATCATAATATTATGTCTGAACAAACACCATACTGCTTCCAGACACGTATATATAGTAAACAGATACCTACTTTGCTTTACATTAAACGCGTGCGTGTGTACGCTATATCACAGATCAGTATATAATATTATTATTTAAACATTATTACAGTATTTATATTATGCAGCGACATGAAATCGTATATCGAAGTTTTTATAAAAAAAAAAAATGTTTTGTTCCACAGCTATACATTTTTCTCCGAATTATGACGGCGTTTTAGCAGCTGTTCTCGTCGGATATCATCATATATTATACGATATTACAATATAATAATTATACCCATACCGGATAATATATACGCAATTTATAACACAGGATAAAATATATTATACGATGTTTTTTACATATTATTATTTTACGTTTGACATATTATTATTATTATATGTTTGTTTAATGGATCGAATTATATTATCGTTCTCGAACTCCTCCGAATCTACTCTCGAATAACGGATGGAATGCAAGCGGTATTATATTATTTTATTGTTTCGCAAAACTGCTGAGTTTGTGATATTTGAACGAGCTCTATGATGTATGCGAATGGTCATTTTTTTGTCAATTTTCAAGGAGAGAGAAACGAAAAACAAAAAATAAAATGCAATTATTTATTTATAAATGAGTTATTGCGTCACAATATTATATGAAATGTAATGATGACATTTATTTATTATTTATACTATAAAACGATAGTTCCTTCATCCCTAATAATAATCTATATGTTAAGAACAAGGTACCTCCTGAAGAACTGCAGTTGTCGTTACTCTAAATATCTAATGTTAATAATATTGTGCTCAAAGATGAAATGTAGACATGTAGTACTAGAATGAAATAAAAGAATGAAAAACAGGGAGATGCAAACCATGCAGTCCGGAGTCATATTATAAGTTTATGGGACTGCTCATATTCACTACAATAATAATTCGGAAGTACCAATCTACGTTAGTTGCACCCACTTAGAAGTTAGAAGTGGCAGATCCGGGGGGGGGGAGCAAAAAGAACACAAAAAAAAACCATCTTTGTGTAGTATGTTTGGCGAGTGTTTTCCCCTCTCTATAGTGCCAGAGTGGATGTAAACAGGTGTCGCTGGCACTCGTACAATAGTTTCAGAGTTTCAGAGTACCTATGAAAATTACAGTCGTGTAAATGCATATTATGATAATGGCGTGCTAATATTTAAATTAAATCAAACCATAAAATGTTATTTTTCAGTTTTTGGGGAAGGGCTAGGGTAGCGAGCCCTCTCTTAGTTTTTTTTTTTTATAAATAACTCGTAAATAAAGGTCATGCAAATTCAAGCTAGTTAGTTTTTTTTCAAGTTCAATGGGGGACCTGTGCAATGTTTCAGTGTTCAGTTTCTACATACGGGCGAGTTTAATGCAAAAAAATATGTAAAATAACAATTTTCAGAATAATGTTTCTCACTCTAATAATAGAACATCGGCGGTAACGTTTTTTAATCTATATAGTTATAGTTTTGGTGAACTATGATTTTCCTAGCACGAATAATTATTGTATCCGCGAAATATATTATCAACAGGCTGGTTGGAGTAAGCATCTGCCGAAGGAGCTTTTAAGCCCGCCACTTCACCAGAGTGAAACGTGACGTCTGACGTGGCAAGCCGCCAATGGTTATATTATTATGGTCTGGCAGGTTGTAAACTCTTTTCGCCGAACGAAAACTTTGTTGCGGTCTACTACAGGACTACGGGTAAGACTCGGCTCACGGGTCTACAAATATTTAAATAATACGTGCACGGGGAATTCAATTCGAATAATATTTTAATGCCGCAGTTAGTCCATATAGACCGTTTTGCACACAAGCACGAGCGTCGTTTAGAATGTGTTGCATAAAATATAAATATTTGTCAATGTTAAATAGTGTTAATTTAAAGAATAGGCGTGTGGTATTTTCATTTACTATAATATTTATATGATCATTTGTAAGAGTTAAAACGTCGGTGAAGTTTTCGATTATTATCATACCATAATAATTAAAATATCAGTACCAGCTAATGCTGTAATATAGTATGCACATTGTACGTATTATATTGTAGCACTCGTGTTGCAAATTTATTGTTTTGCACTTTTGACACGTGAAAAAAAACCAGAGCACTTGATACGCCACTGTCCACATGTGTATCATTTTTGAAATATTGAACTGTCTGGTTGTTTTGCATCGGACAGTTTTTTTTTTATTAAATTTTATTTTATTTTCATAGTTTGTGGTATCATCTTTAATCATCCCTATTTTATGTACATGTTACGTGTCTTATTAACTTAGATCAAACTTTAAATCAAACTGATCGAGAGGCGACAAAGTGATTAGTAGCTATAAATACTATATATACCTACGTTAAGTGGAGTTTGAATAATTAAGTCACGAGGACGTGCTCGTTTTAAGGGCGGCGTTGGAGTGGTCGTCGTGTGTGTCGAGTGAACCTGCTGACTTGTGAACGGACTTGAAGAAACCTTCAGCCTTATCGTTATTAATGTCGTCTTAGAGTTTTGGAATTTTGAAGTATTTTTACGTGTATGTAAGGGTTTCTTACAAACCACGGAGCATTTGGTATAGGTTTTATTTTGAAATATTTGTAATTTTGTCAAGTGCGTTTGAGCACATTTTCCACAAATACAAAAAGCATATTATGTAGGTAAGCAGTGGTCACTGCAGTATACTTGCTTATAAATTGAAACGTTCAATATTCTTATAACTAAGAAATATCAAAAAAAAAAAATCTACCTAATTATAGTATTTGCAGGATTTAATCTGTTTTGTCATTGTATTAAAATATTATTATAATATATATTATAGTCTCTATTTTCTGGGAACCACGCGTATTGCCGTCTGTCGAGGGATGAATATATTAAATAATAATTTAATCCACAACGCCAGACTACAATTCAGTACCTACATATATATAGTTTGATTTTTGTTTTCGATTTAATTTAAGTTTAGGTAGGTATCGATCTATTATATGCTAGGTACATATATATAGCAGGTAGTATTAAAATAATTTTTAGTTTTCCAAATCTGACGCGATGACAACGATGACAAGTGATTGGTTAAAAACTTTGAAAAAACTTAACGAACAGTAGATATAAGAAAAAACCCACCTCACGACTTGAATTTGTATACGATTGTTATAAGTATGTACGTCAAATAAAATCGAGTCTCCGGTTCAAAGTTTTTTAATTAAAACTCCAAGGTGTACATAAAAACGCTCGTGTAAAAATATTTTATCAATAATTGCATATTCGTTCATATTTTAATTTTATAATTAATTATTATTATTATTATTGCTCGTGATTCGTGGTCGTCTTCGTACCTATTACCATCGATTATAAAATATAGTTACTATAAATATTTATAATTAATGATCTTACTTATATTTTGCATCTATATTATTTGTTTTCGTATTTATTATTTCACATCATTATATTTTATAACTAATGAATTACAATAGACAAATTCAATACTTTGCCTAAATAATAGTACCTCGGGCTGGAAACAAGGATTCTAGTGAAATTAAGAAGTGTGCAAAGAAAAAAAATGATATAGAAACTATACTTTCTTCTATATAATAATAAAGGATAATTAATGTTATATTCATAAAACAAATAATTTTATGAATGAATAATTATGATGAAACATCATCCATAAAATATTGCAGTGAGAGATAAATTGTATTTATTTTTTTTATTTAGTTACGTCTGAGGTCATCTGTAGGTTATTTTTAGTAGGTTTTTACTTTTAGTAAGTTACTGTGGGGGAGGGTACGGTCGATTAGACCTCTTGCATATGTGGGCAAGGATTTATCACTAAAAACCCGGGTGGGCACCCGTCCGGGAACTATAAAGTGACACCGGTTGATGCTTGACCTCAGAACACATTTGTGACTTAGGACAACCACCGCGTCACACCAGGCTACAAGAGATATTAATTTATTAAATTGTATTCATTTTTTTTTTATTTAGTTAATGCTTCGACATCTGAGTTCATCTGTAGGTTATTTTTAGTAGGTTTTTACTTTTAGTAAGTCGCTGTGGGGGAGGGTACTATTGATTGGAACTCGTGCACAGGTTGTCGAGGATTTGTCACTAAAAACCCGGGTGGGCACCCGTCCGGGAACTATAAAGTGACACCGGTTGATGATTGACCTCAGAACACATTATAGTGACTGAGGATAACCACCACGCCACACCAGGCCCCACAGGAGATAAATTGTACACAGTTTTTCTTATCACACGATAAATTAATTAATTTAACAATATTAATAATGAGTAAATGAGACGAGAGATTAATAAACCGACACGATTCACAGAATGAAGAATTCTTCGAGCGGAGGAATGTCGAGAATTATACACTGCAGTGACAAATAATAATATTCAGACATAAAAGTTATGTAATAATATAAATTATATTACAATTTAATCTATTGCAGATCTTATAGTAAACAAAATTAGTAAAATGTTTAAAATATACCAAACGTAATACATCGATAATTAATGCAGCCGATATCAATTAAAGGGGTTATTATATTTTACTAAAATCATCGATTTTACACTTATTAATTCTAAGTATTATTTTTCCGTTGGTCTTTCACTTGTTGTGTATGTGATCAAAGCTGACATCGTTCACAATCGATATCACATGCTTATATTTTTAATAAGATCTCTTCGCCTACACAGAACACCTATCGCCTAGACATCAGCGAAAGACCTGTAAAGGATTCGAGGAGAAGGCCGCCGTTCTGTGTTGCGTGGTGTTCCCGTCACAAATTAAAATATATCACACAATGTTTTATTTATTTATTATTATTCGTTATTATATTCCTAGAGTAAATTGTGATTTTATATTATATAACAATATTATCTACTAGCAGACTAGCTGATCCTGCACGAGACCAATTAAATACCAGAAAGGGTTTACTCTTTCGCTTAAACTCCGTTAAATGTAAATTGCACAGATTTTAACACGACGATATAACACGGTTTTTTGGTTTATTTTGACCAAGTATAAAATGCGGGTCAAAAATTACAATCTTATTATAATAACTATTTTTTTTCCTGTAGCTCACAATGGCAACCTTATGTACAAATAGTCTCTGTGTGTGAGTGTGTGTGTGTGTGTGTGTGGGTCATGAGTACGCCCGTGGAAAGTGAAAAACTTCTTTCGCAGTTGTTGATGGAATTGTGGAATTTTTATGTGCGACAATTACTTATAAAAAAGTTACTTACTTTATAGAAAAGAGATGGAAAACATAAAACAATCAGCTTTTGAAAAACACAAATACAATTTCGGTTTTTAGAAAAACTTAATATTGTTGATATTATTATTTTTTTTTTTTTTATCAAGAATAACAAAAGTCCTTAATTTCATTTGTTAAAACAAGACGTGATCGTCGTATACTTATAAGGTATTAAAATTTAAAAACTATATTTCTTTGGTTTCCGTTATTTCCAGGTGTCCCAATCGGTACTATATAGTATATAGGTACAGTAGTTATTATTGGTTTATGATGCCTAACATAAAATATGTGATTTTTCGATTGAATATCATTGAGATTTCGCTAGAAAAAAAAATTAATTACGCGACCGTAACTTTTTTTTTCAATTATAATAATATGTAAGTAAACCCGTCGACTATCGCGTGTTATCTATATAGTGATACGCAACACGCACTGCAGAAACAATCCGATATAACCGTAATACAACAGTTCGAACAAATCAAACGAATAAATCAATATTAACACAATAGGAATTTCGCATTAAAAGCACTTGTACACGACAGCTGCGTATACATACATAGTACATACACATGTAATATAATATTCCATTATCGCGTTCGTCTAACCTAAGCCCGACGTGATCAATATTTTTCGTACACCCTGCTCCAGATGATATTATTATAGACTTACGCGTTTTACGAGCACTGAATTATTCAAATCACGGACACTGAATCCGATGTAGGGGGAAACCATATTTTTTCTTATCCTTCCTCCCCCCCCCACCCCCCATACGGGAACGAGTGTTCGAAAACTTTACCCTTGCCAAGTGTATCTGGTCGAGATGACCATAATATGGACACGATGTTCGTGTTCCGTATATATAAGCATAAGCTACATTATTGTTACAGAATCTTGGACACAATACAAATTTTATAAATTTGTTGTGTTTTATTTGGCGTTTTGAAATCCGTACGTTTTTTCATGGCGCAAGAGGTGGTGGTTTTTTGTACTTACTTTTGTGCCTCCATATTTTGCTCTTCGTTCCAGAGTGTATACTGTCGTATTATGATTTTAAGTGGCCGTATACAATAAGCGTGGCGGACATAATTATTAAACGTTTGGACACATTTTGACCAAAACAACAAATTAAACACGTTTGGGTATAAATAGGCGGGCATAGTTGATTCACTTTTCGACAAAATTTAAAAAAAGTTGATTCTCTTTTCGACCAAAACAAAAAGTTTAATAAATAATATTATATAGAAGTATAAATATTCAATATAATTGTATTAATATAAAACATAATATCATAGAAAATTATTAAATATAATAAATAAGTTGTATAATATATAAATAAATAATAATAATAATACATAATTGTTGTCAATATAATTATTAATTTTTTATCAACTATTTGATCGGTGGTCGTCGAGTTTGACTGTGATGAAAATTGCCATACATAAGCTATAGCTTATAAGTATCTTACAGTATAATATACCAAGACTGATCTTTATACGTATTCACAGCAGAAAAAAAATTAACAGAAATACTTGCAAGTGAATAATCGACCCTCATAAAGTTAGCAGCACAACTGTAACAGACACATATAAGAAATTCATCCAACAAATTCGTTGGTAATTCGATGGCCATTGTTAGATTACTCCCAGAATTTTATTGATTTTGTCTTTGCCACGAGAGCTTTAAACACTTTTGTGCTGCTTACTATACTCTAACAGCACAACTTTATGTAACGAAAACATGTGTCTATTATATAGTTGGGCTGCTAACTTTATAAAGGGATAATCGCTCACTGCACATTAGGTGTATATACCTACCTACTCGCAGAAAATATAAGATGATCGATAGATGATGTCGCAAAAGTATCTATAAATACAATATTATAGGTGGAACAGAAAGACTAGTGAAAAATAAAACTAATCAAATGTAATCAAACGTTTTAAAAATTAGATTTACAAACTGGCTATTTTGGATTTTTATTTTCAGTATTAAAAAAAAGGAAGGCCAAGTGGGTTCTGCTCTGGTGTAAATTAGGTATCGTGTAGGTCACTGTCATAGTGATGTGTTAAATTTTAATTCAATGATATAAAATCATTGCATACGGAAAACTATTCTGAGCGAAGACGCCCAATTGCTAATAATTATACTTTATGATATTATAATGGCAATTAAAATAATTTTTTTCCAAAAACATTGCACCTGAAAATGTCTATCAATATAAGTAAGTAATTACCGTATTCCATTTAAACAATATAGTAATATTGTTGTTATTAAATAAAAAAAAAATACAAGTGTGTCGTGAAGAAGTACCTATTAGTGACTTTTATCACAAAAAAACACGTTCAACAGAAAACAAATTATTTTTTGGTTCATTACAATATCACTAATGGTTTTTGTTTATTCGATGGTAATAGACACATACACGCCCTACCATGATAATATAATTGTGTTTTTTTTTTACTTCTAGAAGAATGTTAAAAGATAATAATATTGTAAATCGCTCGACGGTGAGTCAGACCAAAAGCAGAAACTATATAACTATAACTATAGCTATATATAAACCATATAACTTTTTTTTTTTAGATAAGAGTGTATGACGTATTATATTGTGCCATGTGTCTAACCACATAATATTAATGATAACTATACATTCTACTGCAGCAGATGACGCGTTTTTTTTTTGTCCTGTTGAAAATAAGCCATTTGACGACTCATTATCACGCTATGACCGATAGATAATAGAGGTTTCGTCTTTGTAGAATGGAATCCGTCAAAAACAAAAAAAAAGCTATTGATAAGACCGTTATAAACAACTATAATGTAGCTAAAAGTAGTCAAAATATTTTGAAAATTTAAAGTGTATGAGAAATCTTGTATTGAATTTTCAGTTTTGATGTGCAAAAAAAAAATATTAATGAATTTTGAACTCAAGATAATTTGCAAATGTTGATGATTTTGTCGAAATTCTAGCTTTAGATGCTTATAAACAAATAATATTGTGGATTTACGCTCAACCTTTCCTTTTTAATTTTCACTAACTAAAACGTATGAGTAACTTTGTATTTCAAGTTTTTTGATACAATGTAACATATTTTGTTATCGACAATATTTTTAAAAAAAACTATTACAAATCAAAATTTGTCTTATGCCTATAAATAATACATTAAAACTTCAAAATATTTTGGAAATTGTTTATAAAAACATTTAGTAAAAATTTCGTGTACAATTTTTTTATTTTTTGAGTCAATGAAAACAATAAATATTTAAACTGGTTTGACTTCTCAAAAGTATTGCACTAAAGGTTCACTTTCACGCCAGAAAAGATGCTGACGAAGAAAATCGAAGCATTTTAAAAATGTATACAGACAGAACAAAAAACCTCACATCGTTGTAAAATCAATACATTCTTCACAGGATTTTAGAAAAATGTTTAAAAATTGATTAGAACAAATATGATTTCTTTTGTCGGGTAATTTGTGTTACTGCTTGTATTGCTCATATATAATTTATATATAGTAACCCGCAACAGGTGTATCATAATATATATATATATATATATAACATGTAATATTAAATCGGCGGCAGCTATTACCTTTTACTGTTGTCCGATTGCGAGGCGTCCTAAAATACCTATACGTATATATAAATTATAAATTGGTTTATGATGAGAAAACCGCGCCTAGCAGTGTCGATTAATTCGATTTTGTCACACCGTCACTGCCGTTATAACAACGACTAGATTGACGGACACGACGAGTATAATAATAATAAACTGCTGTATACGACGACGACGACGAGGACCTCGTCGGAAATAATAATAATATATCGTTTCCTCCATTAGTGGTTTGGCGGTCGGATAGGACCGATGTGTCGGTTTGTCGTTCCCGATTTAGTTGCAATCGATTCGCGCGAGTCGTAGGGGGTTAGGTCAGGTTGGGCCGGGTAAATACCTAAAGTATCGAGTGGTTAATGCGCGGCTGCTGCAGACAGTCTTTAGTCTCCACCGGCCATTGCGTGCACGACGATTTTCGAAACATGAAACGGTTTTACGAGTTTTTGGTCTTCCTGCCGATCACTGCGGGTGAGTGAAGTCCTACAGATATACTACATATATATGTATTTATAATATTAATGTATATTAATTATAGTAATTGATTATCGTTAGGAGCTTTTGAAAAGCGGCTGCAGGTACCTATATGAATAAAATATAATCGAATTGTTTTGAAAAGTCTTGTACGCACAAACTCAATTTTCAATTGTTATTGTCAATAACCCTAATTGCCTATACCTATATACATGCCTGAGTAGAAAAATAATAACGACTACAAGTCTGTTGTCGACAAAAAACAAATCGGACCGACGTATCATCGTATATAGACATACAATATTATGTATACTATGGGTACTGTATGGACCTCGGTAAAGATTAAACATAATATATTTTTTTGTGCACCGAATTAAAAATATTCAACTACCTATGCCTGCAGCATTACCTACCTAAGAATATATTATATACAGTGGTCGCCGCTTAATGTAATCACTTTGGTACGGGACATAACTGATAACATAATCCGATTGATAACACTAAACGAAAGTTAAAAAAGTTATAAAAATAATAAAACCTACGTAAAATATTATGTAGAAATATAAATTGGAAATTTAAAATTAAAAAAAAAAAAGTAAATAAATATGTATATATGTATGTACTACCACTGACTTGAACGAGTTAGTCTGTTTTTTTTTACCGTTAAAAGATCATTGATAAAATGTTCGGATTTGTATTGTAATTCAAAATTTGATGAATATTGTTGGACTCCCCTTCGTAATACTCGTAGAGCCTCTCTCATTTCCAAAGAACTTGGAGGTTTTATTATCTTTATTACAATTGTTATCTTTAGTATGAGACATTCGATGAAAACTTTGATTGTATGTTACAAAATGATGATTTTATGACCTCAAACTGATGATATTATGCGACTTATTGATTACAATATCCGTCATAATTTACACATTTAAGTATACATCCGGCCCGTACTTATACTTTTCGATAACAATAAACGTTTGATAACATTAACCGAGATTATAATAAGCGGCAACCACTGCAATATATACATAATTGTATGTATATAATTTATTGTGATCTAACGCTCATGTATATATAGTTTTAGATACCTCGTGTTAGGTATACCTTCCTAACGACTCGTTAGTAACGAGACGTGTGAGTGAAAACTCGTACGGAGTAATAGGCATAATATATTTATAAATATTTAAATTATACTCAGATCGTAGCCAGAGGTCGACTAAGAGGTAGTGTTCTACGTGGTCCAGTCTAAATCAGTCCGGTCCAGACCTAACCATAGTGGTCCAGTCTGGTTCGGTCCTTAACATATACAAATATAGTCGACTCTTCGGTGTAGTCCGGATCAATAATAAATTTGCCAGTAATTCGGTCCAGTTCAAATGCGTATTGTTTTTGATTCGGTCTGGCCCGGTTTTAGGAAAAAAATATTATCAGTTCGGTTAAGTACATTATTTATGTAAAAGTAGTAAGTACATTGTACATTTTGTACATTTAATTTATCATAAATTCATAATATATCATCCTAAAAAAAAGATTTCGATTATTTTGTTTTTTTTCGTTCTGAAATAACTCAAAATAGTTAGGTAAATGTACATTTCTTGTTTTTAATTTGTCATGTGAATAAATCTATATAGAATATTCGATTTCAATAAAAAATATACACAACAAGTAGATAGGTAGTTATATGATATTTTTATGAATAAAAAGTCCAGAGAAGTCGCTCTGATTCGGGTCTTTGATGTTCTTTATATTTCTTTTGATCCTTTTTTTCTCATACAACGCTGCTGATAAACAAAATAAAATGCATTCCTTATATTCTACAAAAAAACATTCGAAATAACTTGAATTTACCTACAGCTTTACATTATATAACCATGGTTCGACGTATAAACGAAATAGAAAAAGAAAACATAATATCCGAAAATTATATTCTCGACAAATCAATAAAGCTTTTTGAAGTTTCCGAGTAAATGTATATACATTTTTAACGTGGACACAGAACAACGCCGGCTTTGGTAACTGTATGAAATAATAATTATAACAAATGAAACGCCTATATATATTTGAGAATAATCTTTATTCCGGAAAAAAACTCCATTTATTGCAAATAACAATATATTATTATATAATATAGTCGTGTTCCGTTTCCGTTCGTCCGGCAATTTTAAAAATAGTATTTGATTCCCGTTTCCGCCAATATATTATATACCTACAGTTTGGTAAAATTATTAGCTATATTATATTCAATTTCATATTTTTGGATGAAATTCTTTTTTCGTTACATAATACGTGGGTGATAAATAATCAGCAAAAGAATTTTTATAATATAATATGTCAAATGTTGTATTAAAAAAAAAAGAAGTGATTATTTTTAAATTTTAAGGTACCTTTAGGTACGTTTAAATTTTAACTCGTGAAGTGTTAACTTGAATTAAATTCACATGGTTTATATGACATTGTTTTATATGAAATTATATAATAATAACTCAAATTAAAAAAAAACTGACACTGGTAATATACATATTATAGTATTTTTTCCCGTTTGTCCGACATAGTTTCAATAAAAATATAATAATAATACTAATAATCCATAGTATGTAATAATAATATAACGCAGAGCTGTAATGAGATAATTTAAATTAGTATCTCGATGCAGATATGGATACTTTAATTTAAAAAGTACCTAGATACAGCAGATAAAAGTATATACATTTAACAAAACAAAGTATGATATATTCATGAATATTTGATATTCTAAAAATATAGAGTCACCGAATCAAAGTAACAGTAGGTACTGTGGATATTCACAAACTCAGTAAATTGTCGTTAAATTAATATAGTAATAATCGTATCTTAAAAATTATCTTAGATATTATACTTCTATTGATATACCTACAAAATATTATAATATGTATCTCGCAGATACAGATACGAATTCAATTTTTGTAAAGTATCTAAAAAACCAATAAAAGTTTGAAAAACAAAAAGTGTCTAGATACATTATACAGCACTGATAACATATTATTGTGAGAACTGTAAAGATTTTATATGACACGTGTTCACAATTTAAACAGACGGAAAAATAATTGTCTTTGTTTTTAGTAATTTTACAATAATATCTCGATCGTACACAGCAGTTAAACTGGTAGAAATGGGAATCAAACCGTTTAAATAATGTCGGAAACAGACATTTTAAATGTGGGCGGAAACGGCGGGTAATTACCAACACGAAAACAATATAAAATATTGAACAGTATACAACGACGAAATAAAAATAACATTATGAATTTTTATAATTTAACACGATTTGACTTGTCAATATTACAGCATAAAATTGCGAAAATCAATATTAGCCGTGTTAATTAAAACTTTTATACCATGCCTGCTGTATTCTTTTATTAATATTTTTTATGTAGAACAAAACTTTGATTCGCGTATCGATAGATTGCCTATTGGAACTTTAAATTGTAATTATGAAAAAGACGTATAATATAATGTAAAGACATTTAATACAATAAATAATTATACAATGGAGAATTTGTATAATTTCGAGTTCACAGAAACCTTTTAAATACCCATCTTTATAAATTATAATATTTTGAAATGTTGTGACTTTGTGAGTTTTGGAGCATATTTTAATTCTTTGTTCGTTAAATGCAAAGAAAAATAATTATCACGAAACTTAATAATTACTAAAATCAGTTCATAACTTTGCATCATTCGTAATCAACAGAACATGAAATTATTAACATAATATTTTCCAAGGGCGTGTGCAAGGAAGGAATTCCGTTTCATGCTTATAATTGATTCAGAATAATATATACATTTTATTTGGTAATTTTTTAGCTATAAATTCATTTTTTAATTTTGTAGTTTGTGTACATTGAATGTCAATTTTCTTATATTTTAGATTTCAGAGAAAATCTTTACATATTTTCTAAATATATTTTTATGTTTATTATTGAAGGTTTTCGGCATCTCATTAGTCAAGTTAATTATAGCTTGCAATTCAATAACGAAAACAGAATTACGTGAAACAAAATAATCAATTGATTAGTACAGCTATTGCTTAATTTAACAATATTAATAATTAAAACCGTTATGATTAAAATTGAGAATGTATAATGCACAAAATATCCAAAAAACGCTTTTTTACCCTAAAAATTATTCAATTTAATGCACTTATTTTTTTATTTCAAACAAAGTTTTGAACTGAAAAATACATTTATTAAATTTAAAATAAAGTTGTGGTATACTGCACTATTTCAAGCCTTCTACGTGAACTTTCAAAAATGTAAAACAATAATTCAAAACAAAAACTATTCTTATTCAGATTCAAAACTACACGAAACGTATAAAATATGTTATAAAACGATCACCGTGCACGGCCGAATATAGCTGCTTTTGGAAAGCCCATCGAAATCCCAACCTCAATATTATTATCATCATAATATTAAATTATTAACATACATATTAATATTATATTGCGATACATGCAGGTTCGCGTATTCAAAGGCGGCGGAGGTCTGATTCCCACAGGGCCTTTTTTTTCAGAACTATCAAACGTGATCATAATAAATACGTATTGGTTTTTATTTTTTTAAACCGTAACGGTCTTACTTTAATGGCAGCGCATGGAAATATTCCAATTCATTCCGAGGAAGTAAAATAGACGAATAAATTGGCTAAAAAGTTCCTATTGTAAAGTTTATAATTTAAGCATATTAACCCTTAAGCAGGCGCGTGCCTCTTTTTAACGTTCATAGTCGCGTGGGGGTCTATCAGACCCCATTTCTAAAAATGCGTAACATAAGTACAGAAAGTTCATTTTTTTAAATTTGAAGACATAATCTGTTACTATATTATGATACATAAATATTTATAAAAATGTAATAATAAAAAATAAAATAAACACAAACACAAACCTATATGTTAGTTACTAAAAATTATATTACGAAAAAAAAAAAAACATAACTTGACAACTTCATATTAAAATTTTGGTTTGTAAAAAAAATATTTAAACTTAAAAATCTTATTTTTCGGACAACAAAAAAAAGTTTTTACTTGAACAGAATTTGTTTTACACTAATTTTTCTTATATTTCTTTGAGCTCAAATGTGTCATGTATTTATAAATTGTTTGTGTATTTCAACTATAGAACCATTTTTCTTAGTTTAATTTTAAATCTTATTATTATGCAAAACATTTTATTATTATATTTATACGTTTATAACTGTTCCGAAATCACAATCAGCACAATCAGCCATATGTGTATATAATATATAATTATCATTATGAAAATACAAGTCCGAAAAAAAATATGTGACGGTACAACTCGCGTGGGGGTAAATATGACCCAATCCCATGTTGAAGCTGTTTTACATGTTTAAAACTTTCTATTTTACGAAAATCGAATCAACATTATCATACAAACCATCTTCTAAAAATATAAATATAAACATATCGTATTTTTTGTAATATATGAGTTTTATTTTTGATGGGGGTCAACTAGACCACCACGCGCTTGCTTAAGGGTTAATATATTATATTATATACATTTTAAAATAAGTGTATTAAATATTATAATATATACTTACAGTTAATATATACGCGTTTGTTATTAATTATCATCATAATATTCTACTGTAGGTAGTTGATAATAATTTGTCGTACTTAAACTCGACAATCTAAAGAGTAGGAATTTACGTAACTACATAACGCATAGTCACTATAGTTTATTTAAATTTGGGAGATTGAGTCTCATTAAAAAAACTATTTTTGCATAAATACAATGTTTTTAGGGAATTATAAATACAAACTAAAAATTCCTTTTCTATTTGGCTAGTTTGAATATTATATCCTAGGCTAAAACATCTGCTTCAGAATGTTCAAAAATTATTATCTGAAAGAGTTTAATACGATTAATGAACATAATAATAATATAGTAGACATTTGTAATGGGTTCAAATATTATTAGTTGGTGGGTACCTAATTACCGAGTCTATGGGTTGTCAACTTTGTTTTGGCCATCGGTTCTCAAAATATTTTTTAATGACCACCTGCTATTATCCAGGTTTTAATAGTAAGTATATAACGTCTGACTGTCTGAGAATATTTAAAATATCAAATACAGAAGTAACAGAATATTTTTTTATTTACGTCACTGAATAAACTAGTAGATAAACGGGGCCATAATATGACTGCAGTAAACCCGCGTATCGAAGTAAATAATATATTATATATTATTATTTTCTTATATTCATTTTCTAACATAATTTTTTAACTTCTAGAGAAGTGAGTACCCAGTCTTGTAAAGTATACTTTTTAAATGAAGTATTTAAAATACTGTGTTGGACTAAGGTACTTGTATTCGAAAACCAAATACTTTTATAAAATTAATATCTACTTTTCAACATTCAAAAGGATTATTCTTTGCATTTCACGTGGTTTTTGATAATCATTATATTATTTTATTTATAGTAAATACCTAATAACTAAACATTTATTTAAATATTAATAATTTATTTTTTACGTCATTGATAACCATTTATTGCTTAGATAGTATTACATTATTTATTTGTTTATTATATTTAATTTATTCTAATTTTTCATTGTACGCAATGCGGAGTAGATAGTACAAAGTTCTGATGATACTTAAATGTAACATCACAACTGTAAACTAGTAATAATTACTAGGGCTCGGATTCGTATGATTTTGCATGTTTTTTCCTTTTCACATTTTACAATTATAGATTTTCGTTAATAATCTCGACAAAACATGCTAATTGAAAGTCATTACCAAAACTTTATTTTGCATCTTTTTGCATATTTGACCGTAAATGCATATTCATTGTATATTTCAATGACAATTATGCGCTGTCACGAAAGAATTTCGGTCAGTAAACACCGGATAAAGCTCTATAACTGTCTTAATTTAAAATACGTTTTATAAATATAATATATCGTATTATATGCAAGGCTAACGAGTTAAAAAGTTAAGTTACTTTTAATTAAGTTACATAAAGAGCTACATTTTTTTAGAAATAATTTCTGACTTAACGAGTTACATTTTTATTCATGTTATGCAGTAGCTTATGAGTTAATTAATTTTACTGTCAAGTTGAGTTGATTTTTTCCAAAAACCACAGACTTAAAATATTATATTATATTTTGTAAAAATTAATTTTACAAAAAAATTATAATAATATTGAAATTATAAAATAGAATTTAAAAATAGAATATGACGTAATAATAATTAATGGATATAATATTGCATATTCACTGAATATAATATTATTTATACCAGCTGATCCCGTGCACTTTGTTGCCCATTAAAAAAATGTATAATACCAAATCTATATGAATAATATTATGTTTTATTTTGTAATATAACGATTAAAATATACAAAGTATAATAATATTATCGTTATAACAATATTCAATTTTTTTTTTTTTTTATTTATATATTTAAGCCTCGGCGTCTATGGTCATTGGCATACAAAGAGTTTTACATACATTATTTACAAACTATATGAGTTACAGATTATACACTATTTATAAGGTTGGTCTTAATTATAAAGGTAATCATGCGTCTTATGTTGTTAATATTCAATTTATTTTGGATCATTATAATGTATTTTTATTCGTTTTACCGAGAAAAGTCTGATCCGTCTCATTCTGTCCCGCCCGGCGTTGCCCGAGCCAAATATTAAGTTAAACTCGAGTGATGCACATGCATCCAAACCGGTAGGCAATCCACTGCATATTGGATCGCGGAAATATGTGAAAATGTAAATCGTCAGGTGCGTAAGTCCCATGCCAAAGATTTGTTTTTTTTTTATTCATTTATATAGCTGACCCGTCAACGATTTGCTATTGTTATATTTTTCATAAGTATATTATTTGACCCGGCGAACTTTGTTTCACCTACAATTATTTATTCATATTTTATGTATATTATATGGTTGTCCTATATGTCCAAGATTTCCTGGACGTTTTTAGGCACATTTTCAACTATAAACATATCTTTGCTACGGCGACGCGAGTGCGAATATAATATAATATTGTAAGTTATTATATAGAACGGGGGCGGCCAGCGAAATGAGACTCGCGAGCCGCCCAATAAATTAATAGGTATATATGGAAGAGCCGAAATGAAAAAAAAAGTGAAAAAATCAAATGTATTTGTAAAAATGTTTTGTATCTTAGATGGGAGCCGCAGTTTGGCCACCACTGACATAGAAGGACGCGAATGACGGATGTCGGGTAAAAAGTGTTGAAACGCGATTGTAGTCCGAACCCGACACCGCTGAATATACGACGTAAGGCGTTAAATTACTTTACTTTATGGTTATTTTTTAAATTAATTTTTCCAAATAAATTATACACAAAACCCTTCCCTGAGTCTATATCTATTTAATAGTGAAAACTGTACTAGAATCCGTTGAGTATTTTTTGAGATTTTTGCGAACAAACAAACAAACGCTGTCTATTTATATAATAGTAAGATAAGATATATTATAAGCAGATAAGTAATGTTATAGTGGTGATAAAAAGAAAAATAATAATAATAGGAAATATCAAATTGTATGTAAAAAAATTACATATTTACAGAATAAATTTTAAGAAGAAAAGTTATAGGGGTAACCGCGTCATCGAGTAAAGCAAAATATAACTATTTAATCAGTATCTCACGCGCGTTTTAATTTGTATTCTCATTAATCATTGTTCATTATTAATATTAATAGTTTTTACTTATTATGTTTTTTTTATTCTAATAATGAATTTGATGAATTGAATTTAGTGAATTTAGACCAGAAGTAAATAAATACATAAAAACACTTTAATTATTTTGTTGGATTTTATTATTGATTAAAGTATTAAAGTGTATAGGTAAGTAGTAATTACAGCAATTTATTTTAATACATACATTTATTTAAAACTGTAAGACCTTTATTAAATTACTATGATATTACTGTTTGCTTTAAAAAAAAAGTGTATAATTATTAAGTGTATGTAAAAAAAGAAGTAACTGATTTTTAACTAAGTTAAGTTACTTTTATTTTCTAGTTAACTTGTAACTTTTACAAATTTAAAAAAAATGAAAAGTAACTCAACATTTAACTTTAGGTATACTTAACTTAACGAGTTAAAAAAATTTACTTTTCCAGCTTTAATGATGTGAACAGACATTGGCATTTTAAGTTTGTTACATAAATAATATACATTAGAGGTGGATAGTTTTAAAAAAAATTGATCACCAGCTGTAATCTTATCGTTATCAAAGCAAACAATTCCTTGCACTTTTCAGACTCCTAGCCGAATTTAAATGTTTAAAGATGATATTAAAATATTATAATTTATATTTACCTCCGTTCCGGTTACTTAATAACAAGGCGGAGGACATGGATAGTCATCGCTGCTGTACATTACGCGGAATACTTTATAAAATACCAAAAGGTTATTGAAATGCTCGCTGAAGACGATGAGTTAAAAAAAAGTACTTGATATTGTTAAAGATACATCGGTTATGAATGAGTCAGCATTTATATCAACTCATTTGTCATTTTTAGTGTAAATAATTAAAGAACTAGAAACTCAGAATGCGACTTGATCTGAAATCTTTCCTTTATTAAATTAATTAGAAGAAAAAAAAATCGTTACTCCTGGACCTAAAGAGGCAACATAAAAAACATTTGTTTAACGTAAGTGTCTCTCCTGTAATATTTTTTTTTTAGCTATTACAATTTTTAATTTTTAAATATAATATTTTTTATTGAATATTTCAAAGATTTCCACTGCATATTAATTATTATACACTTGTGACATATTTTCATACTTTTTAGTGCATAAAAATCGTGTTCTATACTACCTAATAACCAATAAAACAAAATCATTTTTTTACCAACTTGTAAGTAAAATGAAATAAGTAAAATTAAAAAAAATATTCGAAAGTATTTAAAAACTCGCCAATTTTTTTTATTTTTTCTTAAATGTATAATATATACTATTTTTCTCTTAAAAGTATTTGTATAATGTATTAAAATACTTTCTCGATGGATGTATTTGTACCTGTATTGATATACTGTTTTAAAAGTATTTTTTACAAGACCGTGTACCCCCAAAAATAATTTAAATAAAAACACCACTGGTTTTGGTTATAGCCGAAAAAACTACAAACGACTCATCTGACCCCGATTAAGAGGACTTTATATCCGCTTTTGTTGTCTCCGTCATACAAGTGCGCAACATAGTAGCACTTTTTACGCTCAGCAGATCACGTTTAGCTCCGTTAGTTTAAGATTTAGAGTGAATTGACCTCTTATAAAAATTAATGGTAAGATTATTATCTAAAGCATTTCGTGAGCTTTTTATTGTATTTTAATTTTAAAGCGAGTTATGAGTATTTTAAAATTGTAAATTGTTTGTATATCTTAAAGTACTCATATCTCGCTTTAAAATTCAAATACAATAAAAAGCCCATGAGATATAATATATATATATATATATTGCCTTAGACAATAATTTTAAATTTAATTTTTATAGGATGTCAATTTACTTAATTTTTAAACTAATGGAGCTAAACGTGATCTGCTGAGCATAAAACTTGCTATGTAGCGGCGTGCGATCGTTATTGTTATTTCCGTTTTTGTTTCATGTTTACAGAAATGTCGAAAACAAACACGTCAACACGTGGTTATTGCATTCGGCTAACATTAATTGATTATCATTATAATGTTATAATAATTATATCGAAATCGGTCCGAAAAACCAACGGCCAATTAATGTGGAGCAGCTGCACACGCGCGCGGTCTTATCGTAAATACGCCCATCGCGTTTTTTACGATTACGAATAATAATTACATAATATTATTTTAAACGCAATATTACGTTTTAGTATCGTAAAATGTTTACTCTATTTTTCAAACCATAATATTGTTATCGGACTTTGATACAATAATAATAACAACAACAACAACGCGTCGACATTGTTTACAATAATATTATGTTATTAAATAATTACAATCACACTATTATAATATTTTGGCCACGTGGATAATGTGAACGCGACGGTGCAACATAAATAATATTATATTGATATCCAATAATGCGAAACTTGAAACCGTAAACATTTTTTTCGATTTCGATTATGGTTTCGAATACCGGTATTTATTGTTACCGATTTCGATTTTGATTTTCAATAAGATTTTTCAGTTTTCAATTTCGGTTTTGAGTATACCAGTATTGATATTTTTCGATTTTAATTTTTAACGTTATCGGTATTGGTATACCAGATACCAGTTTAAAAAAATTATACATTTCTACCAATTAATACTTAAAACTATGATATTAAAAAGTAAAACAGTGAGATTATCAGTACTTAAATAAAACTGAATTAATATCTGGAATACATTTTTAGCTTAACACAATATATTACTTTTATTTACAATAAACTTACTTGAGTTCTTAAAAAATACTAAGTATCATACTATACATTGTGTCCCAAAAGTCCCCTATCCCCATAATATATCGCAATGGAAAATCAATATATTTAAATTCGTTTTTTTACAGTAATAAATATAGGAATTCTAATTAAATGGCATAAATTTCAATTTTTTTTTCAAAAATTCAAACATTTTAAAAATATATTTTTTATACAGTTAAGTTTTGTAAATTTTTGAGATAGATATTTTTTTAAACATATTTTTTAAAACTGTTCAAAAAAAAAATTATTAAAATTGAGCGAAAATTGACCAAGTTAAAGCAAATTAAGTTTTTGGTTTTTTAAGAATAATAGTTATGTTAGCACAACACGGACGTATGCTATCAATATCGATTAGAACAATGATTTTTTATGACTTATTCTTAGAAAACCAAAAACTTAATTTGCTTTAACTTGGTCAATTTTAATAATTTTTTTTTTTGAACAGATTTAAAAAATATGATTAAAAAATGGCTATCTCAAAAATTTAAAAATTTAACTGTGTAAAAAATATTTTCTTAACATTTTTGAAAAACAAATGGAATTTATGCCATTCAATTGGAACTTCCATATTTATTACCGTAAAAAATAAACCGCATTTAAATATATTAATTCGTCACGGAGATACTATGGGTGATACGGGACTTCTGGGACACACTGTATACTTGCATAGAGCTATCCATTAATGAGGTACATTCGACGCCTACTGTACAGCAGAACGGCGATGTACTTGCAAACTTTTTCTGAATTAAATTTAGGTTTTGAAAACCAGAATTGCTTTGGGCGATTTCAATTTTAGTTTCAGGTAACGGTATCTATTTTTTCTGTTTTTGGTTTTGATATCGAGTAGGTACCTATAAACTAATATTAAAAATAAATTTCGATTTTGATTTCAATATTGTTTTTGGTTTTTAACGGTTTTTACAAGTATTTAATAACTGTTTCAAGCCCTGGAATATTATAATAGCTAATAATATTATAAGCTTTCTATTGTTATAATAAAATTTTTTTTTCCTGTACGATGCTAATCAAGCAACAACATTAATTGTCCATGCATCATTGATTCAGAATATTATATACATTTTATTTTGTATTAATTATTGTAAATACATTATTTATTTTTTTTGTAATTTTTATACACTGATACTCATTTTTCTCATATTTTAGATTTTGAAGAAAATATTTGAATTATTTTATCGAAGGTTTTTAACTTTAGTCGAGATAAGCATGCACGTAGAATCAAAACTGAATAAATAAAACAAAATAGGTACTATTTACTCGCTAGGAAATAGGAATCTAATGATAAAACTAGCAATGAAAACTGTTCAGTAGTTGTTTAGTCTAATGAGGACAAAGGACAATCAAACAAACATTAATTTATATTACCTATACATCAGATAGACTTAATTTGTTATTATTATCTCATTAAATTTGACTTAAAATTAAAATGTCGATGTAAAAACAATTGTACGACTGTTTTTATAAGTAAGTGAGTACAAAGTTACAAACGGTCGTTTTTTCATGCATTTAGACCAAGACACGAAAAAAATACATACTTCCAGAAGTCCAATTTTAATTTTAAAAAATATTTTAATTTGTTTTCTTCTTGTCTGTGTTTTGTATTAAATTAATTTTGTATTTAGTAACATAACTGTAAAAATGCATTTTGAAAAAAAAGAAAATTAATTTGGTTCTATATATTTATCAAACAATACAATACAAATCGAAAATCCATTTCCAACGAAACCCGCCAGAAAAGAGAATAAGGAATTCAAATAATATGTTTTCAAAATTAAAATCGAACATTCGGTTCTGAGTGCATTTTTCTTTCGCTTTTCGGGACTTTCGTAGCCAAAGAAATTGAAAGCTTTTTTTGGGAACTCGCGCACAATAATAATTTTCCGTCACTATACAGGACACACACACACACACACACACACACATACACACAGTCACACAGCACTCAATGCGGATATAGAAGATTACCTATAAATCCCACCACTTAAAAATGGTATACGCTTTCGGCGGCCTTAAGTTTGCGGAATGGCGATTTCATAATTTTCAAGTATGAATATTAATGAACGAAGTGATTCGCCAGCGGTTTTCTAACAATAATATACATCCCCTGCGGCGGGTTGTTGTTTCGGCCTCTCGTCGTCTAGGCTGACCTGCAATATGCCTACTAAAATCCTGCGCACGCCACTGAATATTTATCATAATTTAAGTCGTACACGACGACGATGCTCTGATTATGCCATTATTGTATTAATATTATATTGACGACGGCTGGACAAGCGAGTGGTGTTCCGACGAGGCGTATACAGAGTGATTCAAAATGAATATGTCCCAGCCATAAATATTCAAAATAGAGACAAACGTATGATTTACAAAAGTTTCTCGATTTAGAGACATCTAAAATGATTTGTATATTTTATTATTTTTTACAATATATTAGGGGGGTTTTTTAGTGGGTCAGGAAACTCAAATGGGAACCTATACTTTTTTTGCAAACATAATAATAATATGAAGACATTTTTTTTATATATTTTAGTGCTTGAACAATATTAATTAATGCTATAACCTCTAAAGTTTCTATACATTTCTAAAGTTGACCGCCAAAAAACTTTCTAAAATATTGTAAAAAATTATAAATTGTACAAATCATTTTAGATGTTTTCAAATCAAAAAAAATTCATATAATAAATTGTTCTCTATTTCGAATCAATAAAGTGGCCGTAACATACCTTATTGAAATATTGTTGTATAATTATAAGAGGACGTTACCCAGGCAAACGATACCACTTAAAGGTAAGCTTAAAGGTACCACTTAAAGAAAGTGCTGCTCTAAACGTGATGATGCTCGTGTACGATATTTAAATATACATTTTGAGACGTTTTCAGCGTCGGATCTATTTATTGCGTAATAAATATTATAAAGATACCTAACATTTTGGTCTGGAAACAGTTTTCACAGGAAAAAAATTTTCAATATGCATATTTTTTCTCACAAAAAAGTAAATTTAGTTGGTACTTTGGGGGGACAAATATATTTTAGTCCGTTATAGTTGTTAAATAGAATCAAAAACTTTACACTTACCTACAGAAAACGCCTTTCAAATATTGTACTTTATGAACATGATGGTAAATGTTAGTAAATTATGTTTGAAAATTCAATTAAATAATAAATGTTATCATTTGCAGGTTTGTGATTTATTTTATGTACCGACTATATTCAAATATATATTAATATTCTAAAATAAATAGTTTTCAATTAATACGTAATATATACATATACTGAAAAACAGTTGATTTATACATAAAAACAAACAATTTAAATTTCCACTTTTTTGTACATTTTAGCATTATAATTGCACGTTTTTCATGCTGCTAAAGAATCCGGTCTTTAGTCTCATGACTAGAGTTTGGATTTTGTAGCAAAACAAATCGTTAAAAATCATAATGATTGCAAAAGAAAAAAATCAAAAACAAAAGCTTAATTTAACGTCAAACAAAAAGGTAGTTAAAAAAAAATTAATTTTACTCTTTTACAAGTTTTAACATTTTTGTCAGCCATTTCAACATCTCACGAGTTTACTAAATTTTAAATTTAAATTTTTAACTTTTGATATTTTTACGTCATATTACACATTTTGTACAACACTATTAACATTTACTGATTGATGTTTACCGATCGACTAAAGTATTTTAAAGTGCTAAAAAATACGACATAATATTATAAGTTTCCCTTTCCAAAATTCATAAATAAAACTGTAATTAAGATTACTCTGATAACACTGCAATTAAGGTTACTTTGATAAAACTAAAATTCCGGTACTCCGATATCAGCCATATTAGATTACGGCGATTTCATTTAATTCCGGAAATAATATAGGCGATAGGTAGTGGCATAATAAAATAAAATCATAGAAATATGTGACGTTTTCAAGAAAATATTAGGAAAAAAGTACATTTTAATTGCACATTATAAGTATTAAAAAAAAAAACGGAAAAAAAAATCAAAATAAAGTTTACTCAATTTCAATCTGCGTGATTCGAAACGTATTTATACATTCGAGTATTGTCCTTTTAACACACTCCTCGCCTTTAAAAACATTTCTTATATTGTTTTGTATATTCTCATAAGACGCTATTTTCGAGCTGGTCCCTTGAAGAGCGTCTTAAGCGAATTTACTGTATTATGTAACCATTATATTGTGATTAAAATGGTTAGAATATAAAATGCTCTGTATAACAATAAATATAAATTAAATTTCACTTATAATATATTATATAGTATACTAGCTGTCCCACCCGGCGCTCCGAACTATAAGTAATGAGTGATATCAGAATATTAGGCACACGAAAAACATCGCAATTTTGGCCTGTGCCAAAGATTTGTTTTTTTTTTTGATAAATTTATTTGTAAAACTATGTTTATGCCATATTCCTACTAACTATAATAGTTATAAGATATGTATAACCATTGACAACCCTATAAATAAACAGAGATTATTCAATAAATATTCATATATATCTCATCAAAAATAGCACTTTCAGTTTTTCCAGAATTTTTAGTGTATAATAATATGTACGTAGGAAAAACTGTTACTGTAACTGATAACTAATAATTATTGTAACATTTGTAACCAATAGCAACCGTTTATAAACAAAATACACATTTTCGATTTTCATCATGAATTTCAAAATCCTTGCACCTCTTTAAGTTATACTTAAATATGCCTTTTTTGCGATAGGAACCTTCTCCGTGATATAATCTTCATTTAAACAAAAATTAAGACAATCGGTTGAGTAGTTTCCGAGAACATTAGCATCAAAGGTTTCAATTTTCGGTTTTATATAATATTAAGATAATATGTACATATTTTTAGTGGTTTCATATAATTATGTCCGTTACAAATGTCACAATATTATTAAAATAAATAATAAACAACTGATATTATGCAGGTACTATAGGTAAATATTAGAATTTCCGAATTTTCCAGGAGTTTTCGATATAATAATATGATAGTGTATGACGTCAAATGTTCCATCCTGTATATTATACTGCGCGTCGGTATTACGTTCCAAGTTTATAACTATTATTTATCGCTAATATATAGTCAATAATTATCGTTAAACCTCCCCTATATTATATTATTATAGGTAGATGTATGCGTATATTATGCACAAGAGTTATAAGTTCTAAACTTCGAAGCCAATAGCGGCGTGTAATTTACGTGTGGGTAGCGTACACGTGGGAATTACAATATTATTATTGGATTGCGGTTTCCCGAGTCGGTAATATAATAATCGAAACCGCTAACCACGTTTTATATACCATCACTTTGTCCGAGCGCGACGGCCATAGCGAATATCATTATACTTATTAATTCGCTACAGAACATACCATGATGTATTATTATATTGTGTTATAAAAATGGGTTTATCGTCAGTAAAACGGTGGCGTTTACCCGAGTTACGCATATACGATGACGAGTAATAACGCTTTTCCAGACAGCTCCGTTTTCGGGCCATTTATTGCGGTCTCGACAACAAAATAATATTCAAGAAAAAAATAACAATAATATTACACGTAGTTATAGAGTATATGCGGCTACAACTACCGTTCTGCGAGACTATGACGTTCGACATCCGATCGGGCCCGCAGTGGCTGCAGGTCAAACGATTTTTGTCACGACGGGGGACTACAGGGGAGGTGATGTGGCAGACTTTTTAACTTATACCGTCGTTCACGGGAACAAACCTCCTATATATTATGTGAAAAAAGCGTAGTTTTCAGGAAACACGAAAAAACGTTTTTTTTTAAAAAAAATCCCATAGGAGTTTTTTCATTAACTATTTATAGTTGGAGGCACATGGGACGGCTTTTCTATGATAAAGTATAGCACATAGGAGATATTTCGTAAACTTTTTATAAACGATTCATTTTAGGTACCACACAAAGGATAATTAATTAATTATTTTTCATTAATTCTACGATGCAGATGCAGGACATTATGGGACATTTTATCAATAAACAGCTTATTTTTTTTCTGAATCCAGGGAAACCAAAATCTCAAAATCATAAATTTGCACATAATATGAGGTTTATTCCCGTGAACGACGATACACTATTTTTATCATAAAAAACATGATTTATGGTTTCTATTTTATTATAAATATACTGAAAAATAGGCCATGGGGTGATCTATCATCCCCCCTCGTCCGCCACCATTTGATCGCTACTGGATGGTACTTACACATAGAAGGATATCCTGGAAATTATTGTGAGGGGTTGGGGGAAGGCCCAACTGTTCTTTAGCATATTATAAAATCGGACGGTGGACTCTCCCAATCATGTATGCTCTCTCAATTTTTAAAACTAGTAAACTCTCCCGAGTCCACATTGTGTTTATTTGAAATTGTATATAGTTGAAAATGCATAAAATGTTCAATTTGTATAGCTAAGGTATTGATAATTTAAAACAAGGTTTCTCATGAGTAAGTACCTATATAGTTCATACTGTAACCCAAAATATAATTTTTTTTCATTTTTTTGTATGCTTTGTTCTACGTTATATATTTTGTTGTATGTTGTATGAAGTGTATTGTTACTTGTTAACATACACATTTTATTTTAAATTTATAGTTATATTCATTTATACTAGTTAAAATTGCATACAATATCCAATTTTTATAATTCGGGAGATTGAAAATTTAAACACAAGGTTCCTCATATAATAGTAGTTCAAGACTGTAACCTGCAAAGAATCCCCAAGAGTAATTCTATGATAATATAGGTATGCAATGTTTTTTGCAAAACGAATTCAGCCTACCTATTACCTATATGATAGCAATAATAATATAGTTCAAATATTATCCAAGCTGACACGCCGTCTCCGCTCAGCATCGTTTTTCGTACACAATATGATTATATTTCATCATTGAATTCAGATTTAACACATACCTATACATTACAGTGACCCACATGACACCTAATGTACAGCAAAACCGCACCCGCTTCACACTTGCCCACATTTCTATTTTTTTGCGTCTGTTGTCACGACGTCATTCTCCAGACACCTACAACTGTAGTATAGCAAAGCTGTACCCACTTTCCCGCCTTTTTCTTACGCATAATATTTATTATCAATGCATAGTATTATTACGTTTTAATAAATTGTTAATACTGTCTAGTATTGCTGAGCGTTACTGACGGTGCGATAAAAATTACAACAGAGATTATATTCATACGGCATTAATAATATTTTAGTACACATTAACAATTATAATAACTAACCTAACTTCGACGTACATGTGAAAAATGTACCCATCAAAACGTATTTAATTATTTACTACTCCGAGATTAACGAAATAAATCAATGTGTAAACAGTAAAATAAATATAAACAATCGTCGGCTGCCGAGATATATTATGTTTGTTTAACGGTGTCGAATTTCACTTGAGGTAAAACACCGTCGAATATGGTCGGAGGTCAACGGTGTGGATGATACTTGATTTCCGATACTTACAATAATTGTGTACTAATCGATTCCTCAGTTCATTTGGGGGACGTTTGAATTGATTCCCGAAGAACACATATTATTATAGTTAGTTTCTGACTTCTCGCTGTCATGTCTCCCAAAGTGTTTTTTTTTTAGTTATACATTTTGTCAACCGTCAAATTTGTATTCGTTATAGCATAGGTTAAACTTTTAGATACTGATCACATTCTAAAGCAGGGGTCTTCAACTCTTTAAGGCGGCGGGCCACACATTATTATTTTTAAATCTCGCGGGCCGTACACTGTTAAATTATTTGGTAATAAACAAAATAAAAATTCTCATTAATGCATAGAAAAAAATACACGCTATACTTAAAATGTGTTCGCGGGCCGCAAATAAAGACTCGGAGGCCCGCGGGTTCTAAAGTACCAAAATCCCTAGGTATCCAAAAACCTGAAACCAAAAATTATTTTAATTACTTTAAAAAATATTAATTTCTAAATATAAAATTAATTATTTATTTAAACAAAAAAATATAAACGAAGCTACCGTCAGCTAAATAGGAAGGTACTCTTTACAATTAGAATTATATATTTCTTACGTGTTATACAATAACAACACAATTTCGTCTTATTCATAATATATAAAGTCATTTTTTTCATTTTGGGTGGTTAAAATATGAGAATCGTAATTTGATGTTTTTACCAACGCTTAAATTTAAAATTATTAACTTTCGATAAAGTGTGCGATTTTTTGGATTCAACCGTCAAAATATGTCCATTTTCCAGTCGTTATTTGGGTACGGAGAGTAATGATAATTATTATTAGTATTTACTAGGTATATTCACTGAAAACTACTGAAATTGGCACTAAATGTGTCCTTAATTTTTTTTTACATTTATAAATAAAACCTTTCAACCTTCTACTATTTAATTTACTGGTAATTAAAAATATTATTTTTTATACACTTAATAATACAACTTAAATAAAAATAGAATATAATAAAATAATATAAATTTCAAACATTGCAGTTCCCAATAAATGATTTCGATAAATTTGCAAGTGTAAAAGAGCACGGGTTAACATATTATTATGTTTTTGGAAAGCTCCGATCACTGTCAAATGATGAAAATGGTTTGCATTTAAAATAATTAAACAACTCTAAAAAATTAACACTTGAATAACCTTCTGGTCGAGAATAAACGGGTCGTCTAGCCATTGTCGGGTCGCCGCCGCCAGACACGAATTTATTATTATTATTACAATTATAATTATACATTTCATAATATTTGTTTATTTTGTATTTATATACATATATTATATATATTTATCGTCAAAATTCTTTTTTGAAATAATTTAATTTGACATTCACATCGTATTATATCGAAAAGTTGTATGTCGTCACAAACACTGCGCGTTTCACAGGAGAGCAGTTTATTTAAGATATTCAATTATTTTAAACCAAATAGTTTGTGTTTATTTTTTTTGTTTTTCGTCGTTACAACTGATTTATTTGTAAAATATTTCGCGCATAACATAAATAACTTACTTTTAGGTATTACTTATTTGACAAGAAAAACAAGATTTAAATAATATGTAATATTAAAAACGAAATAAACTAACATAATTTCTTAGAATGAAAATTTAATTCGTTGATTTCACGTTAATTAAAAATCATCTAAGTTAAGTTAACGGGAAACCCAAAAATAACCACCTAGTTAAGTTAAAATCAATTTCACTTTTAACTTATTAACTCGTTAATGACCTGCCTTGCAATGTTAACAGTGCATAATATGTTACTAATGTAGTAGTGATGTACACTCAACTATATTACTGCTAATGTACACATTAGCCAAATTTGGACTTGAGCCGTGATGCAATTGTAAAATTATGAGTATAATGTACACATTAATTGGCTAAAATAGCCATAGTAGTACTATTCTCTCGCTGAACAGAGTATAGGTTAGAGAGTGTAATGGTGGTACGTGGTGCAGCTGATTATAGTAATATTAATTAGACTTATTAAATAAAACGAATAATCGTTCCGAGCGCAAACACTAAAGATAATATTTCAAAAATGGTCTGACAAAAATATTTTTAAAAAAATGTAAAATTGGATGATAAAGTACATTGTATTATACTTGGACTATTTTTACAAAATATCATACAATATGCTGTTGATGGACTTATATCGTTGCTAAAATTGTCCAATCACTGTATATAGCCCCCCCCCCATATCTTCCAAAGTTCCAAAAAAAGTACTTTTTATCGTGGACTTTATTATCTTTAGAAGTCACTGTAAATTGTGTCCCGTTTTTAACTATTTATGTGACCTAGGAATATTTTGATTTAATAATATTATGTAGATTGCAGCCTAAATATTATTTATTCACACGTAAATTACGTCCACTGATATTTTTGAAAAATCAACATATTCCTTCCATTTCTCAGACTTAGGAATGGTAATATAATTGTATTGGTTTTGGTATAGTCAGTTAATGTCAGTCTTGCTGTCTTGTTGTTTATGAGTAAAAATTAGTAATCAAGTAACTGGTTATAATTCCATTTGGTAATATAAACACTTTATTTAACAAAGTTTAATTAAGTAACTGGTGAAAATTATTTGCATTGCATGATTACAGTAGAATGGTCTTTGGATTCTCATTTGAATAAACGAAAGTTTGCTTCTCCACAAAAATCTCAAGAATTGGAAAACAATATTATGGACTTTAATTATTATATTTGAAAATTCCAAAATTCATATATTAAATAACTGCTTTGTAGGAGGAAAAAAAGGGTGATTTTTTTTTTTTGGTGATCACCCTGTGCAATATATTATTTTCGTGAAAAAAAAAATGTAGTGCATTTATATTATTATTATTTATTACCTACTTATTTTCTGTGTTCGCACTTTAAACGTCTATCATCGTTGCAGTTCGCGTTCCCGGAAAGTCGACGGCAACTATAATATGTAATAATAACGCATGTCGGAGGAAATTACCACCGGCTTTTCATATTATATAATAATATTATATAGTATTATCTTTATGCAATATACCGAGTGCTCAATGACTAGTTATAGATGTTTTTAAAAAGATATTTTTTACACGATTTTAAGTCTAAAAAAAATTATATATTTTTATCGTTATTTTATTTTTTTTTAATGATTTTTCTCTTCTAACGGCGACGTAATATCGTTTTAATACTTCGATGTATAAAAATCGAATTTCAAAACAATCATCTACTTCACATAACATCTTACTTCACTTGAAAAGAAGGTGTTTTTCAATAATTTAAAAAAAGAAGTTCGTGGGATGCTTTTCATATTACGTAACATAGTTTAACAGATTTCCTTAATATTATGTTATCACCGAATTGTCATTAAAATTATAACTATTCAAAACTATCAAGTATTGTATTGCACTGTTTTGTACTGATTGTCTTGTATTTTATTTTTTAGTATCGCCCATTATAACTCTATTTATTCTTATATATTAATAGCATATTCTTACATTTAACTCGTTGTTTGTCATTATATTTCATTATACTAAGTAATTATACCTACTTATATCTTATATTTTATTACACTATTTAATTGTGTTTTAATTTAAATTTATTTATTATAAATCTGTGTAAATATTATAACAGTGTATATTGCACTGTATTATTCTGTCTACTTTAAAATTGAAATTAGAATTATATTCCGTAAAATAAAATATTATTATTATTATTATAACAAATCCAAGAAACTAAACATATCCAAGACTTCAAGATATTACACTCGTAAGTTCCAAGAGATCAAAATTTGAATAAATGCTTCAAGAAAAATTGAAGGATAAAATGGGGCCGGGCATACTCTGTGAATCACCTTGTACTTGGGTGCTCAGATGTCCTGTTTTCTTATCATCAAGTGTCCTGTGTTCTAGGGAATAACAGAAAAACATTAAAAACATCCTTTTATTTATTATATTTAGAATCAAAATAGTTTCAGTAAAAAAAAAAAATTTTCTTCAAATCATCACACTGATATATTTATCAAGTTTCAATCAATATTTTAATAATTATTAAACAAAATAATTACAATTTAACAGCGGTTATACAGGAAAAATGTATCTCTTGATTTTAATTTGTTTGTACTTCAAATTGGATAAAAATTAAACAGAATTTTTCTGTTGTTTTGTAATTTATTCTTAAATTGTTCAGCTTCGAAGAAAATGTTTTTATTTAATCAATTAAAAAATATTATTCGAAAAACATATATTTTGTTTATCATTTCTTTCATTTTATATACTTATACATTCAGTTACACAGTTTTCTATTTAACATATTGTAATAAGTTTTAAATTTGTAAGATGTGAAAATATATGTATATTGTATACACATATATTATATTATATACTACCTATATAATAGGCATATTTAGAATGTATATATTATGTATATAAATATATAAGTTTAGCAAGCTTGTCCTGTATTTTTATTTTATAAATCTAAACACTGTATCCTGTACTACACGTGTACCTACTATATGGTGGCATAAGTAATTTTCTTGATGTGTATTAGATGTAATATATAATACTCACGTGACCTTTTAAATCTTATTTCCCCTTTGTGTTCAGCCACGCGCAAAGTGATCCGTTCGAATTAAAATTGTAAAAAAAAACCGTTTTTCTTATACGTAGGTTTATGACGAACTCGACTAATACGATATACATTCCCTCTGGCCCCTAAAGGACAGATTTTCTTTTTCATAATATATATTATAAGTATATAGCGGTGCGCCAATGACGTTATCGATAAGTCATAAAGAAGGCCTCGAGCCAGCCTTGATTATATTATATAGTTTACTATACAGGGTGAATCACCGAGCATGCCCGCCCCTGTTTTTTCTCCCGTTAATACAGAAATCAATCAAATTTTTATTTTTTTCAATTTGTTTAAAGAACATGTATTTCCAAATTCCTGAGATTTTTCTTTTGTACCATAGATTATATACAATATATAATATATACATACTTATTATATAATTAATTGTATAATCAATGCTACTACATAAGGAGTGGTGTCTTGTGTTGATACAGGATTCTGTTTTTTGATAACCCTTTTTTTACTGTAAACTATTTAGTAGTGAATTTTTTTGAAAATGTTGATGTACCCTATTCAAAATTTGAACCAATAGTTTCTAGATTATCAAAATGATTATACTAAGGACAATAATATTCATATTACAATGGTTTTACGAAAGTATAAAATAGATGTAATATTGAATCTAGTATTTGACAGTACCTATAATATTGATGAATTTTGACAATTCGCACAAATTATTAATGTTGATTGATTAATATTTATCACTAAAAATCAATATAGCCCCCAGGCCCGTATTTAGAATTAAAGCGCCCCGAATGCGCCTATAAAATGCCACCCCTCTTTTTGGGACAGAAGAGGGCGGATGGATGTCTAGTGTAAAAAATAAGTAAAAATTATAAAACTTAACTTGTATTTAAAAAAATTTGTTTATGATATTTATATAATGGTTTGTTGGTATCATTCATTCGTGTGTTTACTTTTATACCAATTTCAATGGAAATTATAAATATACTTAAATACCTATACCTACCTATCTAATATAATAATATTAAGTACTTAAAATATGTATTTGGTGTCAAATAAGTATAATAATATGCTTATAATACCTATTGACACTAATTAGTATGTACGGTGCAACTGGAGAAAAACGTTTTAGCGTACCTTAACTTCTCAAGACTTACCTTCGCTCGACGATGACTAATATGAGAACACATACCAATTTAGCAATATAAAGTGATAAAAAAAAAATATGTGTTAAGTCAATAACATTATTTTTTTTTACTATTGCATCAGATTAGAACTATACGTACCTTCTATTTAGTATTTAAGAACTAAAATAATAAAAACAAGACATAAATGTTAATTTTTTTTTGATATTAATAATTATGTAGAATTTATAGATTTAAATAAAACTGACCATTACAAGATTGTTTAAAATATATTGTTATCTTTAAATAATATGAGTTATCTGTCAATTGACTAACAATTGATTAAAACGCAATCAATAAAAAATTGTAAAATGTACAATTGTATATTGTATGTAATTATAGTTTTGTTTTATCAAAATACCGTGAGCTTTTGGATTTATAGTTGATTTCATACACAGGTGGCATCTCGTGAGTCGGGCTGGATATATATATATAGGCAGATCAGTACTAAGATCTTTGGTGCGTCACCGAGATGGACACTTGAATGTATATCGCCCACGGACCTTTCAGATTCAGATTTCGATAGAATATATTTTATGGCAAAATCAGAAAGCAAATATCAAAATTCTTGATTCGGTTTGTTTACAACTGTCAAACATCAAAGGCGGCCGAGGTTCGGGTGCGCCCATTGTGGTTTTCCACCATCTTCGGGGATGTTGAAATAGGAATTTATTGGTTCACTGTAGGTAAATGTCTACGAAGGCAATTTCGAATACATATTTCGTTTTAATGAAGAAACTGCATTTCCAACTGCTACAGCTGTATTGTACACAAACAATCATAAAATTAAAACGACCTTTCAATATATGGTTCTAAACAATACAATATTATTATTGTCTAACTTGGAATGTTATGCACGGTAGACGACAATATATTTTGACTTGGAGTTTTCTCGTGATCTTTAAGAGTTTTCCTTTATATTTTGATTAATATTATTTCTTCTGTTTGATTGTTAACTGTGTGGTTATGTGGAGTTTCATTTGAATAATTTGTGCACTGAAATAATATTAACATCCATAAATGCAAAAATAAAAATATATTATAACCTACCAACGGGTTTTATCAAACTAGTTGTTATTATTTCCCGGACACGTTAAATCGTTTTTAAAATGTTTTGTGTGCATTTCCACCTTATAGAACTTTTATTTTTTCTCAGAACCACATAAGAATACTTTTATATATTATTTTAACTCACTGTTTCTTTGACTTTTAAAAGTTTCCATATTTTCTTTTATTTGAGTGAAAAATAGTTTAAGTATTTACTTATTGCACAGATGTACTAACTTACTGAGACCGAATCGTTGGTATAAACGGTCTATAACATAATATATCGATTTATTCATTTACAGTTTAACCTCGATAACTCAAACGTATCTATAAATCATTTTTTCGATAACTCGAAGGAATGTTTTGGCCCCTTTACCTGTGTATACACATACAATTTATTTTCTATAACTCAATTTTTTTTTTTGTTCATGGCTGATTTGAATTATTGAGTTTTCACTGTACATAGTAACTTAATATTATCTTATCAAAGTTTTAAATTTTCATGTAGGTATTTTATTTTTATATACTTTGGGAAACCTTGGTTGTTGAGAATCGTACCAGTATTCCGCATTTATAATAGCCCTTACCAGTTTTCCGTTTACCGTTATGTTTGGCGGGACTTTAGAAAAATGTCTCCTGTTCCCAGTGGAAATTGTATTCATAATCTAAAAACGTGCAAATTGCAAAATATAGAAACCGGGAATTAATAGCACGCTCGGAGAGTGAACTTTCCCTGCAATACTTGTTTAATCACGTGTATACACTACATGCATATGCATGAATGTTTTGTTAAAATGAATTTCACGTGATTTAAATATAATAATTATAATGTATGCTGGTTTTTGGTACCTAACTTCATTATAACTACAAACGATTTCTACGGTGGATCATAATATTTAATATTACGTGCACGACCACGTATATGATGAAAGAGCCTTATCATCATATACGGGTCGCACAGGTGGGTGCCACTCACTCTTGTATAAGATACTTTTTTGTAAAGTATTCAAGTGAAGATTTGCTTATTTTGAAAAATATTTAAAATATGTATTTAAATACTCGGTAAAAAAAAGTATTTGAGTTGGCACAAAGAAGGTTTTTGATGTATAAAGTATTGATATAGATACTTTCAATTTTTTTACCCTATCAACTGAACTGATTTTTTTTTAGCATTTTCATGGTTTACATTAATTGTATAGAGGTACGATATAAAAAAAATTGAGTAGGTACTTAAAAGTTATTAAGTTACATTACAAGACGACTGGTGCCACTTATTTTACACTCGAGACTTTGATTTCGGGCGAAAAATTAATCTACGCCCGGTCGCATATACCAGACGTACTGCATATACTGCATATACCGCATATACCGCATATACCGCATATACCGCATATACCGCATATATCGCATATACCACATATAACACATATATATATATATGTTGCAGAGAAACGACATGTTTAAATATTTACCAAGTGGGTACCAATATAATATTATTATTATTATTATTATACTGACCTAACATACTTGCACACCACTGTCGGAAAAAAAATACGTTTGTGTCGACCATAATATTAATAATAATATTGTTGTACAAACTTTATACGTGCAATATTCTTTGCCACTGTACCATTTCTGATGTATTATTTGCTTTGAGACGCTTTTTTGTTTTACCTTTGACGTCTTTCACATCTTAAAAACGCTCAATATTCTGCAACGGTCTTAGAAAATGAAAAAGGCTAGACTTTGTTATTTTCAAAGTAACATTTTTGGCCGTAGCCATTTTCCTATAAAAATGAGATACCAGATTCCTCCATTGTACATTTTCTGTCACTATCTAAATGAGAAACTATCACATCATAATTAATTTAAATATTAGGTTAGGTGGCTATCATTATCTGGCCAAGAATAAGCCTGTTCAATATTATTTTTATGCATAGGTAAACATAAAATATTGACAATAGTTAAAATTAAAAATCATCGCGATAAAATGTAGTAAAATATTATTTTTTAATAATAATTTAAAAATATAGAAACATTTAATTAGTATTTATAATATATACTAATTATCTTAAACTTTTTAATAACCTAAACATTTTAATATTCGAAATATTATGCACTATTTAACAACCCAACTTGTGTCATAATATATCATACATAGGTACAACAAGTAAAATAAATAATTATAAATCGTATACACTTATAAAAAATCATAATATTTTGAGCAAAAATAGACATGTTTCTAGTTGAAAAAAATGTGTGGAGAAAATGGAAGCACTTTTACTGCCACCAAAACGACAGACACAAAAAAAACACACAACATTGTAAAATCAATACATTCTTAGCTCCGATCAGACTCTATAATTAGTAATTATAAATGACTGTTTTCTTCCCGTATTGTAAATATTATATTTATATACCTAAATTGTCTTATATTGCTTATTGTATTGACTGAACTCGTTCGCTTTTACATTTATGATTATTTTTTAAAAGGGACATACTGAAAACTTAACAAGTCCATTGGGTCATTTGTAATTAAATTATTTAATTAAAAATGAATAACTGAAATCTTTAGAAATGAGATAAATAATTCATATACTTAATACTTTGGTAACAGAAATTAAATACATAAAAACACATTCCAAGTAACATTTGTTCTAACAATAGTTCAAACTAAAACAAAAATGGCTAACATCATAAAATCAAAATTGGCCCATTTCTGAAGATTTCGTTTAACACTAAAATCACAGATCCGCTCAGAATCTAAAAAAAAAACAGAGGGTTTAATATATTATAATGTAATATTGTTGTATGAATAATTTACTATACAGATTGATTGATTTAACGTAGACACTATTTTCTAAAATCACTAACGTTTTAAAAATTATTTATTTTACATAATATTAAGTCGTTAATATACCCTGGAAAAAAAAAATATTTTTTCTATTTTTTAAGAGTAAAACTCTGTTGAATGACAATATACATTTTTAATTCCATGATACCGAGCAGAATATTATCTGAAGTATTTCTAACACAATTTTAAAAATTAAAAATCAATTTATTTTGAACGTTCTGGTTCTCTTACAATGTGAGTTTCACCCACGTTCACACTTTAATTATAAAAAAACGAGTGACGTCAATGAAAGTTCGATCACGAACGCGTTCTTTCCAAAGACTGCTTTTCTCTGGGTGCCCGTCAAGCACTCACTCTTCTTCCGCTTGTCGTGTAGAACTCACTCTTCTTCCGCTTGTCATGCAGGACTCACTTTTGCCCGGTTCCCAATGACATAAAATTGTGTCAAGTGAGCAGAGGATCAGTTGACCTGTAGATGGGAAAGTAAAATAAAGTTATACTCACGGCAATCTGAAAATATTAAAAATACATAATATCATTGAGTATACCTATCTATACTCAATGATAATAATATGTAAAATTATAGTAAGCAACATTGATTTTTATAGATATATTTAGATATAGTTCAAAATGTCATGAAATCAGAAATTTAAATGGTAAGTAAAAATCATCTTTCCTCTAACGCAGTGGTCGGCAACCTGCGGCCCGCGTGGCTATTGAATACAGCCCGCTTTAAATTCTAAAACGACGAAATTGAATTGAATATCATATTATATACATTTTTTTTCATAATAAATAATTTAAGAATAAAATATTTTTATTTTTGTCTGGCCCCCGATTTCTTTTTAATTGGCAAATATGGCCCGAGATCCCAAAAAGGTTGCTGCTCTAACGAGTTTAGTTATATTGTTACTAACTACTAATCAGGTGGGGACTTATTGAGACCCATTATTATTTTCTATGAACAATTTAATTTTCAAAATAATTAGACTAATCAATTTTAAGCTAGGTGTTGAAACCATGAATCTATTTTAGTAGGTAGTAGGTACCTAACATTTTTTTACGATTTTATACTTAAAAAAGTTCAATTATTTTTAAATTTTTCTTTATTTTTCTTGCGACAAAACAAAAATAAGGATGTTTTATATAAGCCGTTTTTCATCAATAATGTTTTCAGAAGTACTATATAAAGTTTTGAAGTGAACGCCTGATATTCACGAGTGGTTTATTGTTAAGATTATTTTGAGAGAGGTCGTCTCTGACATTCGTTTTAATCGAAACAGTTTCACGCTCTCTTGATTGAGGTAATCGGAAATCGTCAATAAATCTTGGTTTAGAAGGACGAGAAGGCATTATTAGATTATTATGTTAATATGGAACGCTTTTCTGGAAAAACTTCCTTAATGAAAAACGAACGAATTAACGAATTGTGAAATTTGCATTCCATGAAAATAAAACAAAACTGAGAAATAAAAGGTTGTTAACACGATCACTACCGGTTAGCCTAAATTGTGTGGGCTTATGTGCAGCTGTGCATGGTCCGGTTCTAACATAATATAAAAACAAATATTATTTTTTAATATTATTAATACGAAAACCTATGGAAAATACCGATGAGCACTAATACGTTTTTAAAAATAGTTAAATTATAAGACGTAACAAAAGCAATTTTTAAGTCTAAATATTGATTTAAATTGGTATCTCACGAAGGAACAAAACGTTTTCTTCGTGGAATGTCATAACACGTGCCAAATATCATGCCAACAGTGCTGGATACACTCATAAATAATAATTTTATTATCGTTTACTGCACTCGCACAGTCGCACAGCAGCAGTGGTAGGTTTTCGATGTAATAACAATTGCCTATCGAATACTCCTTAAATAAAAAAAAAACACGCTTAAACTCAGTACCCCCTTAAACTTGTTTATTTGAAGTGCACAATTTAATAATACCACGGTTAAGTTGGTAATGTATTAAACAATTTAAATTTATAAAACCAGTAACCCCCATCGCAAAAATAAAAGTCGTCAGTACGTTCAATCGGTATCGGTGGTTGAACCTCGTCATTGTGAAAATCCGGCTACATTTTAAGATTTTTAGTTTAAATTTCGAATAATAAACTTTACTATAAAGTTTATTATTCAATCATTATCAAGGACCCGTTCCAGCAAATACGTAATAAAATAAGAACTTGAGAACCCCGTGCAATTTGGAGAGCCCAGCACCCATGAGTTGAGGAATGAATTTGATCAAGTGGCCTATGGTCGATCTCGATTAGGCTTAAATGTCGGCATAACTTCTTGATTGATATTATGTTCATGTCGGTGGATAAGTTCGTGGACGTGCAGTTTGACTAGGACCGTCATTGGTATGATTGACAAAAGATTGGTACATTTTGATAAAAAAAAAACTGACAATTTTAACATAATATACTATTTTATTAGACATTTTTAGTCAATAGCTCGTCAAATCAGTGATCAGAAATTAAGTTCCTTGCCGCTGCAGTAAAATAAAGTTACGTTATAAAATTGCATGGTATTTATTTTGCTCTACTCGATATTTTATAACGTCCTTCGACACGGCAGTTTGAAAATCAACACATTTTTCTGATACATTTTCGTTGTGGACAATGCGTACATTACTGCAGTGATAACTTTATTGCATATCACTTTATTGTAACTAAAATTAAATTTTTCAATTATCACTGAGAGACATTTGTTTTTACAAACCATTGCTGGGGTGGCCCCATATTACATGTTATAGAAATATATATTTTGATTTGAGGTCAAAATGGTCGGCTGAGGTCGATAAAAAAAATCATTACGAACTATTGACGAGCTTTAAGAAAAGAGTGTGGCCGTCTCTTTAATGACATTAAAATTTATATATATGTAACCTAACCTATCGCGAATGAACATTTCTAATCGAGCTGCAGTATTGGTCGTATAGAGTACACACTCTGGTTAAGGAGCAGCGAATAAAAAATTAACTTAGAAATACGCATTATTAATTTCACCTAGCTACAGTAAAAAAGCTCCTGCTAAGAGCAGGCCTCGCTATACTACCATCAAATTTAGTTCTCAAAGAAGTAAAGACCTAAAGTTGACCTCTCTTAAATTGTTATCTGGCAGTAAATTAGTGGAAAGTATTTTAATTAAAAGGACAACTACAATACAAAATATAATTTTAAAACGTTTATAGAATTTCGGAAAATTTCGAAAATCGGCACCGGGCTCCTTAAAAATAGTGATTTTCGATATGTAAGTACACACAATGTTTAAGAGTTCGCTTGGCGTTTTATTATTTTATAAACTTATCATCAGTAAACGGTTTTGACAATTTTTCATTCAATAACTTTGCAGCTTAATTCGCTGAGTTCCGACTGTGTATCAGTTTTTTTTAAAGTTTAAATCTGACCTTGTTTATTTAATTATTTTCCATTAAAGATATAATGTTATCAAGTCAAAACAGCCTTTAAATGTCATCAAATTTTCCTGCACGTCTCGCGTGTCACAAAGTTTTTTTTTATTTTAATCTTTCGAAATAGCAATATAGATTGTTGAAAAACTAAACTTACAGCTTTTGATAAAATAAAAAAAATATTGTTCAGTCTACCCAAGTGGTTTTCATCGGATATTTTTGGTTATTTTGATTAACACATACATATTATTTTTAATATCTCGTAAGTGAAATCGATGACGCGCATAATACAGCAGTGAAACCTCTGAATACCGGACACTCTAGGTCGCCGAAATCGTGTTAGCTATTCAGACGTAAAATTTTTGTGGATTGTGCCTAAAAAACGCCCGTTTTTTGGGGCGGTGGTAATTCCTTTCGGCTGTGCATGGTAAACTCTCACGAATTTTAAAACTACTATTTATTTTACTAGTTAACTCTTCCGGGTCAACATTATGTTTACCCGATGAAAATAATATGTAAACTCCCTCGGGGTCAACACTATGTTTACCCAGAGGAATAACATTTTTTTCATTACTTCAAAATGTTATTTATTTACTTGATTTTTTTTTTTTTTAATTTCATATTATCACGATTTATAAAAATTAAACTCACGTGTACTTTCCAACTGTACCTACTCAATTTAAATAATGATTTTTTATTTACATAAATATGCTTTTGGGTTGGATAGATTTTCCTCGTAGAGTTGTAGAGGAAAAAATATCAAGTACGTTTACCTACTTAACCTACTTGTTTTATAAGTATCTCGATTATGATTATAGCTCACAGCTAAAGATATTGATTTGTACATTTTTTTTAAAATTATTATTTACTATAATTTATATACTCGATTTTTATTTTTAAATTCGTATGCGTTCATATTATTTTCTACATAATAATATACCGTACAGACGAAGCTGTTATATAGACTCGAGTGAGTTTACAATCGAAACTATTTATAGGTGTCCGCTATTTAGAGGTATTCCGGAAGTTTCTCCCTATAATCTTATGTTCTGCATTATTCGATCAAAAATTGACCAACAAGCTACAATAGACACATGCGCCCATCTTTATTATTGTAGACCAATGTTCCTCGACCTTTTTTGTTATCTGGACCTCCTAATTTAATGTATCTATAGTAAGATTGAGTAAAAATAAGTGAAATCATGGTTTATAATGGCTCTCTGAAGTGTAGAATTTTTTTCACCGTCCAAATCGTTACAAGAATTTATTTTTGTTTTTTGACTTTTTCCTAAAATTAAATTATTGTCAAACACATGTTATTAAAAACTCAGATACTTAATAAATAATAAATATATAGGTTTCTTTCATACCTTTTGAAAACATTTTTTAACAATTTTAAACATTAATATGCATAAAATATAAATAAATAAGTAATAAATTCATTTTAATTTCTAATAATCGCGTTGGGTAATGTAAATTATTATACCTACTAACTTTCAACAATTTTTCCATTTTCAATTCTTAAAATATCACAACGCTCGATATTGAATGGGATTATATATCATTTAAGTTTAAATCAGGACTTGCATTTGAAATCAAAATTTCGTTTCACGTTAATTTCAATTTAAACGATGTACAGTTTTTGCGTTCGTCGTTTACAAGCCCATAGTTTAGGTGCTATAAAATGGCATATTTAAATTATTATCATTGTCGATAAATTAGTCTTAAGTGAGATAAACTCCTTCGTTGTAATAATAAAAACGGTAACGGTGCTCCAGCACCTTATTTGTTACATTATTTTTAATAAACTTCAACTTTCAACCTTGCGGTATATGTAATATTTACTTTATTTTATTATAATTATCATGACGTATAAATATAATTTTATATTTTTGTTGTTGTTTTCGTCGTTGTTGACCGTCGTCTCGTTATTACACAAAGTTTTGTAATATTATTGTTATTGTTCTAATAATCTATGCAATGTTTTCGGCAAAAATTAAATCGACTTACCGTATAACTAATAGTAAAACTAATTACTTTAATTGCAACGTCACAATACATGTTAATATATTATTATTATCATGAAAATATAAAAAAGGCTGAATTTTACACCATTTTACATCCATTACAGTGACCCACTCGACACCTGTGGTTCAGAAGAGCGGTACCCACTTGCCAACCTTTTTTAAAATTAATTTAACTATCTATTTTATTAAATTATTAAATTAAATATATTTTTTTAAAACGTGTAATTATGTACGTGTGCGGTATGAGCTCTGGGACCTTGGCCCCTTTGTCTCCTCCCTGGATCCAACACTGGTTAGGTTTAGGTGTTTTTAAAAACGACCTCGTTCCTAAGTGTCCCGTCGAGTCGTAGGTACATCTGTAGCTCTACAAGTGTTCAATTTACGTTTATTATATATTTATTTGACATAAGCGCCAAAGATTCACTTTTTAAAAACTACTAAAGCAAAAACTATTATGAAAATTAAAAACATTATCTCTTGATATAATATTTTGAATTTACTAATTAACACTCAAAGCTCGTACCTACAACAAATTAGTCCACAGTTTTACTTTTATGAGTTGTTATTATAAATTACATTGTAAGTACTTAGTTGTAACTTTTAACACAAGACCATAATACTAACACAATACTATTGCCTATTTATAATTGATAAATTATATGTTTTATTATTTAGCATGAAGGTAAGGTTAGGTTAGGTTAGGTAATTATTATTTTAATTGAAGTTCATACTCACAGACATTTGATTCTAAATTAAATAATAACAACTTGACTTTATAAAAATGTATAATTATAATTTTTTTTAATCAAAGTGTTTTGTTTGACGTAATACTTGTTACAACGTAAATCAATCGTATTGTTGCACCAACCTTACAACCTCAAAAATTAAGTTAAATAGAAAAATACAGTTTTCAAAAAAATGTCAGCATTTCAATGAAAAATAAAATGTTTAATTGAACATTTTTGAGCTTACGTCGCTGGTTACACGAAACACGACATGTGCTTGGAAGCAGTGTCGCAGAGCAGCCAAAATAATATTGCACTTTGCATTGAATTTCGGGTGCTAGACAAGAACTCTGACGGTCGATCGTAAGTAGGTACTCAGCTAATACATTTGTCAATCAATAGATTACACGTTTGGCGTTTTCGAAAGATAAAGTTCTAAATTTAACAAGTTTACCAACTCCACTGAACTTGCCCCGAATGCTTTGAGTAGTTTTATGAATTAATAGAACCATAAAATTATTTTATGATTTAATTTAAAGTAGTTTTATCAACCTATAGGTTGAGTATCATATATTATGAAAACTAGATTTTTATCAGAGTTTATGGCATGGTGCATTTCCTAGATATAAATAAACGAATAATTTCGAAAATATTTGAGCATCATATTTTGTATGATACTCGAAACAAAGTGTTCGTAAAATATTAAAGGAAATAAATGAAAATCGTATATGTATCACATATATTATGATACACAAGGCAGCCAACTCGTTAAAGTAATAATCTGATAATGCAATTGAAGAAAACTGCAGTTGGAATGAGTCCCTAGATTTAAAAAAAAAGGAATAATCTCGACGATTTAAGAGTATCATAATCATATTATAATATATGATACTCAAGAAAAAATCGACAAGTAAAACATTAAGAGCAATAATATTGAAAGTATTGTACGCGTGTCACATAATATGAAAAAACAGTCGACTTGTTAATATCGTCTGGAATGAAGCTCAAAGGTATATCGTACCTGCAGGGATTTCGGGGCTTTTATGTGCGGTACGATACGATTTATTTTTGTCGTTTTTGGTTTTGTCGCTCATGATGTCTTCCGCCGCGATTTGCCATCGAAAGAGCGTGTGTTTGACCAAAGGTACTCTTTATCGTATACGCCTTTACATTTCATAGAAATCGTACGAAACTTTTGACACGCTTTATTTTTACTGCCCCGCCGAGCGCTTCCTATACATGCACGAGAAAAACTCGGTCGTGACGATTTTTTTTGTTGTTGCTCTGTCGACCCTCTGAAATAACGACTCTCGGAGATTACACGCATAATAATAATACATAGGTATAGCCAGAATAATAATAATAAAGTGTTTTATTTTAGGCGATAAAAGTGGCGGACACGGTGGTTATGATGATATACTTACTCGGATCAAACGTTTTATTATTTCGCACGGCGCCTTCGTAACGGCGCCGCCGCACTAGAGTTTTTGTTTTTCGAACCATAATAATAATAATAATAGTATTATTCGAGCATTAAACGTGACGATCAGGTGTGTCGTAAGAGGATTATAGATAGGTCATATATGTACCGATATTGCCGATCTGAGATAAATATTAACTTAGCCGTTTTGGAAAACAATAATAATTCAATCAACATAAATATATTAAAAGTAAAAATTAAAAAACGATGGGTGGATACCATTCTGCTCAGGTAACAATATGTTCTAGTAACGTTATGCAGATAACGTTATATGTTGTGATAAAAAAACGATTGAAATATTTGTAAACGTATTTAAAACAGTATACAAAAATAATTAAACACAAAACAAAACATAACGATTAACAAAATATATTATTATCATTAAACAAAACATAACGCAAAACGTCATTTATAAAATATCATTAAACAAAAAAAAAAACGAAATAATTCAAAATTGGTTTATAATATTGGTTTTGTAGAAATATTTATTCTGTGCGATTTATTTATTTATCGTACCAATCAATCCAAAAATGAAAAATACTCCGAATCCGGGGGCCATTCTCCGCATTAGATATTATTTTTAACGATAAACGTAAAAGTTGTATACCGTTTTACTCCTAAATAACGATAATTGCAATTTTGGTTAAAAATGCAAACCCTGGTTCTGGCTGCTTAGTAGGTTTCCAGTGGATCTGCACTGTAATGGATGTGTTAAATTTGAATTCAACGATATAACATCATTGCAGTATAATATACGAAAAACGATTCCGAGCAACGACGGTATATCAGCCTTTTTTTTGTTTTCATTTTATTTTATTGAAGAAATCTACAATCTATAATACATATTTGCACAATGAGTAGGTTTGATAAATGACAGAAAAAAAAAGTATAATAACATGAATCGAATAATTATGAAGGATACCCAGTGGTAACACCCTATAGTATATCAGCCTAAGTATATTTTTTGATATTATTGCTGTTGAAGTAATTTATTTTACTATTAACAAAACAGTAGGTCGAATTAATTTTTCAGAAAAAAAATGCATTCGAAAACGTCATTGTGTTTCTATTTGATATGCTTACTTTAAAAGTTTCAAGTACCCGCGAATAATATTTTTAAACACATTGTAAAATCAATACACTCATTGATCCTATCAGAGTCTAAAATTAAAATACAATTTTAAAAAAAAGTTATTTATTATAACAAATCAATACTCAAAAATTTTAAAAAGAATTAAAAAATGTTAAAAATTAATAATTTGATATCAATTGAACTTAAGTAAAATATTTTGCCCGTTTGGGTGGTTCTACGTAAAACTTATATGTTCTGGTTTATAAATAAATTTTATAACCAATGATATTGTGTTCATAATATACCTAACTAATAATATTGTATCGTACCCAGTGGCGGATTTTCAAAATTTTTCTGGGGGGGGGGGTCCTAAAAAAATAATATGTGACACAGAGAGACATTTGTTCCACGCCCGATATATCGTCTGTTTCGTCAGCGAGTATTGAGAAACATTTTGCAACATTTACACGTGCTACAATGTTTTTGAGTAAAACTAAATTACAGGCTTCAATAATAGAATTTTGACTTGTTTTACTCGTATATTTAAATGTACCATCACTTTCTAAACACATTTTCAAATTTAAATCTCCTTGAGCTCTATAACGAAGAATTTCTCGAAAGTTTCCTTCATTATTTTTTAAGTCATTGTCATTAGATTTAGTGATAACTAAACGACCATCATCACGATGCCCTCGTAGAGAAATGTTCTGACGCCCACACAAAATAATAGCTTCAATTATTGGTTTAATTTGGTTTCTATTTTCTGTAATCTGTTTAACCTTCCCGGCATCTAATTGTTGTTCAATAGACATTCTTGGATTTTTTAAAACGTTTGAAAAATTAGTAGCATCAAGAAAACATTTTTGGTGATATTCTAGAGATGAGTGTTTGGTAAATATTTCAACCGCATGTTTCCAGTTATTACATTTTTTTAACATAAGACTACCTAACAATTGAGAATTGTGTCCACCATAAGATTTCGAAAACGCTACACAAAATTTACAAAATGCACCATCTTGTATTCCTTTGTATTCCTGAATACGACAACCAAGGAAATCGCACTAACCATGCATATTGAAATTTAAGATTTCTTACTTTTTGGTCTTTTCTAGAAGTAATTGATGTTATTGGAAATTTATAATTTATTAAAAAAATTTTAATGGATGTTTGGTTTTTAGACGACATTTTATTTTATTGAAAAATAAGTTTGTACTCACTTATGATTTACTGTATATCGACTATTACAGGAATTAACGTTACGATACGGACGATTTTATCAAAAATACGATTGTAAAATATTTTATTATATTATTATTATTATTTCAGTAGATTCTTGATAATCAACCTACTTATATTTGAAATATATACATATATTATTATGTTATACGGTATACCTACAGCAGGGTCAGACTCTGTGTATGCATTATTTAATTATATATGTATATATTAGTGTCTGGGGGGGTCCAGACCCCATGGACCCACCCCCGTAAATCCGCCACTGATCGTACCTTATCGTTTATTATCGAAGCAGGTAACAGTAGTCCCACTAAAAAATGTAAGTAATATTATACTGATGTAACAAATTCTAAGAATTATTCAAAGTTATGAAACTATAGAAGTAAAATATCATTATTACGGGGAATCGAAAAATAATAATATATATCACAACATTTTGATAAAAATTGTTAAACCATTTTTAGAGTTATTTTAGATTAATAATACAAATAATATTTATACGAATAACATTAATAAATTATTGTTTAATAGTGAATTTCAATTTTCGGAGTATTAGAAAAAAAAACTTTTCGAGGTATTTTATGTTAATTTTTGACGTATTATAATAAATATAAAAAACAGTTTTTGATATTGTATTTATTACATTTTTAAATTTTGTCTACTAATATTTTTATGGTTGTTTTAAGGTTTTTTTTTTTTAACGTCCAATCGTCCCCACGTTTATTTGTCCCTATTCACGATATAGCAATAATTGTCTCTGTATGTCACACGTGCAACATCGTAAAAACTGCCCATCTGTAGACTCAGTGGCGCCGGAATACAAAAAAATCACTGGGTATGGCGAATTTCTGCAAATGTTGTTAGCACCCACCTGTAATACGTTTCATTGCAAGCGTATCGCAACTGCAGTTGTGTTTTTAAGTTCAATAATTTAATTTTATTATTTGCACGTGTGTTGTGTGAGTACCAAGCTATGGGATTTTTGAGTTATTATAACAAAAAAGAAATCGATTTTTTCGGAAACTGGTTTTGCATATAAACTATTGTTTTTTAAATACAAACTTTTTTTTTTTACTGATGAGAACCATCCATTTTTATTTTAGGTTATTAAGAGAATGAAATTTAAAAAAAAATTGTTAATGTCTATACATCGAAGATTAAACGCGTGGTTCTGAGTTATTAAACTTTAAGCATTAAGGGTAATAGTTCATATTAATAGGTTTATAAGATAATATAATATGTGGGATGGAGACTATGACGGTTTGAAAATAATTTTAGTAATTAATATTAATTTATTAGTTGTTTATAATATTTGTAAAAACTTTCCGAGTATATTAAGTAGGTAGGCACTTGCTGACTTCAACTACATATATTTTATGTTGTATGTCTTTAGCAGTGTACCTTGATAAAGTTTGACTCAGAAACTTCTGGTCCAAATTTTCATTTAGTTGAGACGAAATTGAAAAATCACTCATCTGAACTAAAATGTACAGTAAACAAAGGGGCTTCTTTCTCGTTTGGGAAATAGAAATATACATCGTTAACCTATTTACTCTTTAAATGACATAAAAATACAATCTGTTTTATCTGCTTAAAAATTGAAAAAATTGTTATTTGAATAGATGCATTATTAAAACATAAATTGTGGAAGAACACTGTATCCTGTCATCCTGTATAATCATCCTGTATTATATAAAATATTCTAAACTCACGCGGTTAGGAAAAAAATGTCTAGTACCTTCCTATAAATTATTAGTTGAATTATTGATTATAATTCAATAATTACGCGCAGGTTATACGTACCTACTTAATTGTTCACAACTCCCATTTTCACTAACTTATACAGTGACCTTTGGTCAATTATGTGGAAAGAAATCATTAAATTATTATACAAACTTGTATGACGTTTCGTTCATTTGACATTCATTTTTAAAAAAAATCATAATAATATTCCTATAATGATTCATACCTGAAAATAATTAACATTGTATTTCAATTCACAATTATTATCAAGTCATGTTACCTATTTAGATTGGTATATTATTATTTTAGAATTAGAATTACTAAAATTAATTAACTCATGTAAATTTAAATAGGTACTGCGTGACATGAAACAGCCGCTGTGTAAATATAAATGAACTTGTGTACAAAACTGACGAAACATAATGAACACGCGTTCATTTTTTCAGTGATCGTTTCCCCAACACTGCAGACCTATACACACGACTTTATCATGCCGTTGTCTGAATATCAATTCATTATGAATATTAATCGTTTAGCAGTAGTTTTTCGTGACATATTTTTAGAAATTTCTTTCGAAAGTGTGTAAGAAAAAAAATATACTGTAGACACTAGAAAGAGCGAAGGACTCTTTGATCAATGCACCCCGAAACCCTGCCTCCCCTTAGTGCAAGAGGGTACGAAATAGATCGCATTTTCGATGAGGAAAATTATGATATCACGATGTTGATGAAGGGAGAATAGTCGCAACACTGCAGTGGGATAACTGTCGTGATTTTCATATTTTGATATTGAACTCGGAGGAAAAATATCGATGACGTTACAATTGACCCTTAGTACATTTGCACCCACGGGTCTCCCCTAACCCATAATGTATTTTCACTATATGCGAAATGCGCTGATGGAAAATTTTCCTTTTCCTCAGGAGTCATTCTGTTGTGGCCGGTGGACGAGGTGTTTGTCGCCGACGCCACTGCCCCGCCAGCCGCGGCCACCGCCACCGTCTCCTCGGCCGTGGCCAGCGCCTCCTCTGCTATCGCCACTGCCTCGTCGGCAATCGCCACCGCCTCGTCGGCAATCGCCACTGCCTCGTCGGCCATCGCCACCGCCTCGTCGGCCATCGCCACTGACCCGTCGGCCGCCGCTGTGGAGGCGATCGCTTGCGACAACGATACGGCGGATCTATGCGACACCGCAGCCGCTGCCGACGCCACTTCTGACGCCACTTCTGACGCCACTCCCGACGCCATTGGCGACGACGACGATTGTAGCACTGTCGCGTCTGCTCTGAGACTCGGCCACGGCGCAGACGATTCGCCGGCGCCGCGGGTCGACGACGACAGCGGCGGTACCGCGGGCCGAAGTCTAGACATCGTGGGTCCTCGTCTTCGTGCCGACGGATACGGCCGAATCGTCGCCCGGCCGAGAACCGTCGGCGTGAAGATGATCGAGAAAATCATATTGACCGCCGTGAGCATGTTTTTCGAAAAACTGGAATTGGCAGTGTACATGTCACTGTACAAGCTTAAAGTCCTCTACTCCACATTGATAGCGCCGATGTTGCAGGGTTTATAGTTTTTAGCCGGTGGTGTTTCAATTTATTCAATTATATTTTATTTATACTACAATAATACGAGATCGTATTCCATTAGAATTAGGGCCCGGGAATCAAATACCAAAATGCTATCAAAAAATGCCCCGAAAAATGACCAACATTTAATCTAACAATAGGAAAAAGACGGATAAAAAAAATTCACTTTTCATTGAAACGTATACAAAATTTTGAACTGAAATTCGGGCCTTCCTAAGTATATTAATAATTTATTTTCGTCGCTGCTGAAATCACTGGTAAATCGTGCGCATAATAATTGTTGAAAAATCGTTCCGTGACCTGCATTAATGTCATATTATACGACATTTCATCGACCGGTGAAAACTACAGCAATATATGTACATTATTATTATTTATTATTATATTATTGTTTTATTATTATTGTTGTTATATATTATATTATACGGCTCAGAATGACGTTTACGCTCGTCCCATCGTCAACGTCAAACGACTTGCAAAAAAAAAAACATCTACGCCTATTTAGTACTATACCTACATTTATATACCATAATTATATATTTAATAATAAAAACACCTGCTGTTATTATATTTTGTACGTGCGAGACTATTATCAATATAAGTATTATTATTATTATTATTATCATTATTATTATCGAACGTTCAATTTTAACATTAATAATAATAATATAATGGTTTGTGTCAACCTATTTTTTCTAGTTTGTTTTTATAGTACCACATGTATATGTGTATTATTATTATTATTATTATTTATAAACGCACCCGGGAAAACGTGGGGAACGAAGTGTGCACTCGAGGAAAAAATTATTTCGTTTACTGGTCAGCTGCGGCAGGTATGAAATGTCAAACACGTAAAGTATCAACTGTCCCGAAAATACTGAATAATTCGAATGTTCTATATTATATAATATTATGCTGGCCGAACCAAAAAACTTACAAGAAAAAAAATTGTCGTACAAACGTTGCTGGAAAAAGTACTAGTGTACCTATCATGTGCGTGTGCAACATAAAAAATATCTCTCTCCGTCTATCGCGGTCAATCAATTGATTTTTTTTTTTAATTATGTTGTACTTTATTATGGTTTATGATAAATAAACCATTTATAATTATTAATTAAACTATGATGAAATATTTGAAGATTTCGCAAGATCATGAGCGCACTGAAAAATATTATTTTAATGATGTTCGTTTTTCTTCTCTTAAATTAATTTATTATATTAACTTGCAATATGTTCACTATTTCATAAATAATACATTTTAATATTCACTAATACCTTATATATATAACAATTATAATAGTATACTTAGGTACCTACGGCATACATCTAACATTTACACAAATAGTATTTGCAAATTTAATAGTATTATTACATAATTTAATGGGTCCATGAAGTATTGTTAAACGTAATTTTTCGTTACCAGTTTCTTTGATTATTTTGTGATCACAGGTGCTACAGACGACTGAGGGTACCTAAGATATTCAACATTCTGGGGCACTGAAAAGATACTATTACCATATCGCATGTGTCGTAAGTTTTTTTTATGAGTGAAAAAAATTGCCACCATAAAAACCCGATAAAGGAAGGAGGTGTTAAAAAAAATGTGTGCTCAGGGCAGCAAAATCCCAAATACTGGTTCACACCAAAATGTAATAATTGGTATAATAGACTAGCCAATCAGCATTAAATTAATATGGGATTTTTTTTAAATAAAAAAAATATTATTTAATTTATTGTCTGTCATTCAAATGTATAAAAATTGAAATTTGTTTTATACTATTATTATAGCTTGAAAACTCAAAAAATAACCGACGAAAGTTTCAGAGATTGTTCTTAGAGATATCAGGAAAAATTAGAGAATTAAATCAAGTTTGAAAATATACCAAGTGTTATATCCAATTGGCCACTGGTGGACTGCCCATCTTGGTCGGTTTGGTTCACAAAACTAGGTAAGCCAATTCCGATTTGCCTGTGAACTGAGGTAACCGATACTCGATAATTCGTAACTTTCGCTAATTCGAAGTAAATGCTTTCGGTCCCTTCACAGTCATAATTCGAATAAAAACAACGCATTTAAGTACAGTTTAGGTTATATTATCAGAAGTAAAATTCAAACTATAGATACCAAAAGGCGATAATTCGAAGTTCTGACCACTATTAATTCCCGGCAATTCGAATGAACATTCTTATATAATCTAAGTATACAGGGTGATTCAAAATTTATGTTAAGTACAGCCATTTTATTACATAAATATTCAAAATATAGAAAAATGGTATAGTACTAGAGTCTTTTGATTTAGAAATATCTAAAACGATTTGTACATTCTATAATTGTTTACAATATATTAGGAGGGTTAGGGTGGTTAGGGGGCCATCTTTAGAAACTCAAATGAGAACTAATACTTTAAACAAAATACTTGCAAACATAATAATATGAAGACATTTTTTTAAATACATTTTAGTGCTTGAACAACGTGAATTAATGCAAAAATCTTACTTGAAAGATAGGTATTTTAAGTTTTTAAAAATGTCTATAGTTGACCGTCCATAACCCCCCTAAAATATTTAATGTACAAATCATTTTATATGTTTCTAAATCAAAAAACTTTCGTATCATACATTGTTCTCTATTTTTAATCAATAAATTGGCCGTAACATAAATTTTGAAACACCTTGGGTATTACTTGATATTAATCTATCTATATATTGTATTTTGTAAAAATTGTCAGAGATAAACTCAGAGTATAATAATATTACTTAGTATGATGTGGTTTTCTAGAACCATTTTTAAGGACTATTATCTATATTGTAGTTAAATATACTTTTTAATAACACAGCTGTGTTAACTGTTATTTCAAATTTTTATATAGAGATACATCAACACTTTGTGTCAACTGTAATGCAAAGCTGCTGAAAATACATCATGATTTGAATCCAATGGTTTTAAGAACTCAAAACTCCGATCGCATGGATGTTGTCTGCAGATATTTTGATTTCGGATTTCTAAAATCATTTTCAATTTGGTTTTGAAAAAATTAATAGGCATTGAAGAAAGAGAAAATAAACACATTACAAATTTATTACCTATCAGTCTTACGCAAATATAAAAAAAATGTATTATATTTTAGGTACTACACCCATTGTAAAATAGAGTAATTTTGATACATATATTTTTCAATTTTATTAATTTTGTTTTTACCTCTGTTTTTGTTAGTTGGTTGTTCATTTTTTGAAATTATTTAATACTATATTAACTAGGTGTTTAATATAATGCAAAAAAAAAATAGTATGTATCAAAGTTACCTCGAAATAATTGAAACACAATAGACACACATTCAATATTTATAAGTTTATAACTAACCTAACCTAACCTAAATATGTGATGAAAAAAAAAAATTGTTTTTTTCCGATTTTTAAAGGACAACTTATAATATTAGATTAACTGGTTATGATAGCAATTGTTTTCATTCATTATAATTTATAACAATAGTTAAGAAAAAATAAATAAAAAAAAACAAAGAAAAATCATCCAAGTTACCCAATTTATTGGTAGTGTATTTTATTATTATTAATGAAATTATCACTCAATCAGAAAATCATATTATAGTGCATAGTCAGGCTAGTACAAATATGATGATATAACAAATAATTAAAACGTTAAAAATATTTTACTTTAATTTTTTCATTAATTTCTCAATATTTTTTTTAAAAAAATGTATTGATGTTCGTTATTTAAATTGGCAGAACAACAGGTGCTAATTATTATATTACCACTTGCCGAGCTTATGTACAATCTATGTGCTCGAAAATGAGCAACTATAATTACGGCGACACTTCAAATAAAAATATCAGTGCTAAACATCAATTACACAGTTTAAGTGGTAATACATTTTTTTTTTTGATTGTTTCTCTACTACAATTGTAATTTTAATTTAGCAACTTTTGTGGGGAGGGGTGTTTTAATAAGCAGTTAACCCTGAATTTTTCCAAACTTTTAGGCAGGCAGTTCTGAACCTGACACGAAAAAATATACGCCCACTCAACTATTGGCTACCTACGTCGCGTAAAAAAAAACCAACCGCTCACCACGCAATTCGGTTGCAAAATCGTTTTTTTTCGTAATTATTTGGATATGTAGCCATTTTTATGGATCATCTGATGAGGAAATAAACCTACCAATAATGTTCGTAGATCGAAATGTTGGCCACCCCTGGCCACCCCATCCATCACAAGCTCTCGTATATTTAATATTTTGCAGTGTACGCATATTATAATAAAAAAAATCATATCGTCTCATTATTCGTAATAAAAATATTTATTTCTGTACGCGCTTTGTTTCGCAATGGCGAGTGTCTGCGCACATGTACCATCACACATTTTACATTATAATATTATATACGGCGGCACATTATGCGATGTTTTATCCATCGGTGAAAAAAAAACCATTCGTCGTTGCTGGTGAAAATAAAAACAAACACGTTCAGCCGCGAGAACACATTAATATATAATATTATTATTATGTTGTGTGCTAGACATGTGAGCGAGGCTATATTATAAAGTCGATATAAAGTATATACAGAGTGATGCGAATAAAAATTCTTCGCGGATGATTTCAAAAATGCGTAATAATATTATGAAGGGCCCACTGCAACAACCTGCAAATTCACTCCATTTTCACAAATTTTCAAGAAATATTGTAAAAACTGTTAAGAAAAAAAAAATTGTATGTAATAGAATAATTGCTGTATTTATACCTTTCATCTTTATAATATAGCGATATTATTATCATATCTAACAGGGAATATATATATTTTTTTTAAAGAAATATTTACAACCTGTAATAATAATACTATATACAATAAGACAAAAAGCTGATTTTTAAACAAGACTGGACGACGCGAGAGTGGCACTCGTGGCATATCACTGAAGCACTAGTTAGCACGGCAGTACGGCCTGACACACATCTTAATTTAATATTATTAAAACTATCTATATAATATTATGAGGTATTGAAAACAGGGCTTGCTTTTGAAAAAAAAATTCGTTTTACGTTATTTACAATATTTAAACGTTAAACAATTTTTGCATTTATAATTGTTCAGAATTTAAACGTTACACAAGTTTTGCGTTTATTGTTATTTAAAATTAAACCGCTATATAAGTACAACTTTTGCGTTTATTGTTTATCGTTATGAATAATATCAATGTAGAGAACTGCCTGGATACAGAATATATTACATTCTTGGATTGATTGCTAAATGACGTGGAATAAATATTTCTACGAAACCAATATTATAACTTTTAAGTAAACGGATTTTTTAAATAATTTCGTTTTGCCTCATATTTTGTTTAATGATATTCTATACATTTTGTTAATCGTTATGTTTTATTTTGTGGTATTTAATTATTTTTTGTTAACCGTTTTCTGTTTTAATTACGTTTACAAATTTCAATATTTTGTTCATACATAGATATGTTATGATACGTTATGATCATAATACGTTACTATAACGTTTGCAAGCCCTGAATTTGAAAATATGATATTTTTCAAAGATTGTCATTAACTAGTTGAAGAAAGTTGATTTTTTTTAAACTTTTAAATTAAACGTCTAGTACTATATACATTCTTAAATGCCATGATGTTTTTACTTTATAATTACAAATAATTGATTATCAGTCTGTTAATTAGGCAAAAGGTCATACCTATTGTGTATGCTTAAAATTTCGTACCTTCTACATAATTCTCTTCATCTGTACTATATATTCCAAATTTAGTTTTATGCATGGTATTGCTCGTATTCAATGATATTTATGATTTTTTATTATTATAAACAATCTTCCGGCTATTTATGAATTAAAAAAAAACACAATAACTTAACTTAACTTAATAAGTTAATTGTAAGTTTCTATTTAACTCCTTGATAGAGCTTTAAAAAAATTAAGATAACTCATTACTTTAAACTTTTTGAAATGTTGATAGAAATATCAACTTACCTTAAATCAGTTAAAAAATTGCATTAACTTACCCAGGCTTGATAGGTTTGATGTGGTCCTTACGCATATTTCAAACCATCAATTACTTATATAAATTACACGAAAAAAAAATGATTAAAAATAAAACCTTTTAAAAAAATGTATACATAGCTAATATTTATTTAAAAGTATGTGAATATCGTTATTACAACAACAACAAAAAAATGTACTTCAACTTACTTAATGTGGGTCGGTCTTCCCAAAAGGTCGGACATGGTTTATACTCTATTCAGTGGCGTCAATTGAGGGGGGGGGCAGGTGGATATTTTCCACTGTCTGGTTGTCAAGTCAGTAAAATTGGGCAGATTTCTGGTGAAAAAACATTATATAACTATAATTATTCTAATTTTAAGGAAATATAATAGTGTGTAATCACTAGAAAATAATTGTCACAATAATAATTCATATTTATAGTGTTCTCATTCAATATATTGATGCTGATACTTAAAAAAAATTTAAAAAACAAAACAATCAGTCTTAAATTGATCTATGATTTCTAAAATACTCTCATAATAGAAGGTAACCTATTAAACAATTTTCGATTTTTCTATTACGTTTTAGCAGTTTTGTTATATTGTAGTTTAATTTGTTCGACCAGCCTATACAAATGTAAAATGAAGCCAATTAGGAAAATACCACAATTATTTAGCTCTTCCGAGTCTTTTTTTTAGCATAAAATATGACTATCTTTGCCTCGGACTCGTATGAAGTTATGTAAGACGGGAATTATTGTATCGAGATAAAAATGTACGTGGAAATTAGATTGCAAGCGAAGCGATCTGTTTTTGTTTTTGGTTCAGTTGTATGGGTGGGTCAAAACTTTTGAGCCCTTCTATTAAAAACTTAAATGTCGCCCCTGACTATATTATACCAAGTATATAATATGTGAACATTTTTGCACACGAAGCGAAATAGGCGAATACTTTTGAGTGCACATTTTTGTACCACTGTATCAGCCAGTACAGTAGAACCACTGTATCAGCTACAGCTGATGGACATAATATATTATTATTATTGTTCGTTTGTCGAGGAGTAAAAAAACAATAATTCTACAGTACTGAATGGACCGATATTAATGAAATGTATTTAAAATTTTTTTTTAAATAACGAAGGATTTTTATCATCTAAACAATAATAAATATTCCTGAAAAACGATTCCCATAAACGCCAGAAAAGTGGTTCAAATTTCGATATTTTTACAGAATTAAATTTGGTCCAATTTTCGGAATAGATTTTAGGACTAAACGGTTCGTAAAGTTCACCGCTAAATAATCCCTATAATATGTCGACGACGTTGTTATCAACATGGTAAACGTTCGAAATTCATAGGATTATTTACCTTTGGACTATTTGGAGTACTTTGATATGTAGGCATAAAGATTTTAAACTCTTTCCTACCTGTTTTAGAAACTAAATTAAAATGTATGAATACTAGGGCTTGCAAACGTTAAAGCAACAGATTATAATCATAACTATTTACATGTGACACAAACGATTGAAATTTGTAAACGTAATTAAAACGGAATACGGTGAACAAAATTGATTAAATACCAAAAGAGCAAATATAACGATTAAAAAAATATTTAATATATGTCATTAAACAAAACAAAACGTACCTAATTTAAAGAATATCATAAAACAAACAAACAAATAATGCATAAGGAAAAAATTTAAAATGTATTAACTGAAAAGTTATAAATATTGGTTTTGTAGAAATATTTATTGATTTAGCAATCAATCCGAGCATTTATTATACTCCGAATTTGGACCATTCCCCGCATTTGATATTATGTCTATACAATTTTAACGATAAACGCAAAAGTTATACAACGTTTTACTTTTAAATAATGATAAACACAAAACATATATAACGTTTAAATTGTAAATATAACTTTATACGCAATTTTTGATTTCAAATACAATACCTGATGGATACAGTATATAAAATGTAAATACATTTAAATAATCATGAATTTTTATATAGTATAGTCTCGTCGCAGACCACTTTTTAATTAAACTTTCACTTCAAAGGTTGGCATTCTTAAATTAAACTCGAAGCGTATATTGTAGGTAGCTAAAGGATATTATAATGGCATTTTGCGACTATTTGTCATAAATATCGCAGTACCTACACAACTAAAATAAAATACAACAAACATAAGTATTATCGAAAAAAAAAAATAAGAGTTTATTTTTCATTTATAAGGACTCTGTTGAGGCTTCTTACAATATTATAGGTAGATATGGGTGGAGGTGTGTGGCTTATAATTCGAATGAACGGAAACTAAACTGCAGATTTCAAACTATACGGTATTGTTCAAATAAAATAAATATCGGTGAAGAAACTTTCTATTTTGTGGTATATTTTTGAACTTTGTCTGATTGCACCGGTGATCTATAGGGCTCTGATTTTAATGCCTAAAAATACTATCAACAAATAGTGGGAAAAATAACCAAAAATGCACTTCAAAATGCTTTTTTACAGGTAACTATTGCCACTTTTTGAGGTTTTAATTTATGTCATATAATATTATACTAGATCAAAGGACATTATATTTTAATCTGCACAATCCTGTACCTATACAATTATTGTTGTTTGTGCAACTTTAAAATAATGCATAGCTATTTTTTTTTTAAATTTTTTATTTTTTTCCATAGCTATTGTGTTTTTTTCATAAATTAAGTTAATTTTAATAAATACATTTCAAGAAAAATACGTAAATAAAGAATGAAAGCTAATTTTAATTGTAGGTAGTAGGTACCTACACTTACTTAGTGTATATTTAAGAATATTTCAGTTAAATAATAATAAAATATGTAAAAAAAAAAGGAATATTATGATTTATTATCGTCCAATTATCCATGTTATTAGTAAACTGTGTTATTTATTCACGTTATATGAGGTATAATTTACATGAGCTCAGTAAAGATATCAGGTAAATTCCAATGATTAAAATTTAAAGTGTGGCTCGGATCACATAATTTAATGCCATTTCGTTTTCTGATGTGCCACGGATTACCAAAACGAATACTTAAATGTGGAGCAAATTACATGTTGTTTTTTTTTATATTTTACTGGCACAAATTTCATACGTATTTAAATGTACCCATTTGTGGCATATTTACAAATAATAAACATGGCACAAAATATAATAATTTACAGTATACAAGGTGATTCACAAAGCAAGTCCACCCTAATTTTTTCATTTAGTAATAAATTTATTCAAATTCTGATTTTTGGAATTTTTAAATACACTTTAAGACCATATTTTCAGATTCTTGAGATTTTTTTGTGCTACCTAAGGAATGTCTTGTGGTGATACAAACTTCTGAATTTCAAATGAGAACCCCTTTTTAACTACAAATTGTTCAGTATATTCAGGAATTCTTAAATATTAGTTCTTAAAGATCATTTTTCCAAACTTTTTTTTGTATTACTCGTGAAGTGTCCTGTGGCGATACAAACTTCTGTTTTTCAAATGAATACCCACCTTTTTTACTGTAAATTGCCTTATGCCTGAAAATTCCCAAAAAGAATATTTTGAAAAAAGTTATTACGTTTCAAACCAACTTACTCCAAAAAAATATTGATATTAAAAAAAATATCACATAAACTACTTGACTTAAATAAACGCTTTTATCACCAAAATCGTCCTAAAAATTAGGCTTATAAATTGGCTATTTTGAATTTTTCCAAAGAAATCTGAGTTCAATATTTTTATTTGCAGCGTTAAAAAATAAAACTTAGAAATTGTGTTTTGTTATACGAGCGTCTTTAAATTATAAATATTTTAAAAACTTATCGATTAGAACAGAAGTCATTTCACTTGCCAGGTCATTCTGTTGCACCTTGTATAATAAATATCGCATGTTTCGATGACGACCGCGGTAGGTAAGTAGGTACTATAGCTGGTTATAACCTACCTACCTACCTGTATTATTTTAATAATATAATAACATGTTATTATATGGTCATTATGGTATATAAGTATATTCGACGTTCATAAATCATTGGTCGTGTGAAGCACATGACGTCGTTGGTGTTTTGAACTGTTACGATGCGTCAATTAAAATTCTGCAACCATAGAAATATTGTGCATTAATATAATATCTATATTATACAAAATCATTTATGCACAATACACGAATGCAGTTTTATATGATGCAGTTGCATTGGAATATTTATTTATAATTCAACACGACGCACTCGTGTGATAGTAATAATATTGTTGTAATACTCGTGAGGAATATAATATGTATTGTACCCCAAGTGTATATATAACATAAATAAATATTTTTAGTTTATTACTCTACAAAGAGTAACTTTTACTTAGTACAGCATTTAGAACTTGAAAATAAATCATAAGACATATTATACTATGCCGAAAACGGTTTCTTATCTATTAAACGTTTTATTTGTATAAGTTATTTCATCATCATCAAAATGTAATTGTTTTACCGTCTGATGCATTGCTATGGTATAAACTGAAACGAAAAAGAACACGATATAATATTATATAGAAATTCAACTTATCGTTTAGTTATTTTCGTTCACTTCGGACCTCAAATAATTTGTAACAAACGTGGTATGTCACATCTGATTTCTGCCTCAAAAATATTCAAAACTAAACTAACTTTTATTCCTTACATGAACTTGATGTAGTTGGACGGTTAAGTGTTGTAATTACTATTTTTTAAACTTCTATAGGTGATATCAGGGGCATCGCTAGAGTCAAAATTCTAGGGTAGCTAAAAAAAATTACCGTTCTTAACCGGTGTTCCTCGGGCTTGGAATAAGTGTTCCGTCAAGTTTTTTGAATCAGTGGAAAAAATTAAACAATTAAATAAACAACGCGTTCTATTTAAAATTATGAATTTTTGTAAATTTTATTAGTGAATTTTATTATTTTTTAATGACTATAATTTGTTTTGTGCTATACGTGCATTGTTTATAAAATTTAAAAACGTACCTATATAAATACTATTTTATTTTACGGCCGTGTTCGGCTATAAACTTAAAAAAATGTTAAGTGTTCCGTCATTTGAAAAAGGTTAAGAATCACTGCTATAGGTTAATTGTTTACAACCTTGGTTCAAAATTACAATACATTATTGTTGACTTGTCGTATGTGCACATATATCATACAATCACATTATTACAGACTTCGTACGTTGACTTTTTTTTATACAAATACAATAAATATTAGCAGTAGATTCCTGCGGGGCAGCGATTTTTTAATGAACTCATTTTTTTACACAATCACACGCATAATAGTTTTAAATTTTAAACTTATGAATACCACTAATGCACTCTTGCAAATTAGGAATATTACCAAATTACAATAAATAATATTATCATATAATATAGGTAAACCTATTTACTAGGTACATAATATTACAATTTGCCCAAACTTCAACGAAGCCAGAAAAGAGTTCAACATTCCGGATAACCTGTACGAGGCAATCGGTCCATTTTCAGACTTCCAAAACATTATCTCATACTTACAAAAAATTGAATTGTATAACAAAATATAATTATCTAATGTAAAAATGTAACTCCTGTAAGCTAATAACCTGTGTAGTTGATGCTTAACTAAAAAAAAAAAAAAAAAAATATTACAATTTAAGACACTTACACGATCTACATGCGGTTAGGTTAAAATGTTACGTTTAACGAGCTTTACGATTATCATTATTACTACCAATAATATTATATGACTTTTAAACAGGCGTGGGCTGGTGAAAAGGGGCACGGGATATTGCTATTTAATTTTAGGGAAAATAAAAAAAATTTGTTGAGGCACATTAAAAAAAAAAAAATGTAATTTATAAAATATTAAAATATTAAATTTTTTTTATACAAAATATGTTAAAAAAACATAAATAGGTACTATTGAGTTATCACTGAGTCGTGAGTGAACAAACATTATTTTATTCGTACAAAATAAAAGCAATAATCATAATACGATGCACTTAAGTCGTAAACTTTGTATTGTGTACATGTTAATACAAACAGACTTCTGAATGTTTATTAATACGGAATTTTTATGGAATTTTATCATGGAAAATATATTTTAGGGCAAAGGATAGCATCTCAGCCAGTCCTGCTTTTAAGTAAATGGATTTTAAATTATTTTGTTTTGCGATGTGTTTTGATATATTATCAATGACGTATTTATGGAGTGGGAGGGGGGTGTTTGTGGTTTCCACCTAACTCATTATTTCTATTATAACTAGTAATTATTCTATCCGCTGTCTTTCACGATTATCCAACTTTACTTGTGCATTGTGTTATTCTCGACGAATAACGACGACATACGGAGTATGGTCTCGCATCCGTACAAGTTTAAAGTTAATAATTTATGTGTTTATAAGTTACGGTTTTATTAAGTCATTATAAGTACAAAGGAACCAATACAAAAAAAAATTGTTAGATTCTTATTTTTGAAAATAAAATCAAATAAGTCGATTAAATCGGTACATTAAATTGTATAAATTAACGAATTAAAATTAATATTAGGTAAGCCACAAAATACTATTGTACCACAATTATTATCTTGTTGTATTTTAAACATCATAGGTAATAGTTTTTAAAAAATCAAATTTAATCATTTTATACTGATTTATAAAATCATTTCATTATTATGGCACCCCCTCCGAAAAAAAAGTTTGTAAATAAGCCACTGTACCTATAATATTATATATCTTGTTAATCATTGACAATGTTATATATTTTGTTTTGTGATATTTAATTATTTCCGGTAACAGTTTTCTGTTTTAATTATACGTTTACAAATTTTAATCGTTTTCTGTTATATTATATTAAAACGTTAAAATCACAACGATTAAAGTTATTATAACGTTTGCGAGCTCAACGATTATATAGGAACCGATCGCATCATCAGTGCTAAATAAATATTAGCTTAGCGTGTCAATAGGTTAATCATATTGTTTAGACGTCGATACAAAATTAAAATTTATTATTACTATAGACATGTCGGACACATACAATCATATTATTATAGACTTTGTACATTTACGTTTTTTTATACAAATACGAATTTCTGGCTCAACGATTTTATACTTTATTCAGTTTTGTACACTTAATATTATTATTATGGTTGTACATTTTAGAAGTATAATAGTCTTAGAAGTCTTTTAGTATAATATAACAATGCACTTTTGCAAATATATTCATATTCCAAAATACAATAAATTATTTATAGGTACCTATTTTACGACATATTTAATAAGTTAAATACTCACACGAATGAATAAACACGTGATTCGGTTTCGGTTTCGGATTCGGAGGTTCGGTTTTTGGACTTGGTTTTTTAGCGTAGAATCTTTAACAGTAGTTAGTTTTAATCACTAACTTTTGCTGCAAAACTCGGATTCTCATACCGTATCATAATATTAATATACTGCACTAGCAAGTTCAATGCACTATACAATGTTAAGAATAATGCCAAAAAAGTATGTTTAAAATACATATTACTGCAATAAAATATGAATTTAAATTTTTTAAAAGATGTTTTAGTTGACGTTTTAAAAATATGAAAAAGTAATCTATAATGCTTATTTAAGGAAAAACCATAGGTATTTTTATGTTCATAAACAAAAAATAAATAAATAAACATTGTTTAATTTATTTAGGTATAGGTACTTATCAGTTTAAAAAAAAGGTTTGTTATATAACATCTAAAAGTTAAAATATTGTTGATGGAGTACAATAAACAATAAATAAATAAATAAAAAGGAAAAAATGTTGATTGACAAAATTTGTTAAAAATACCACAAAATACAAGAAAAGATACTTATGAGGCCAAAAAAACGGACCCAAAAACATGAGAAACGAAATTGAATTCATTGCAGTTACATAACTCAAACACTGTGTTGAGAAATACACTACGTCTTGCTCTAAGGTAAGAAAAAAATGTATTTTTCTACAAATTCACTGCCCACATGACTGATGACAGATATGTCAATGCGTTCTGGTGGGTGGAAGCAAGACGTCGAAGGGAAACATGATCAACATCTTGTTGCACATGTCCATTTGAATGTGGTCGAGTACGGGTCCCACGGCCGGATAGAGTTCGTCGGTTATTTGTATCCCGTATTGATTCAGGAACCTCAGCGCCACACGGTCTGCAAACAACGGAAAAACAAATATTTCGTGATTATTATAATATTTGATTTATTGAAAGAAAAGAAAAAAAAAAAATAATACAGTTTTAATTTCTATGATTTTATTACGTTGATTTATTGTTTCCTTAAAGTAAAATTCCTTCATTTCCAAGATAATATAATCAATTTAAAAATATCTTCTTTGAATCATAAAATCCATTCATTTTACGATCCGTTTTTCTTCAAAATAAGTAAAAAATATATTATAGTTTATGTTCAATTGGCCTAATATAGAAACGATGAAAAATATTTTATTTTTTGCGTATGCCTAATTGTAACGTTGAATTAATATAAAAAGTAGTACTTAAATTGTCAACAAAAGGATCTAAAACCTACATCACATATTACATTATATTTATTTATTATTTATAAACAAATGCTAATATTCTTATAATCAATGTTATTGGATATCATGATTCGAGTTTCCTAAAATAATATTGGTTTTGAGGAAAACGTCTTAACGTCAACTAAACATTATCAATGTTTCATTATTTCTCAATTCGACAACTGTAAAATGGTATTGAAAGAATAGCAGATGCCATGCCAATATGTTGACAAAAATATGTTTTAGATTCTAAGCAGAACGATGATTGTATTAATTTTACAATGAAGTGTGTTTTTTTGTCTTTTATCACTAATCAGTATTGACCTTTATTGGGGTAGTAAAAAATGATACTATTTTCAACTTAGTGGTTTCTGGTACCAAATTGAATCTATAATTGGTACTTGGGGGAGGGGATCAAAAGTAAAAAAATTCACAACACCTACTTTTTAAAATATAACCAAAAAAGATTTCTCAATTTTTTTTTACACTAATAAGTAATAACCACTTACGAGGAACCTTTTATTACATTTTCAAGTTTTTTAACAAAAAATTATTTATTGACTACAATTTTGGAAAAAAAAAGTTAAATTTTACGCAAAATCAGTTTTTGACCATATCGATATTGTGTAACAAAAACAAAGAAGCATAGATACTTGATATTTTCACAAAATATTTATATTAGCATTTTCTGTATATGATATAATTTTCAAAATAATTTAAGCTTTTCGTATAGGAATGTGAAATTTTTTACTTTTTTTACAATTATTGTCGATCGATATTTTTTACTCTGTCAAAAAAACTTGAAAATTATATATCGCTCCCGAGACCCTTTTTTCATTCAGTTAATTATTGTTAGTACAAAATGTACTTTACAATTTTTTAACTACGCAATTAGTATTAATTCATCATTAGTTTTTCATTAATTAACAGACATAATCCATTATGTAATGTCGATGCAATTATTAACAAACAAGTCAAAAAAATTAGGAAACTTGATATTATGTTAAAATTGATTAACTTATATTAAATATGTTTTTCTTGCTTAATAATTGTTATAATAGTAATATTTAATAATAATTATTAATTTTTTTTTTCTAGTAGCTATTAAAACTATAATTATTTTGAAGATAGTAAGTTTTTATTTTAATGATTATGGTATATTGATATTATTACAATTAATATGAGTTTTTATTATATGATTTCTTAATATGAAAGAAACAATTTCCTTAAACTATACAAAGTCATCATTAATTTAAGGAAAAATGTACTTTTTTTTAAAAATTTTCACTTTTATTAATTTATTTTTCCTGAAAATAATGAATTCACTTCATTAGATAATAATCATACCAGGTTTTCATTATATTCAACATACTTTTTTCATATGATATTTTTTTCCGGGTGCAGTCATCTCATATAACCACTATCATAACGAGCATAACTTATTAATATAATATTATTAACGCATTATTTCGTGCATGAACCAATTGGAGCCAGTCAGACATTGAAACGTCGATTTGTTTGATTTAGCAAATATTAATGACATTTCTATAGGTTATATTATAGGAACACCACACAGCAACCAACGGTAAATAAATTAGCATTGCGTGGCCATAAAATTGTTTACAATTGTACAAAATAACAAAATAATTTGCAATATATTATTTTAGACTTTGTACATTGGTGCATTTTTTTTATGCAAATACAAAATATTGTGTGCGCAGTAGATTCCTGGCACAGCGATTTTTACTTTGTTCAGTTTTGTAGACAATCACACATACCTATAATATGGTTGTAAAGTCATTGCAGTCGTATTGTAGTGCCGTTCATATATTATTTTAAATAAAATCTATGACTATATAAATTCAAAAGTTAATTTTCAATTTGTAAATCAAAAATATTGGCACCGGTTTGGGGTTGATACGAACAAGTCGGGTGCCAACTTCAAGACCACTTGTTGGTACCTATAGATAGCTTTTCCCGATTATTAAGAAAATAACTGGCAATTTATTTTGACTCCCCGACGATGGTAACTAGAACAAACTTGCTCCCAGAAGCAAATTTACTGCTCCAAAATGCAATGACTGCAGACACAAGAATAAAATTAAAATAAAGTCAAGCATTGTTTTGAAACCATAAATACCTCAGTTCAGAATATTTAGAACGATCATAGTATTGTTTTAATAAATAACGCGTTTAGTTTGAAGTTGAGTTAAAAAGTCAGGCTCATATTGTACTATGTAAGTATAACATAATATTAATGTAATAATGTACAACATTGTTGAATAATAATCAATATGTTTATATGTATACCTACAACAGTATATAAAAACTGAAATACTGCACGTCATGAGATATCTAATAAAAGTTTTAGTTAAAATATAACTATTGAAATATTAATATAGAAAATAATTGTAGAAACACATGACGAAAATTGAATGGCAACCGATTATAAGATATTATATTATATTTAGTACCTAAATTTAGGTCACGATAATACTCAATTGTTTTAATCATTTCGACAATAAACCAACCATTATTATTATTATTAATAACTATTGCTTGTATATAGTTCACACGACTCCATACTTTTAGTAATTGCTTTGTTTTCAGAGAAATGTTACACAAAACTTCTTCAAAGTGAATATTATTTAGTTTGTTACCAAGGCGTCAAAACTTAAGTATTTTACTACAGAGAAATTCAATTTTTTTTTTTAAAAACAGCGTGTTCCGGACGTCAAAAGCTTTTTAAACGCGATAAAGTAATTTTAAAATGCACTCTCCGAGGAACGCGTTTAATTTTTTTCGAGGTGAAAATCTTGATTGAAAGTTTTGAAAATTATTGATACCTGAATATTGTATTGATCCTTTTCTATACTAGTGAACTTCAAATAGTCCTCGTGTAGGAATAATCGTTACATCAAATAAATTATAGATAGATAGGTAATAGTATAGTCCGTAATGCATACGTATCGGTATGGACGGTATCACTTCGAGTCAGCCGACATTTACGAATTTGTCCTGCAAAGTGACATATTATAGTACTACTATAATATTACTCTAGAGTACAGTGTGAAATGTGAATCAATTATTTATGAAAAAGGTCTTAGTCCAAAGAGTAAAACTGTCACTTGTCAGGATCCAAAAATAAACTGCACCAACTGTACAAGTTTATACATAAACTAAATGTTTTATATATCCATTAAAACACGCAATGATGACGAGTATGAACTATCTACGAATTTGACGTTTGTCAAAAGTAAACTGTCTGTTGTCTTTTATAAAAAAAAAATCATTTTCTAAAAAATGTGACTTAATAAATAATTTCGTAAAATAATAACGGTTCTTGTAATTATGCGCATGTGACTACCTGTGGGATGGCAAACACCCTAACACCCATGTAGCACAGCCAACGATTATTGTGTCCCAACAAAATGTCTGGTACACGATTTGTGTCCTGGTGAAAAAAGTGGGGTACACGATTTTTCTCGATTTTAATGAATTAAAACTGTTTTGGTAAGTTTATACGAGCGGTGTGCTGATAAATTCAAATCGAGACATGTTTCCAATACAACATAATATTAAAGATATTATATATATTATGTGTATTACACGAGAATAATAAATAAGATGTTTCGTCAATAATAATGAATATATAATAATATACAAATTGTCTTATTTTAGTTTTTGCCGATGTTTAGTTATTTTTATTTTTTATTTATATTAGTTAGGTATAAACATGACGAAACAAAATGTACTCTCGTGTTAAAAATATAAATATTTATAATATTGTAATGAACAAATTTGTCGATTTAAATTTGATTTAATATCGAGTCCATCGGACACAACTCGTGTAACCTGAAAAAAATCTAGGGACGCAAACAATTCAGTATTTGGGACACGACTCGTTTGCAGCCCTGTGTAGGTATACTTAAAGTTACTTTACAGTTTTTTAAATGCGATCATTAAGTTCTGAGCGTAGCGATGATTGCATTGAAATTGATTTTACAATAACGATGATTTTTTTTTTTTTTTGAATCCGTATACCAACGAACTATCTGCAGATGTATCAATTTTTTATATAAACTTAATTTTTGTTTGATTTTCTAAAAAATACATTTTCTACGAAATCTGTACTACGTAGTGGTTTGGATAAACTTTCACCGAAAATTGTCTGCGACCCGCGAGCGGTTACAATCAATACAATCACATCGTTTGTATAGATATTATTTAGTTATGACCGTTGTCGAAAACACAGGTGGTTCGATCGATGTATTATTATAAATACGTTTATTGATGAGGTTCGTTCATTGAAATGAAATCGAAATAACTACTAACACAATGTCCATACTCAAAACGGAGTTAGTCGTTTGAGCATCATTAATCCTCCGAAGGTAAAAAAAATTGGTTGGTCGTTGGCGCATAGCGTGTTTTAACAATGTAACGAATCTAATGGAACTTAGATAATCATATTATTTTATTTCAATAATTTGTAAATGTTTTTTAAAACAATGGTTATGCACAAACGGCCTTTAAAAAGGTCATTCGTAACAATAGCGATGCGCAAACATCCTACGCCCACTCAAAATCGATGCTTTTTATTTTTTAATAAAGAAGCACAAATTTAAATTATATATCATTGAAAATTTACCATGCTTCATTCTTTACACATTCACTTTAAGTGAAAATATAACATTTATTTCGTACTGGAACATAGAAAAGGCGATTAATTTCAGGAGATTTATTATTTCTCTACCAGTTTCAAAATAAAATATTATGTTGTTCAATGTTTTGAAATTTGTTTTAACAAGAATATGGACGAAAACCATTTTTCGTCGTTCATTGATTTGGAGTTTCTACAGAACTACGTTTCCATTATATAGTACTCTACACTCACTCAAGAATGCGTTAAATCCTCAGCTCTGAGTTATTGTTTCGTTAAATACATTTTCTACGAAAATATCTGTACAACATGGTTTCGATAAACTGTTACCGGATATTGCCTGCGACCTACGAGCAGAGTTACAATCGCATCGTTTGTACGCGGATTATTTAATATTATTACTGTTGTCGAAAACACAGGTGTTCGATCGATATATAAGTACGTATGTTGATGAGGTTCGTTCATTGAAAAAAAATTGAAATGACTTAACACAGTGTCCATACTCAAAACGGAGTTGGTCGTTTACGAATCATTAATCCTCCAAAGGTACAAATATTGATTGGTCGCATTGGCACCGCATTGGCGTAGCGTGTTTTAACAATGAACTCGTATGATATAATAATAATATTTAAAATTAAAAAAAGTTGTCTTTTTTTTACACATTTTTACGAATCTAGTAAATCCTAAATAATTAGATAATTGGTACATATTATTTTAATACCTTTTTATTTGACAGTTAATCATTTTTGTGATTTTGTTGTAAATAAAGACCAATTAACAAATCTAATTTAACTTAGGCAATCATATTTTATTTTGATAATTTTTAAATGTTTTTTAAAACAATAGTTATGCGCAAACGGCCTTTAAAAAGGCATTTCGTGACAATATCGATGCGCAAACTTACTAGACTACGCTCACTCAAAATTGATCAAAGCTTTTTATTTTTTAATAAATAGAAGAACAAATTTAAATTATTTATTATTACAAATTTAATATTTCGTTATTGACACATTCACTATTAGTGAAAATATAACATTTTTTTCGTATCGGATAAATGAGTATATGTATTAACAAATACATTTTTTTTAGACTGGTTATTAAATTTAATTTTATAAAGTAGACCAGGACCAAACTGCCAGTCCGATCTGAAAAAAATTGAACCATACTGTACATGGCTCCGTTTGTATAGTAGTCGGGCAGGAGCCGGACGGTACTATTATTATGGTAGGTAATTTAGTATAATAAATATGTATAACATGATTGCCTAAAATTTGTGTTTTTCGTTTAATTTTGCAAAAACAATAATTTTAATAGATCATAAGGACCGTGACGTGGACCGAACCGAACTGATAATATTTTTTTGCTGAAACCCAACCAAACCGAACCAAAAATAATACATTTGAACCGGGACTGGATCGAAGTACTCCCGAAAATATTATTGAACAGAACTATACATCGACCACCGACGAGTCGATAATTTTTATACATTAGGACCGAACCAGACCGGACCATTCAGATCACTAGCCCTGAGTTTTTTTTTTTCGTTACATTTTATACGATATCTGCGTTGGTACCACAAGGTTTTGATAAACTGCAGTTACCGGATATTTCTCGCAACTTACGAGCGGTTACAACCACGCATCGTTTGTACAGGTTATTATACCGTTGTCGAAAACACAGGTGTTCGGTCGATGTATTTGATGAATATATTAAATAAAACTCGATTAATAAAAGCAAAATAATTTTTGGCCACATCTGAAGATTCAAATAATGTTTAGGTAATATTCAGTCTCAACTATATGACTTTACCTACCTATCCCAGAATCCTATATTCCTATCCAAAATTTAATATACCTAAGGTACGTCATATTTTTTTATTGCTAACATAATAATAGTATGTTTACCACGATTAAACACAATTCTTAAACACGGTACGATAATACTTAGAATTTTGAATATCTCCTTTATTCAGTTGTTTTGTTTTAGTAATTCCTCGGCAATAATTCCATCTATAGAAATTCCATTACCTACTCGACGCTTTCGAAAATGTAGCATTCAAAGCTTTGTGCGGGTTATAAAGGCAGCAAAGGTCAACAATTCTTTTGAAAAAATGTTTTACGTGTTTTATTCACAAAAGGGAAAAAAAATTTTATTTCAATGTTCTTAACAAAATCGTTACTTATACGATATATAATACAGTAAATGTAGTGAACATTTTTATTGCGACCGCCTCTGAAAAGTGATTATTTTGTTTGGTTTAATTCATTATTGACTGTCGTGTGGAAAATTAATTAGTAGCCTCATTAATATGACTCCAAATAACGATCACAAAGATAATAATATAATATGATATACTTAAATGTGTGCAGAAAAAAAAAGTTAAATATCTATACCTATACGCACTTGGATTATCGTTTATTGTGTGATGTGAACGAAAACCAAAAACACTTTTTTAACAATAGACCAAATAATGAAAACAGATTAAAATTAAAACGCCTGCCATTAATTGACCAAAAAACTCAAGGAGGCGAAAGGAAGGAATTAATAATGAATTAAATAATAATAAGTACGGAAAAACTGCGTTTGTAGTTTGCACCAAAATAAGGGTATGTGATATATTATACACTATTCGTAGGTAATCTAAAATAGTTTTTTCGTAATTTGCATCGAAATGGACAAAATGAGTATATCTATTATGTAGTCGATTATCAAGTATTCGATTATTAATTCGATGCTCTTTGATATCAAGACTAAAAGGATTCGTCCGGAATTAAACCATTTTCGGGATTTCTCACTATCCATCGTCTTATTATCTGCTTTGCAAAATGTGCTAGATGGGCTCGTGAACTTTTCTTAGGAGTTGACTGTTGGAAAACATTTTTTTAATAAATTATGTGCATGTAATTTTTATAAATTTTTTAATACTTATTTGAATTACCCATTATGTTTGTACGCTATATTATGTGAACCAACAATTATTGTTATTATAAAGGTTTGTTAAAATTAATTAAATAATTTTAAAAGTGATTTATGTTTTAATATGTGATAAAAATAATTTTCTTCTAATGGTTTTTAAAGACTGATTTCTAAGAATAAATTATTATTAAATATGATGTTACGACAAATTTTAATATTTATTAACTAAGATCGTTATAATGATATTGAATGTCGTTTTATTAATGTAAGTATACCAACTTATAAATATTGTTTGACTGTTTGAGTATCATAATAAATATTAAAAGTTCTTTTAGTAATTTATAAAAGTTGTTAAAATATTATTATTATTATATGATATTAAAAGTTTTTTTATTTGTTTATAAATATATATACCATCTTATACCCCGGGCAAATGTCAACTTGCTCCAAAACATGGGTAAGATGAAGAATCTCGTTATTTTTTTTTATTTAAAACTAATTATAAACAAATATTATTGGTTTTTTACAACTTTTCAACAAACTAAATAAAAATAATATTTGTGCACAATTTGGACTTTTATCATTGAAATTTGTGATTACTTTGAGAATACTTCTAGTTCGTCAACTTACATAGGCCTCCCCTAATTATTACAAAGCTTGACATCCGATCCATCTTAATCGCGTTATTATTTACACAAATTTTTGTTGACAAAAATAATTTATTTATATTGTAATATTTAATTATTAAAATATTATATATTATGTTTTTCGTATATTATTGTTATTATTAGGTATAGTTGTTTTAAAGGAACACGCAACAACAACAAAACATGTTTTCTTTAAATTATTAATTTATTGTAGTTGGAACTATAAAAAATTATCGATTTTATCAAGATAACAATTTTAAATATAATTTAACTGAAATTAAAAACGTTTGAAATAAAATAATTGATTAATCGCCATCATCATAATTTTTTTCCTCTTCTGTGTCACACACTCTTCCCTGGCAAATACTCACGACGCCTCTCGGGGCCGTGACTTACAGTTTGAATACCTACCTCTGGGTTATTGGAATAACCGATCAGAATCTAAAATCCAATATTCTGTGTTATTTTAGCGTATTCTCATATATCTCGATATCTAATAATTATATCTATCGAACCGTACGAAATAATAATCGATTTTAATTTTGATGAAAATTAAAAAGCTTTATTTTGGAGCAAATTTGGAGCATTTTAATAACAAATGCATTTCTAAAATGTTGGTGAAAATTACACATGATGATGAAATATTTTTTAACTCAATTTTGATGTGAATTGACGACAGCCGTTTAAATGCAACTAGATAAATGTTAAGAGCGTTTTAAATTACAATCCTTCGAATCATATTATGATCGTCATAACTATTCATGCGAAAAACTAATGATAAACTGCAGCCATGTTTGAATCGAGATTATTATAAGCTATAGTTGTCTACCTATATATTATTATGTCTATATTCTAAAATGCCTTTGAAAATTTCACATTAATTTAGTTTATATTATATTGTTATTGTTTGATTTATCATGGTATTATTACTATTATAACTTATAAGAGGATATTAAAAAAAAAAATTAATAAGCAATGCTTCATTGTTATAAGTCGGTAAAAACTTTAGGTCAGAATCGTTTTTAGAACAAATTGATAATAATTTAGTGCTTTCAACTTTCGAGTAAGACTTACCCTCTGCACGTTAACCTGCCAAATGCAGTGGTCTATAAATCTTAAACTTTTGCGGACTGTTTATCTTGAAACGTATTAATAAGGTGAAATATGTTAAATTTAATTAAATATATTTCCAAAACGAGAAGGCGTAGAGCAGGATAGAGCGCCTGTATGTACATTTAGATGCGTCACTTTTCTTCTATTTTTTCTAAGGTTTGCGAATTATTTAAATTGTCTTTTACTTGGAGAACGACGATAACTACCAACAGACAATATTAAAGTAATGTGCAAACTTCTGCATATTACGATTTTTTTACCGAATAGGAAATCAATAGATGTCGTCTGGTGTGGACAACAATACGCGAATGAGTATAACTATATAATAGGTACCTATTGTAATACCTATTATAGTTATAATAAGGTTAGGTTATAATAATAGGTTTTATAATTTATTATTATTTTATTATTGTACACTATGATTCACCGATCATAGCCATCCCCATTGTTTCCTCGAATAATGAATTTATATTTTAAGTTTTGATTTTTTAAATCGTGAATACCTACTTTAAAGTGTACTTCAGGGGCCAAATTTTAATTATTAATCATTTAATTTATTTTTAATTGCTTATACTATATATTTTAAGGTGTGTCCTGCGGCGGTATAAACTTCTTTTTTTTTTAAATGAGCTTTATTTATTTTTACTGGGAATTATTTGGCAGATGATTTTTTTGAAAATGTCGATGTATCTTAATCAAGATAGGAAAAGATTGGAGAGTGTAATATAGTTTAAAAAGAGGTATCTTAGTAAAACTATTAATTAATATTTAAGAATCTGCAATTGATACTCTTGATTTTATTATTTATTTGCACCTATATTTAGATGATATTTTTTTTTTTTTTTTGAAAGAAAATTCATTTGTTATAATAAATTATACATAGCTCAAAAGAGCAAGTTTACAATAATATAATAAGATGAATCTATCTACCACCTGTAAGCAAGCTTGTGATGATGGTAGAGAGTTACAAAATCTAATAATTAATATAATAATTGATAAAAATATAAATAAATAAACAAATACATAAATTACAATATACATAAAACATAAAACACTATTCTAAATGATTTTCTAACCAGTTGAAAATCAATTTTTTGATATTCAACTTTTTAAGATTCCTGGAGTTAGCGTATATACTTATTTTAATGTTAATTGGCAGTGAGTTGAAATACGTAGGACTAAGATAATTAACAAATTTTTGCCCGAAAGATTTTTTAGTATAAGGTATTTTAGCATCGTATGCTCTATTTTCTCTTTTATCATACATGTTAACTACGTCCACCCATTGATTATAATTTTTAATTAGGAAAAATATAGCTATTTTTTTGTAAAGTTTTTCTAGTAGTAAAACATTGAATAGTTTACAATTTTAAAATATGTATATAATCATTGGTTATAACTTATAAGTTATAAAATAAATTATATAAGTAATGTTTGCTCATTATTATTTGTTATGTCAACGATTGACGTAATAATCAATAGTATTATAATTTTGTCGTTCTACAACTTGTTGAAAAAAAGTTTTGGTAAAAAACTTTAGAATCTGTTAAATGCCTGTAAATATAGAAAGCTTATTATAAGCGACTGCCAAGGACACCTTTTTTTGAGAAAAAATTCAAAGCTTAAAAGCATATTATATCTCTATAACAACCAACTGTAAGTCATAAGTCAAAATAATCGGTATTCAAATTTTGAAAATTATACTTTTTAAATGTGAACATGCCCGACAGTACAATTAATGATTAGATTATTTTTAATTTAATTACATAATAATATATGTGATAGGAATTTAGAACATTTTTAAAATACCGAAATGTAATATGCCTTCCGAAACACATCCTATATAGGTTATGTTTATTATTATACTAATTAAACCTATTAAATTTTGAATTTACAAAAAATTAATTTAATTTTTAATTTTTAACCTATTATTTATTAAATTTACTTAATATTACATAATATATCTACCGATTTAATAGTTTTGTAAAACCATTTTTAAAGACTATAATTATTATCCTTAGTAGTTAGTACCTACTTATATATATATATACATTTTAATAACTCAAAAACTATTGTTTGAATTTTAATAAAGATAATACATCATCATCGTTTTCAAAAAAATGATTTGCTTTTGTGAACAGTTTACAATAAACAAAAGTTGGTCCTCATTTGAAAAAAAAAGTTTTTATCGCCACAGGATACTCCTCAATAACGGTGTAAAAGATCTAAGAACATGTTGCTCGAGTATACTCGAAAATTCCGATAATTCTGCAGAATTTAAACAAATTTACAAAGGGAATTCATATGCTTGGTGAATCACTCTGTATAAATGCGGCAAAAATTCATTTTGGAAGTGTAATAATTGTTTTTTCGCGCGTACGGTACGGTAAACCCGAATACGAACAAATATAATGTCACTGTATATTATACACGTCAAATAAAAAACGACAAAGACAAACAAAACCACTTTTCATTGTGCACACACAGACAGTGTATATACAGCTATAGTCGGGTGTACATAATATAATGCTGGTAAGACCACGACGCGGGTGGTTGAAAAACTAAATGAAAAATATATGTTGCGTGTACTACATATTAAACGTCAATTCGAATATGAAAACGATTTTAAACAACAAAATCATTTGATGCCATCGCAGACATATATTGTTATTTTAAACAGCCCGTGCACGACCCACTCGTTTCGACGTGGACTTAGGAGAGGTTTATACCCACGGCACGGGGATGCTCGTACACTTCAAACAAGGGCTCCGCGATTACTGCGAACTACGCGCCTTTGTAAATTATCTCTTAGTTGAGTAGAATAAAAGTGTGCTGCAGTGACAATGAATAATTTTTCAAAGCATACCTCTACTACAGAGAGATGAAAAAAAAGCCACTGTACAATAATTATTATTAATGTTGAAACCTGTCAAATAGTTTTCGATATAATATTATTTGAATTATATTTTAAACACGATAAGAAAATATCTTTCGAGTTCATGTTTTCGTCTGCACTTGTTGTACGAGAATTGTTTTTACTTTCTCGGTTTTTGAAAATTTTTCTGATGAATTATATATATTATATATGTTAGCAAAACTCCAATCGTTTGCGGGTGAGAGTAAAATATTATTAAAATCTTTACCAACCAATGGCACGAATACATACCATCCAGGAATAACATTTTTTTAATTACAACGATATAAACATAACCGATTTTGTTAAAAACGCGCACCAAAGTCATAAATGTCACGATTTTCAGTGAATGATTAAATAATTTTACCTTGTGCGCTATACAAGAGAAACGGAATACCAAGCAAGAAATCAATAAATTACGTCTGCAAAATACGCCGAAGGCACTTGATGAAAATGTTCAGTCAATAGATTGGAACGGTTGAAACTTTTGGAGTGCTCCACTTGTTCTACTTGAAAAAAAAATGATAACAGGCCAACTGAAATTAACTAAAACGTAATAATATAAAAAATGTACCTACCTACACACTACGTAATCATTATAAAATCGATACGTTTCCCGTTCCATTCAAAATCACAAGTGCTTAGGTTGCGTATAAATCGTCACATTTATTTTATTGTCAAACGGTAAAAATAAAAATACCAATATTGGTTAACGACATTGATACAAAATATATTGTCTCACCTTTTGCGGGCTAAAAAGGTCTGCAGGACGTTTCAAATAATCCATACAATAGAGGTGCGGGTAGAACTGACTAAAGTTAGAAAAATCAAACCGAACTTTAAAGAAAACCGCACCAAACTCGAACAAAAAGTTTGAAGTTCTATAATTAATCCAAACTTTAAAATAGTTCAATCTCCAAAAAAACGTTGAACACATCACACGTTTCACTCAAAAAATGTTTTCAGTGTTTATTTTTAAATTATCATTTTCTCTATAATTTTGTGTTTACGCAATCGACAAAATAAACACCCTCGGTATTTTATACAAAATTAACTGTTAAACAATATCGCTTTAAAAATGAACATCCCCACCTACTTTCTCCACGATCAAAAATATATATAAAAGACAAGCCCTAAATATTTCTGCAGTTGCTTCTCGCTGCTAAACGACTGCAGACTTAATACTGCTTTGTGAAGTCAATTTTTAATTCGATAGTCATAAATAATTAATAATGTATTAAATATTCTTCTAACGGAATATTCGGAATGGCGCAGGGTTGTGCAAACAATTGTTGTTGTTAAGCAGCTATATTTACATTTATATTGTTATATAGAGGTAGGTACACTGTTTTTAGCATTAAATACTATCACTATTATTATTGTATATAGGTACCTCCTACTTATCATATTACATAGTAATATAATAACGTCAGTCTTCCGCGCGTGACACGTCGAGTTTGACAACTACATTATAATAAGGATACGACGTGACAGGCTCGTCGAGGTATATTATATTATAAAGAATTATTATCTTAAAGGGAAGAAGAGCGGCGGCAGCGTCGGCGGCGAGCGAGCGAGTAAAAAAAAATTAAAAAAAGTGTCTGACGAGTCGGTACTCGCTAAAGGTACTCAGTAACTTTTATGATGATGATTTAATATTCGTGTGATTGGCGGGTGTTCTTATAACCAGGTATAAAGACCTCGGTTACCTAATAGAATTTTATTATTTATATGGTAACCGGGGTCACTGCAGGTTCATATACCGAAACGCAGCGGTATATGGTATTCTCAATATTATGCTGATAAACTGTGGCAAATTCAACGGAACAAATACTACAGACTGGACACCCTTCACAGTTTTTTTTTTCATTTCCATCGAGAGCTGAACGGAAAATGATTCGATATAATAATTTATGAACGATGTCGATGTGACATGTGCATCGACAGTGACTATTAAGTGGCCTGCTCGTGTGTCTTTATTTAGGGGCATTAACATAACTAATATTCGTAAACTTTGGCAGATAAGTCATTCATTAGTTTTCTGTGAGTAATCAATAATCATTTCTATAATCATCTATAACCAAATACGTTTAAAAATATTTTTATTCTTTTATACGTTTAAAAGAATAAAAATATTTTTCATAATTTCACTAGAATATTTTAAGAACAGTAAAATTTTCAAATTGGATATATTTCAATTAAAAACCCTAACAACAATACATATATTATATCAAATACGTAATATTGACAATCTATAACTAACCGATTTCTCAACGAACGATTTTCTTATTTTGTTGTAATTCAAAACCGAATAACCATAGAAATTTTCACAGAATGTTAAGACTATCATTTTCTATACACCATACAATTTTGAAAAAAAATTGACACTTTTTGAGCTAATAAGAAGTTTTCTATAAATATCGATAAAACAATTTTTTTGGATCAAAATGCTTGAAAGCTCAATACAAGGTGAAGAAAAACGACATTAGTTATTTCGTTATAATTTTAAAATATTTTTTGCGGGTGCTTGAAACTTTTAAAGTACATTATTATATTTTATACACTCAATGACATTTTTAAATGCAATGTTTTCTCCAAAAATTATTTATTTACATTTGGATATTGTTTTTTAAAATATCTTCTTCAGTATGAATATTTTGCTTGAAATAAAGAGCTACATATTATTTTAATGTTTCATTTTATAGAAAGATACTTAATGAATTCGTAGTTCATTTGTATAAAATTCGATTATAATACTAAAGTAATATTCAATTCAAAATATGTATCAAAAAACAAAAACGTTGTCTACCCCTGTACAGTTATATTGTCGGGGCCTTTGTAACGTAAGTGCAGACCTTAAATCCGCCACTGCAGCTTATTAATAATATTATTATATTCGACGTGTGCCGCTATAATAATAGTGTTAAAAACTAAAAGTAAACGAATATTAATATTGCCGAGACGCTTATTACGTGTCGGAATACTGCGCTACTCGATACGAAAAATAAACAGATATATTAATGATATTACGTCGCCGATTTCTGAAAAGCGAGACGAAAATGACGATTTTCTTTTCATGTTATTATTATTATATAATATGTCATGAATATTGAAGCTCGTCAACTATAACCTGCGTGCGTGCTGTAATCACGTTATTATTATTCAAATTGTTGTGCTTTCAGTCTGCCACATGTTGAGTCATAATACAGAAATATTATGATAATTTATGCTGATCTCGGAATGAATACGAGTTCAAATGAACTAGACGTTCATGTTTTATTTGAACACAATTATTATTTTCCACTGTGATCAAATATTATTTTTGATGTTGTTTTAGATTTTGTGATTTTACAACGACGTGCGTTGTTATTTATTTATTCTTTTGTTTCTGTACACACCACATTTTGGAGCAGTAAAAATAATTCAATCTTCGACTTTGAAGGTTGTTTCTGGTTGCAAATTGGATTTAGTTGGTACTCAGGTGAGTGAAAAGTAAAAAGCCCCAGTACTTTTTATAACGGGAAAACAAAAAAAAATTACGGAAAAACGGAAATGTATAACGCAAAACAAATTTTAGTCAAAATGTATTTTTTTATTTTTTTTATAGTAATTTAAAATCTATTAATTGTAGAGACTTGAAATGTTCACCAAATTGTTATCATTTTTTGGACACAGTATAATTTTCAAAATACATGGTCTCTTTTTGAGTTAATAATAAACTTTTGAAATTGCAGTCTACTTTTTTAGTTTTTTTTTTGGTTTATGTATGATAAGGTTTTTTTTGTTACAGTCAAAAGCTTGATAGTGTAATACAAGGTCATTTATACGTTTATCTTATATCTAAACAAATAGTAATTATAAAAACACAACATTGTAAAATTAATACATTCTTCGCTCCACTCAAAATCTAAAATATCAGAACTTAATAGTTAATTTTTTTTTTTAATGTTCTATTTTTAACAACTCCAGAATAATATTTAAATTAAAAATTAAAAATTTTCCCCGATTTTTGGTTTGTAATAAAAAATGTTAATCCTTAAGGACTTGACATTTTTTGCCGTTTTTTAAACTATTATTTTATTTACACAATGCAATATTGTCATCAAACTACATATTTTAGCTATTTAGAACCATGAACCTATTTACATCGTTCTACGTACGGATGCTAGTTTTGACTTATAAGTTATATAATAACAGTAATATATTATAATATAATATTAGAATTATTCATAATAAAATTAATTTATGTACGCAACGTGTTGGGTAAAAAATTAAGAGTTCAATACAAAGTATTAATAGTAAAAAAATAAATTACTAATAATAATATCCTTAGAAATAGAGACTTGCACAAAAACAAACAGTCTTCATTCGAAATCGTTTTTCATATGAAATGATTTATTGTTCATTCAAATACCAACAATTTGTTTTTGCAAAATGATTATAGTAATATTTACAATTTTAGTTTCATAGTAAATAATGTTTATTTTATGAAATTTCATACTGATATTAAATTAAGCTCTAAAATATCTAGTAAATTGAAGCAACACATTATCAATGATATTTTTTGACTTCATATATATATTTTATCATATTATTCTAATGGTTCCCCAACTTTGCAGAGTTCCCCTCCTTTGGTAGACCATTTAAGCAGTAGACTACAAATTTGTTGTTACGTTAAAAAAATATCAAGAACTTGAAACATAGTCTGTATGCATATATAAAAATTCAAAAAACAGCTGATTTGAATTCACCCTGTATATTATAGTTATTGAAAAAAAGGTCATGGGGGATATATTCCTACCTCTTAACCCCCCCCCCTAAACCGTTTGACGGTGCTGATAAAATATTGTTGACTTCAAAAGGCCAACATTTTTTGTAGAACATTGCAAAAAAACTGTCGAAAAGACGTGAAAATAAATAATAGTGACTTTTACGACATCACGTTCGTTTTTAAAATTGTTTTCAGTAATTCTGAAAACCAGAAATGTTTACCAATTATTATAATTTATTATTTTGCTTATGAAACTTTGTAAATTTACATTGAACATAAAAATGCATATAGTTGTTATTTCTTAAATCCAGATGGGTAGATTGCAGCTAGGTAGTAACATTTTCTTAAACGTTATATTATAATATAAACAATGTGATCACGAACTCTAAAAGTAGGTACGTAACGTGAGGCGTTTTTCGACAAAAATGTTCTTCCAAAATCGATTTAATTAATTATTATTATTTAATAGGGTAGAATATTAATCCATCCGACGTTAAATTTTAATTGACCTATATATAAAAACAAAACCGTATTATGATGTACTAGCTGTTATCAACTACCCACGTGACAAACTGACAACATATAAATTACGGTCATTACGAAGAATTATGTACCTACCCGAATTATGTAAATTGATATGAATATTTTTATAATAAGGCTATTTTCCGAGGTAAATTAATACAACCTTAACCAGACACATTTTTCACAATCATTTTTTTTTTTATTTACAGTTTATTACTTTAAATATTTATATGTATATATAAAACCATAGTTCACTGACGCAGTTCTTACTTTTTAGTAAAACCAATGGGTACCTAACAATGGATTTACAAGGCGATTCGCCGAGCATGCTCATCCCGTTTTTCCTTTAATAATGAATTTAATCAAATCAGATTTTGAATAACTTCGGCGTTATTAAAAAAGAAAAAAAAAAGCGGTAAGCATGCTTGGTGAATCATCTTGATGATTACAATATACTATTTATAGGCATAATTTTAATTGACGCATCGAAATGACGTTCAAAACTCCAATGACGTCGTGTGCATCATACTATTCCAATGATTTTTGAATGACCATATTCATATTTAACCATATATATTATATATCGTCGTCATCGAAACGTCCAATATTCATGATAGGTGTAACATAATGAGACGACAAATGAAATAACTTTTGTTCTGATCAATATTTTAATAATTTTTTTACACATTATATACAGAATGGATTCACCAAGAATGCTCTGCAGTGCTCGCCCCAATTTTATTCTCTCCACGGGGCACTCCTCGAGTAGTATATAAAACACTCCAAAATTGGAAACTATATATGGTCCTTAAAGCGACGTACCTACTATATCCAAAAAATTTAAAAACCTCGATTTTGAATAACTGCATTATTCAAGAAAAAAAAAGGGATGAGCATGCTTGGTGGTGAATCACCTTGTATATTACAAAGTTATATACATTATAGACATAAATACAGTGTGAGATACACGCGCGACGGTTTATTCTTGGATATTTCCATTCGCGCACTACTCATTCGATATAAAACCAACAAAATAGTATAATAATAATAATAATAATATTACACCGCTCGCACAAGTAAACACCAAAGTCAATACAATCAGGTCAGTTGTAAGTATTTTTTTTTTCGTACTGCGTATAATATTATTATTAAAATATATATTACAGTATAGTATTAAATATCACTGGTCGTTTGTTGACGTCATACGTGGGTATAATTATTGTATAATATCATACGTCGATAATAATAATATTGTGTACTCTAGCGGGGCCAAGATGCCCTTAAAGTAACCTTTTTTGTACCAATATAATTCTCCTCGAACTAGTTAATACAAAATGTACCAGTTTCCCTAAACATAATATTATATTAAATATATAAATGATTACAATACCACGCCTGGCATAAAATATGGAGGTAAGTATGGAAATAAATTAAAATTAAAAAAGCGCATTTAATAAAAGAATGAATACAATATTTATAAAAAGAAGTGAGCAAGCGTCATACAATGGAATTTGTGAGAAAAAAAAATAGATAACGTTAAAATGTTTAATTTATAAACTATGTTGCAGCAAACAATCGCACGGGGTTCTAAACTGAGTAAAGACTGTGTATTTGTGTTGCCATTTGCCCATTTTAATATTATTTTAGGCTGCTATTCCAGAACATAATATAGGAAATACAAATAAATTTATCTAATATATAAATGATGTATTTTTGTCTGTTATCAAAAAAAAACTTGATTTTTATAGGAGTCTTAATATGTATAAAAAAAACCATATCGTCAAGTAATCCAAAATACTACCTACTCGGCTAATGAAATATTTCACTGAGCTACAATTATATCGCATAGAATAATTATATAGTTATCAGCTTATCACCTACTTAGTCAGAATATTCACTGCTTCTGCAGGTGGTTTGACTCCTATACTGACTTACCCTCCAAATAAAATGAAAAATCAATATTGGAAATCCCTGCAGTCCTATATTAAACTATATCATAATTTACTATAATAACTGCCTAGTATATAAAACAATTGTCATTATTAACAAGAGACGAAAACAACAACAACGATGTGGTGTCTGCAGCAGACAATCGCACTGGCTACCTATCATATAATTCTATAATATAATATATGTCTACTATCGAACCAAACTTTGGCCACGAATAAAGGATTAGGTATCAACCTATATAATATAATTATATTTTACTATAGGTATCTACCATAATAACCAAGGCTCGGATTTTATAGCATTTGCTAATTATTATAAAATACGACGCATAGTGAGGTACACATCTGTTTTGTGCACCAGGCACTCCAAATATGAACATTTATACTGCTATTTTTTGCTATATGCATAATATAATGTTTTATATTATATTTATAAAAATCTCGTTTAAATTTAATGAAAAAAAAAGAAGAAACAATGTGTCGTTTATGCGAATCCATAAGAAAAATACTCACATTTTCGTTTCATATTAAAATATATTTGTAGGTAGGCCTGCCAGAATATTGTTTACGGAAGAACAAAATTACTGTTTTTTTGGTATTTTTCATATTTTTAGGTCATAGTGCGGCTCATATTTCAGTACTTTTAAGTGCTATAAAATCCGAGCCCTGAATTAATAATACTATAACGGCCGAATATCGTGAACCGCGAGAGCATTCGTTTATCACTATCACGATATTATAATCTAATTAATAATAATGAAAATAATATTAACTCACTCAACACCGCGTTTCCGGGCACCAAATCACTGGCAAAGATTTTAATTTCTCCGAATTTCGGAGGATGCGAGTGAAAACTTTCGAGCTGCACGAACGAGCTGTTTCCCATTTCCTTCAGCTTGGCCTTCAACACGTAGCTTGTCTCGACGTTCTCTGCAACACGAAGAATCGTAAGATATTGTTTAATTAGGTACTGGTATACATGTACAGGGTGATTCAAAATATATGTTATCATATTATAAGCATTCAAAATACAGAAAAATGTATGATACCATTTTTTTTGATTTAGAAACATCTAAAATTATTTGTACATTTTATAAATGTTTACAATATTTTAGGGGGGTTTTGGGGGGTTAACTTTAAAAATTAAAATGGAAACCTATACTGTTTTTGCAAACATAATATGAAAACATTTTTTGAATACATTTTAGTGCACGAACAACATAAATTAATGCAAAACTCTATGCTTGACGACTGTTTAAAGTTGTTAGAAATCGCATTTTGACTATATTTGAGAATTGCGGTTATACAGGCGTATTATAATCATTATAAATGCATGTACGGGTAAGGTAAAAGCGGAGCATTGTTTGATAACTGATAAGTGACATAATAATTAATAGCTACTTGCCGGGGTGCAGTCATAATGCAATTTCTAAAGACTTCAAACAGCTCTCGAGCATAGAGTTTTACATTAAGGGGCCTGCTCGTGTTTGTAGAGTTTTTCCTGTAAGACATGTTTTTGAGCAAAAAAAACAGGTCACGTGCAGTCCCTTTAATTGATGTCACTAATGCACTATCATTTATTTAAAAAATGTTTTCACATTATATTTTCAAACAAAGATATAACACTTCCTATTGAACTTCGAAAGTTGACCGCCAAAACCCCCCTAAAATATTGTAAAAAATGATTTTAGATGTTTCTAAATCAAAAAACTTTTGTATAGGTAGTACGTTTTACTCTATTTTGAATATTTATATGATGAAATGGCCGTAACATAAATTTTGAATCGCCCTGTATAGGCGTATTGCAGCTGCAAGGTATGCGAGAAGTAGATAATAATAATGATAATAATAATTATTATTATTATTATATATGCTTGGCAAAGTTCTGACAGTGTTTTACTCTGTCGTTTGTGTACGTCTATGCGTATTATATAATATTAAATATAAATTTTATAACATTATGTTATTACGTTGAAAAGTTCTAAACTTTTTAGACACACGTGCCCCGAAGGTTGTGTATCACATAGTATATAGTACATATGTATATATCAATATATTACGTATGTACTACAACAGGTAGCACCCACATACAAAATAGAAAAATATTATTATAATGTTTATATAATTTGACGGTTTTATATTTTTTTTTCATGCATAATAATGTATCGGTTTAACTTTACTGAATGTTATGTTGTATCGGCCGTTGGCGTTTATGGGCGTACGTCCCAAATATCCTTTGAACTGATATTGACCGGTGCTCAATAAGTTTTTGAAGTTTGCGCTGAATCCCACTTCCATTTTATTTGGGTTTCGAAGGTTTGATCTATATGTATATATATATCACGGCATATTATTCAAACATATTATGTCATAATACAACAAAAATTAATTCACATTACATACGAACTAGGTTAACTCGAAATCGTCAATACCTCGAACTTTTCACCCGGTATGTAGAAGCTCTTATTTAACTCGAATTTTTGGATAACCGTAACTTTTTAGCCTGTCTTTTCAACTTAGATTTAACCAAGTCCGACTGTATAATATATTGCGTAATACTCGCGTATAAGAAAAGTCTACAAATTGAATTCGATCGATCATAATAATAATATGAACTCGGCAATACAAATATGTATCTGCTTATATTGTTACGTTTTACGTCCTTATACAGAGTGATTTAAAATGTATGCTACCGCCACTTTATTGACTCAAAACAGAGAAAAATATATGATACGAAAGTTTTTTGATTTAGTAACATCTAAAATGATTTTTACATTTCATAATTGTTTACAATATTTTAGGAGGGTTTTGGGCAATCGACTATAGAAATGTATAAAAACTTTAAATATTTTTCAAGCATAGAACATTAAATTAATTAATGTTGTTCAAGCACTAAAATGTATTAAAAAAATGTCTTCGTATTATGTTTACAAAAAAAGTACAGGTTCTCCCATTTGAGTTTCTAAAGTTGACCCCCTAATATGTTGTAAAAAGTTATTAAATGTACAAATCACTTTGGGTGTTTCTAAATCAAATAATTTTCACATCATATATTTTTCTCTTTTTTTAATCAATAAAATGGCTGTAACATACATTTTGAACCACTCTGTATATTATATTTACCTACACACGTGAGTAATCTTCAAAAAAATACGTAGGTAGGTACACTGACATAATATACGTTACATAAAATATAAATAAATTTCAACTTCAACTTCACCAACTCGTATAGTATGGTGCATACTCACCACAGTAGCTTACCTAAGGGTGGTCACGAAAGTAATATATCACCCCCCCCCCCCAAAAAAAAAAAAACCAACCATTTTTTTCTAACGGTTAATGATGTTAGTACAAATCATACATTACAATGTTTTTACTACACAATTAGTATTAATAGTCATCATCGGTTTTAGTGTTTTACTCATTATAGAGATTGACAGGAATCAACTGCAGAGTTGAAAATGTGGTCAAAAATGATTTTGATTTTTAAGACAGCAAAGGACGCCCCATTGTTCTACAACCAGGATTTATATCCAAAATTACATTTTTTTAAAAATAATGTGTGCACCTTCTGTATTGGCTGCTACACCAGAACGTACATTTTCGAAGCCGATTAAAACTTACTTACGGAATAGTATATGTCAAAAGCTGTGTAATAGGGTTTAATTTTTAACTCAATTTAATTGTTTACAAGAAATTTATTTTTTCATTTTTTATTATATCAGGCTAAAGTTAATGAATTAGCCAATATATAATGTCTATGTAAATGTACATTTTCCGTTGAATGTCAATGCAGTTATTGACAAACTAGCCAAAAAAACCGAGGAAACTTGACATTTTGTAAATAAATGCTTATTGTTTAAGTTATATTAAAATATATTAAATATAAATCGTTTTCATATTAATAATATTGACAAATATAATCCATGTCATCCTTCAATCGAGTTAAAACTGCCTATAACTTTTAAATAAGTATTCAAATTTCGAATTCGAACAGACCTTCTCAGCCATTTAATCGAATATTAAAAATATTAAAAATATATACCAACACAAGTATTCTTTACGAGATTGATAGGATAATGGTAGCAGTAAACTACTGAAAATAATGTAAACATTTAACCTCATATTTATGAATATCTTACCTGAGCGATAGCAATTTAATTGTCGTCAAACCTTGACTCATCATGTCCTTAACTGAGATTTTTCCACCAATCAGTCGGGCTGTATGTTCAAAATGCAACGGAGTGTCCAAGTGCAATGGGTCAAATTCACGCATGCCAAATTCGTCGTTACCTACAATCATTACAACCATTCATATAGACATGTTCAATAAGACTAATTCGTATTTAATTCATCGTTATAGTTATAAATATTATGCTAAAAATCTATAATACGCTTATTTGCAAAGTATTGAATAAAAAATCATTTTTTTTTTATTCATTACACCTATTGTGTTTAGTAATGGAAAAATGGAAATGGAAATCTTAAGTCGACTACGAGATAAACCGGGTTTTTAATGAAAGAGTACTCAGTGGAAATCCTTTACGATTTATAGATAGATTTATAAGTTTATAACAATAAAATTGACTGCAAGACCAATATAATAGTAGCTGATTATCAGAAGTTGTTTTATTAACCGTTTTAGTACATATTCAAACTATTACCGTACTGGACCGAACAAAATATCAATATGTTTAAAAATTAAAATTAAAACTATTGAAATATACTTCTATCTCTATTCTAAATAAATAATAATATTAAATTGTTGTTTTTTTAATTTTTTGTAATATTTTTATAATTTTTTTTTAAGATTTTTGAATCAACACACATTGACAAAAATAACAGACATTAACATTGTTCAATAACCAAACATACAAGACGCGTGTTATGTGAAGACATTAACTGTGTACTGAAAACTGAATTGGTTAAATTTGAAAGCGAATACATGCCTACGACCCACACGATTCAGTCCGATTTACCAAAATTATAAATTAATTTTGTCGATCAGTGCTTTGTTTTTCTAGTTATGAAATACATAATAATGACTAATGATCACGATTTAATATTTGTTTTGTCCGTAATGCATTCGAAATTAATTTTGTCCTGCTATCATAATAATTATTATTTTGTACAATAAACCTACGTAAATAAAAATAATTTTCAGAGAATTCGTCAAACTCCGCTTGCACAACACCATGACAAAGCTTTGAATAGGTACCGTTAAATACTTTTTGTTTTAACAACGAAAGAGTAAAGTGAAATTTCCGAAAGGATTTTGTTATTCCCGGAAAGTATATTATATACATAGCAGCTACTCAAATAAAATAACTAAGGAAGCGTATTAAAATTAATTTCGTGCGTTAAACTGTATATAATAATAATAATACATTGTACATGTATATTCAACTATTCGAGGATGAGGTCTGTATAGATTTAATATAAGGTATAGCTACAACAGTCGTTTTAAAATCACATACTCTCATAATAAATACCATTTGGCCTAAGCCCTTCAAAAAAAAAAAATATGCAAAACTTCATTATTCATTTTAAAGATTAATATCACGAATTCCTATGAAAATAATTTTCGTTTTAAACGAATTTTTGTAAAAGGCATTTTTATAACAAGCATTTCCCAGAACAATTCCGACGAATAAAATGATGAATTATGTAAAAAACAAACGGATTGTTTCGCAGTAATCCCAATTTAACTTTCGAAGATTTTAAGAATATTATAAATGCTCAGGTTTATGCTGCGTTGAATAAATATTTGTATCGTGACAATGTCGGCATCTCAGTAATGTGTGAATAGCTTCGGCAGTAAGAAGAAAAAGAAATAACACTTATTCCTCATACCAACGACTCAGAATAGGATTGCAGTTTTATCTCTAATGATTTGATATAAGTTGTGACAGAATTAAATTGGCAAGTGAAAATACTGAACCAGGTTATAATATGTCGATAACACCATCATGAAACGAACAACTTTTTACGCTCCCTCACAAAAAAAAAATATAAAGATATATAGAAATAGACTTTAAGTACATTAATGTCTAAAAACGCATGTATTGATTATATAAGCAGTTTTTCAAAAAAAATTTCGAAATTGTGACATAACACAAATTAACTTTTTAATAAGATGAATAATAACAGGGTTACAATATTATTGTTGTGTTATGGTAATTTAAAAAAAAAATCAAACTATTATGGATTTAAATCAGGGCTTGCAAACGTTATAGTAATGTTATGATTACAGACAAAAAACGATTGAAATTCGTAAACGTTATTAAAGCGGAAAACAATAAACAAAAGTAAATAAATATCACAAAACATAACGATATTGGTTTCGTAGAAATATTTATTCCATGCGATTTATTTTTATCTTAACAACCGATCCAAATCCGTATTCGGTATCCGATCCATTCTCCGCATTAGATATTCATTTTAACGATGGACGTAAAATTTTGAACAACGTTTTACTTCTAAATAACGATAAACGCACAAATGCGTATAACGTTTAGATTGTAAATAACGTAAAACCCGTAACGCAAGGCCTTGATTTAAATATCAATTTTTCTGGACTGGCAAATCGGTGTATCAGCAGTTCAACCCACTTTATATATTCAACCAAATCATATTGAATATATAAATTTGACATTTTTTCATAAATTATCTAATTAAGATCTCAAATAATTGTTTATACGTTATAAGAGAGAAAACAATTTTTCACGCTTTCATCTAAACAAGGTAGAGTACAGATGATTCTTAAAACTATTTTTATATTAGGTAACGATGTTTCTAAAAAAGATGTAACGATAGTGCTATAATATGCTAAACATGCAGTGGCGCCGAACTAAAATCTAATAAGAGGAGCAACTACATACTTGGGATACTCACCGACTAGTAATAGATGTGATAAGATGGGTGACCCCACACCGACATCCCCTTTCAATCAAAATAAATTGAATTTTCATTAATTTCAATTATGTAAAAATGTAAGAAATAATATATAAGGTTCCTCGTAAGTTGTGATTGTAGATATTTAATAATATTAAATATATATAGGCACAACTTTTTATTTATAAGCATTTGAATTTCAAATTTTTATAAAAATAATAAAATGTTCGAAAATGTACAAATGATTTTGTAGTCAAACATTTATGAAATTAATTGATTTGTTAAATTGATAAATTACAAAATAATTAAGTCAAAAATCTTTTTAAAATTATTTTCCCGGCTTGGTAACGACAATAATTGACGAATACGTTAATTTTTTTCCCATTCCTCTCATTAAAATTTTTCTATGACTAGGGCAGAGAAGTTATAGGATTCGCATATTTATTTTAAGCATCTATTTTATAGAAAACCAAGGTACAAATGTAAGTCACAAGCTACAAAGAAAAAATATTAACTTTAATTTTGCATATTTTGTGCATTTTTTATGCTAATTCTACATATTCACACATTTTTGAGAGAAAAATTTCCCAATTTTCATTTCATTAGAAACTTCATGGTATTATAATATACTTTATTCCCGTCGCCCGGTACTGTGAAGACTATCATGTACGTGCTATATATTGTAGAAAACACCCGCATCTCATAACATTTTTTTAAACATATTAAAAAACATTAGTTGGGCATCGCAATAATTTAGCAGGTGAGAAAAAAGTGATTTTAAAAATATTTTTACATTAAAAAATGTATTTACTTTAAGGATAATTCCAAGATTCAAGTAAATTATGATTAAATAATACAATATTTTATTTTATTTATATTTTTTTCTATAAACAATTAATTTGTTAAATAATTTTCCTAAAATATAAATTTTTTTGTACATATTTTTTTGCATATTTAATGGATTCCAACAATACATTACACATTTATAATTTAAACAATATGCAATTTCACCAGTTGATTAGAAAATTAATTAACTAGCTAATGCCCGCACCTTAGTAAATATGTTTTAAACTTCCTTTTCATTATTATAATTATACTATCGCCGTTTAGGGTTAAATTCATTTAAATTTTTTATTTCATTTTATAATCTTTTTTTTATATTCCTGAGCTTTTTATATATTTTGATCTCAACTAGGATTCTGTCCATTTTTCGAATTTATACAATTGTCAGCGTAATGCCCTCTCTCGTTACACCTATAGGTATTATAAGTAACACTATTTACGAATGGTTGTATCTTATATACAACAGTATTATATTATATATTGTCTATTAAACAGTATACACTATAGGAGGTGTGGCCAAACTTTTTTCGATTAAGTTCAATCTATTGAGAATATATTTTTTCTTTAAAGATCGACAAACGAAAAAAAAATATTTTTTTTATTTTTAAGTTTTTATCACTAATATTAATATAATAAACACGCTTTTAAGTTTAAAGTATCTAAAAATCAGTACTTTACATTTAATTTCTAAATAAATTAACATTATACTGATGGTGTAGAAGCGTGTCATTGCATATCGTTGGCCAGTTAATTATAATTCGGGGGAAAGTCGCTTGCTGCTAAACGAAAACGCTCCTCTATCATCAAAAAGTATAGCTCGGTATTCAGGTTTTACAACTTTCATGGGAAAATGCCATTTCGCACAAACAGGTTAATCCGCTAAATATATACAAATAAGTTCTAACAAAGAGAGATCGACTTTGAAATCGTCCGGCAGTTTGGCCACCCCTACACTTTAACTAGAAATTTGCTAGACTAATCCGGTTTAAAATCATCCCACATTATCCCGTCCCGGGATAATGAACCATGTTAATGATATGGTGCAAATATCCCGGTGCGTTTTTTTTTCACACTGTTTAAGTTGGCAAATTGCTAGTAAGTCTAGGGCAGTGGTTCTCAACCGGTGTTTAGCAGAACTGTATCGCTAACTGATTGTGGGCATACAACTACAGTCGTGGTACAAGCGTATTAATACTTTATAATTATGTAAATTAAACTATATTACTGTAATGATCCAAATGTATTATTATAAAAAAATGTGCCACGGACACAAACAAGTTGAGAACCACTAGTCTAGGGTGACTACGTCCCGTTTAGACGGGATTATCCTTCTTTTGACATCTTTTGATCTGTACATTTTATAATTTTTACAATATATTAGGGGGGTTTTGGAGGGCAACTTTAAAAACTCAAATGGGAACCTATACTTTTTTTGCAAACATAATAGGTATGAAAACATTTTTTTAAATACATTTTAGTGCTTAAACAACATTAATTAATGTAAAACTCTAGACTTGAGAGATATTTAAAGTTTTTTGAAAAAAATTATAAAATGTACAAATCATTTTAGATGTTTCTAAATCAAAAACTTTCGTATCATACATTTTTCTCTATTTTAAATCAGCTAATTAGCCGTAACGCACAGTTTGAATTACCTGTATATATTTATATATAATATAACAAATATATATATAAAATTATATATTTTGAATTCATGTATTAAAAACACGAATAGGCCAAATTAATAAACATATTTTACCCCCCCCCCCCAAAAAAAAAAAAAAAATTAAAGACAATTTAACCCAAATACGTTTTTATCTCCAAAATATTAAAAATATAAAAAACCACTACAAATTGTGTTTTTCAAGTTGAGCCGAAGTCATTTGTCCGTTTTGTACATACGATTATAAATGTATGGTCACATTACGCTATTTATAGGCATAATATAATCGTATATTATGTGTGTAATTTATATTGAAAATATTAAATTAATTTACTTCAACGATTTTCGAAATCGATGAATCAGTCGGCCAGTATTAGAACCGGAGATTGATATTTTTTACAACGATAGAGATTTTAGAAGATGACAACTTAATTTAGTAACCCATTAAATGTTTGTTTCTTTTTATTTTTCGTTTGCTGTTAAAAAAAAAAAAAAATATATGGCAATCTATAAAAAGACGTACGCGAGTATCAGTGTACGGGATATTATATCAACTGCTGCACATTGCGCCAAAAATCGTTTGGTCTAATTTTTTTTTATACGTTTGTATAGTATTAATATTGTAAGATGTCGCGACTCAATTGGACGAATATTATATAGTTATCCAAATCAAAAGAAACAAAATCGATCGGCACAAATGTACTAGGTAGTAGATATATTTTTATACTTCACTACAACAACTGTGTCGGAGAGAAACGTTTCCGTTCCGTTGGAATGCGTGTCACGTATAGAAATGTCGGTGATCTATATCAGACGCGTAATAATATTATTATCAATACTGCTGCACTGTTGTGCACAGATAACTTAAAAATTGTTTGGATAAGACAACAGATACAATAAAAAATAAATTATCTAGATAAAATAAAATAGATATAGTCTCGTTTTTATCTAGATAAAAAAAAAAGATACCTAATTATATACTTAGTTAGTATTTACACATACTTATCATATTGCTCATATTTTAGATTTAGATTATGAATATTATATTATATAAAAATACAGTATAGATCAAATTAATAAATTTGAATAAAAAAGAGAATGTTCAATACATATTAATATATTGAACATTTTAAATTATCTGGACACTTAATTTTATTGTTTAATTAATTACAGACACAATTCATTATAATAAAATCATAATAATCAAAAAATCAAGTGAAATTAATAAAACCAGTTATTTTATTATCTAAAGATAAAAGTTTTATTCATCAAAATGAGATAGAAAGATAATGTGCATTTATATTAATTGTTCTAGATAACGTAAGAAGATATCCATGTTTATCTACATAAGGCACGACATTGATTATTAGGTACTTTGTGTAACTTTGGGATTATGTTATACGTACAAACCTTATACTGATTATATGGTATGTGGTTCTAAAAGACCAAAAAACCTAAACTTTTTGAAAAAGTCGTCGGCACGTGAGTCTTATTATACTTGAAACCGAATATAACGTCTTGAATTCTTGACCCATATATTATTATTTAATAGGTAGGTGAATGTGGGTGAAAAAATTTATCAAGCGTTAGGTGCATAGTTTCTATAACAATTACCTATTTGCAATTATTAAAAGAATGATAATAGTTAATATTGTAATATTATGCGGTGTGCTGGAGAGGTAGAGAGACCTCTGCAGCGCTGTGTCTTATATAGGTACCTTTTTGGAATTGCTCGAGCACGTCATTAATTCTTTTGCGGATGCAAACGTCTATTTTTGGGTCGTCCCGAAAACATAGATCTGTGTCCGTGTATTCGCCCGGATCGTCGGCTGAAAAAAAACAATTTTCACACTATAATATTATTATTATAATAATAACGTCCGCCGTACGGACAATATACGCTCGCGCAGTATACGGTTGTTGCAGTAAGGTGTAATATTAATATATTATATTATTATTATTAATTTGTATATATACAAGACATGACTATATTATTATATTATAAACTCAAAATTGGACAATTGAATCATATTTGTCGAACAGTTCAAGTTCAATTACTTTATCATAAGAACTGATAAAGCTAGTTTCTGACGTTTAAAAAATGTCTAACTTATATAGGTACAGTCGGTTAGAAGGTGGTTGGTGAAAATAATAACTTAAATTCGTTTTTTATAACTTAAAATAAAAATGTAAACCCTGTTCGTTTAAAACTAAAGTAATAATTATTTAATTATTACATTAGGTTATGAACTTTTTAATTACCTATTACATTAAATTAATAACTATTTAAATATCACACTAAATTTATAATTATTTATTCACTACTTTAAATTAATAATTATTTAATCATTGCATTAAATTAATAACTAGCTACTAACTAGTGGTTTAAACCGTGCTTTTCACAAAATGTATCCATTGTCTCGAAAAAATTTTGAAAATTAAAAAAAACTACTTAAAAAATTATATTTATTTTATACTTTTTGTTTTTAACGCGTTAGATTAGATAGTTATTTTACCCATACAACTCAACTGGTTAAATTCAAAAGTTATTATGAATTGAAAACCCAACTCGTCGAGTTAGAGATTTAAAACTTTAACTTTCTAACTAGCATTGGTGCCCGTTCATAATAATTTACATAAATATTATCGTTTTCGGATATCGTCGAGTGTTATTAATTTGTCAACATCCAGTAAACACGGTACACACAAGCTCGGATATTTTTACCCCGTTTCGTGTGTATATATACGCCGTGCACACACACGCTCACACGCACTTTACTGATATTATTTTAGAACGTATTCGAAAATAACCGAATGGAAACGCACGCCAGTGTGAAAGACGATATTGTGCGGCGGCGGACGTGCGCGCGCCAGTGTGTGTGTGTGTGTGTGTGTGTGTGTGTGTGTGTGTGTGTGTGTGTGTGTGTGTGTGTGTGTGTGTGTGTGTGTGTGTGTGTGTGTGTGTGTGTGTGTGTGTGTGTGTGTGTGTGTGTGTGTGTGTGTTGAAAGAATTTTTTTTTACGAGTTGCATTCACGACGACGACGACGACGACGACGATAATATTAATGCAAAGCTTGGGCAAAAACGACGATTTTTCTCGGTTTTCTGTTGGCTCCGTTTGATCTGCCGAAGTGAACAAAAAATAAAGTTTATAAGTCTGCAGAAGTGCAAACACGGCCGACGGTGTTGTTACTATTACCATTATGCGCCACATAATACATAATACATAATATATTAATATATAATAAATATATGCATATATATTATACGTCTGATATCGATCGTGTTTACGAATTAAAACACAATGGAATCCGAATGTGTTTGTGTAGCGCATATTTTATTTTTTATATATTTTTTATTTACTTCTCTGCAGCATTTGGGAAAAACGAACACATAAGCAGGCGACAATATATTATTATAGTATTATTGCATTCAGTAGCCAGGGGTGGCAAAGTGGCTATGTCCCCTCCATCGGCCGCATTTTTGCCGAATACGACAATGTAGAAAAAGACATTTTATTGATCGCTTTTATAAAAAAAATCTCTAAGACGAATGAAAGATTGGACATAATAATAAAGAGCTAGAGTATAAAATCAGTATTTAATACCGGTAAAACCGTTAAAAACTAAAACCAATGTCAAAATACCAAAAAAAAAATCAATACTGTTTTCAAAACAGAAATTTAATTTGGAAAACATTTTTAAGTACATAGTAGGTACTACTATACTTGCTTATAATTTCTATATTATTATTATTGAAAACTAAAAATGTAAAAGTATAAAATGGTATGTTTTTTTTTGTTGTTTTATATTATTATATTACATTATGTTTATTTTAATTTTTTATTATATACATATACATAATGTATATATGTATATAAATAAATCATTTTATTTATTTTATTAAAACGAGGTGAATACTGATTTTCGGCGAATTGGATGTCGGAGAACTATGAAATAATCGTGATCTTAGGCTTAGGTTGTGAACTTTTATATTTATGGTCTGTAGACAACCAAAAAAAAAAAAGATGTAAGACCAATTAAGTGATGAAGACATGATGGACTTTTTGTGTTTTGTGTTGTTTAAAATCTCATAGATGTGCTATTAATTTGTAATCGTAATTTGTCAATGTATAAATCAGGACCCAAACATATAGACGTGAAACGCGTCGTTTCTAACCTTAGCAACCCGTGCCAGGCGGCAATCCGTAATAATATGGCTTCGTTCTCAAATAATAAATCCCATTTCGGGATATCGCTTTATTGTTATGTTTCGTTTGAATTCGGCAATATTGGAATATATATTTACACAATATATTATATTAGTTTTATTTGTACAAATACAGATCACGAAGTAAAAGATAAACAGTAAATACCACAGTACCTATATATAAACGGATATAATATAATATTCAGTCGACTCACCGTAACCCGGAGCTATGTCTCGAATATAAAATATTTGCCTTCAAACGAAATAGGTAGGTAACACTTAATATTACTTTTTTTAAGTTTTTGAATTACTCGAATATTTTCTTCAGTAGTCGACCGTATCGAATTGGGCACAGGAGATGATTTTTGATTAATGATGAATTTGTTGGTAAATAATAATTACATATGATAGTATAATACTATTAATAAATAAAAACAAATCACTAGAGAATAAGATGAAAAACTCATGCTCAAAGGGTATATGACACTCCAGAGTCCGAACCATGCACCACTTGTGGATTTGAAATCTCTGTCAAACATCTACTATTAGAATGTAATCAATTTAATGAAAAGAGATCAAAATACAACCTCCCAAATGCCTAAATAACCTCTCTAAATGCCTTGAAACAATGAATATCTAAACATCTACAATTTACTAAAATTTATCAAAGACACAAATTCATACAAAACCATTTAACCAAACGCAAATGTAGGTACTTGTTTATAATATTTACTTTGATAACTTTTTATTGCTACTTCTTTATTTATTTACTTCAATATTATGAAAGGAAAAAAACCACAAATCGTATGCCGACGACTGTGGCGCCACGCTTGATCAAAAAACACGTCACGTTATTGGTGTAAATTATACGCTCGAAATTCGACACGAAAAAATACGGATGATTGTAAATTGCGCCCACAGTGAACGGGTAATAAAAAAAATATAGTAAATGGCACCGAGAATTTGTCCGATATAAATGTCTATGCAGTAAAGTACACCCACCACTTTTTGGTTTCTAAAATGGGAATAGTATAAATTGCGCTCATAACACCGAAGCACAGACTTCTATATAATATTTATAGAGTATTTATTGAAGTCTGTGTATTTAAGCGACCTTAATTATCATCGAAACTGTTGTACATTTATTGCTGTAATAGCCAAACGTTTAAACCGCATAAACAGACAGTTGACAACAAACATCGTCGTTGTCAGTATAAAATTAAATGTTATAAATTTATAATGTAAATTAAAATCAAATATTATTAAATATAAAGCTAAACTTTTTACAAAATTATTTCAATCAAATTTTTTCTAACAGCACATTTTTTTGTCGAATGTATACAACACTCATCTCATTTGCCATATTTCAATACAACTTAATTAAATAGATATGTAGTAGATAAACAAATAATTTAAAAGAAATAATATTTTAAGCAACTACTAGTTAGACAATGTTCAGAGAACTGAATTCGTCCTGCAAACGTTACACACGGGGAAAATAAACATGTTGGTTATAATGTTATCAATTATATCAGTTTTATGGCTTAGCCTTAAGGTGTTTAAAATATTTTCAGAATACGAAGCTACGGTGCGTTGGTTTTTTGGAGTGTGTGGAGATACAGTGCACGCGGAGTTACGGACTCACAAAATATTTTTATTCATGCGGATGAGCTACGGTGCGTCCGACTTAGGGGCTGAATAAATGAAAATGACGTCGCATTACTACGCCGATAATATATGAAAAAACTTATAAAATTATTATTATTTGCTCTATGTAATATAATAAACCTGACAAAAAAAATGTAACAACTTATTATACCAACACATATTATTTTATTTTATTTTTCAATTTGTATTAATTTATTTATTTTATCAAAAAATTGTGCCTAAAAATTTGTGTTGGAGTAGATACATTGATAGTCACCTCCTTGTTGTATCTTCTGGGTAATGATAAATATGGCTATTGCAAAAATAATATCTCTGTTGGGCGCAATTTACTGCATATGTAAACCCGAAATCAGGTTATATCGTTTAATGTTATTCCGAATTTAAACGTTATAGGTACAATTTTTGAGTTTATCGTTATTTAGAAGTAAAACGTTAAACAACTTTTGCATTCATTGTTTATCGTTAAAAATAATATCTAATGCGGGGCGGATACGGAATTTAAAAATGTTTTGGATTCATCGCTAAGATTGATTGCTAAATCATGTGGAATAAATATTTCTACGAAACCAATATTATAACTTTGAAGATTTTAAATTATTTCATTTTGCGTTATTTTTTTTTTAATGATATATACGTATTATATATAATACATTTTGTTAATCGGTATGTTTTATATTGTGGTATGTAATTATTTTTGTTTACCGTTTTCCGTTTTAATTAGGTACGTTTACAAATTTCAATCGTTTTTTGTCATATATACCTAACGTTACTATAACATTTACAAGCCCTGCCTAAAATATGCTGGGCGCTTGGGCGCAGTTTACAAATTTTTTTTTTCGTTGGGCGCCATTTACGTTTGTTCAAAAATACAATATCGTTATTCGCGTATTCGTGGTTTGCGGTTTGAGGTGTGAGATTCGTTAAAATTCCTTGTGTCACGGTATTTCCGAACAAGACTAGTAGTATGTATAAATTGTATATTCGCAGCACATTTTTAAACAGTACAATTTCATTAGTTTGAGGGGGCATTTCTACATGTTCTACCGAGTCTACCGTGTAACGAATAATCATAGCATTTTTCAAAAAATGCCTTGAGTGCTCAATAAACTAGATATCGTCATTTTTTAAAATTATGAAAATCAAGCCCACAGGAAAAACATTCTACAATATCTTTTACTCCTGTATATTTAAAGCCACTTTCCACCGAAGAATATTTATTTTAAGATATTGCTGATGGAAATTAACTATGTGAAAATGAAGTATATTCCAAATATGCTGCAAATGGATTGTTTTGCACTAAATTAACTAGTAAAGAAAAATCATTGGTATACATTTTTGAGAATTCATGTTTTTTTTAATGAAATTGAAAATAGTTACTTTAAAATAAAAAATTAATTTTATAAGAGAAAGAAAATAATAAATAAAAGCACGACTTGGTTAAATAACGGTTTATTAGTTACTGAATACATAACCAAACTAATTTTTATGACCGAATACAAGTTCAGTGTAACTAACATGAATTGTGAATGATAGCGAATGAATACTTTTTTGAAAAAGTTCTATGATTATGGGTTACACAGTAGAGCATGTACAAATTCGCCCTTGAACAGATGAAATCTCCCTGTACATGAGATGCTAGTAAATTACTAGTTTCCTTACACAATTATTCGTGTATATTTAAGATTCGTGAACTTTTTTAATTTGTGAGGTTCATAGACATTAGTCAACAGAACAACCGCCAAACATTTGACATTTTCCCCCAAATTAGGTTTGCCTGTGCCAAAATGTCTGCAGATAGTGAGAAATGAGGATGAAGTAGCGATCGCGAGTGCGATTTGTATAGTATGCTTCAGTGCAGAATAAAAAAAAGAGAATACGATTAAAAAATATCGGAGATTGTGGACTTAAACATTATTTGGAAAATATAGAGAGATGGTAGCTAACAAATCTAAAAGTTTAATGGCTTTATTTGAATTTCAATGCACTTTCTTCAAAAGAATCAACATGGATATTTATTTTGAATATACATTATATACAGGTATTGTACTACAGTGGTAATTCTTTATTAAATGATAATGATCTGATTGTATCGTTAATTAGGAAAAGTTTGAAAAGTATGGCCGAAGATCTCCCTAAAATTGTGAGTAATATACCTACGTTGATTGGTCCACATTCAGCAGCGAACCGGACACTCACCTGAGAAAGTCAGTGTCATTAGATTATCTTTTTTATACACATTTTAATAACTTAGAAACTATCCATTAGAATTTTGATTTAGATACATCAACATTTTCAAGAAAATCATCCGCAAAATAATTTACAGAAAAAAAGATTGGTTTTCATTTGAAAAATAGAACTTTTTATCACCACTCATTAATAGTGATACAAAAAATATCAAGAATTTGAAAATTTTGTTTTTAGGCGTAGGTTATTTAAAATTCTAAAAATCAGAATATGAATAATTATATTATTAAAAGGAAAAATGGGTAGAGGGGGTGAAGCATGCTTAAAAAAATCACCTTGTGTTTAATATCGGTTGGTTCAAATTTTTACTTTTAACTTTAACGTTTAATTTTTAGCGATATTGTATACATATGGGGTTCCATAACAAACTTAATTTTTAGTTTTTTCCATAGTAAAAAGTATGAAAAATATTTTATAATATTATATTATATGACATAAATCATAATAATACTTAAACATATTTTAGACGCTTGAAGTAAAAACGTTTTGAAGGTTTTAAAATTAAGCTGTTTACCAAATATTAATATATTATTATACTGTAATTATTATTTGCATTTATTATTCCAATAAGAGGAGACTTAACTGGGCCGTATTTTATGTATTATTTTTTTGCGCATTCACTATTTGAACGTTTATATAATGCGTCTATAGATATAGTGTATACATACAAAGTGATGATTTTTTTGGAAACGGGACACTCACCCTTTTGGTAAGTATTTAAATTGTCTTAAAACAATAATCAGTTTCTATACTTTCTCTATAGAAGCATAATATAATATTATAATTTGTAACATTATATTTTTGCATAATCTTTTGTAGCAAGGTTTTATTTTCAGGTTTTTGATATTTTTTACTACAAGGCTATCGGCAACCCTTATTTTTAATATTATAAAAAAAATATCTAGACGGTTGTGTGTGACGACTAGTCCCGCAAAATTTTACTATACATTACTCCGTTCGCCGTTAAACTAAATTTTAAAGTTATTAGAGCTTAAATCATTCAGAGGGAAAAATCTATTAATTCAATATAATAATTACATTTTATAGATCGAATGTTAGAGGTATAGAAAGAACGGGGTTCTACCCGTATTTTAAAATAAATAAATATACAACCGTTTTGACGAATTTTGTCAACATTTTAAATTCAAACCTTGACAAAAACTTAAATGGTTTAACGCTATTTTTTTTTTAAATTTTTGTAAGAATAAAAACTTATACTCATGAGAAAACTTGTAACACGTTTTCTAATTTTTGGCATACAAATTAAAAGTGTAATGCATTTTTAATTACAAAATATTTTACAAACTTTCACGATTTTGACAAACTTTGGCAACATTTTTAATTCAACCCTCACTACTTAATAAATGGTATAAAAACCATCATAGATAAATTAATGATATATAGGTACATAAAATAAATTAATATATTAAATAAAAAGTATTGCATAATATTTGTTCATGAATAAAATCATTATATTACTACTAATAGGTTAACTGTAAAAGTTTATATTTAATTAATTTATGATTCTTAAGTAAACAATAAATTAACAAAATAATGTAAAATAGATACAACCGAGTACCAATGGTGATGTTTTCAACACGATAATATTATGTGCATGAGCCACCAAATAGGTTTTACTATTACAATAATACTATGTATTTTATTCTTTTAACTTTTATAATACCTATAATACACTTAAGTCCAAAATAGGTACTTTTACAATAATAGTACATTATTATAACATATATTATTAAATATCAAATCTCGTAAAATTATTAAGTTATTCATTTTTTTTTTTTGTTCCTTAGCAAAGAATTACTTAAAATTAACACAAATTATGTTCATTACGTTAACATATAGAACCTATAAATGTATAAAATATGTAATCCGTGAAATAAAAAATACCTTATCAACACAGTTAGTTTTTTAGATTTTGTGATTAACATCAGTTAAATATTTTTTTTTTACAATTATTTAAACTATTATTTTATAAGCAGTACATTTTTAATATTCTAATAAATTTAATGTACAAAAATCGAATTTCAAACAAGTGGTCAATTAGTCTTAAGAATTTAAATTCTAGACGATTGGTCTATACTACTTCGCTCATCAAAACGATAATGTTATATCACTACAAATTAACTAGGTATTCTGAATTCGATTTTATAGATGTTGAGTGTATACGACATAATAGCTACCTACCCTTAGAAATAAATGCTGATCCGCTCGTCTCCTTCGCTCAGAAACGTTTTTCGTGTACAAATAATTTACAATGATTTATCATTGAATTCAAATTTAAAAGTTTACGCTTGAAATCTACTATATAGTACGACTACAACTCTATATGCAGCAGTATGAGTTCACCGGTTTTTAGTTTTTTACATAGGCATCGAAATTCTCACAAAAATATGCTGCTTCCGAATATGAAATTTAAAATGTATGCTTTCATTCGAAAAAAACATTAAATCTTAACGTCTTAAAAATGTTGTTGTGATTTAAAGTTATGTAAAAAAGGAATATTTCCAATAAATATCTTGTACTGCCGATCAAATTAATTAAATTAATTTTAAGCTCGTCATACCTTTTTTTAGAATAAAATATAACTATATTTTTAAAAATCGCAATCTGTATAGTTGGTACAATAGGCAAAGTAACTAAAAACAATAATGAACAAGTAAGACGATTTCACATGAAAGAAAGTCTCACATTAGAAACACATTTTGAAGTGAACTTATAATATACAATAAACAAGCGAATACTAGGTACAATAATATTAATTATATTAATTTTAATTTATAAGAACATTGTTCTATGCACACGATATAACACAAATATAATCTTTATACCTATACCAATAATTGAGGAATAGCAAAACATTTCATTTAATAATAATTCCATGTGTTTATGATTTGGTTCAATTCTCAGAAACGGTGCAAATATTATGGATAAGACCCCGTTCGCCCAAAAACAACCTCTCCCTTTCCGCCAAAGAATATTACAAAACTTTTTCACCCTGTTTTCACTGTCAAGAATTTGGGAAACACTTTGTTTAAATTATTTATTTGTATAAATTATAGTTATATAAAGCCATTTAGCATGACCCGAAGAATATACCCCAAGGGGGACGGTTTTTATTGCTTTCCTAAAAGTTTTTGATTTTGTCAAGATATTATATATACATTTAAAAAATATATATTATAAAGCACATAAATCGACAAAATATAATTATTAGTTGGGAATAGTTGTATTGTAATATTAAATAGATTAATTAAATGACATTGACTTCATAAAATCATACCAATTAAGTATTTCCGTTTAAAATCGTTAATTTTTTGCTCGCTTAATTTTATTTTATTTGTGAAACTTTTGTAAATTAATACTCTATTTAATTTAATGTAATTCAACTTGTAACTCTCAATAAACGCAACACTTTTTAGAGAACAATAATTAGTCGCCTACCAATTTAAAGTCAGTTTCTCCCAAAGTTAAGCATGAAAACCAAAAACGAAACAAAAAGTGCTTTAATATTCTTGGGCGAAAGGGGAAAGCAGATTTAAAATAAACAGTCCTGCCCAAATATTATAATATGATGATGTACCTAAATCTACGATATTATAATAGTCACGATCCTGGATGATCCTGTACAATCTTGTATATTATATTCAGGGATTGAATTTGAAATACAAATTTCGTTTTACGTTATTTACAATCTAAACGTTGTACAATTTTTGCCTTTATCGTAATTTAAAAGTAAAACGTTGTTCAAGTCTTGCGTTTATCGTTGTTCAGAATTAAAAATGTTATACAACTTTTGCGTTTATCATTTATCGTTATAAACAATATCTAATGCGGAGAACGGCACGGATAACGCGGAATATAATAAATTCTTGAATCGATTGCTCGTAAATCACATGGAATAAGTACATATTTCTGCAAAATCAATATTATAAATGGATTTTAAATTATTTTATTTTGCGTTATTTTTTGTTTAATATTCTGTTTTGTGTTTTAATTAATTTTGTTTACCACGTATACCGTTTTAATTACGTTTACAAATTTCAATCGTCTTTGTCTGCACGTGTAACGTTGTTATATAGTAGGTATAACGTTACCCTGATCACGCTTTCCTGATTTACTTACCGGAATGAACGAAAACGTTCGGCGAGATGACGAATGCCATCGTCCAGACGGACCAGCAGAACATGACGTGCTTGTCGTTCATCTCGGCTGCAGCTGCAGGCTAATCTCTTTGTTGTCAATCGCGCGACGAAAGGTTCTGCGGGACGGCGCGCGCGTATTTGTATAACAACAATAACAATAATATTATTACGATAACAACGATAACGATCGATATTATAATAAATTATTATCCAGCAGTCGTTACGCGCGACGTGTGCTGCACAGCCGATAATATTATGCCTGCCAAGACACTCGGTTTTTTACGCAGTCACGCGAAATCCGCACGGCCGAATAACGGTTGGTCGTAAGCGACACGACTGTTTTAAGACGTATCGACGGCGCCGTATAAACGCGTCTCGAGCGACGATTTGGCCATTGATCGAGACGTATAATATAATATAATATAGTCGATCAATGGTCGTGCACATCCGCGTGGCCCGGCGCGTTTTCACGCGGCCGAGACAATAGCCGCGGACCATAATGACAATGACAAAAAAAAAAAACGCAAATAATGATCCGATCGGTTGTTGTGACGGGTTTCCCTGTTGATTTCGGGACGTCCCGTACCGTTCGATCGATTGTTCCGGGCGGGGACCTCGCGCGGTTTAGAAACCTTTTTCCGAACAGATAATATCGTACGCGCGTATTATGATGATATTGTAATGTGTAGTGTGTACCTAATATTATACTATCATAATAATAATTATCGTCATTATTATAAATACGTTATTGTGAAATTAATTATTTCGGCGTTGAAAAGCCGACAATATAGACGAAGAACAAGAAGGCGACGACGATGCCGGAAGGTGTATAATATATTATATATACATAAGGTAGGTTAGCATCGTCAAATAGACAAAATTATATTATACTCATTCACTCGTGGATTTTCACAATTCACAGCGATCGTGTAACGCCGGGCGCGAGAAAGTTCAACACTCGAAATGAATAAAAATAAAAATGAAAAATATAGAATTGATTGTATACACTCTGTAGTGCACGTCCGAAACGAGTATACGGTATTATGCTATTGAGAATAGCCTATGTATTTCTTTGGCACTGGTTTCGGAAAAAATGTCATAAGAGAAAATAAATATAATAAATAAAATATAATAATAAATACTTGAATAAAAAAAAATTCGTAAGATGGGCATGATATATGTCATATGTGTCCGCAGTCCAATAATATATTATATAATATATTAAAATGAATGTTCGTTTGTTTGTCATCTGTATAGATTCAAAAACAATAACTGCTGGACCGTTTTCAATAAAAAATGTATTATCGATGAACTCTATGAGACTCAAAGGGGTGCTTATATAATAGCTTATTTTTTGACCCCTGTATAAGTTACTATTCATAAAGTGACTCTCGCATAATTTAGTTTAGACTCGCGAAAATCGAATATTTTTCAGTCTATAGAGATGGAAAATTTCCGTAAAAAAAATAATATAGGTAAATTGTCCAATACAACAGTTGTAAATAGTGGGGTAAAATAACTAAATCTTAGAGCCATCTTTTTTATTAGTAAATACGATTGTTATTTTTATTGTTGTACACTTGCCAAATTGAGTTATTTCTAATAATAACAATAAAGAACTAAAAATGGATCTTGATTGACGTTTGACCGTATACAGTGTTAAGAAAATCTAAAATATGATTAGCACAATAATTACTATTGTATTCTTGGTACTTCGTACTTATTATCAGTTTATAAAAAATATATCTCTTTACAATGTGGAAACGCTTTTTTAATTGCATTTCAGTAGAGGGGTCACCAACATTTTTAAAGGTAAAAAAAAATTGGAAAAATGCAACTGTTCAATTTTTACTTGCATCTCTAATTATTACTATTATAATTAGTAGAAATATGCAAAGCTGGAAAATCACTGGTTACAAAGTTAAAGTTAAGTTAGAAAGTTAATTTAAAGTAGGTAACTTTCTAACCTAACTAGTTGGTTTTAATTCATAATAACTTTCTAGCTTTACGTGGTGAATTTAATGCGTACAATTATTTTAAAATAAAAAAGGTGGGCAAGTGGGTACCATTCTGCTGTACTGTAGGTGTCGTGTGGGTTACAGTAATAATGGATGCGTTTAATTTGAATTCAATAAAATCATTATTGTATACTAAAAAGAAAAACGATTAGAACCAAATACCGTATACAATATACATTACCAAGTCTATTTTATGATATTATTGCAAATAAAGTAAATTATTTTACTATTAGTAATACATTTGTTTGAATTAGTTCTTGCCACAAACATTGTATTTATAAATGTCATTGTGTGAATAAAATATCATAATATACAATTACTAGGTACGAATAATATTTTTAATTTACAACAAAATATCTAAAACCGTTCTTCTTTGTTCAAATATCTAAGATCATTCAAATTTGAAATTAAAATGTCTATAAAATAAAACTGTATATATATTTTAAATTGTTTGGTTTCAAATTTTCAATATGAACTACTTATGAGAATACTAGTTTTAAATTTTCAATCCTTAGGCATAAAAATTAAACATTTTATAAAAAAAAATCTTGTAAAAATTTAATTTTAAATGCTTATAAAAAATTCTAAACTAACTTCTGTTCTAACTCGAGTTATTATTTTCACAAACTAATGAACTAACTTATAACTAACCAAGATAACAATTTGGGAAATTTTAGGAACCAACTTATATTTATAACTTAGTTAGTTTTTGTGTTAAAGTACTTAACTTTAACTAATTGAAAAAAAATTACTAACTTGTTCAGCTTTGGTGCAGTTAATGCAGTATGGCACATAACAATGTTTACAAATATAATTTTTAAAAAACAAAAATTAAAATCAAATATATATGAACACAATAATTACCGTGATTAATTTTGTTATTTTCAGTTATGATTTGCTTTCTTATTTCTAGACATATTTTTGATGTAAACACATTAAGACGAATACCAATCTTAAAGATATTGGATTTACGTCGGCTAAGAAGTAAAATAAAAAGACTAGACGGTTAAATCTGTCTCCAGTTTTTTTGCGTTTTCATCAAAATCATTATCTATATAATCATTGTAAATGTGATTAAATTTCTTATTAAACTGAAGAAAAATGGAAAACTATAGAAAGATAGATTAATTTTAACTCGTGCGAAGTCAGGTATTACAGCTATAGTACCTATATAATATATACAGATTGTAACAGAAAGGCCTGACAAATAAAAAAACTTTTTTTCTAATCAATATTTTTCATTAAATTTACAGACGCTTGCGCTATAATTTTTTATTTTTTTTTTTTTAATACAGAAAATAAAATATTTAAAATTTAATATAAGTAGAATATTATTTTTTGGAATTTTCAGGCACGAGTAAATTTTAAATTATTTATTATCTATATAACTTTCATAATTTTTTTTTATACGTTTAACTTGAATTAATTTTTTGTTTTCATTTTCAGGTTTTTCTGTTATACCCTGTATGCATGTTATACGGCTGGCAATGTGGAATACCGGGCAATGGCCTGTCAATTTGGTCCTGGCTGGTCAATTTTAACCGCGAGTACAAATGAATTATTTTTTGTGCATTATTTTCTTTCCGGCATCTATTATTATTTATTAGGTACTTATAGACAGAGCTCGGGACATGTAGCATTTACTTTTTTTTATGGCTTGACATTATTTTATATAGCCGTGTATGTCATGTAGTAATTATATTATAATATAACACTAATGGAATAATAAATAAAAAAATAATAATAATTCATTTAGTATTAATGTATTATTACCTATTTTTATATTCTAAATATTTTAGACAAATTATAATAATGATAATAATTATACACCTAATATTGATGGCACAACACAGTGAGAAATTAATAAATAAGTTATTATACTATTACGATTATTTAGAATAATATTGTATTATATTACCTATTTATTTGTACGTGATTTACTAGAGCAGCACTTAGGATAGCAAAGTCTATCAGCTTTCTTACACTTGCATTTACTTATTTTGCAAAGCTGCGTACAAGTCCATCGATCATCTGTAAATATCAGGTATATAACTATTAACGTTAGATATAATAATTGTTTTAAAATATTTATAATACAATACAATTTAATACAATTAATTACCATTGTTTTAAAATATTCAGAACTTAATAAATAGGCACCTAATGATTTAATTATAATTTATAAATAAAAAATTACATTACATTGCCCGTAGCATATTATAATATATTCCAGAACGCCTCTTCGTGAAAATATAATAATGTCCCCGGGGATAACTTTTTTTCTTATCTAGGTATAACATTTTTCAAAGTTTGTAAATTATTAGTCTATTATTATCATTATTCATTACCAATAATATTATGTACCTATATTACAGTTTTAAATGTATTTTTTTTTTTTGATTTTCCCACTCATAAATACTTAAAATTTAGCATTTTTGTGTCCAAATTAATGGCAATAAATATTTTTATTTTATAGTATCTAAGTATAGTGATATAACACTGATGCTGCAATGATGCGTGGTACGCAAATATTTTAAAAGTCGAATCATTGATTTCTATTATTACTTATTATTTTAATGCCGCCGTGTTACATTCTACAATCGCTATAAACATTCAATCAATCAATGGTACGCTGACAGTCCCTTGAACACGATTTGGTGGTGCATTAAATGGACCATTAAATTAATCAATTTTTCATGCCAACCGTGCATTGGTATATAATAATATTATTATATAGGGCCACAGCAGAGGCCACGAGCCGATAGAGTTACATAAGACATATTATAGTAAACCGTAGATGGGCGCACGATGACACTATAATATTATATTAGTTAAACCGTTGAACTGCAACAATAATAATTTAATTATTATTTATTTAACGCCCGAAACTTCGCATAGTTTGTGATGAGAGTGAAATACGAGTGTATAATATTATATAAGAGACCGTGATTTTCGTTTCCTTGTCACAAAAAATGACATGTTAGAAATGGAAACGTTAACAGAGAAAAAATTGATTACAATTTTAAAACCTATTATATCTATACATTATACCTACGCCATATATAATTAGCAGTATACGGTTGTAAAATTATCGATCGACTTAAAGTATGGGGACTTATAATAAAATACCAAAGAGGTACTCTACTATATACAAATGAAAAGTTCATAAACACTTAATTTCAATCACTATATAATATTATTAGTATTTAGAATATAATATAATATCTTTAATATTTTTAAATAGCTATAATGAAAACTCATGAAAAACCTTGAGTTACATTTCCGACATTTTTTGACCAAGCAAAAAAAACTGTATCATCAATTATTAAAAATACAAATGTTATTATTACAAATTTCACATGCCCAAAAAAAAAAAAAAAATATTTTTTACTATACCATATTATATAAAGTAATATTAATAATATTTGATGATAATTTTAAGTATCTACGGTTATTCGTTTTTGAATTAAACGAAATAAGATAATCGATTTTATCAAAAACATGTTTTTCTTCTTGTTTTTTTTCTAATTATTAAGAAAAGTACTGAAACTGTTTTACTTTTGACACCGCAAAGACCCAAAGTACCAACTAGATTCCCTTTCCTGAAAGGAAAGATACTGAAGTTTAAAATAAATGCATTTTTTCTACTGTAAAAAGTGTCTACAGACACAAAAAAACACATATCAATACATCATATAGTAAAATCCACTACAACAATCTAAAATTAGGGGAAAACGAGAATCTTTACGCTAGTTTGTGACAAAATACAAGGTTTATAACTTAATTTTATTTTTTTATTCAAATATGAATAACCGAAAATACTTGAAAAAGTTTAGCATGAATTAACAATGATATTCTTTAAGCATTTGAATTAGCATTTTGACAAAATCCGTTAAAATCGTGAAAATGTGCGAACTGTTTTGTAGTTAAAAATTCATAAAAATGTTGATGTTTATTTCTAAAGTTTTGAAATGTAAGACTCCATATACATTTTGCTTATAATAATTAGGTAAAAACAAGTTGAATTCACACAAATATTTAGCTCTAGTATCAGCTTATAGCAATTTAAAAATATTAAAAATAACACGAGCACTATTTTTCTAAAGCGTTTTCCAGTGCAAATTTTAACAAACTTTGTCAAAATCACGAACAATTGCAAATTATTTTGTAGTTAAAAATATATGAAATGTTCAATTTTTATAGCTTAAACTACAAAATTAAATTCATGGTTCCACATAAAATTTTTTTACTGAAACCTAAAAATTTAAAAGATATATTTTAACAATTTTTAATTATAGAAAATTTAAGTAAGTTTAAATTTGTACGAAATTGGATATTTAAACTAAGATTACGGTATTAGTTATTTTGTTTAAATTCAAAAATATTATTTGTGTGGACTTGAAACTTTTACGTGTACATTATATATTTTACCATACACAATATGACATTGAAAAATATTTAGATTAACCTTAATAATTTATTTCAAATTTATACCACGAACAAACATCAGGTCTCAATTTAACCTATCTTATTAGCCTATTACTAGGTAATAGAAAATAAATTACAATATTAGCAATATAAATAATAAATATATATATATATATAATATAATACTTATTATTATAGGCTGACAAACAGATACTTTCGTATGCTATGATTTATCATTGAATTCAAAATTAACACATTCATCAAGGTGGCGTATTCAATAGGGAGGTACACTCTACACCTACAAGTGTACAGTAAAGCGGTTGCCTACTTTCCCAGTTTTTTAAATTTTTTATATTGTTGTTCCAAAAACAATATCATTGTTATCTGTTTATAAAAAATGTAGGTATTTGATGTAAGTATGTGATGGTTATCTTAAGATGGTTTATTTGATTGGTATTCAATGTAAGTATTTGACTATCGACCTTACATTAATGTGGCATAAACAGCATATTTATATTTTTTAGTCTCAATAGAGTTAACTATAGCTACAAATAACTAAATTTTCTAAAAATATCGTCGTAGTATAATTAAAAAAGTTCAACACAGTTCAAATGTTAAACACTCGTTGACAAAATATCATCATACAATTTCCAATCATTTTCAATTATTATTATTTATTGCCTTTGAAAAAATAATTAAAACTAATTACACCCCTGTAAATCCAGTCCCTGTACATCGATTTCAATATTTTATTACTCAAAATAATCCTTTAAGTTTAGTAACAGAAAAAAAAATTATACCTGTGTACGACTGTGCAGTGAATGTATAATAATTATAAGTCATTTAATGTATAAAATGCAATAATATTTATTACCTATGTATATTATAATGTGCATTGTTATTGGTTTCGTTCATTATTATGATTTAGTTTTTAACAGTATTTACACTGTATTCATATAAATTATTTTTAAATATAAACTGTTCCTAGTTGTTATTCATTAGTTGCTTAATTAAGAATCATAAAATCTAAGATTAGATCTGAACTCATTTTAAACAAAAGTACGTCCAAAACAGTCGAAGAATGGTATACTTTATATATATACAGCACAGAGAAAACTAGGTGAAATTTGAGAAGAAATCTAAAAATAGTGTAAATATAAACCGAACTTTTCTATCTCGGCTCCACAAAAATAAAAAGGCGTTAGATTAAAGTACCTTTAAGTATCTCTGTGTATCTTGACAGTAAAAAAAAATGCTAGTCTTTTTATAATTATTTCAACTAGTACGAAATCGATGTTTTTGTACGTAATATTATTGACCGACTGAAATAGTATATAATATAGTATAAAATAGTTAATTTATGATCATCGTTTTGGCTGCTCCTCCAAAAAAAATGCGTGCTCGACCGACCCCCCCCCCCCCCGTTCCCACTTAACGTTCTGCTATCGACAGTAATAACGTCGCCGACACCTGTAACCACCGGAAAATCACTATCATACAATCGAGGCCTACACTGCCAGCTATCATATTATTATTATTTTTTATTATTATTACTATCAGTATCGACGTCGACATAACGACGATGACACCTGTTGAGAGATGACTAGATGAGCCAGGAAATAGTCGGACGATTCGTGGCACGTTCGGCCTCCGAAAGACGTGGTAGGTACAATGCGTGTTGTATATTATACCAGGGGCTGCCAAACAGTCGATCGCGATTGAAGATTTCAAAGTCGATCCTCTTTTTCTAGAACTTATTATTTAATTGAAATAATTTAATCATTTAGTAACATACATATTTCGGATTAACCAGTTTGCGTGAAATGGCATTTCCTCCCGCGAAAGCTATAAAAGCTGAGAGATACAATTGTTGATGATATTCAGAGCAGGGCCTTCATTTAACAGTAAGCTACTATTCCTCAGATTCTAATAATTAACAGGCCAACAATATGCAGTGACACGCTTCTACGCCAACGGTATAATGTTAATTTATTTAGAAATTATTTAAAAATTTAATGTGAAACACTCACTTTTAGATGACATTACACTTTAATTGTATTATCAATATAACTATGTTTATAATTATTAATATAAGTGATATAAACTTAAAATTAAAAAAATATTTAAATCATTAAATAGAAAAATAAATTCTAAGTAGATCTTAATCAAAAAAAGTTTGGCCACCACTGGTATATACTATATGCCTATATATTATGATATTATACGATCCTTGACCCATCTAAGTAATGGATCGATCATCGACCGTGGGTCGTCATCATCATTCATCGACGTTGTCGTATTTGATATTATTATTACGTACTTACGTCACAAAAGTCGACCGTTAATAATAAATTGTTATAAACGCGATAATAGTGTAGACAGTAAAGGATTGAGAGTAAGAAAAAAATTGCCTCTTTACAAAGGAATAGTCTATTTTGAATAATATTATTTGTTTGTTTTTTGTTAATTGTAGGTTAGCTGTGGGGAAAAAAATTAATAATTCGAAACAGGCTACCACTTTTCAGATAACCTAAAATATTCATGAAAAGTTATCTATTTCATGAAATGGAAACAGATTTTCACACATTGTAAAGTACGAAAATATTTCACTATAATTTTTTCATGACGGATTGCTCCAATGATTACTTCAATTTGGCATCGTTTAATTTTGTTTACAATTTGAAATAAATTATAATATATTTATTTACAATACCTGTTTCACTTAGTAAAATAAAATGATTTACCTCTTACACAATCATTAGTATTATTATTATTAGGTATTATAGTTATAAGTAAGGTTCGAGACTTCTTGTATTCACATGTTTTTTTTTTGGTGGTTGTAAATTCATTTAAGTAAAATTTAACATAATATTTTATTTTGTAAAAATTGAAATTAAATACTAAGTTTGACTTTGCATAATATTTGTTCATATTTTAGGAAGAATTTTAAAATGTGTTATTATACCTATTAGTATATTTTTTCAAAAATTTAATTATTTTGCAGATTCTCATGCAAAGTGTTAAAAATCAGTACGTGTTCTTGTATTACGACAGTATCGTTATTTCGTAGTCTAGTCCGAGGCGTGTCGTGTAATATTAGGAAGTACCTAGCTATAATTTATCTACATAATTTTATTTTTATTTTTTAATCACGTCTACGTACTTTTTTTCCTTAATTTATAAATAAGTATTTTTTTTTTATAATATATTTTATATTATTTAAAAATATTATGGTGTACAAATTACCTATAATATGCATTTTTATTTTTTATATTGTTAAAAAGTGACCGTTTTGTGAAATATTTTCGTGTTATACAAAATTTGAAAATTACGTTTCCATTTCATAAAATAAATAACCTACTTTTCATGAAAATATTATGAGTTCACGAAGTGACTATGACCAGGAATGGGCAAAATAGTTATTTGAGAAAAGATATCTAGATACAAATAATAATCGATAGATACATCAATTTCTACTTCTAGATACATAAAATACTAGATCTAATTGAAAAATTTTAAAAAATATAAATGTATTTATGATACATATTTTAGATACTGCAGTCCATTCATGGCTACTATATATAATATATACGGTCGAGTCTTGCATTTAAAATCAAAATTTCGTTTATTGTTATTCAAAATTTAAACGTTATACAAATTTTGCTCTAATTGTTTATCGCTGTTTATTGTTCAAAATATCTAATGCGGGGAATGGTGCGAATACGGAATATGTTAAATTCTTGGATTCGTCGCTAAGATTGATCGCTAAATCACGTGGAATAAACATGTCTACGAAACCAATATTATAACTTTTAAGTAGGTAAATGGATTTTAAATTATTTCGGTTTGAGTTATGTTTTGTTTAATGATATATATTATAAATGTTGTTAATCAGTATGTTTTAATTTATGGTAGGTAAACGCAGGAAGGAGGCACTGATTAGAACAACAAGCGGATAAGATGAAAAAGTCCCTGTTATACCAAATGCTGAAAAATACACCTAACCTCAGGTTAAAATCAAGAAAACCCCCGCGGAACACAGCTAAGGAGCTGGCACTATCAAACTTTGAGGACACAAAAAAATGGCGCGAAAACTGGAAATTGATGGATGTAAAAAACACGAGATGTTATATAACCATAACGTTCGCAAGCCCTGATATATATATATATATATATATATATATATATATATATATATATATTATAATGTACACGACACAGCTATATAGGTATTACAATAATATTTTTTATGCAATGATTTTCAAAACGCGTTCATAATAATAATGATAATAATAATAATAATGACGTCTTACGGACGAGCCCGAAGTAATATTCGCGCAGGCCTCGGCGCGATAGTCGCGAACGCCGCGTCTAAAAATAGATCGGGACGTCGCGCCCGCCAGTCGCGAGAGGCGACGGAAACGTACGACGCCGTCCGTAAGCTCTTGTGCTCGTGCTCGTGTATGGGTACACATACATACGTACTCGAGTATACGAGTACGTGTGCGCGTGTGTGCTCGTGTGTGTGCGCGTGTGTGCGTGCACCGAGTGGCCGCGTCCGGCTAAAAGTAAAAGCTTGGCGCTATAAATAAACGGCGACGCGGCCGACCAATCGCGAGGCGTGTTGTGTGTCAAGTGTAACGCGCTCGTCTTCCTATGCGAAACAGTGACGAGTCCTGTTCAATCCGGTGAAGTCCTGCGAAGTCAGCTGCCGCCGCCCTCCAGAGTTCAGGTTGAACATTTTTTCTAATTATTATTGTTGTTTGTTGTTAATATTATGTAATATTTTTTATTCTTTCCGTCATCTGCCCATTTTATGTTATAGTTTTTTAATATTTTTTTTTTTATGTTTCTTATTTCTCCGTTTTTATTCATTATTATTCTATATACTTTTTCCCTCGTAATATTATAAATAATGTTATTTTACGACACCGTAATTTTATAAGCTCCCGACGTCACTATAAGTCTGCACTGTAATATTATTAAATTATTGATACGATTATATTATATTATAATGATAGTAAAAATGTATCATTTTACCTCGCCCCATTGCCCCGATCTAAGTGATGACGTTTATGCGCGTAATTATTACACACTATAATATTATATATTATTATAAAAATATGATATTATGATGATATTGGCAGTTGTTTTAGAACTTAACACTTTTGTTAACTTGCTGTAAAATATCCCAACGGCATAGCAAGTCGAAATGATATTTGTCCACGGAAATCGCAATCTGACGGTATTTAATAATAACGATCATCGCGCGAAAAGTCCCGCCCCCGCATTATAGGACACGACGTTACTTTATCTATTATATATTTTATTAATATTAATCACACGACCGTACTGCATTCGCAATCTTAACACCGGTGTTTTAATATTTTCAGATTTTATTTATTCACTCGAAAAGTACAAAACAACCCTTCAACCATGGCCGATGATGAAGTGAGTGTCCGAAACCAAATAACATGGTTACTGTCATTTTTAATAACCTCTGTTTTCCGTGTCCTCCGCAGGCTAAAAAGGCGAAACAGGCGGAAATCGACCGCAAGAGGGCTGAAGTGCGCAAGCGTATGGAAGAAGCTTCCAAAGCTAAGAAGGCCAAGAAGGGTTTCATGACCCCAGACAGAAAGAAGAAACTCCGTGTAAGTACCTCCTGCCCACATTATATGTGAAATAATTGACCGAGCCACGGTTTTTCGGGAATTTCCGTGATTTTTTTCACTATTGTACACTTATCGCTATTTTGTCGATCGCAGCTGTTGTTGAGAAAAAAGGCAGCCGAAGAATTGAAGAAAGAACAAGAACGCAAAGCCGCCGAAAGAAGACGGATCATCGAAGAGCGGTGCGGACAGCCGAAGAACATCGATGACGCCGGCGAAGGTAAACAATTAAGTTTTTTATTACTATTATTAAAAAAAAAAAAAATACAGCTTTTAGACAATCCTATGAGATTTTCTGGCGACAGGCCGACGCCGCACGGCGGCGGTATTATTTACGTACACGCACGCGTGTTGGACAAGAATAACGAACTGAGTAAATTGTTGTTATTACTGTTATTATTTTTTCTGTTTGCTTCCTTTCGGAACGCAAAACGATATTGTAGATACGATCAAACGAGTGATCAAAGAGTATTACGACAGGATCACGAAATTAGAAGATCAAAAGTTCGACTTGGAATACGTCGTGAAAAAGAAAGATTTCGAGGTTAGACGGTCGTCGTTTTACCGCTTGACCATAAATAATACATACTTTATTATCATAAATCATTTGGCTTAAACGCTTTTCGAGCTTTTCGGAATAACTCGATGCGCTTTTTATCGTGTATATTATATTATGCTGCTTTTACGTCACTTTTCGGACGTTCGACAATACGGACGATACATGTTTTTGTAGAAGCACAATTTTTTCTCTCGCAGTGCTTTTACTTTACACTTTGTCCGTCTTATACTTCAACCTATATTATATTGGTCGTCTCGGTTTTTTTTTTGGCTTGACGTCAAAGTCTTCAAACACACAACTACACAAGGGCATCTGCAGTTGACGTTTTATTTTATGCACGCGCCGCGGGCCAACGTTAACACTAACGCTTAATTAAAAAAAAAAAAAAAAACCACACTGTATACTGTTGCCAAAACGGGGGCAGTACACACATTTAATAATATAATATATATAATATAACACGGAGAGCATTCGTTTCAAATCATTCGGACGGAGCGTAAGAATTAACCATTTTTCTGGTTTATTTTTGATTTTACGAGTGATATGGGTCACGCTATACCGAAATAACCCGTATCGAAAATTGAGAATGTAAAACCGTATAAGATCGTCGCTAATATTATGTACAATCAGCTGGCTACAATGCCGTCTGCCCCTGCAAAAAACGTACCCGTTTACATGTTCAAATCGGTGTTCGTCTTGCTTTTCTATTTTACTATCTTACAGTATTGATGTTTAGAGGAGCTTGCGGAAATCTGCGAAGAATTATGGAAACGGCTTTACACCGTTGAGGGCATTAAATTTGACTTGGAAAGGGATATCAGGATGAAAGTTTTCGAGGTAATTTGCAACACCCGTCACCCATCATGGCGCATGTTGACGACCATGTCGTCGTAGGAATATTTTTTTAAACAAATTTCAATATTACAATAATTTCGAATCAAATTAACGAACGCACGATAATATTATGTTCCATCTCAAATTAATAAAAAAAATAAATAAAAACGTTTTAATATTTTTTACTGGTTTTTTGTTTGTTTTAATTAACATTCACGAGGACTGTTTTTAAAATAATGTCATATACTCATATAGAGATGGTTAATTTTAATAAGCAGTCCTTAATAGCAGCGGAGTGCGGACCTACTCTGCACCTGTTTTCGTTACATATAAATCTACATTATGTGTACAATACAGTTATTTTAATTTATTTCGATACGACTATGATAGGTAATATACGACCAAAGGGGAATGTCGTTATTTAAAAACTGTATGCGACAGATAGGTACAATATTTCTCGTATTTTCCGACCACAATAATATTATGTTGTACACGTATATTATAGAGCTGCAGGCATCAGTGGCCTCTCAATCCAATGCGATCGAACCGCATGTTGGCCAATATATCGTCCCGAAGGAAGAATAATATGCTTAATTACAACGCGAAATGTAAATGTATTCATTTTCATTAAGCTCGTTTCACCGTTATAAACATTAATAGCCAATAATAATAATAATAATAATAGAACGTGAAGAGCTTAATAAACCAATACGCAATGTTTGAACTAAGCTCCTATAAAGCAATTAACTCGCCGAGCAATATATTTAATCAGACACTCGAATAGTTTAATTAAATCGAGCTTTATTGCTCATCCTGCTCGCCCGCGGTTTCGACGCCAGAGATCAAAGGGCTGGTCCGTGTGTTTTTGTCGGAAGCAAAATGGATAATGAAATTATTTCATCGGTATTAAAAACAAAGGCTTTAACGATAACGATAATTACACGAACGTTGTAATAATTTTTATTCGCGAGCGCCAGAAATTCGCTTTATGATGCCTACGTGTACAACGGAATTTAAGTCTAAAAATAAACGAGCTTTAATACGCGCTCGCCGTAGCTTAATTATATTTTTAACCTGATATTACAGACAAAAACATTCATCTGCATGATTGAATTCCTATTTCCGCTGAAATTATGATATTAATGATTAAAGAAAGAAAAAAAAACGCCAAGCAATATGTTAACAAAATAAAAAATTGATTTGTGGTTTTTTCGATAATAATTATTGTGATATTATTATAACATCAAAATTTGATTTTCGAAAGTTAAAATATTAACTTAAATACGTGCCTTTGTTATACATCTTTATAACTCCCGCCTAACCTATGTTTGAAATTGCATACGTTTATAATATTGTACTGCATTGTTTTGCTATGTGAAATTTTTTTAACAACAATAAAATGTAACACGATTGTAGTATGATAATTTTTAAATAATATTTTTGGTATTTTAGATCAGCGAATTGAACAGCCAAGTCAATGACTTACGAGGAAAATTGTAAGTATAAAAGGAATAACACTGTGTAACATTTCGTCGTGTATTTTTTTTTACATTGTTATTATTTCTTTCAGCGTAAAACCAACTTTGAAGAAGGTTTCCAAATACGAAAACAAATTCGCAAAACTCCAAAAGAAAGCGGCGGAGTTCAACTTCAGAAACCAACTGAAAGTAGTGAAGAAAAAGGAGTTCACCTTGGAAGAAGAAGACAAAGAAGTACGTTCTCAAATTTTTGCAACATTGTTTTGATAATATTAAATACTGTGTCATGTAAACAGACGATTTTACATTTGTAAATTGATATTTTTTTTTTTTCAACAGAAGAAACCCGATTGGTCCAAAAAGGGAGACGAAAAGAAGGTAAAGGAAGAAGTGGAATACGAGGCATAAAGACCTCGAACAAAGTTTATCATTGTATTGTCAATGAATTGCATATTTTTATCCAGTTTTATTTATTTTCATTATTCTATGTTCATTCAACACCAGCATGTAATTGTTATTAACTATAACCAAAATATTTGTTGTCAAATATGACAGATCATAAATGTCTCATTAAAGTTATTTCGTGTACAAGTTTATTAACAAACCTACAAAAAATCAACCTTTGTCTTTACCTTTGTATAATTCCTTAAGAAACATCACGTCATACTCAAACCCCTTCAATTTATAACAATGCACTATATATGTATACCTAATACCTATTCCTGTTCAGTGGCCGAAAAGATGATTTACATAATTTTAAACATTTTCATTACCTACTGTAATTATTTATTAATTTTACCACCAATTTAAATGTTCAATAATATACAGTTCATTGCAATGTTCCAAAAAAAAAAACAACTGATCTAATTAACCTCTGTTGACATATTTTCCAGTGTTTATCCAAGAACATTTTTCCAATTAACAAATAATGGAAATGATAGAATTAAAATTAGGTATGTGTAGCTGTTCTAACAGTTTAACAGGAATATCTAATTTTATCGACTGCATATACATAATATAAGTCATGCATGAATCAACAATCAACACAATTTTTTATCCAACGTCAGTCCCTTCGCATTATTATGATTATATGTTATATATTTTCAATGTTTGCTGTTTATGAGGATTTCTTCAATTTATTATGTGTTACCTACCCTTTTGTTGCCTGTAACAACGTTTACTACACAGATGGTAATTTTAAATTGGCGTCGCCCAGTCGCACCATTCAGGTAAATTGAATATTTTTTTGATATAATATATTCTACCTAACAGATAAAATATAAAGGTACTTTCTTGAGCACAAATTATTTCTTGACGGTTATGATTGTTATGAATATATTCAGGGTGATTATAGTATGCTAACACGGAGAAAGATGCACTACAGACAATAATAATTGTTAACAAGAAATATAAAAAAGAGAGAGGTTTATGGGTGTATTTTTAAAAAAAAAACCAACATTTGAGATTGATAACAAAACAACGATAACTATTACAGCAGGGACACTTAATACAAATAAACATTTTGGTATTTACCTGAAATCAGATTATAAGAAAAATATGACAAATTAATAGCGTTTTTCACAAAGATCGAGCAGAAAAGGAAAATCTCTGTAGAAGTCGTAGCGATAAGATTGTAAGAGGCTGAATACGTAGAAAATGTCGTCGACCAAAATTGAAATGTTATATGTAAGCAGAGCAGTATAGGTACTGTACTATACATAAAAAAAATGTTCATATCCTACACAAATGGCTCGAAGCCAGAATTGTATGTTTTTTTTTCTTATAAGTATTTCCAATTCCCAGTACATAATATATCATATTACTAAAAAAAAAAAAGGAAACCGAAAAATGTATGTCAAAGTAAATTGTACGGGTGGGGGGACTAGACACCAAAGAAATATATTTTATTTTTTTAGGTCAACAATGTCTGATTTATTTTAGAAAATAAATATTATTTATTTATAAAAGTGCAACATTATTTTGTCTCCATCCGTAGTAGACGTAGTTGAAAAAAAAGTACGCTGTTTATAGTAATAAGAATAAAAAACCGATCTTTTCTATTTCTCACGTCTTTGTAACAATATAATAAATTTGGTACTGACCCATTTTAAAATAATTTTATTTGCAATTATTAAACTAAATTTTTTCTTTACATTGATAACAGATAAAATCATTTGAAAATTATAGAATTTAAATACCCACACTAATATTTAATAATTTGATTAAAATACGTAGGTCACTGTTTTTTTTTTTTTGACGTAGATGCTTAATAGACAAAAACAACCAATATGCCTAAAGTAGTGTTCAGTACCTTTACATAGCATTAAATTATAGCAGCAGCCAGCAGAACTTTCTAAACCGTTAAATATTTGAGCGAATTAAATAGTTTAATATTGTATTAATAGCGGGAGTTTATTTATATTTTAATAAATACAAATAGTAATGTGCATTACAAAATTATTTTTGATATTAAGGCTTTTAAATTATCTGTTTTTAACCACGTAGAGTTATTTTTATAGGCAGGAACCTTAAAGACACTTTTTTTAAACTAGATAATATGTGTAATGGGATTTTGAGACATATATTAAATGATAAAAGGCTATAGGTATTATACGTTCTTATAATTTAGTAAAAATAAAATACGTTTTCTTATAAACTTTGGCACAGTGCCTAATTGTTAAAATGACTCGGAGTGAGGGAAGAAAGATATTTAGTAAAATCAGATATAAGGTTACATAGGTACACATTCGAATGAGGTGATAAATAAATAAATATTTGACATAATCTAACTTAATATTCTTATTCAATATATAGTATAGGTATAAGTAGCGTTTGAAATTATTGAATTTTAAGATAGATTACCTAACTAACTGCCTACCTACTCGTATATGCATTGGTAAAAAATACATTTCTAACACGTATGTTAATAAAATATAAAAGGGTGAAGGAGAAGATGGCGACGGTACCGAAGACGAGAAGACCGACGACGGTTTGACCACCGAAGGCGAATCGGTGGCGGGCGATCTGACCGACGCGACAGAAGACGCGCAGAGCGACAACGAGCTCCTCGAACCAGAACCAGTGGTTGAACCCGAACCAGAACCTCAACCACCGTCCCCGGCGCCGGAAGGTGAATTTTGATTATGAAATTTAATTTTTCAATACGAATATTGACCAACTGATTTTTTTATGTTATCATCAACGACCAGAACTTTGGGCATACCTCAAGGACACCGTGTGCTCGAATAACCCGCTCAGCGTCGACGACCTAGTTGACAAACTCATGACTGCTGTCACTGCCATACCACAACCCTTACTGAACTCTGTGGTCAAAGATACTATCAAAAAACAAAAATCAATTGACGAAGGTGATTAAAAACTTCATAATACACATAGTGCGATAAGGGACCAAACGGTCATTATTACAATGTGGTCTTGATAAAACTTTAAGGGGGCGGGAAAAGTTGGTGGGTGGGTAGTTATTTTAAGTAATCGCTTCATAGAAAACAAAAGTTTAACCCGGCCACTGAGCACAACTCATGGCTCATGCGTACTTGCTCTTCGTATTGCATAATTCAATTATTTAATAAACTCCTTAAAAACAGACCGTTTGCAATCCCTTTATAAAGAGATTTGATCCCGTCTGTGTTTTCTACCAAAGTAAACCGTCCTTATGCCAACTGTGCAGACTATCCTAGTCATTAGATACAACTTCTAAAAAGATAATATTTGAATTCGTCATAAAATTAACTTCAAAACGACTTTCTTATATTTTTTCCCTTCAATAAAGTTAACATTTTTAATTTCTAAGTATTTAAAATTTAAAAATCCAGCGGTACAGAGTACAATTTCAAAAAAATTGGGAAGGAGGTCTGATAATTTGTTATATAAACAGGAGAACCATTTAACAAGGATCTTTCATAAGTATGGTATATGCTGGTCACTGATACCACGAGTGAATTGTGTACATATCATTTTTGATATTGCAGAAACATTAACACCACAAATTACATATTTAAATTTGAATACATGGTTATATACAACAGTGAAATCGCACAAGGGGGCATGATAAACCTAACTATGTTCACGGTGTGAATAAATTATTTGTACTGTTTAAGATTTTTTTTTTTTAATTTTATACATTGTAATAAATTAAGAAATTTATGAGTTCAAATATTATGTGTTAAATAAAAATGAGCAAGTAGTAGGGTTTTTTTAAGAAGCTCCAAAGTTTTATTTTATACCGGGGTACCTATAACCTATACCCAGAGTTTAAGACCGGCACCGGGCTTGGAACAACCGTCTGACAGTTGATAGCTGTGATAGTTTAACCGACCGCGTGTTGGAACAAATTTACGCTTAAGAGGACACCACACCCGCATGTGTTGTCTCCGTCTTACAAACGTGTAACATACTAAATTTACGCTCAGCAGTTCACGTTTCATGCCGTTAGCTTAAAAATTAGAGTGAATCGACCTATTATAAAAGTTGATGGTAAAAACTTTATCTGTGTTTTGTTGGAAATCTTTTTTCTATAATTCAGTTTTTAAGTGAGTTATGTGTGTTATAATAAATGTAAATTAAAAATGCTCATAACTCACTTAAAAACTGAATTATAGTAAAAAGATTTCCAACAAAACACAGATAAAGTTTTTACCATCAACTTTTATAATAGGTCGATTCACTCTAATTTTTAAGCTAACGGCATAAAACGTGAACTGCTGAGCGTAAATTTGGTATGTTACACGTTTGTAAGACGGAGACAACACATGCGGGTGTGGCGTCCTCTTAAGTCCCTATGGTAAAACTATTAAAATTGAGCCTATAAATAATATTATTACGTTTTTCACGCACAGGACTTGAAGGTGGTCCCCCGGCAGAAGGTGATCCTGCAGCACCCACTGACCCAGCTGATCCCGCAGCACCCGCTGACCCAGCCGATCCGGCGGCGCCAACCGACCCGGCCACCGAAGCGGCCGTGCCGACAGATCCGGCCACTGAGGCGGCTGCGCCGACCGACCCAGCTACTGCAGCGGCCGAACCAACGGATCCGGCCACAGCCGCACCTGCTGAAGGAGCGGCAGCACCACCGGCTGAAGGCGAACAACCGGCGGCCACCGAAGAAGTTAAACCAGCTGAAGCGCCCGCCGCCGATGCCGCGCCTGAAGCCGCGGCCGAAGCAGCGCCTGCAGCGGAAAGCGTGCCGGAACCAGCAGCAACAGGTGATTGCACAATAAAGGCGGTGGTCTGATTTCGGTCGAATTAATAATAATGTCGATATTTCTATACAGTGGCATAGCGTAAAACTCGGTGTATGAGTTTGAGCCCCCCGCAAACACAGAAATTATTAAATAGCAAGGCTGGGCATTAATGAGTTAAAGTTTTAAAAAAAAAGTTTATTTAAACTTAACTAGTTACTTTTGGGTTTTGATTCATTTAACTTATATAGATTATAATAAGCTATAGCTTAACTTAATTGTTTTTTAATTAGCGTGGAATCGATGAATTAATTTTTCAATTCAAGAAGTTAATTTATTTTGCTTTCAATTTTATTTTATTTTTTACATTTCGAGTCGAAAATATGTAGGCCATAGGGTGATGGTTTGAGTTATTTGTTTTTTTTTTTAGTGTTCAAAAACTTTGATGAAGTACAAATTAGAAATACCGTATACAATATACTATATGTTTAAGTGCCTGGGTAAAAAAATAAAGTAGGGTAAATCAACTAAAAATTAAATTAACATTCAATGCAGATCAACTCAACTTAACTGAGCTAAATAAAAACACTAACTTGCCCAGCATTGTATTTAATTATGCTAAAATCTAATAAAAAATTAAAAATACGATAATGATATAAATATTGTTTTACCGCCTTACCGGGTACTTATAAATGTATTTAAAATAGTAATATTGTAGTTTGAACTTATCAATTTTCATTTGATGAAAAAAAAAATTATTTCTCAGTTCGTTTCATGATAATAGTACTGTGCCCACCCTACCCTCCCCCAACTTGGACATACTTGGGGCCTGGGGCCCACCCTACTTATGGCACTGTTACGATAAATTAATGTGAAAATACGTGACTAACTAACCAGTTTAGAGATACAGTGTTTTTCCTCACACACTTAAGTGAAATGTAAATAATGTAGAGCAGTATAAGTGGTTAAAAATATATGGTATTTGTATAAATAATATTATGAAACCCCTCGATATGAATGGGAGTATAAGAATATGTAAAACGTACCTTATTAGTAAGGTGCGGATTTCAATGCAAATTCCATTTTTTTCTGAATGTTTTAAAACAATGCTTTCCAAGCACAAAATTCGTTTTGTACGTCAAAGAATTAAAAAATGAAACTTTTAATTTGCATTTTTTGACATTTTAAGTGCATTTTAGGTTTTTAAGGCATTTTCTATTATTTTTACATACTTCATAGTGATGTTATTAGAAAATTTAATAACATTTGTTTTGATTTCCTCCTAAAAAAAAAAATCATATTTTTTCTACTTTAAAAATGTTTTATGGATTTACCGATTATACCAGCGAAATACGATGCCGGCTGTAAAAAAGATAAAACTATAGGCTATTTTTTGATTTCGTAATGTAATCGTATTGCACTATTTGCACTGTTGTGTTTTGTATAGTATCATCTGTAACTGATTATCCCGAGTGGCTTTTATAGTTTCGTTTTGTGTAATTAATAAATCAATTATTTTAAATAATACAAAATTAAAAATAAATCATTTTTTAGGCATTTATTTCTCTAAATGAATTAAATTGTATTTTTAAGTCATTTTTCTTGTTTTTTAAAGCATTTAAATCCGCACCCTACTCTTTTAGTCATTTCACATTGAATTGGCGGCGTAAAAAAATACAACATTAGAATACCAATCGTTACCTCACTTTGAGTCTAAATCACATGACATTCATCCGTCGTAATCTATAAAACAATGTAAAATTATCTATACTAACGGTTATTTTTAAAACTGTTTCGCAATCGAATATTTAAAACTTTATGTTCATTATAAAAACTGTGTAACATTTTTGTTTAAAATCGTATAATGGTTATAACTTACTGTCCATATGCATGTGTCATAATTGTATACAAATTGAACATTTTTTATATGTATCTAAGTATCAAAATGGAAAATTTGAGAAATCAAAATAATATAATATAACATACGTTAAGTACGTTACGTACCTACTTCCGGCGTACGAGTAATTACAGCATATCATATTAAGCTGATTTTATGATTCGTTATAAAAAAAATATACTGATGATGAATAACCATTATTCAAAACTTGTGTACCTAATTACTTAATCATTTATTTTTCAGCTTAATAAAATCAATGAAAAAACAAGAGTCATTCGATCAGTGCATTAAGTCATTCTGAATATTTTATACTTAACATCGTCAAATATACAATCAGCGTTATTTTACTACTGTATTCTTACAATTTATTTAAACTACCCATATTGGATACTTATAAATTATAATGCATACAAATTGTTTTCCGTATTAAAATAAAATACCTAATGATCTGAGTTCTATTGAATTTTCTCGTGAAACTATTTAGAAAATGTATGAAGAAATAGTGCGTTAATTATAAAATATTATGTAACATCAAAATAATGTGAATGCCTGTGCGATTGAATATTTTGTCTCAAAACGGTAAAACATATATTCTAATGGTAATATTCTCAAATAGGTTAAAACAAATATGCAAAATTTTAATATTTATGTAAATACCCAGAACCCAGATACATACAATCGTGCATATTTCTACAAATGCACAGCCCTATTTGTTACTGTTAAAATACAAATGAACAACAGTAAAATTCGCTTAAGACGCTTTTCGAGGATTCTGCAGCTCACAAGAGCGATTTAATCGGGAAAGCGTGTGGTACGAGTACATAGGAAATGTCTAGGGATCAGCGGGAAAAAAATGCCTTATGCGAGTCTAACTATATTTTGTACAATATTTTCATTTTTTCTCCTATTTATTAATGAATTATTGTGGTTCAAATATTACCAAAGTCCAACAATAAATACTACATACACCAGTGGTCTTCAAACTTTTTGACTCGCGACCCAATTTTCTTATCATACATTTTTTGCGACCCATGTCAGCTTTGTTAGCCAAAAAAAATTTCAAATTGCTTAATATCTTAGTATGCCATTGTGGAAGTGCTTTTAAACAGAATAAATAAAAATTGTAATTAATATTTAATTTTTTATTATATGTTATGACACAAAAAAAATACTTGTTATGATACAGAAAGAAAAGTATACACGTAATAATACAATTCTTATCTTCTACAAATATAAAATAGTAAAGTTTACATGAAAATTATTTTATCCTATGTCATATTAAATGAAATTCTTTTTTATGTCATATCTAAATATCTAACATACATAATATATTATAATATTATATAATAAAATATATTTAAATATGGATTTTTAAATTTTAAACAATAGACTTATCGTTACCCAATCTTAAGCTTACGTGACCCAAAATTGGGTCATAGTTTGAAGACCACTGACAAACACACCATACACGCTGTACATATTTTGTATGCTAATAATTATATTACTATAATATAGGTAAATCGTACTTGTAATTACTACTAACTAGTAAGTACTCGTAAGTTATAATTACGTAATATTATTGGACTTAAATACGTATAGATACATAAACATATACACGTACTACTTAAATCCAAACAACAATGGACTATTATAATAATGAAAAATGAGCCGTGTTCAAGTTACAGATTACAATACTGAAAATAATTTATTACACTTCTTAGCCAAATAATTTAAAAACACTACCTGCTATCAAATTTCTCTTACTATACGCGTCATGTAAACCAAAAATAATGTTCAGTCAACTCTTGGTCTTGTTATTCTCTTCGGAAAAAGTAAAATAATATTATAGACTTGTATTAAAAAATACAAATATTACCGTTAAATTTAATGTAATGGAAAAATGCACGATAATGTGTTGTTACGAGTACCTATATATGCGATGAAGGCAATCGACTGATTGACTGAACGACAAAATTGTGACATAATTAAACTTTTTAAAACTTCTTAAGAGTTTAAAACGATCGATAGAGTTCCTGGCAAGATCAGCAAAATGATTCGCGGGCAGTCAACTTGTTCAAAATTAATGTAATAATATTTGATGTGTATATCATAATTATATTTTTATAAAATAAGTCTGCATGAATAATTATTGGGATGAATGCGAAAGTTGGTTAAAGTTGTCGCAAACGGTGATATGTGAGTATGTGACAGAACCTATTTTATATACCACGCGTATTCATTTTTGACAGATTATAATATTATTTGAAGTCATCAAGTCAGATCCCGAGTAAACAACATAAACAAACTGAAATATTTATACTAATTTTATTTGAATTTATATAATATTATGGACATTTGTCTGTTAGAGTATTTGTATTTTATAATTAATTTAGTATAATAATATAAAAGCGTGTAATATATAATTTGAGTGAGAGAGATTGTTAGCATTTCAAATAAATAGAAAGACTGAACAAAATATATACTATTGTTTTCAAAGCTTATTTATAAATTATGACAACATGATAATATTATTAATGATTACCAAGATGTAATATTTATTTTAAATTATGTTACTCGTAGTCAATTCTCCTGCCAGAATACCAGATAGGCAACTTAAAATACACCAAGTGTTTAACACTGCATATTATAATATTTTTAAGATTATGATTTTATTAGAACAAACGGTTCAGTAGTTCAACAACAAATATTCATCTGACTATTACTTTAACTGATAATCTTTATAAATAGTCTTGAAAACTCCCTCAATTTATATTACTATAAATTATTATAAACTAAGAAAATTGGGCAAGTGGGTAACGCTCTGCAGTACAGCAAGTGTAGGTGTCTAGATAGGTCACTGTAATGAATGTGTTAAATTTGAATTCAATAATATAAAACCATTGTATACGAAATACGATTCTGAGTGAAGGCGGTCTAAGGTAAGCCTATATTACTAAGTATATTTTATGATATAATTGCTTTTAAAGTAATTTATTTTACTGTTATAGACATTATATACTATATAATATTATATAGTTATACGCAGTAATTTACATTTATTTTTGCATAAAAAATTGAATTTGAAAACTTCATTGTGTGTATAAAATAGAATAATATACTATTTAAATGTCTTGAGTACTCACAAATACAATTTTTAAATAACAAAAATATTAATAAAACCGTTATTCTCCGTTGAAGTCCAAATTTGAAATTAAAATATCTATTGAAAAAACTGTGTTTCTACATTTTTTAAATTTTTGGTTAGTGCATAAACTTCCGAGAAGTCTTGTTTTAAGTTTTCAATCCATAGCTATAAAATGTTTTATACATTTAACTACAAAATAATTTGCAAGCTTTTGAGATTTTACTGAATTTAGTCAAATTTTTAAGCTTAAAATGCTTTTAAAAAAAAGTTGTGTCTATGTATCTCGTATATTTAAATTGCTATTATAACAGCTTATGAGGAACTATGTATTACATTTTCAAGCTGTTTGGCACAGCAATTAAAATTTAATCAGAAAAAAAAACTAAAAAAAATTTGAATTTAAAATGTCTATAAATAGCTTAAACAAGTCAAATTATTTTGAAACTTTTATCATGTAAAGAAAATGATAAAATAAACATTTGGTAAAAATGTCAAGTAACTAGAATTATTGAATTTTTAATTACAACAAAATGTCAATGTTCAATGAGAAATCGTTAATTTATGGATGAATATCTAATTTTATAACTTATAAGTTATAATTAAATGTCTCAAAAATAGTCTAAAATTGTATACACTTCAAATTGTATAATTATTATATACTATAAAAAAAAAATGGACAAGTGTGTATCATGCTGCTGTACAGTAGGTATCCTGAAATTTATTATTTATTTTATTTTATCTAGAATTTAATTTAATGATTCATTTCCCTCACTTTTAAAGACCATAGCTTCTTGTTTTAATTAAAAGATCTATTTAAATAGTGAAAATTAAATAATCAGTTAAAGTATTATTATTTTAATTTTTTTATAAGTTTCTCTTAACCTTAAAACATTATGTCTTTATTAAAAGTAAAAATATTATTAAAATAATAATACTTGAATAATTAATTTGAGTATCATATTTTTTATTTTATCATTTGATGATAATCTTACTTTCAAAAGCATTGTTTCCTTATTACCAGTAAAACATGTATTAAAATAATGATAATTGTGCTATAATTGAAAACTTATGGTTTCATTATCTTAAACCAGTAAATGTATTTATTTTTAAAGCACAAATCCATAGGCTAGAAATCATGACCTTTTTTCTTTAATTTAACCAGTCATTTTTTCTTTAATCCCACAACTGCCACAACACTTTTTTCTGAGTGTAATGTCCAATTAGTTTTTAGTTTATTTCTATATGACTATATACATCTATGAATGAAGATAATCTAACAAAATCGTTAATTCCAAATTTATGTTTAGAACTTGTAATATTGTAATTATGAATATTTGAAAGCAATTAATTAATTAATTTTCATTGTTTTTGTTCACTTCAGTTTGTTTCATTTTAATTTTTCTATGATAAGTATTATATTATAAGTTGCAATAATTTTAGGTGATTTAGTAAACCATGATTTATTTTCGTAAACTACCTACTTTTTCCAATTTATCCCTTAATGTGCAATTAAATTTTTCAATAATTAATGCTTTTTTATTTGCAGTTGTACTATACATTTTGATATTGTATTTCTTTAAAAAAATGTTCAAATCCTTATTATGACATTTTTATTTTTATCAACATGTAAATTTTTAGGTATGAACGATGCTCAAAGATTTTTATAAAAGCATTTGATATTTCTAAACCAGTTTTTGATTTAAAAGGAATAGCCTAAACCCTTTTTTGAAAATGTGTCTATGACTAAAAGATTATATTTGTAACTCCTGTTAGATTTTAATAATGTTTTATGATTATTTGTAATGGATATTTTTTGTTTATTTTTTTCTAATATTTTAAATAGAATCATCCGAATTCTTATTTGGTCTATAGAAACAATACAAATCAGCTTGCCAGGTATCATTAATACCTCTTTTAATGAAATGTCTTGTTTTATAATTTATTTTAGCTGGTTTAAATAGTTCATTAATTTCTATAGTGTCTGGGGATTTAGAAATGTTATTTTTATCTGTATTACATGATCTGCAAATTGATTATCTTCTGTAATATTTATTATTTTTAATAAATTTTGGAATACCTGTATACCTTGTATGAGCTTTACATTTTTTGCAATAATCCATGTCTTTATATATATAAATATATTTTGTGTTATGTTTGTTTTAAATTAGTTAAACTAATTGTAAATGTAAATGATAGACCATACAAAATATAAAAACAAAATGTATTGATACATCCCAATCTTTCATATCTTTACGTCAGACAGTTGGCTATGTGATTATTTTTATCCGTTATGATGACCACTGATATCTATAATAAATATTGTAAGAACGGAAAATAAAACTAAAAGTCGAACTTTATAAATAATGTAGGCATATACATATTATAATAAATAGAATAATGAGCATTCAATATAAACAATGTGGTACAAGTGTACACAAAATCGTAGTTCTAGGTTAGTGATTGACAATAATGTAATAACCACTAACCAAGGCTCGTAAGTTCATGCAATCAAAATTGGCAAAATATGCATTGAAATATGCCTTAAAAAGTTTAAAAAAATATGCATTTATATGCACTTAAAAAAATCATAAACAATTTTTGAAATAACATAAATTATCCATTCATTTTTTTATAATTATATTTAATTTTTTTGTGTCACAAATAAAAAAATAGATTTAGATAGTATTTTTAAGCCTTTGTGAACTGCCTATAATGGACAAATGACCGAATTCGCAAACATTTTATATAAATATATAATATATTAATATTATAATGAAAAATTATAAACGACAGCATTTTTATTTTTCGTCAAATGTTGATTCTTTCATAGTATTTCCATAAAAAAAATGCATATTGATATAATAATATCAATAGGAACATCAAATCAAGTATAATATGCCCGATAAAATAGAAATTTGCATAATTATGCCAAATAGGCAAAAAAAACCTCTAAATATACGAAAACATGCAAAATAAGACTTCACATATTTAACCGTGGTACCTTGAAATGGATTTCTATGTCATTTAGCATTAAGTACAACTTAGCAAGATTGATTAGCAAATGCATGATCTTACGTGCCCTGGTAATAATACATACCCATTACCCACGTAACCTATATACAGGTGTCCCAGGTCTATTTGACTAATGCAATAACTTTTTTTCTATTCAATATTTTTAAGTTTTTTTTTTTTTTTGTAATGGTTTGTAGAGCTCTGCTCTATAATTTGTATATTTTATATTTTTTTTTTTTTTTACAACAAAAATAAATAGTTTAAATTTTTTATTTAATATTTTTCTAATAATCCAAGATAGCTATTTCTTAAATAAGTATTTAAAAACCATTTTGGCGTTTAAAACTTTTAATTTGGTTAAGTCGTCAATTTTTTAAACAATTTTCAAAGTGTGTTAAAATTCAAAATTATTTCTTTCTAATCACTGTTACTGCTGTAAAAGTTATGGCATTAGTCAAATAGACCTGGGACACCCTGTATAATAATAACAACATAGTAATAGTATTTTTACATGGCATATAAATAACTCACATGACCACAGGTGATGACCAGGACCTTGTGTGGGCGACGATGGGTGTCACGATCGGGGTGATGTCTTCTCTTTTGTTTGACGGTCATTGTATGACTCGGTGAGCAGTGATTCCGGGCGAAACGAACGGGGCTTTTGGTCTTGTAAATAAGACGCCGAGATGCACAAACGGACTTGCAGGAGTATGCGTACGATAGCGAGCGGGAGTGTTTTTTGAAAAACCAAAACGAACAGAAACTTCATGCTTGCGAGAGCGCGGGCGAGTGCGTCTTGAAAAACCAAAACGAACAGAAAGTTCATGAGTATGAGGGCGCGGGAGTGTGTTTTTTGAAAAACCAAAACGAACAGAAACTCCATGGTTGCGAGAGCGCGGGCGAGTGCGCGTCTTGAAAACCCAAAACGAACAGAAACTTCATGAGTATGAGGGCGCGGGAGTGTGTTTTTTGAAAAACCAAAACGAACAGAAAGTCGATGTGTACGAGAGCGCGGGTACCGAGAACTCATATAACGCGTGGCAGGTACGCCGAACCGGATCGGACCGATGCTATCGGCTGACTGTTCGTTACTATCATCATAGTCTTTATGACTTATAAATTTATAATAATGTTGCAAACGATAATGTGGTACCTAATGTGGTTATCGCATTAAATTTAAATTTATAAAATGTGTACGGAACATGGGCGGAACTACGGCCTGGGCCAACTGGGCCATGGCCCAGGCTAATTGGCTCAGTACTGATGTATACAGTATATACATTTGCTTAGCACATATTATTTTAAGTGTAATAAAACAAATTAGATACAAATGCGAAAACAAATCGGGAAATTAACTTATATTTAATAAATAGAATAGGAAGTTTAAAATATTATAATATTTAGTAGTATGGCCGTCGAATATTATCAGAAGTTTTTTGGTATTTATTTTTAGAAAATGTCACTTGCGAGAACGGACTAAGATAATATACTCAGTCCGTGCTTGCGAGAATAGACATAATGACATATCTACATGCGTAGATACAGTACGGATTTTATCGTTTTCATGTGTTTAAATGCTCTAATCGTCAATCGTTTATCGAATAATCCAAATATAGTTAATAGTTTATTACTTATTTACCATACACCTATTATAACTACTGGTGAACGGACTGAGGATGCAGAATGCAGATGCTTGCTGGTTTGCAAAATGGAAAGGTAAATTACCAATTTTATATTTATTTTTAAGAGTTAAAATTTAATGAATTTTATATTAAAGCACTTCGAGTAAGATCTAGGTATTTACTATCTAGTTATTAGTTTTCAAGGCAAATGTATATCGATATATATGGAAATATGGAATTGTAGTTTCTTTAAAATACCGTCTATAGAAACCATGAATTTTTCAGTTCTTTAGTTCTAAATTGTAGACTGTCGAAGTGTTTTGCATTACATCAATAGGTATTATAAATTTATAATAATGTATACTGTATACCTAGTATAAAATAAATAAAAATATTCTAATTGCTTAATCACACAAAGCAAATTAAATATTATATTAAAAGAATGGTAACACAAGACCGTCGTTTAGCTTTATGTCTTAACTTTAAGGTAAAATTAAAATATATTTAGTATCTGTTTTTCACATGTAAGAATTATGACATCAATAATTACTTATTCTATACATTTTTGTACTGTAATAAAAAACATAGGTGTTTCCTATCGCCCTCAGCCCTTTCCTTTGGGTATGATAAGTACAAAATGACTCCTCTCGTGAGTGGCCCAGTCTAATGAAAATGTCTAGTTCCGCCTATGGTACGGAACATTTTTATTTTCTACTTGAGTTTTCATTATTATATGTTTATCATGTTCTAATTACATTTATATATGTTATGTTTGATTTAATTAATTATATTTACTTCTATAAGTAATTATAAGATTATAAATGATCAGATAATCTTGAAAATCATCAGCTTTCTTTATTTTTGAATGCAATACAAGTGAATAAACACCTGAATCAGTTAAATAAATTGTTTTAATTTTATGCAATTGTGTTTGTAACAATTTGTTACCCCCTAATAAATGTCATATCTTTTTGACTAATTTTAAATCAATAATATTTTCTGCTTAAGGTTTACATTGTTCTTAAAAATTGAATAATATAGGAATCGATTGTATACATATTGACTAATAACCTACAATAATAATAAAAGTATAAAGGTTGTAGGAACTGTTGATTTTCCTTGGCTTAGAGCTAAGGATATCCTTGAAATTTAAGAAATATAATGGTAGGTGAGGTGATGGGTGATGAAATTGAAGGACAATTCATAATATTTTACAAACAATTAGTAAAACATTTAAAAAATCTGATACCAAAATGGTATACAACAATTGAGTGTATATATTTACTAATAAATCAACATAAAATTATGCGCTTAGCACCTCTAAATATACTTATAATTAAGGAAATCAAATATATGTAAATGAGCCATGTTTATATTTTTTGATCATGAGGTGGATAATCAAAAGAAAAGATTACACTCTGAAAAATGTAAACAACATATAATATTGACATAGTGTAGATTAAATATAGTTATATATGTATTTATGTGATCAAATCTTGTGTTTCCGTCTTAAAAAAAAAAAGTTTAGCTACACAAACATTCATAAACATTATTATTATACTTATCATATAAATTATTCTTTTAATAATTAATTTTTTAAAAACAATGTGAACAGAAAATATAAATGGTTTTTTCATCAATAGTCATGTAATCATAAACATATAAACATCAACATTTAACATAGCTATTGATGTTAATGTTGTATGTTAATATGTTTTTAATTAGTTTTTAGTATTTAGTATTAAAACATTATTTTTTCTTACCTATATAAATAATATGAATATAAAAAGAAAATTTGAAACACTTTTAAATTAATGCAGCTCATTTATAAATAAATATTTTGTTATTTTGTTGTTTTGAAAATATTTTTACAAAGTTTGGTAAAAAAGTATCAGCTATATTACATGATGAATATAAATTAGTTTTACCTGATAGATATGTATTTAAAAAAGAAAATATATCACCGTATAATGGATATTTGCAAACTAAATATAATCTTATTTATAATGGTTTGAAAAATGTAGATAATAAAAAATAAATGCATTTGATATATTTTGAATTAACTTAAAAATAATATATAATATTATGTAAATATATTAAATATATAAGACGGTATTTATAAAGGTTAAAAAAGAATGTATTTGTTTAACATATCCAATTTTCAATGATAATTAATAATAATACTTGAATCGATGATTTTAATGGGATTAGATTTGATTAATATTGAATCAGACTGTAAAATAAAGATTCAAGAAAATGTAATACAAATACAAAAAGGGTAAATAAATTAAAAATCGATTAAACAAATAAATTGAACCTGTAGTTGTATCATTTAATGATATAAAGTTTATATTATAATAACAATATTAAAATTGAATTGCATTGTTATTCTAAATAATGTGAAAATTAAAATAATATTTAGGCTTTCAAAACCCAACATTTGATTTTTCAACACTTAGTAATAACCCAATGATTTATTATTCTACTTCTAATGAATACTATTTAAATATTGAGAAAGAATATGAATTTAAATTATGTAAAGAAGATAAAAATATAGGTAACATATAAAATACCTATTGGTATTTATTCAATAAATGAACAAACAATATTGTATTGTAATAAAGATTTTAGAAAAAAACTACTTGTACTAAAAATGTATAATTAAAATTTAAATTGTACTGCTATATATGGTTATATTTTTGATATTTGATTTTTAACATCTATTATTTCAACAAATTGTACAACTCCTAAAAATAGAAGGTGAAACTGCGAACTGATAATTTAAATAGCACATCAGTGTGACTGTGTTTCCTGTTGAGTAAGAATAAATAATAAATCAAACAATTAAATTAGTCGTTTATTTTTAAATCCAATTATTGAATTATTTATTTTAAACACTTAAACTGTGCTTATTAAATAATTAACATCAAATTTGGTTATAAAAAAACTCTTGTGGATTTACATCATCGTAAAATCAATACATTATATTCGCTCCGCTCTGAATCTAAATGATAGCCTGTAAAATGTATTGCGTATTTACATCACAATTATTTAGACTGTTCATTTGTTTTTACATTTTAACAGTATAAAACTTTTTAATCCGACATCGTTAATGGCACCACACATTTTAATGCAAAAATAAAGGTTATAAAATAAATTGCGAGGGGAGATTTTAAAGTTCAAAGTCTTGAAAAATGGCAAAAAATTTTTTGCAGAGGTCGAGTGGTTCGTGGACAAGCGCGATTTAGCCATACACATACATTCAAAGCATGTGTACTTTTAATTGTATATTATTGATGCTTGACTCGGAACGGCCCGTGGCCAGCAGGTCGGACGGAGTTTTAAAGCATCAAAGCGATTGGCTCGAAGGGCAAATCTCGTTGTGCGCGAGTTTCCCGATGTAACCAAGGGCTGGAGGAGTTGAGGGGATGGGAAGGGGATATGCGACGTTGCCATACGGCTTCGAGGGGCGCTTGCCGCACGACAGACCTCCGAAAGAAGGGTGACCGAATACTTGTATATATATAAACTATTCGGTCTGCTGCCGTCACATGGTAGAGCGGCCCTACCGTTCGTTCTTAGTGTAGCGATCGTCGGACCCGAGCTGCCGGAACGCTAGATGGCATTATAATATCCCATTTGGTGTGTGAACTCGGCTGCAGCCGCGACTATGAGATAGGTAGTGTGGACTGGAAACGAACTGGCGGGCGGGTGAAGGGGGGGGGAGGAGCCTGTTGATGTTTGGGAGAGAAATAGTACCGCCAAATAATATATTAAATCATATTTTATAGTATTATTGGTACCACCCAGCCTAGCGAGCTATTCATCAAATTCAATCTTATCAGTAAATAAATTAATGTGTTATCTAATAAGTAATATAATACTTGTATTTGAAAATTCAACGTGTTAAAAATAATATATTATTATATAATGAACTTATATACTTTGAGTAATGTAATATGTCTTATGCATTAACAAGTTTTAAATACTTCTTTTTCTTAGCATTATTATTTTTTTTTTTTATCATTGTTTGAAATCATTGGCCGTTGTGTATTGACACATCCTCATCTAAGATATTATAAAAGTGAGTGTTTCAATATTTTATGTATACTATCTTAGATATTACATGGAAAAATGTTAATTGAATTAATTTTTTTGTTGAAAAAATCATCGACTGTCAGTTGGAAGACATCATAGTCATTACAAAATTGTTGAAATGATTTTTCTACATTCATCGACAAATTGAACAGAAACATGTTTGGATGAATTAAACATCCTCTACTTTTCATGTTAGCTAGTGTTGCCTCAGTTATATCACAAAATTATGTTTGACCTAAAATAGTAATTTATAAGTAAGTAAAAAAGTAAATTATATAATCTTACAATTTGTTTAATTTCATTGCTTTACCCAATACTGCTGTTTGACAATCGCTGCACTTAATGTGTTTATTAATATATTAGGTGACATACCCACAGATGTAATATAAAACGCACAATTCCGTATCTGATCCTATAATAGTCATGATCTCTAAAAATATCCTCTTGAAATACATAGTCTACTTCAATATCTTGAGTGACTAATGTATCAAGCCTTTCTTTTAAATAATTAATATTTAGTTGTCTTTCAGGTAGTATGTAATTTTTACTAAAAATATCCTTTATATCTTTTATAGTTAATTTTGGTTGTGTAGAGTTTAATATTGTGCAATTACCACTCTTGGGAGGCTTTATTATAGAATACACTGATAGTAATTTGTATATTTGTAAGAATGTTGGACAGTTTGGTGATTATTTGGACCAGTAGCTTGTCTAGCCATACTAAAAAAATATTGCTGTTGATTTAAAAACAAGTTATAATATTAATTATCAACCAACGCTTATGTTTTAAAATAAATAACATTTTGACTAAAATATTTGCATTTATTTTACTTCTAGGTGATCCTGATTCATTTTAGAAGATAAAAAATATTTAAAACCTTCAGCAGTCGATTTTGTTAAAAATTCACCTTTAGGAATAGTATGATTAAAAGGACGCCATACTCGCATATGTTGTCTCCGTCTTACAAACGCATATAGCAAATTGTATGTTCAGAAAAATCAATTTAACTATGTTTAATATTAGAGTGAATTAACCTATTATCAAATTTAGAAGTAAGAATAATATCTAGTCAATGACATAGGTCTTTTTTTATATTTTAATTTTAAAGTGAATAATGATAATTTTAAAATGTTCAAACAATTTACAGTTTTTAAATAATGTTTATAATTTGCTATGCTAAGGTTTTGTAAGACGAAACAACATATGCGGGTGTGGCGTCCTCTTAAGTACATTATTTTCCCATAAATCAAGCCACACTAATGTATTTTCTAATACCTTTCAAGTCATACATTAATGAAAATAATGGTAAGGATGATAATTTTTTTTCACTTATAATAATATTTATATTAGTACATTTTTAGATAATTATGGCATTTTACTTACATCAAAATCTTGACTTTGATGTTTAATACCTTCAGCTGGTTGCTTCGGTGTAATGTATCAAATAGTCTGTTTATTTGATCTGTGAATATTTGTGTATGTTCACTCTTTCTAACCACTTAATTTTTGCATGGTAATGGTAATATTCAATTCCTTTAGCCATTGAATTACTGAAAATCTATAAAATAATTAAAGAATAATTAAATTATTTATCAATTGAAATTAATAAAAAAAACATTTTACCTGAGCAGCTAACTTGACATTCATCTTACTAAAACTGTTGGGTGCCATATGTAATTTTTGGACACACTCTTGATGGAGCAATAGAATCTCTTTCTAAATTATTTTTATGTACCTCCACATATTGAGATCACCTAATATAATTAGAAACTGTATTATACAATTTAATAAAAAAAAATGTTTTCTTATTACTTTCAATTCTTTTTTTATTGTACAATCGGTTCCGGATATTTTTAATGAAGTGAGGTGCGTTCGAAATCATATAAATATTGTTTTATTATTTAAAGAATGTTTTAATGTATTTGTAAATTTTCCTTTCTTATTAGTCACACCTAATTCTGAACCCGAGTTTTCGATTTGTTATTGCTCCATCAGAGACAACTCCATTTACTATTATACCAGATTTTTCCAGAAGACAAATCGCTTTAATTACAAGTTGTGCCAAAACTAAATCTAATAATGTGAGATATAATTAATATTAATAAATATAATATAATTGAAGTTATTTTTATAAATTATAAAATAAACTTACAAATTATTTCATTTCTAATGAAAACATCAAATATTTATTATTATATTTATTTATATGAAGATGTAGTTTGTAATTAAATTGCTTATAATGGTTAAATTAAACATAAACTTATTTAATTTACAATTGATTCTGAAACATATGTATACTAGCACTTCCCAACACAAACAATGATTAAAATAAATACTTAAACGTAAAACGTTAAAATACTAAAACACAAATTATAAAAGTTAAAAAATAAAAATAACTACTGAATTGCACATATAATATTTTAATTGGTTATTTACATATGTTACCTTTAACAGGACCATTTGAAGAAACACTGCAATTGGCTGCGTGAAGTTTGCTGCAAGACTTTGAAAAAGAAAAATTAAACTATGGTTTGCTTTCAACCCTGAACTTTCAATTTCCCCACCGAAATTCTCTAAGCTGGAGTATGTTAGTGTTTAAGAATTCACTTGTAAACTTTCACATAGGAATATCTTGTCAAAAACTAACACCCCATGCTTTTCTTCTTTTTAAATAACAAAAAAAAATTTTCATCAAATCCACATTGAGTATTAATGAGAGAAATATACATTCTTATGGTGCATGTACAAGGTAAATGCAGTATCTCTTGTTCTTTTAAAAATAAATAAGTGAAAGATGATCTATAGATTAATTGAAAATAAAAATTACCAACAATCATTGGATTTCATATTATTCTTATGTTTATAAAAATAGGTATCTAATTTTTAATAAAATGCATAACAGAGTCCAGTTTTCTGAATATCTCCTATTATTTGGTTTTAATGCTTTGCTTTGTATTGATTATTTCTTGGATTATGGATTTTTGTGAATTATTTGATGTAAATAAAGTATTCAATGCACTGTCTGTTAAAATAGCAGTTTTATTTTGAATGGCAGCTAATACTGAGTTCTATTTGCCAATGGTTAATCCAAGCCTAGAAATATATTTTTAATGGTGTAGAATGTTGTATAATATTCATATTTATTTATTTAATTTATTAATGTCACACTGCAATTTTCATAATAAACCTAATAATTAATTAATGATTTATAAAATAAATTATATTATATTATAGTATAATATATATGATATTTTACATGTTATGTAGAATATCTGTTATTAATTTTGAAGGATATAAATATGTTTTATTAATACTACATGTATAATAATTTAGATTCATTCGATGAAGCAAATTCAAAATTATTACATATTATTAATTCGTCCGATTCAGAAAGTGCTAGTAATCTTGGACGTGGACTGAGGAAAAAAAAGCCATGTATGCGTTCTCTCTTTCAAAATGTTGACAATAATGATAATGCTGATTCCTCTTCAGATGAAAATGAGGAACAGTATAATGTTCAAGTATTTAATATAAAAGGTCTAAACCAACAATCATTTTGATAATTTTGTTAATATTTTATAGAAACTGCAGGAAGTACAACATAATTTTAAACGGCCTAGATCATGTTTTAACAAATCTCTGAATCCTTCAATGGAACAAAATTATGATAATATAAGAACGGTGGTGCCTGCAGTATCTTCAACGGTTAGTATACCATGCAATATTTATTATTTATTTGCACATCTATACAAAGTTAAAATAATATGTGTATTGATATTTTATTTTTGCATATTATTAATTTATTAACTATATGTATTTATGTATGTAGATATTAAAATACAATCGTAAGATAAAATGTTTAATACAATTTTTAATAGGTGACGTCACATCAAGCATCAATTCATAATGTTGTTTCATCACCAAATGATGTAACATTTTCACGTCCTAGGCCATTAATGAACGCTTTTCATATGATGGAAAATGTAAACTTTTCTCCAAGTGGATCGTCAATGGTAATAGTTGTATATTATTTTTTATGTATTGAACGCCACTTATCAGTTCATGTTTTTAGAATTACTTAAGATATATTATACTATATATATTGATGTAACTGTTTATTTTGTACCCACCTATATTTTTTAATGATATATTTTAGCTAATTGGAAAACATTTAAATTGGATTATGGGGTTTTTGATTTGGTTAAAAATTCAAATTTACTATTAATTTTATTTTTTATTAATTATATCATATTTAGTATAGTAATATTCAATTAGTTTTAATTCTGATATGCATAATTAGATTATCTATCGGTATGCATTTATCAATATATTTTTGAGTTATGAGTCTTTAAAATACTTTTGGTTGAGTAACAAAAAAAGTAATAATAATATAAAGTAAATAATTCATTAAGTAATTAACTTTAATTTGGGTTTGTAAAAATTAGAATTGATTCAATTTAATCCACTTTTATTAAATGTTTTTTAATTTAAAATAAATACACAAAATAATTATTGTTTGTAAGTATTTGTATAAAAATTTTCAGAGTTCATTAACGCCAGTTTCAACGCCATCAAACTACACTTATTCAAAATCTAATGAACAATTAACTGAAGAAGTTATACATCCATATGTTAGTAAAATCTTTATGGATTTGGATAATTCAACTGCATTGATTTATAATCAGAATCCAACATCAGTATGTTTTATCCCAACAATTATATAATAACATAAATATATTATAATACAAACTAAAGATTTGAATAATTTTACTCAATTGTAGGTTTCGTCACTAACAGGCACTTCGGTTGAAGAAACTCAACCTATATCTACAATACAAAATATGATTGCTGAAAATTCATATGGTGAAGTATCAAATTTAAATAATACCCCCCTTACTGCTACAACAATATCAAGATTAAATCAAAAGACCCATCTTGAAGAATGTGATACAGCTAAAAGTAATTGTATAACTATCTAAGTTAAATTAAGTTAGATTTTATTTAATAAAATATTATTAGGATTTCGAATGATTTTAATTTAATGTGTTCACATACCTAAATACATTTTTATTAAATAGGTACTTAGTCTAATTTAGGTTTGTAAAGTTAAATTGTTGAATCAGTAGTGTAAGACAAAAACTAAAAACATTTTCCAAATTTGTAACTTTTTTTTAGATGAACTGAAAGCTATTAGATCTGAGTTATTAGCAAATCGTATGATGGGGGAACAGCTGTGGAATAAATTAGATAGTTTACAAACTGAAATCAAAAATTTGAAAACAAATATGATATCTACTACCATATTTACAACTGATACTCAAGATACATCATTTTTAAATCTTTTACCAATATCAAGTATTCAAAAATTAAATGATTGTGAGGATATGTTAAATAATGATAATACAAGTATCAAAGATAAATTGGTATGTAGTTATTGTTAATAATCTTAAATTTAAAAAAAAAATTAAATTATTACATTTTAAATTCACAGACAAACATGTTTTTTTCAGTTGGCGGAGTTGATTCGAAAAGTCTTGGACGTCGTATTTTATCTAGGACATTTACCAATGAATTTTCTGTAGGTTGTTCTTGGACAGGGCGAGGTTTTGGTAAAAATATATCAAATATAAAAATCAGAGGGACATTAATAATACAAATTATACAGGGTATGATTCTTTTAATGTTTTTCCTTAAACATTTTTAAATTGTTTTTCAATAATTTTCCCAAATTATTTACATTGCCTATATTTGTATTTAATTAATATACTTATTATTTAATTAGATGTTTTAAAAAAACAACATAAATGCTCAGATGCAGAATTTGAAATGATTGTTCAAGGATGGTTTCGTTCTGCAAAAACCCGTTTTGATAGGGAAAATCAATCGAATTCATAAAATTAATGTAATTGATTTTACCAAAAATAAGTAGATGTCTACTACACTTTAATATATATATTATAAAATAAAAAGGTACTTACAGCCAAAAACTTAAACACAAATATTTTGATCTTTCGTAAATAATATATTCATAGTTTTTTAAATAGGTAGTTAATTTATATATTAATGAAAATAAAATAACATTTTTTTCAGAGAACAATAAGAAATTGTACTTAAAAAAAGAAAAAAATATTGGAAATATATCTCATTGTCAGTTTAACCGACGAGTTTCTAAAGCAAAAATTAATTTTGAAAATATAACTTTTCCTGTACTAGATTTGCAAGTAAGATAATTTTAAGTACATAAAACTTTAATACATCAATGATGTATCACATCCTCTATTATGTTAACTACGTATAATAATAATAATAAAATTAGTTATTTTTATAATTTTTATTTTAAATTTGTTTTAGGATACCAATTCTTCAATTCAAAATGCACAATTAATAAATACTGCAGAACATGATAAGAGCCTGAGCATATCTGAATCATATGAAGCAATTTCTTCTGTCAGACATTCGACTATGTAAGTATACTAAGGTTTTAAAAGTAATTTGTGGTAATACATTTTTTATTCATACCTAAAATCATTGAGATAAGCAACATATACTGGAGCGTGGACTCGGCCGTAAAAACGAGCCCACTATCGAAGGGCAAAACATTTCATTTTTATATACAACGGTTGTATTATGTTTATAATTCTCTATTTATTTTGAATATTTAATTATTTTTTTTTACACATTGAAAGTGTAGTATACTAGTATCAAGTCTTACCCAATAATAATAATATATTTATCTATCAATTAAGTACAATTTAAAGTTTAAATATATATATTTTTTTTTATTATTAATTATTATTCAAGAAGTTAACCGTTCCCACCCGGCACCCATAAGTACACAATTTGCATAATTTGCACAATTTGCATAAGTAACTCTTTATTTTATTTAAAAATGTGTAATACGCAGTAATTAGATTATTTATGTTTTTATATATTAGGTTCCTATATTAATAAAATTATTTTGTACTCTTGTATAAATAATAAATAAACTGTTATAAAATATGTTTATAATATTTTTCTTTTTAAATCATGATTTATCTACAGGGTTTTCTACATGATTTTAATTTATAGTTAAATTTTATATTTTTTCATATCATTGAGAATATGAGTTATAATAATCACGGCAATACAATAAAATAATGACCAATTATACTACATTTAATGTGTTAAAGAAATAAAAAAATATATTGAAATAAATTAAGAACTATTAATTAAAATAATCATTACTACACGTCCATCAAATGTAAAAATTTAATGTATTGCCCCCTTATTTCGGAAATAAGCGGAATTCGGACGGCTTGTTTTTAAAAATATTGGGAGAATGGCGATTCACGAGTCTGCGCTCCAGTATATATTATATATCTTGATGCCTAAAATTCAGTATTTAGATATAATTATGCATTTAATATGATATTAGGATATAACTACCAACAATACTGGAGAAGAAAACAGTGCAGCAGTTGTAGCAAAATCAGATTATACAAAGAAAAAGTTGAAAATTATATTCGAGTTTGGGCCACAAATTATAATGTATCTCGAAATTGTGCTAATGATGTCTTAGGTATGTTTAGAAATATAGGTGTTAATGTACCAAAAGATATCAGAACAATTCTCCACGCACCTACTTTGCATCCCATTATAGATATTCAAAATGGAAAATATTTGCATTTAGGCCTTTCTAACATGATAGAACCCTATTTAAAAAAATTAATTAAAATCATACCTAATAATATAATATTAAAGTTGAGTTTTTACATAGATGGGCTACCATTAGCACGCAGTTCAAAAACACAATTCTGGCCCATTTTAGTATCTATTATTAACTTTCCACTTCTTTCGAAAAAAATATTTCCCATTGGAATATATCACAGTTTTAGTGGAAAACCTGGCAATGTCAATGAATTTTTTGCCCCATTTTTAAATGAGTTAAAAATAATATTGAAAAATGGTATCATTATTGATAATAAAATAATACATTTCGAGTTAAGTCAAATTATTTGCGATGCCCCGGCAAAATCATTTTTATTAAGAGTCAAAAATCATAATGGCTATTTTGGATGTAATTCTTGTGAAGTAAAAGGAGAATTTTTTGATAAAGTATACTTTATAAAAAGTACTGCACCCTTACGGACCAATGAATCTTTTAGAAATAAAACTAACATTGAGCATCATAAAGAAGGTGATAGCCCTATCATAGAATTACCAATTGATATACCAAAAGTTGTTGTTGTTGATTATATGCACTGCGTATGTTTAAGTGTTATGAAACGTTTGTTGGAATTTTGGACAAGAGGTAAAAAGTCTATTAGGATATCTGAAGCTAATAAAACCATAATTAATAATAAATTACTTTATCTGAGAACTTCTGTAACTTCAGAATTTGCTAGGTTACCTAGGCCTTTAAATGATTTGGAATATTGGAAAGCTACAGAATATAGAGAATTTTTGCTTTATACTGGTATTATTGTGCTTAAAGGAACCATAAGAAAGGATTTTTATAATCATTTTTTGTTACTGTTTATTTCTATCCGTATCCTTTCTTCAGAAATCTGCTTTTCCCATAACATAATTGCCAATGAACTGATTTTAAAATTTGTTGATAAATTTGCATTATTATATGGTCGTGAATATGTCAATATAATGTGCATAGTTTAAAGGCACATTTGCCTTTTTATGTAAGATCTCAAAATCTTCCATTACATTTATTTAGTGCCTTTAAATACTAGAATTACCTTCAACAAATCAAAAAGTTTATGAAATGTGGTAGATATCCACTATCTGAGGTTCATAATCGTTTGTCAGAGTCTGAAGAACTTTCTTTAAGGGAAATAGATAGCAGCAGCAATAACACTATACTAAAATGTTTTACTATTGATGAATATCATTCCACTTTAACCATACTTTATTACACACATATCACTTTAAAAAACTCAAATTACATTCTCAGCTCAACATCAACTAAAGATCAATATTTAGTTTTGGAAAATGGTGATATTGTAGCTATTCAATCAATTTATAAAAACTTTGACGATGATATTATAAGTAATGTTAAATATAAATGTTTTTATTGCCAATTACCTCTTAATCAAAGTATTGTTATCCAACTATGCCATGGAATATAGATAGTGCTGTAGTAGTATATTATAATAATATTATAGGTTAAATTATATAATAAATAGGATTATCTAAAATGTATTATAATTTATTATATAAAAATTACTTTGTTTGTTTTAGGATTTCAAAGAACTCTCTGTTATTTCTTTATACCTATACCTTATATTATTATAATGTACAATTTTAATATTTTTATTGTATTGTTTTTTTTAATTTCAAATTTGTATTATTTAAATTTAGTGTATATTAACACATTTGAAAAATATATCACATAATATATTTTTATGTATTATTTTTTAAGTTTCAAATTGTGTATTGCATTATAAAGTGTTAATACATTTAAAAAAAAATTGTTTTGTTTTTGTTAAATAGTATTTATGAAAATAGTAATATTAATTTTTTATGAAGCAAATTTATGTAAGTATGTTATAATTATAATATTATAATATATTATAATTATATATCTTAATATTATAATATGTATATACTATTATACAGGGCCGTATAGTTATAGGCACTGGCAAAAAAGCTTATGCCAGGGGCTCAATTTCATCGAGTGGCAGTTTTAACGGAAAAAAATTGTATGTGGGGGGGGGGGGCAAATTGGGTTTTCTGCCAGGGGCGCTACTGGTTCTTGCTACGACCCTGCTATTATAAAAGTATGTATATTATATAAAAATATATTTTTGGTTATATTTGTTCGGATCGTTCTAAATTGAATGAACAAAAATGTAATGTTTAAACGTTTCCTTTATGTTCCAAAGAAAACAATTCTGTAACGTTTTGTATAAACATATTTAAAATGATTCTTATACGTAGAAACTAAGTTTTTGTAACATGATAAACATCAAATAAAAACGTTTTAATTAGTGTTACAAAAAAACATGACAGAAACATAATAACCAATCATCACATAAATGAATTATTATTGTTTTGAAAAACACGGCATATTGTGTGTGTTCCTAGATTGTTTTTGGAACAAGAATGAAATTATTTTTGTAAACGTTACAAGTTTTATGGAAACATTTTTTTAATGTATTGGTAACATATATTTGTCCGGTGGGGTACCTATTTTTACAAAATATTCTACTAACATGTCTCTTTTAAATAGTTCAAAGCATGTTTTTGCTGATGGAACTTTTTTGTATGCACCAAAATATTTTCTTCAAATGTATAAAATACATGTATATTTGAATGGATTTTATTTGCTATTATGTGTGCAAGTGAGAAAATTTGTAACTAAAAATAGACTGTACGCAAATGAGACGTACGCATCTGCACCGGATCCAAACCACCTGTGTACCCAAACGTGTTATTATTCTAAAGGTATGGTGTACCCAAACGGTGTATTCATTTGTACCCAAACGTGTTGCGTTTAGGGTCTACTGTACCCAAACGTGTTACGGCCTTCTATAGTACGTGCGTGCAAGACATGGTTATGTGTGTGTAGTAACTGATTATTAGTGTGAGTGAATCCCTCACCTCCACTCGTTTCACGCACGCTCATACACATGTCATTATGTCAACGTGTACGACGTCGCGCGCGCGAGGAAATTAAATCGACCGTTTTTTCGACTAAAACATCCAATCTTTTGTCCATCATTCCGATGGGCCCAATAATGCGATAACACTTTTAAAAACTGATTTGAATTCGTTATTATGTCTTCTTGAGATCGGCCGAGCCACTTTTTCGAATTTACAATTTTAATTCAGTGCAATCAAAACTTACAATTTTTTAAACTTCACAATTTCTAAATCCATATTTTAAAAATTAGGGGTCGACATTTGAAAAAGTGGCGTGGCCGATCTCAAGAAGACATAATAACGAATTCAAATCAGTTTTTAAAAATGTTATCGCATTATTAGGTCCATCGGACTGATGAACAAAAAATAGGTATGTTTTAGTCGAAAAACCGGTCGGTATTGAATCCCATGCAAATGCATTAACTAAAAATATTATTACATTTTATTTACAATCTAGAATGTATTTTGTATGTGATGCTGAGAACGCCACTCGAGAGAAAAATGAAAAGCAAAACAAATTAGCTAAGCAGTCTCAAACTCTCAACTGATATAACCGTGTAATATATTATTCTAGTTGTTAAAATAAAATATAATAAAACGTCCTTAATTGCAGTAACTATTTTTATATTGTACCTAATTGAATGGAATAATTACTTAAAAATAATTTTTACCAATTGTCCACTATTTAAATTTTTAGTAATAGACAATAGTATCAAAAACAACAAAAACTTGTAGACAATTTTAATATTTTACATTAAAAACAATGTATTCACAATATAAAAACCTGGCTTCGGGCGAATGGTGGCGCTACCTAGTACCTACATTTGTATTTTTTACTAACAAACTGCCGAGAAAATTTGCGACCGGAATGACGTGTTCAAGGTGGTGTCACCTTATCTTCTCTACATCGTGTTGGTATATTATTAATTATTGGGGTGCTGCGTGATACCAATGATACCAGTATACCACCAAGTTGGAATTGATTACAATTTTCACCGTGTGGTTGCTTTGGCTAAATTCTTGGTTCATGTCTTCGCGATGAAATTCAAACATTAAACTTCATTTTTAGTATTATCATTGATTAAGTAAACATTGTTTACTATATAAATATTGTTTACTTAATCAATGGTATTATTGTATTTAATGTTTTTATTACAAAATATATTTAATTAAAATGTAAAAGTATTATAGCGGTATATTATAACAGTACAATATACCTTTTATTATATTTTTTACAAAATAATGCAAAATATTGATATTTTTTTTTATTTATAAAGTTTCCAAAATGGAGATTCCGATTGTACAGGTAACTATAGTCTATTACCTAAGAATCTTTTATATTTTACAAATAACTAGTTACCTAATTTTGCTTGTTTTGAGTATTTAAACATTATAATTAAAGTTATTCCTAACCTATACAGCTGTACATCTATATTCTATACCTATATTATGCTATTTATTTCAGGTTGACAAATGTGAAAAGTGTTTGATGTATTATCCTATTAAATCTGTTCATCGATGTGTGCCTCTTACTGTTCAAGAGCCTAGTAATAATATTATCACTAACTTAAATCCTAAGACTGTCTCAAATGGTAAAGTGGTAGATTTTATGTATAGGCAATATTGTCATATGCTTAGTGTCTTGGTTTGATCATCTTAATTTGAATAAGTACCTATAAACTATAGCTTTGATTAAATATACAATTTAAGTAGGTATATTTAATCAATGGCTATAGGTATACTGTCTGTGCGACCTTTACTTAACTAATTGATGCTTTCTTTATTAAACAATGATAACAACCATTTAAACCAACCACTATAATATTAAAATATTTTGCAATTAACATTTTAAAATAACATCCCATTATGTATTTTAATTTTTTTATTTTTGTTAGGAAGATATAAAAACATTTTACCAGCAGAAAAAAAAGAATTGCTGCTTAAAATTCATTATGATGATGATGATGATGTAGATCAAACTAAAGTAAAAGACAGTGTAAATGATTTTCATTTAACTTCATGTATCATAAACGCTATTAAGGTTCGTCGCCCATTGTTTGACCATACAATTCCAACATCAGAAAGGTCTCAATCAATTAAAAACAAACTATGGATTGAAGTGTATAAGGAACTAAAAGGTGAGGATCTACAATAGAATTTTAATTTATCTTTATAAAAATTAAATAAATGTATGTCACTCAAAACATTCACATATGATATACTCTTTATATTAGACAATTTATTATATAAAATACTGTTAATAACAAGTTTATGTTTTTTTAATTTTAAAGGTCAGGTTTCTGTTAGTAAATTAAAAAAAACATGGTCATACCTTAGAGAAAAATATGTACATGAAAGACAAATACTGAAAAAAGGAGGTACAAAATCAAAATGGTTACGTTATGTTGAACTGTCATTCCTGGAAAAAATTGAAACAAAATGTCGTAACAAAAAGTAGCTATTCTCTTTCTTAAAACCTATAAATAATAACTAATATTTTTAAATTTTTAATCAAAATATCTAGAACTGCAAAAAATTTAGATTTAAATTTAGACAAGTATTCTGAAGACTCTACTCAAAATTTAACTACTGCTAAAAATAAAATGAGAAAAGAAAGTATGCAAATTTGAATTCGTTTGTTTTGAATATTTATTTTGTATTGCTATGTGTGTTATAACACCTACTTGTGATATTTTTATTTTTCAGTATGCCAAATGTATTATTAATAATATGTTCATATATAAATTAGAATTAAATTTCAGTTTTATTCTAGTATCTATATGGTAGAATATCAATATCACACAATATGTAAACAGTGTATTATTGCATGTTTTAAAAATTTAAATATTACTTTAAAGATGTATAAAGTAAAATAATAACAATTTTATCTCCCTAGAAAATGACAATAACCTCCAAAGAAACTTGCTAAATGAGCATACAATAGCTGCAAGACAAACAGAACTAATTGAAGAACCAAATGATTCTGACGTTGCTTTTGGAAAATACTTGGTAGCATTAATGAAAGATTTACCAATCAAAAAAAGAAAAATATTACAATGTCAGTTTATAGAATCTGTTATAATTGCTCAGGATCTATAGCGAAGCACTTTCATCAAAACTTTTATCACATAATGTGTACAGACTCGTATATAATATCGTTATAAAAGATTATTTTTATTTGTAAATATTTGTTAAGCTTATTTACATTAAAAATAAATAATGTCTTAAGTTTATATTTTACATTGTTTTGTTATAGTTGTGTTTTCAACACTTATAAAAATACACAATTTTATGATTTCACCTGAAGTTAAATATATACTCTGTTCAGAATGAGATCGTACCTCGGCGGTCAACTTTTGAATGTAATCTTCAAACGCCTATCTATAAAAAAAGAAAGTGCAGAATATTTTGTATTTTCATTATTTCAAATTTCTAAAGAACAACGTATTACGAGAACCTCGCAATTCATTTTCAATCTTTTTTAATTAAAAAAAAACACTTTATCAACATAAATTGAAAAAAAGTAAAACATTTAATAAGTTTATAAATAATTTAAGATTATTTTGAAAAGTACTAGGCATTTTAAAATTACATTCAATTTACTACCATAAACTCAGTAATTATGGACCATATTTTTTGTAACAGACAAAATTGTTAAAAATAATGATTATAGGTACCTTTACCAAAAAAATTAGGTTACCTATTAATAGGTGTTGCCTGAACTCTGATGATAGTTATAATAATAAATAAATAAGGATAATATATGCTTATACCTGCATACATTTTTGTCATAACAGGATCACCAGACATCATAGAACGGCCTTCTCCTGATCAAAAACGTTTACAAGTTGCAAACTGAGCTCAAGGGGTAGGTGCCCTATGTGTTTTTACTAAATTTAGAAAAAAAAAGACATGGAAAAAAACACCTAATAAAAAAGACACATATAAAGAATCCAACTCTGAACTCTTTTATTTATAAAAATTAATTATGTTAAGTTTTGACAGTTATATTTTTATTTATTATTATAATATAAACGCCGAACGGCTTTTACAATTGGTAAAATGTATAAAGTGAATAATATAATGTAAATAAGTGAATACATATTAAATACATTTTATAACAGTATGGATTAACTATAAACTTAAACTAGATAACAACAAAAGAAAACCTAACAAAATATATAGAATAACAGTGGAAACGTATATTAGTTCATATAGTTATAAATTATAATAATAGTATTTTATATTAAAAACCCAGAATAAAGGGTATATACTATATATTATTATATAATATGAACTAAATGAAGGAAAAAAGCCATGAAAAATAAGACAAAAAAAACCAACCTTTTTATTTATAGAAATTACCTAATTATATTAAGTTTTGACAGTTATATTATTAATTCTATAGTATTTTATTTTTGAAATCCAGAATAAAGGGTGTTTAATATGAACTAACTACTACTGAAAAATGCTATTAGTATTTAGTAATGAATGACTAAAAAAGTGTCAAAAAGACAGTAGCATACACAATAAGGTTTTATTGACTTGTTTTTGATTTATTTTATTTGAAACTTCTGAATAACCTTGTACTACATAGTGGCATAGTACAATAGTACATACTATTACCATTTTAGTTAGTAATATAATAGACGCAAATACACATCGAAAATAAATAAAATTCTAATTATTACACAATAAAAATTAAAAATGTTGTACACGTATATGATAAATTATTTTTACGTTTTAATAACAGTATGACCATCTGTGTTCAAAAATAAAACTAAAATTTACCGTGGCTTTTTTTTCCGATTGCCGTTTTCACCATGCATTATATAAGTAGTTCATCGATATAACAAAATATAATGCTGATTCATACATAATCAGCTTCATAATGTCGACACACTATACCACGTGTGCCATTTGTGATGTCACCGTTTTTAGTTTGTTTATTAATTATTGTCATTATATGCTAAATTGCAGTACTACATTGCATGTTATATTACAACGGTCCTTTTTGAATTCAATATTTTATTAATTAAAAACAGGTATACAACAAAAGATGAAATATAATATTAGCAAAGAAAATATTATACGCGGAAGCCCAATTTGTTCATGATTTTATTTTTCTTGTTTTCCTTCAACATTTTGAGCCGGCCTGTGAAAATATATTGTGTGGTCTTAAACATGTGCAATGCATTCGACAAAATATAATATGGTTTATAGGCTATCGCAATCCATATTTGAAATGTCACTCAATAAACGACAAGTTAGTTGAACTATCTACCTAACATACAATACTATGGATACGTATCTAACACGTCTATTTTAATCATAACATAGGGATCAATCGCCCTTCTTGCGCGTGCGCTAAGTAAAAAGTACACAAACTTTACAGAATGTTAGTTTTTAGATTTTGAGCGGCGCGAGAAATGTATTAATTTTACAATGATGTGTGTTATTATTTTTTTTTCTATCTATATACACGACAAGTTGTCGAAATAATGATTAAATTTTCTTCGTCAATATCTTTTCTGGTGAGAAAGTTAATCTAGTTGGTATACTTTGGAGTTTGAAGAGGTCATTTTTGAAAATCACCAATAGATTTTAAACGCGCCGGAAAAATCCAAAAAATAAATTAACGTAAAACGGATTTATTTCACATTTATTTCACTATTTCACAGTAATCACAAATCAAGCATAATATTATATTGTAACCATATAGGTACTTTGCAGACCATAATTAAGCATTTTTCATTTTCATTGTTTGAAATAATATTTTTACAACGTAAAATAAATTGTTATGTTTAGGTCATGTATCTATAAGTATCAAATAGATGTATAACAATGTTACGCACTATGTCATTTGGAATTACTGTCCCCCCCCCTCGAATCTTCTCAGAGAAGCCCAGCAATGCCAGCATTCATATTATAATATTATGTATATGAAGGGGCCTGCTCGTGACTATTTAATAAGGGGCAACATTTAGGCAATTTGTAAGCTCGTCGCCGCCGCCCGGTACCTATGTGTTAGTCGTAAATTATTATTAGAGTGCGGACTGCGGGCCGCAGGAGATGATACGCACGCGCATGCACATGTCAACGTAATCGCCAGACAGAAAAATTACAAGCGTGATTTTTTGCTCAAAACACACTTTACAGGAAAAACTCTCACACCTCGTAGATTGGTCCGATTTTCGTAATTTTTTTTTTGTTAGATAGAGGAATATTTTTTACAGGGCGCATTGGACTTCAATTTTTGATTACGTTGCTAAAAGCAAAAAATAATACAAAAACTAAAAAGTTGTAAAAATGGATTAAATTCAAACTTGTAACATAAGACTTAGAAAAATAATTTTGAAAATCCAAGTCCAATGCGCCCTGTAAGAAGTCTTCCTCTATCTAACAAAAAAAAAAATTACGGAAATCGGATCAATCTACGAGGCGTGAGAGTTTTTCCTGTAAGGCATGTTTTTGAGCAAAAAAACAGGTCGCGTGCAGGCCCCTGAATGAAATAAATAAATAAATATTGTAATAAAAATATCGTTACTTACTTTTTTTGAACGCGTCTATTGTGTGTGAGATACAGCACTGTTTGCTTGTTTGGAATTTATTTTTATCGCAACCGGGTTTAGGAGTCGTCACACACGGGTTCGATTTAAAGCATTGGCTATCGGTACATGCATATTTGAACGTTACCACCTGATCGGAACACAAGTTCTGTCTTTTTTCGGTCTGCGTAGGGCATTCGAAACACGGATGTGTGACAGGTCTTAAGGTCGTCGCGGTGTTTGTATCATACTTGAAATTAAAAAATTATCAAATCATAAAGTTTAAATCAACTGTAACATTTACTATTGTCGTGTTTACTAGGTAGTGCAGGAAAGCGGTTGGTAGGTACAGCCAAGGGCGCCCGCAGGGGGTTGCCAAAGGGGCCCATTATCCCTCCCCCCATGGGAATTTTTAACTGTATTTACTTTAATATCAAGCATATGGCACATAACCATTTTTTATTTATTTATAATAATCAACGGGCAAAAGCACTTGATCAAAATATTATAGATTACAGAATAATATACAATTATTGGCTCATGGAAACTTACAGACATAGTGATAATAACACGAACAAAACTAACAAAGAAAAAAAATGTATTATATGAAAATCTAAACAAAATAATTAAACTTTGTGTTTGAAAAATCACTAAGTCTCAGCTTTGAAGACTGAGCAAAATTAACCAAAATAAATCTAATACAGTGGAAATTTTATTGAAGTTTAAAAGAGCTCTTGAAAAAAATGAATTATTGCCACAATTTGTTTTGAATTTAGGTAGGTATATAGACCAAATCACAATTACGAGGATTTCTCCTAGGGATTCTAAATCCAATTTAATTTGAAATTTCTGAGCAGTTGATTATAGTTATTTAAAATATCATAAACATGTTATACGTTATATCCATTAAATCATGATCTGGAGAGATAATCAAAATCTATATAAAGCGTCCTGAACTCCTGAACCAAAAGAAAAGAGTCTCTAGAGATAGTAAAATAATACAAAATAATAATAATAATGCAATGTGTAAGATGTAACATAGGCCATTTTATCATAACAGTATAAAATATTTTTAGAATAAATCTGTTTTGAGCTTATTGGTAATTATAGAAAAAACTAGGTATAATCAACAGTTATGGAATTACGGAAATACAAATCATCATCAGTTATCTACATACGTATAGTATCTGAATCTAGGTTATTTGACAGTGTAAACATTGAAGTAGGTAATAAATAAACGTGTAGTTAACTATTATTATTTTTTGTTGGCGGGTATATTAGATTGTAAGTAATTTTTATTTTTCCCCGGATGGGATTTTATCACGAGGGCGAGCTTGGGTACAGCTTCACACGAACATTTTGTTGTGTTGAATTATGTGCGATTATAAAATATTAATTATTAACTATACGCTACCCTATTGACTATGAACAATAAAATATTATTATTAATTACTTTTATTTGAAAGCATTATTAAGGTATACAAAATATTGCAGAGTACAGCGGATGGCTGATAGTCGGCCAACGGCGCGGCGGTGGCGAGCTCATCAATTTTATATATTTTTTACGCGATCATCGGTCGAAACGAAAACAACTGGTTTGGAGGGCCGATAACAAAATATTATAACGAGTACCAAAAAAAAAAAAATGTTATTCCCAACTAACTATCCGTCTAAAGTTAAAAATAAATATTTTACTCAACTTATATGTAACTCTATAGTTTTGCGTAGTTATACGTTTTTAACACGAATTATTAAGCTAATAAAATTATATTATATGCAAAAATATAAATGTACTTACATAATTTCTGCCGTTTTGGTTAGTAACCAAATCAAACAAGCCAACGGTTGCAGCGTACGTCTTTCCGAATGTGAAAACGATATATATTGCCGCAAAACGAAGATTAACCATATTGGACATTATGAAAAAAAACTCATGCAACACAAAATGTATGTTATCCAAATGTATGTAAATTATTTAGGTACCTATATAGGTATCTAATGTCTTGACGAAAGACTGAATTACAATAATTAAGTATACGCCGAGTTGATATAGCAAACATAAACTTGGGAATATGTTTTGGTTTCCTCGCAACAAACTGCAATATTTAACGTTAATAAAAAAAAAAAAATTCTATTTTGTTGTAATCTATTAGAGTTCCGTAGGATTATTGATAAGGAAGAAGCAGTGCTACGATTATTATAGTCATTTTTTAACAATATTTTGTTGATGACTGTGGTTTAAGGAGGGAGATAAGTGGATTTATAAGCGACTGAAGTTCAATTATGAAGGATTATTATTAAGTTGAACAATTTTCTTGGGGTCATGCCTTGATTTTACTATGATTGTAAGTAGGTATTTTGAGTAATTTGCGACAGTGGCGTCATTTGAGGGAGAGCAGGTGAGGCCATTTTCCCTTGATTTTTATATCAAATGTTTGGACTAATAGTAGGACAGGGCTAGTGAAATGGCAGCACCACTCATAGGGGGGTGCTCACCCTTGAGCCAGAGCTCATAATCGTAAATCGTTTATATTTTTAAGAAACATACCGATAGAGAAAAATATTATTAAAAATGTAAAAATGTGACACTTAAACAGCTGATCAATATATTTTGTGTTATTATGAATTACAATTAAATAATAGGCCTAACATGAAATTGCAATCGTTTTTCACCTTTTCGGTGTTGTATTAAAATATATTTCAATTTTCTGACCTGAGTTTCTGACTTTTGAGTTCTGTTTAGATAGCTATTGATATACTTGCTGACATATGACATCTTGTAGATATTCTCTAAGAGCTTAATCGCTTATTATTTTTTTTTCTATTGTCTTTTTTTTTTTAATTACATCTTATGAATCACATTTTTTCCGAATTTCCAGAGAAAAGAGTTTTTTAGATTTTGGATGGCCTCTTTTATTTTCACTAGATATAAAGAATTTTTTTCCTATTTCTCATATAGAAAAAACGTAAGATTTGTGTGTATATGTTTCGTATGAATAAAATTATAACAATATATAATTTATATTACTAGTTTCCTCAAAATTATCATTTTAATAATAAGTGTCATTGATAATAATCAAATAATATCAATAAATTACCAATAAATAATAAGTGTAATAATTAATAATAGCATTGTAATATTTTTATAATATCATTATCATTTTATATATCGCGTCCGCCGTCCAGACGTATAAGTGGCTTTCTTCTTTCGACATAGCCTTCATCGACCGAGCGGCAAATACATGTCCAGACAATTTGTTTTTCGATTAGAATGATTTAAAAAATAATTTAAATTTATAAAAATAAGTACTGGTGCCGAGCGGCTTTTCTTTGATGTAGACCACCATTAAGCCGATTGGAAATTTTGCCTCGCCCAAAAATTGTTTACCCAAAAAAGCCACAGAAAACGGATTTGTGACATTACATTCATACACACACGGCCGTACATCATATTTAATAATAATAAATGTCATGGTATATTCACCTGGACTTATTTCATTGACTATATTTGTACACATTAACTAAAGGAATTTGGTCTACGCACCTTCAACTCTAGCATTATTCAAATTTCTTTGTGAATAATTAATTTGTTTACCCGCTAAATGTTTATTAATTATAATGCTGAATTGTTCACACGCGTTGTCGTCAACATTCAATATTCATCGGTGAACTATTAACACTTGTGAAGTTGTGACTAAGCAAGATATTTTTTGAGATATATCATTCATAAGCCCTGATCTCTCGGAGTCTTCGATCATATTTTTTTAGTCTAGGACCAAAAGGCATTATTTCCGATTTTCAGCTAGTCTTTTTGTAAGGCTTAAGTCTCCGCCTCCTAGCCAACTTTTAAATTATAATTATTAGAAATTAAACAAAATGTATGAAAATTGTATAGGTACCTAGTTGAAAAAATATGCACGATTGAAAAACGTAAAATAAACGTTAAATATTAGTTTATTGTATATTTGTATTTTAAACCATACATTTCTAAGCTATTTTAAAACAATCAGCAACACCATCAGCTTCCATATACTTACAGCACCCTTTTACCAATTTAAAAAACATCAGGTGGTTGTAAATTTGTAATTTTTTATTGGTAAATTACACTAAACAGATTTTTAATGCCCATTGGCCCAATATTATTTTTGTAATTTATTCTTAAAGATAAATTTGCGCTGAATACGATGGCGTAATTATAATTTAAATACGGTTTTTAGTTTTTTAATTGTAATTTTTTAAAGGTAATAAAGTCGAGTATGTCCCATTGTCCCTATCTAATACGGGTTATTATTATGCTCCGAGACAGCCTCGGATTTGACCGTCACGCAGACTGGCGGAGAAATTAGTGTGGAAATACGAGAGGATAATGATGTTTATAGTCAAACACTTTGTTATACCGAGCACAGTTTAACGTAAATTGAAAAAAACAAAAATAATTCAAAGTTAAATAATATATAGTTAGACTTTAAAAAATACTATAAATTAATAAATTAATAAGCATATAACAGCTGCAGGCTGTCAGAAATTATCAAAAAAATAGATAATTTCTAATAGTTAACTCAAAATTAAAAAAAATAATAATATTAATAATATTTTTTTATTTAATTAATATAAATATAAAAAAATAAAGTGAAAACTAAATCAAATCTATGTTTTAAGACATTAAGTTTTTAATTTAAACACTTGAGCTTGATATCATAGATTGTTAGTGATTCTTTAAACATAGATTAGGGTCCATAGACAAGGTTCCTCATAAGTTTACATTATATCTGTCATGATACGAATAATGTACTTATTATTATATTATGAATTATATAATTCAGCAACAGTGTCTTAAAAAAAAGAAGCTTTTAGATTCTGAGTGGAACAAGGAATGTATTGATTTTACAATGTTTTTTTTTTTTTTTGGTCTGTCATTACGTTTTAGGTAAGTGATCCGATTTTCTTCATCAGCATCTTTTCTGATAGGAAAGTGAACCTAGTGTGTACTTTATAAAATATTTCTATTTAAATTCAAGGATTAAAAATTCACCACAAGATTCTCTAAAAGTTTGTCTATCTTTCTAAACAATTTATTATGAGCGTTTGAAATTAGACATTGGATATTCACCTATAAACTACCGATTTCTCATTTAACAATTTTATTATTTTTATGTAATTCAAAAAGGAACAATCGTAGACATTTTCACCAAATGTAGAGATTATCATTTTCTACTCACCAACAAATTTTAAAAATATTTTGATCATTTTTGAGCTCATTGTATAACTAAGACATTATTGATTTTTTTAAATTTTTGTTTTATAAATAGCAATAAATTGAGGGTCAAATCGCTTGAAAATTTAATACAATGTACATTGTACAATGTCCCCGTAAGTTGTTATTTTAGCTGATTAAAAATATTAAAAATACATACGCACAATTTTTTAGGGCAATAGGGCAGTACTTATATTCAAATAAGTTTAGACATAGTTGTAAATGGTATTTTTTATATCAAAATTAAATTGTTTTTCTTACTATTTTTAAAAGTTCAGTTGGTAAGTACCAAGTTTAAATTGTTTTGAATATAATTTTTAGGTTACTTAAATTTATGTACATAATCAACCCTGCAATATACACACTCATATTTCTCAACAAATTAATTACCTAGTTTTTCTTCAGGTTTCATTGAAGAAGATTTTTTTTTTTAAATATCAAATGTAGCTTGTTGAAATTCATATTGGCTAGACATTTTTTGTATATATTTATGAAGGGTATCCATACAAGGTAAAGCCAGTATATTTTTAGAATAAAGATGTTAATATACCTTTCTGCTCTTGATACGAATCAACAGACATTCATAAATCCAATTTATAGTACAGCGACTACCTTTAATGTTTTTTTGCTGCTGAAAAATAAGCGCGAACAGCTTCCTGTTGACTTTCAGGCATCTCTATAAAAGCTTGTTCTATTGATTTTGCAGATGCTTCTGCACATTGTTGTTTTAACATGCCTACTTTATCTTGAAGTTTTGTAACCTATTTAAACACAAATTATTATAATTTTTTGTTGTTTTTTTTATACAAAACAGAGAACATAGAATTTAATACCCACTAGCTTAGTAGAAGTTCATGCTCACAATCAACTGAATTTCATGTTTTTTTTTAATACTACACAAATATATAACATACAATTTGGGATACACAGGTTTTTGTCTCACAAGCAACAATACATTAATTATAAACATAATTAAGCCATTTCAATAAAAAAAAATAAATTAGTGTTAAGTTTAATATACTGGTCAGAGTTATAAGTTCTAACCTTCAGTAATAAAAAAAACAATAAAATAGCCATAGGAGAATTATTAGTCTACTAATAGACAACATTTACAAAAAATTTGTTAACACAAACAGGTGCAAAAAAAGCGCATTATTATTTAATTTGTATTATTTTTAACTTTTTAACTATACATACTTTGTTATTAAGCCGTTTTTTTTTTGTAAAATATTCTTTATAGCAGGTTTTGTAGTTGATTTTATACTAATTTGTGTTTGGGAAACTCTTTGAGTATCCATAAGATATTTCCTTCTTTTAGCACACTCAGTACAGCGTTGGACTTGATTCAATGAAATTAAATTTATGAACTCACAACAATCATTAGATTTTGTGCTGTAAAATTTGTTTAAATAAATAATAAATTTAAATTTAAAATAAAATAAAAATATTACCAATTATCAATTACAGTTACAGGACACATTGTAAAATCATCAATTGTTTTTAGTATTTTTGTTTTATTTTCAATACACGTAATTGGTGTACATGTTATATTGATTAACTTATTATTATTAGAAATACCTAAAATAAAATGTAATTCATTACAAATGACATTAATTTAGTCTAAATGTTAAAAAACCATGCCGTAAGATTTAAATCATTGTTTGATATAATATTTTTTTTTATTAATTCATAATTTGAATTTAAATTACCTAATACCAATGACCTACGCAAACAAGTAAAAAACCATTCATCAGGTAATGCCACATTTTTTAGTATATCATGTAAATGATTAAAAGTTTCAGAAACATTTGTATTTTAAATGTTATCATTCAGAAATATTGTTTTCCCTCTACAATAGTTTTTTCTATTGGTTTCTTTCTACTTAAACACTGTGGCAAATCTGGGAAAATGGATGGAATCACATTTTTTTAAATATTATTCTATCCTTTTCTATTTTATTGATTGAACAATCAGGTCTCTTGGTTTCAAAATATCTATCAAGATAGTTTATGTCTTTCGCATACATTATCAATGCCAGGGCGCAATTCTCTATCAGCTCGTGAAATGGCTTTGGCCCATTTCTCTAGAAAAAGTATGTCATGTAACATAATGATAATATGCAGATAAAATACACCAAAGTTAAAAGTGAAAATATAACTAAAAATTTAATTATAATTTATAAGTATATAATTGTATACCTTCAATAGTAATACCTAACTATTAATTAGTAAATAAAATATGAAATATAATTACAAGTTATTACCTTGGGCGCTTTAAACAAATGTTTTGTTTAAAATTCCTTGCCATTTATTTATTTTTATTTTGGATTTGTAGCCCTCCCGACATCCAGGAACAAAACAGTTTCTGGAAATTTTATTATATAATATTAATTAATCCTCACACTATAATAGTCATTTACGACTAATACCCATATAACAAAGGTACCGGCCAACGGCGACGAGCTTACAAATTGCCTAAATATTGCTCCTTATTAAAAAGTCACAAGCAGGCAGCTTAAAAACAATTATGTCTCTTCGTCTAGAAGTTGTATATAGTTGGAAACACATAAAATCGGTCAAGTACAATTTGGTCTAAAAAAAATGTCCTATTGTAATTATTCATACGTTTCACCATTTAGATTAAAATAATAAAAAACCAATAAGTTCCCTGTGTAAAAACGACATCACTACTGTCCGACGCTCATTCTGGCGGGTGCGAGAATTCCAGACCATATTTTATTCGCTTCGGCCGGCTCGTCCTTTCTCTAATGTTCATGGGTACGATATTGACGCAAAAAATCGGGGCAGTTTGGTAGTTCGGATCGTTCAGAATTGAAGGGTGGAAATGCAAAAGGTGGTATTGCCAAAACTTCGAAAATCTAGTTAGACATCGATTCTGAATGGAAAAAATGCGGTTATATCGAATTCGCGGTCAAAATTAAACAATATCGATTATTTCTATGAGTAAAATCGATTGAAAAACATTTGTTTTTGCGATTGTTCAGTGCATAATGTGTTATTGCTAAATTTATGCCAAAACGTGTTATTGCCTATGCTATAGGCCATAGTGACCATGAACTAAGATACTATCATAGCAGCGATAACCTATAACCATCATAGACCTTATACTCTGAGTATAAGGTCCAGTGGCGCCCAACCCTATGACTAGGTGTAGCAGTCGCTACACCTTGAAAATAAGGGAATAACAATATTCAAAGAAAAATATTTGATAACAGAAAGTTCTTGGAAAAAATACTCATATATGTCACTTTTTGGTAACTTTTATGATTGAATTCAGTCATCTAATCGTTTTCTTATAAATAGCTCAAACCACTTCCAACTCTGATGATACCTATTCCTTGGTAAATTAATATTAACAGTTAGTGTAACCAAAAATAGACCATTCAATTTTGAGTTTTGGAAGGGGTGGGTGGGTAAAATTATGTCTTGCTACACCTGAAAAATATGTCTTGGGCGCCACTGATAAGGTCTATGCCTATAACCATTGATTACAGAATAGTCTATTCTATAATCAATGCTATAACCGACAAATATATTGTATAAATGCAGCAATTGCATATAATCTGCGATCAAGTAGAGTACCAATTATTGCAGTATACGTATTTTTCATACTTTTAGACCAATTGGATGTAGTAAATTACACCATAGATTAAAATATATACATTATTGTGTATTTAATCTATGATTACACATACTTCGCAATGTCTGGTTTTCATTTTTAATACATGTATGAGTGTTTGACGAACTATCTAGAATATTTAGGAAATTGGTTTCAATTTTTTTATTTTAAACAACATTAAAATGAATATATTATTTTTGAAATTCCGTGAAATAATTGCATTACGTTTGTATTCTTTTGGGCAAATCAGATTTTAATTTGAAAAAAAGATTCCTTATTAGCCTAGTCTAGTAGCTTATGAATTCAACCATTTTTTCGAAATTACAATCAAACTTCAGGAAGTATGTTTAATTTTCTACCACATTTAGTAATTTTTATTTTGTGCGAACAAAAATATATCTCAATTTCCGCGACGCATAGACATAGGCATGCGCGTACCAGAGTTAAAATCGATAACGAATTGCACACACTAATGTTCATTTACTACTTACACATTGGACGCTAGCCAAAATGTACAGTCATATAAATTGCCTAAACATTACTCCTTATAACATGCTACGCTCCAGCCACTCTACGAGGCGTGTGAGTTTAACTCGTACGTATGTTGTATAGATATTTAAATAATTAAGTAGTAAGTATGTCAGTAGTGTGGGTGCAAAGCCCCCGAGGTTCACATAATAGTATGTGTACTTATAAGTATTTTAGCCATCCCAAAAATTGAAAAATGTTTAACTAGTTTCGCCCATGCTGCTAGGCTATCGACGATGATTATAATTTATTTTTTTAATTTTGATTTTTATTGGATTCGAGTGTTGCCGCACGGGCGTAAATAATATCATTGATTATAAATACTAGCATTTATAATCAATGATCATAATAATTTTATTGTAGACAAAATTAATACCTTATCGCACTCTATCGGAAATAATTTCTGCGCAGCGTACTTTGTATTGCAGTGAACGACACAGATATATAATACAAATGTTGTATTATATTATTATATAATATATCTGTGGTGAACGATCTATAGTATTTATAATCAATGATAATACCATACCTGCCGGCCACTGAGAAACATAGAGCCACATCATAACTCCGCGAGAGTGCTCTGCGAACCGCGATTGCGGTAGACAAGAATATTATAATTGACGAGCGCTTCCCCGCAGTCATGAACATTAGAGAATGTCCCTAACTTCTCTAATGTTCATGCCATGCCCGCAGTAAGGCATTTGGCTGTCTTATCATAAAACAATGTTATCGTATTGTCACCGTTAGAATTTCAAGTTGTAAAATAATCATAAATATTAAATATTAAAAAAAATATAAAGTCAAAGTACTATTATAAAGTACTTTCGCTGGGAAGGTTTCTTTTTGTCACTATTTTGTCTTAATATCAGTATATTATTTAAGCGTATAATTGTTCTAATTGTAATTGATGATATAATATAGAATTTTGAGAAAAATAAATACAATTTAAGCTGGATAATATAATTAATTAATTAATAGGTAAGAAATTAGATTAGATGAATAGGTACTACATTATTAATTTAAGTTTTTTTATTTTGATCATTCTGCAGCCAATTAGTTATATTTTTTTTAAACTATTAAAGGATTGGGTTGTTAAATTGTCTAACAATAAAATGTTAAATTATTATTTTTTTTTTTGTCCTATATTAAAGTAAATAGATTGAGTTAGTTTTCTGTGCATCTATGGTACAGTTGTTAGCTGTTAACCTATTTCATGTCTGTTTAGAGCAGACAAATATTATAGCATTATATAGCAGACATATTATTTTATATTATAAATTTATAACATTACTGAGGAGCTAGAAGAGATTACTTTTTATTTAAAAGGTATATTAATATATATAAATATATATATATGTATATTAATATATTAGGTATATTATAATGTATAGTTTTATATGTTATTTACATTTGATGAATATACATTATATGTCTTAATTTATGTGGTAGATAGTGGAGCAAATTAATAGTATACTATTACTTTATTACATATTAATTACTAGAAAAATGCAGTTGTTTTTTTTTACAAGAATGGAGTTAAAGGTCTTAATATTCTAATTATCTCTTTAAAATGTTTGATTTATAAAACAAAACTAAAACAATTATGTTTGTAACACACTCAATCATAGGTAACCATGATCAAATATTCAAATGTATTATTTATGGTGAATATTAAAATATTCATTGTTTTCACTATCAATTCCATCACAAATAGGTAGCATTTGTTTCATTTACATAGCATTTTTATGCAATCTTTGTTTTCTTGTTGAGTATAAAGGCATTTGGCCAGTCATTTTTTGGATATTAATAACAGGGTCAATATGGAGAAAACTGTAATTAAATGTCCAGATTGTGAAGCAACATTTACATTAAAAAAGAATATGTATACTCATTGCCGTAATATTCACAAAATTGAACATTTAAGCAAAAAACCAAAAATGTCTCAATGTCATATTTATGATGTAAAATTTTCAAATAAAAAGTGTTTATCTCAACACATGAAAACATTTCACAATAATTGTACAAATAAAAAACATACTAGAATAATATGTCCTGAAAACTTATTTACATCTCTTAAATTAAGAGAACACTTGTGTTTTTAACACAATATTACAGTAGAGCTGGAAGAGATAATTTTTGATAATTTAAAAGGTACATTATACTATTATAGTGACTCATTATACGTCTCATGTTATGATAGATTTCCTATTCTTTATTTTGCTATTCGTGATGGAATTGATAGCCAAAACAATGAATATGTTAATATTCACCAGACATTTGATCATGGTTACCTATGATTAGTATGATTGAGTGTATCAACATAATTGTTGTATCTTTGTTTTATAAATCACATTTTAAAGAGATAATTAGAATATTAAGACCTTTAACTCCATTCTTGTAAAAAAAACAACTTCATTTTTCTAGTAATTAATATGTAATAAAGTAATTATGTTTAATAACTCCAGTCTCCATTACAGCACTATTAATTTGCTTCACTACCTATCTACCACATACATTAGGACATATAATTGATATTCATCAAATGTAAAGAATTTATAAGACTATATATTATAATATACCAAATTAAAATATTAATATATACCTTTTAAATCAAAAGAGATCTTCTAGCTCCACAGTAATGTTCAATAATATCTTCTTCTTCTTCCGTGACTTCGGCTTTTAAGACCATGTCGTCCAACAGATTTGTCTCCAATTTTCCCTATCTAAAGCCAACTCCTTCCAATCCAATCCTGGTCTCACTTTCTTTATGTCTTCTTTGATCCTATCTTCCCAGCGTAACCTCGGCCTTCCAAGTGGACGTTTTCCTTTCGGTGCATTCTCTTGTACTGTTTTTATTAATGACCCTGTCTTTCTCCAAGAATATCCTGTCCAATTCAGTCTTCTTTTGGTGATATCTTCTTTAATGCTTGGTCTTTGATACAAATCCTGAAGTTCCTTGTTTTTACGTATTCTCCATTCACCTGTAGGTTCGTCTATGCATGGCCCATAGATGAAAATGAGGAAACTCAGTACCTTTCTTTCAAACACTAAAAGAGCATTTTCGTCTTTTTTCCTCATAGTCCAAGTTTCCGACCCATATGTCACCACTGGCTTGATAAGTGTCTGGTATATTTGGGACTTCAGATTTTTCGAGATTACTCTAGTTTTTAATAGTTTTAATAGCTTTGTCAGGCCAAAATAACATTTATTGGCAGCTTGTAATCTTGCTTTTATTTCCGTACCTATTTCATTCTGCCGTGTAATTAGTGTGCCGAGGTATTTGAACTGCTGCACTCTTTTGAATTTGTAGTTTTCGACTTTTAGGACCTCGTTACAGTTAAATAATATATAAATATATAATATTATACTATTTTTTTTTATATTTACATTTTACAATTTGAAATTATGATAACGCTCTTTCACGATAAGCCAGCCAAATGCCTTACTGCGGGGAAGCGCTCGTTATAATTGTGCATTTGTGCCTCGTCCTGTGGTGATAACGCACCGTATCACCACAAACATTATAGATAGTACTACTATCTACAACTGATGGTAGAAACACAACATGATTGAATAGGAGCCCATGCAACAGACGTCATCGCCGCAGCCCGGCCCGGCGAGCTCAGTCCTCGTGAGCAGCTGTACACTCGTCGCCAGAAAATTACGGCGGCACTCGTCTCATCCGGCCAGGCTCCTGGTACGTAATACGAACACAAACAGTCGATCGACAGCATTCTGTCTCACATTCGGCGGGGTAGGCTCATCTCTACCCTTATATATAATATAATATACCCTAATAAACCCTATAAATTTTTCATCAAAACGACCTTAGCGACTGACGAAAATTAAAGTACTTATAGTGGTTCAATTTAAAAAATGTAAAGATGTTTGAATTGGTCAACAAGTCTACTTTGCATCGGTCGCAGTGTATTTCTTATATTTTTTAATATATTCAATATTAAAAATTGACAAATTTATAAAATGTAAAATATTTATTCGGAAATAAATTATATTTGCTTAAATTGAAAAAGTGCTCAGACCGATGCAGAGTAAACTTGTTTACCTACTCAAACATCTTTACATTTTTTAAATCAAACCACTAGAAGCACATTAATTTTTGTCAGTGCGGCGTCTATTTCACGTCCATAAATTGGTTTTTAACATTTTGATCTCATGACTAAATACCATGTGCATGTGCGTGCGTGTAATATATTTAGCCGACCACGACATAAGAATTGTTTTCGTTATCACTATTTCTACGAATGATTATCAATACGTATTATTGACAAAAATACTAAATAGGTACCAGATTATGGATTATATTATGAACGTAAACATTTTATCAATGAACAATATTTTGTTTTACTATACGATCGTTGTCCCGACTTCCCGAGTATACGGAAGTGTTGTAATTTTCAGTTGTTCTTAGCAAGTTTTTTGAGTGATTATACTGTATTTAATATTAAAAATGAACAGAAAAAATTATCTTGGTAAAAAGTTCAGGCCATATTTAAGTAAAAAAAAAAACAATAAATGCAATATATTAGCGTTGAGAAAAGAAAATTAATTGTGAATAATATTGTAAATTCAATTCCAGAATTTGTAAATCATCAGAAAATTTAGAAATCAAAAAACAAAGCCGGGGGCCAAGTTCACGCAGATTAAATAAATTAAATTAAATAAATATATTTTTTTATTTTAGATTCTGAGCGGAGCAAGTTATGATTGATTGTACAATGATATGTGTTTTTTTTTCTAAAATGTTTCTATGTAAATCTAAGATTTGAAAATTTAACACAAGATTCTCTATACGTTTTTCTACCTTTCTAAAAAAGAAAAAGTTTTTCGGAAACTCAAACTAATTTTTATGAGTGTTTGAAATTAGACATTGGATATTCACCTGTTTTTTCCGGGAAATATTTTCTTATTTTGATGTAATTCAAAAAGGAAGTACCGCAATCATTTGAAAATTTCAGAAAATGTTCAGATTACTAATTCTTATACAGTTATACCTACACCAAAAAAATAAAAGCTAAAGTAGGCTAATTAGTTTGGTTTTTTCTTTAAATATCGATAAAATAAATTTCGTTGGGTCAAATTTCTTGAAAATGTAATACAAGATTCTTCATAAGTTGTTTAAATAATAGAACAAAAATAATAAAAATACATAGTGCCAATTTTTTTTTATAAGCATTTAAACTTCAAATTTTGACCGAAATTCATCATCGAACATTTGCAAATTGTTTTGTAGTTAAAATTTATAAAATGTACAGGTCTTATAAATAAGGATTGAAAATTTAAAGTAAGGTTTTACGTATGTAGCTATTATAGTGTAACCAAAAAAAAAAAATAATAATATAATTATAATTTTTTGTAGACATTTTAGTTTAAAATGTGGACATCAAAATATCGAACATTTGCAAAATGTTTTGTGGTTGAAAATTCATAAAAATTGTTTTATTCATATTTAAGGTTTGAAATTTAACACTAGATTTTAAAAAAGTTTTTCTTATGACAACTGTAAAAAAAATTCGATAGGAAAACAGTCAAAAAATGTATAAGGGTTTAAACTTAAAATTCTTACAAAATCAAGAAAATATACATACTAATTTGTAGTGAAAAATGTATAACATTTTGAGAATTTATACCTAAGGTTTAAAAATGTAATACAAGGTTCCTCATAACCCATTTTGTAAGTGGTAGTTTAAAAAAAAGTGAAGTCTAATGGTTTTTTATAAGCATCTAAAGTTGAAATTTCGAAAAAAATACGCATAAATCACGAAATTTTGCAATTTTTTTTTGATTAGTTAATTCATAAAAAATGTTCTATTCAAATCTAAGATTTAAAAATTCAACAAAAGGACCTCAATTTGCCTATACTCAGCTCCCTAAAAACGATGGGTACCCAATACGAGTTTATTATCATCATTATTTTAAGCAATGCAGTTGGCAAACCAACACTGGTTCGTGTCTGGGGTAGACTGACGGTTTTAGTTCGTAACCTCTTAGTTCATTATATTGGATGTAGAGTGACTATTTTAATATAATTTACGTAGACCGTACACGGACGTAATTTAAAAATAATATATATTTTCATGGTGTATAAAATATAGACTTATTTCTTCCACGACTGCCTCTAAATATCACCATCTCTCTCACACGATTTCGGCGACCAGATGACACGATTGACTGGTGGTGAGGAAAGCGCAGTTCATATATTGTTATCAGGTCTATGAGAATAAGAGCGGTACCGGGCGGCCGACTCGTGGAAGCGGCGTAACGTCAATGTGAATTGATATCACGGTTGTAGATATAATATTAAATATATAATATATAAATAATAATATCAATTATATATAAATAGTTATATATATATATATATATATAAACTATATATAAATAATAATATTATATTCTAATATCTACAACCGTGATTAATATCAAATAATTATCAATCCACCCAGACTTAATGATATGCGACTTATCAGTTATCATGTCCTCGATCTGCACATAGATAATAAAGAATAGATAGGCCACTCCTATGCTTATAACATTAGGCGCCTCGTTCCTAAAGAGCAGATATCTTCTGTCTCACAAAGGTGCCTGTTATCCATAGACCTTATCCTAACCTTATAGTCTCTGAGTATAAGGTCTATGCTGTTATCTCAACTTTTGTTATCACTTATTGAAAATCTACCATCTTAGTCCGCCAATTTTAAAATTCAAATTTCAAGTGTTGAGTACAGACTAATTTTATTATTATAAACCCATATATAAGTATATTACCCACAACAACTGGCTATATCTTGTGTGATTTGTTTATATAATTGAGTTCTAAATTATAAATTTTGTGCAAAATGGTTCATCGGTGTGTTGTTTGTGGAACTAATGATAAAGATGAAAAAACATTATCTTTCCACTTGTAAGTATTTTTTAACTTACACATCTTATGTGTATAACCCTTTATTTAATTGAAAAAAAATTTTTTCTTATACTTTTCCAAAAAATGATTTGAAAAGAAATATGTGGATGGAAAGTCTTGAATTGAAAACTGTTTTAAATTGGCATCGTGTGTGTTCAAAGCATTTTAAGCCACAGTGTTTTAAAAATACTACTGGCCTTAAAAGGACACTCTGGCCTAATGCTATTCCTTCTTTAGACCAAGGAACTGAGGTGGTTATTGTAAATCTGCATGACAAAGAAGAACTCGAAAATGACAATTTCCTTCAAAAGTAACAATACAATAACTTATTCAATATATAGTCCTAAACCTTTGAATGTTTTATGCATAGTTCAATAAATGATTCAACTAAAATACTTTCACCTAGTTGTAGTGCAAGTACAAATGAGTTACCTACTTGTAGCCCAATTGGAAGTCCATTAGGCAGAAGGTAACATTAAAATAATTGAAATTTATAACATTGTCGTTTGGCGTATAAATTGAATGCATATGAAGGTGTTTTTCTTAGGTATTATAAAATACAATTTCAAACTATAAGTTAACCTGACTGATAATATTATATTATAGATTAGTATAATTAAATCAATATATTTATTAATATTTTGTATAGTAGAAATAATTTAGACATAAAATCTCTCTTGTGTAAAGAATGAAAAATATGCACAATTATTAACCTCCCATGTCTTAAACAAACATCTTATATGATGTGTTTCAGAATAAAATATTATCAAAACCTCATATGTGTAAAAATCACTGAACATCCCTTTTGAATGAAACAATGTAATAATAATAAGGGTCCAACTTCATTTTTAAACATATTTTACACAATTTAAATATTTTTTGAAATTTTTATATCCCATACTTTTTTTAAACAACTAAAACGTTTTTCCAGAAAAACTTGGTTTTTTTTACATAGGAGGTTTTTCACGCCAAGCAACAATATCTTATTTGAAATTTATAATTTGGGTCAGATTAAAATAGTTTTTCAATATTTATAAGTTTATTTTAATTTCAGTCTGTCAGATTGTTCATTAATTGAAACACCAAAAAAAAAAAAAAATTTAGAATAGCACTCGATTTGGTGATTTATCTGTTGGTAGTTTTTTAACACCAAGAAGGGCAGCTAGAAATTTAAAAACAGTGAAATCTACTGTTTTAAACCTTCGTTACAAAAACAAATTGTTAACTCAGAAAAACCAAAGGTTGAATAAAATAGTTTATTCACTAAATGGTATTCTTGGGGAATTAAAAAAAAAATTTAATCTCAGATACTGCTGCAGATAACTTGAAGGTACCAAATGTGTAATGTGTATTGTGTGTATTATATATTAATATTATTGTAATAATCTATTATTTTTTACTAACATAATTGTAAACTAATATACTATATTATAATGGTTGTTTTTTTGCATATTGTATGTATGTATTTTATGTTTGTATTAATAGATAATTGGTAATAGTTTGGTATTGTATGTTATATATTTATGTATTATTTGAATGCATGTCTATGTTAGTTTTAGCATTATATTAATATGTTAAATGTTTAATATTAATTGATTAAAACTAATATTTCCATACAACTATTGACTTGGAGGTGATCAAATCTTTTTAGTTATAATAATAATATTGTTTAGTTGGTATATTGTTTTAGTTCAATAAATATAAATTAATAACTGTTTCAATGTTTAATTTATATTTTAGGCTTTGGGTTCTGATGTTTTGGAAAGGTTGGTCAAAAATGGACTAGCAGGTAAAAAACAGTCTTTTTCAAGTGAATTAAAACAGTTTTCAGGAACTTTACAGTATTATTCGCCAAAGGCATACACATATGTCAGAAAAGTTTTTAATAATCTTCTTCCCGGTCCTCGTACATTGCGTAGATGGTACATGGTAGTAGACGGAAATCCTGGGTTTACAGCAGAGGCTTTTGAAGCAATTTCTAAACAAGCAAAAGAAAATACCATTTGTTGTAATTTAGTTATCGATGAGATGTGTATAAGACAACACACGGAGATGGATAGTCAAAAAAAAATGTATGGTTTTATTAATATGGGAGCAGAATATGCATATGACAATGACAATATACCACTTGCTAAAAATGCTTTGGTATTTCTCGTAGTTGGTATCAATGGATATTGGAAAATGCCTATAGCATATTTTTTAATTGATGGGTTAAATGATAAGGAACGTGCAAATTTATTGATGAAAGCTATTGATTTGTTAAATGAAACTGGTGTGAAGTTGTGCTTTATTACTTTTGATGGTGCCTCGGTCAATACAAAAATGTGTACAGAGTTAGGTGTACATTTTGATATAAACCATCCTCAAGCATATATAGTTGATAATAGAAAAGAAAAAGTATATGCTTTCTATGATCCTGCACATATGCTAAAATTAATTCGAAATGCTTGGAATAATAAAACAATTATATTAAATTCAAAAGGTGAAGAAATAAATTGGAGGTATATTGAACAACTATATCAAATTGAACAAGAAGAAGGGCTACGTCTTGGAATGAATCTTACCAAAAGACATGTGAATTTTCATAGTGAAGTGATGAATGTCAGAGGTTGGCTGCCCAAACCTTAAGCGATAGTGTGGCAGATGCATTAAACTATTTAGCAAAAAGTAATGATAGATTTATAAAAGCCGGTCCAACATCAGAATTCATAAAATATATTAACAACTCATTTGATATCCTTAATAGCAGATCCAAGTTTTCAAAAAAGCCTTATAGTAAAGAGATATCAGATGAAACCATTAATCAATTTACTAATTTCATGAACAGCTTTATACAATACATTAAAGGTTTGAAATTCCAAAATGGTGTTAAAGTAATAAAATCCAATAGAAAAACTGGTTTGGTCGGGATGATATTATCACTACAAAATGCTATTCAAATGTTTCATGATTTGCATTCAAAAGGAAATATAAATTACTTACTCACTTATAAGATTAGCCAGGACCACATTGAGACTACATTCAGTGCAATTAGAAGCAGATTAGGGTACAATAATAATCCAACTTGAAGACAATTTAAAGCAGCATATAAACGAATATTGGTTCATAATAAAATTGTTGGATCTCAATTTGGTAACTGCACTTTATTAGATAATACTAAAAATTTAACAGTTGATTCTTCTGCAAAAGAAAAAGAATTAGTATTTAAATTAAATGATACCTGGATACCAAATAGCCATATTTTGGATCATGGCTATTTTTTTGATTCATACATTAATATCACAAAATTTGTAGAAGACACTTCAGCATATATTGCAGGATTTGTTGTGAAAAAAATGTTAAAACTAATTACATGTTCTACTTGCCAAGCTTCACTGACAACAAATTCAAATAATTATAACTCTTTAATTAGTATCAAAAATCGTGGAGGTTTAATTTTTCCAAGTAATAATGTTGTAAAAGTCTGTCAAGAAACCGAGAGAATTATTAGAAGTCATCCAGTAACATATTTTAATAACGTTAAAAATAAGCTTTATCTATTTACCAAAGTTAAAATGAATTTGTATAAAAGTAATACAAATTTGTTTTCCCAGTGCCGTGACCAAGAATCATTTTTGGATTCACACCAGGATCAACTAATTAAATTGGTTGCCTTAAAATACTTAGATATTCGTTTATTTCACGAAATCAGGAAAATTAATGATCGAAACATTAAGTTTAACCGTTCAAGAGCAAAATTAACAAAAATGATTTTTTTTCATCATTTTTATTTTTTATTATAATTTCATATACTTATATATATATTATCTATAATATTGCACTTAATATAATATATAATTTAACACCTGAAAACTATATAAATTAAATTTAAATCATTGAATTGTATGTACTCACTGTATCCACATCCTACAAAAAATATTAGGTATCTATGATTTTAGAAAGAAATACAAAATATCATAGAAAAAAAATCATGGAGCATAAAAAAAAAGCACCTACATTCAAATTGTTTGAGAACGTGTGATAAGGGTGAGTGGCCTATCCATTCTTTATTATCTATATTCTATGGATCTGCACCGTACATTTTTCATTGTCGAATATTCGGCCAAATTCCAAAATATTTGTCGTGTAGGTACTCGAGAGTTGAGATTCGTAGTATAGTATAGTCATTAATTTAAACTGTCTAATCTGAATTTTGATAGTTTAATTTTTGTTAATATAGATTGCGGTTTCTTAGCCAAGTTTCGTCGGTTATCGTTTGAACAATGACTTACCCATACGACGCTAGAATACGATATTCGTTAATAAACGACAAATGCGAAGGTCGCTTTATGAGGTATGAGCGTTAAATATATAAAATAATATGTTATTATGGCGTCGGTTCGTGTTTGAATAATGGTTGACATTTATTTATTTAAGGCACGTAATCATACCAGAAATCATGATCGACAAAGTACCTACAAAACGTAAAATGACTGAAGCTGAGTGGAGAAGTCTTGGCATTGATATGGAAAGCGACTGGGAACATTTCCTGAGACCGTGTGGAACACCAGAACATTTGTTAGGTATGTATAATTTGATAATAATAAGACTATATAATACTAATTTCTTCTTTTCAAAAAAAGATTCAGAACTGTAAATGCTAGATAATTATTAAAAACAAATTAAATTATAATTGTTTATGCTTTTCAGAAAATTAAAAATTTAAATTAAAATATGCGTCTAATAAGCGTTTAAAATGATTAACAAATATGTTCTTAATTGAATTCTTGATGATTAAATGAACTTGAGAACTTAAGTACAATTTAAAATTGATTAATTTATATTGCTTAAAGCAGTGGGTATTTTGTTTTAAAACATCAAGTTCACAATAAAACAATTTATTTATATTCATGTTAAAAACAACATTTATTTTTGAAATACCATTAAAAGAATTAATTTCCTACCAACCTTTTTCAATAACCCAGGGATCAAACAAAAAAATACTTTTCCTTTAAATTGTTGATGAAACATGCTTAAATATGTGATTTAACTTTCTACCTTTTTTCTTTCTTTCTTTGTGAAACAATTCGTTGACATTTCTTACGCTTGTTAAACTGCATACACATCCAAACAATTCAAATTCACGCAAACTAAACAATAATTATAACAAATATTGAATTAAAATACTTAACATGTTTATTTAAATATTTTATAGACCTTTTTACCATATTATTAATGTTAGCATGTATTTTAATTTTTAACATCAAAATTTATTTAATTAAACATTTTATATTCTCTTATTATTTTATTTCAGAAACTTGTCACAAGAGGATGGTGTTCTTTGAAAAATTGAAAGATGAATCTGATTCTAATACATGACTTGTACATTTATTATAATTAAAAATATTTTATATTTTCTACAAGATTGTATTTAAATAAACCTTTTAAGGTATCTATTTTAAACAGAACTCTAAATGTATTGGTTTTGTGTGTTTTGTTGATAAAATTACTTATCATTCCTTTTTTCTGACAAAATGTGTATACAATATTTTATTTTACATTGATTTTCATGTTATTATGACTGAAAATTTACAACCAACAAATTTACTTCTGAGTTCATTATGCAATGTGTTTCTTTTTATGCATCACACTTCATACTATTATTTATTGATTATTTTTATAAAGGAAGATGTACACAGTTCTTCATTCAATATTAAACATATAACTGCAATATAAGTGAGGGGAAAATGTACTACAGCCGTGGACATGACAATTGGCCAGTGACCGTTACCATACCGGGAATATTGCCTACACCGCACCTGTAGGTTCTCAACACGTACTTAAGTCTAATAACCCCTACCACGATTTAACCATCAGAAGTGCGTCAGTCACCGGCCTATTTTCATGTCCCCTATTATAGGTTCTCTAAATCCAAAATCTTATTACACTTGTCTAAACAACAGAAGTGTCATAAATATCAGTAAAACTTGCTTCTGTTTATTATGACCATTGCATTCCTATTTAACTAAAAACTGGAACTGGAATTACATTTTAATTATGTATACTTAAGCTTGCAAACAGTTTTTCGTTTTTTATTTTGCTCTTGAGTAAAATAGTTTTACTCATAATTTATAAGGATTTAACCAAAAAAATAATTTTAATGTATTGAAATGTAGTTGATGAACCAATGGCACACAGCGAACTGGACAGAAAAATATTCATGTGTACAAAAGTCCTTGCACTAATAATAAAAACAAAATACAGTTTATATTTTAATAAATACATACTTTAAAATGACTACAAACAAAATGTGTACTGGCTTAAGTACTCACAAAGACAATGTACAAACATCATGATATATATACCAATAAAAGATTGGTTGGTTCAACAAATAAAATATGAATCCAAATAAATAAATTGGTATTGTATTGAAATCACTAAAATATGATTTTACTAAAAACAAAATAATAGATTCGACATTATGCAATAAAACATTTAGCGCAGCCCTCGTTACTTTTAGTTTGTGTGTATTAGAGGGCAAGTAATATACTTGTAACGAGTACCAGTCGTCGAATGAAAATAGGATGTTTAATAATTTCAAGTGGTGTAAGTGATTAATGTTTATTGACAAAATATTGTAAGTGTTTAAGAGAAAAACAACCAAATTACCATAGATTGTAGTAGTGAGTAAGGTTTAGTTACATGCTTTGAAGATCCACGGTTGGATAGTCCCTGTCAGCAGGCTCTATTCGTTGAAAAGCCGGTCTAATTATTCTCTGCAAAACTGGGCAGTAACTAGTCAAACAAATAATAAATTACTTTTTTTGATAACTTTTAATTATTTAAAAAAAAAATATCTTAAACTAATCTCAGTTATTTTGTTAAAATCAAAGTCATTTCCACAATATTTTTGTATAAAGTACTGTGGATGTTGTTGGCATTTAATTTTCGACACAAACTACAGTACCTACATCAAAGTACATTTTGGTGTGTACTTGATCCACATGAATAATATATGATTTATACAATACTATTAATTCAATTATTTAGTATTATGGGACAGTCTTCAAAAATAAGTACGTCTGGTGGTCAGCGGTCATCGCATAATAATAATAGTACCTAATATAATATTACCGTTGACATCGTGAATTCTGTAATCGAAATTTTCGTCTGACGTTTTTAAAATCAAAGAAATGTTACGGCTCTTACAAAACCTAATGGGTTGACTGACTTGTTTGTAAAAAAACACAATTTACAAGCGAATAAAAATAATACGTCCGTCGATAACATTATCACTACTTCGGAAACCAACAACAACGGTAATCGGCAACCGCGAGGGTCTCGTACTACTGTACTAGCGCCGCCGCCCCGTTTATTGAAAAAAAAATCGTCTCAGATTATTATTACTATTATTATTCGTACGGCGATCGTAAACCACGCCCAAAATCGATACCGTGGTAACCAGGGTCCCATGCTACGGACCGTCACCGTCGTCCACGTCGAGGCGGCCGGCAAAATCGTTACCGGGAAACCTGTCGACGGTGCCGCCGAAAACATTGCGGCGGCAGCGGCCGGCGCGGCGCTAGAGAGGCAGGCCACGTCTCGTGCACTCTTTACGGCTGCAAGAGAAGCGGCTCTGCAGGTGTCTTTTATGGGTCCCGAGTAGGTACCTAACGCGACGGAAAATGATGAGCTGATCATTTTACATTTCTTCATGAGTTTTGCTGTATCGGCACCTTCCTGATGACATTTGACGGAAAAAAAATTGTAAAATGTCGACATTTCAAATGCACATAAATAATAGGAAAATATGCTTTTTTTTTAACTAATAATGATTTCGAATTACAAAAGTTTATAAACTAAAATTGTTGCTGTATTTTTGATGTTTTGAACATAGACACATATCTGTTGGAAAAATATACTTATTAGTTATTATATATTCTAAAAAACCTATTATTGTATTACATTTTTGACTAAAGCCCGAATTCCATGTTTAAATCTAGCAGATTTGATTTTTAATAAATTGAGGAATAATGTTCTGGAGCTGTTCATAAAAATTCACATTGAGAAATTTAAAACAATAATTAGTAGTTTATACAAATATTTACTGCACATTACAATACAAAGCTCATATTATATGAACTTAGTGTACGTGTACCCAACTTTGATAAATTATTTTAATTTTAGATTCTGAGCGGATCGATAAAAATGCTTATAAATTCAGTATAATTTTCAAAAGCGTCGGGAAAAACAAAACAAAAAAGGTTGACAATTTTTTGGGTACCTACCACTTTGCTGTACAGCAGGTCAGCAGGTGTCATGCGGGTGTTTTATTAAAAAATATATAACTTAAAATGTCTGTTTTTTATTTGATAAATCAAAATTTATTACAACCATTGTTAGGTACACGGAATAAACACAGGATACGCAAATAATAACAATTTTCCCATAAAAGAATCTAAAAAAAGATCGTCGGCAAGTGAGTACCGCTCTGTTGTTCATTTGGTATTTGAGTGTCATGTGGGTAACTGTAAATTATAATAAATGTGTTAAATTTGAATGGTATAAAACCATTGTATACAAAAATCCATTTTGAGAGAATACGGTCTGTCATTCTTAGCTATAAAAACTGAACATTTTATAAATTATTAACTACAAAACAATTTGCAAATGTTCGATGATGAATTTTGGTCAACATTTGAAGTTTAAATACTTATAGCCCAAAGATTGATTATGCCTGTAAATAGTTCAAAAAAATTCAAAATATATTGAAAATATTATTGTGTATAGAAATTGCTTATGTATATAAACATCTTGTGACCATTTCATGTATGTATTGTTATTATTTTTGGTGTTACTGTTACATCAAAAAACAAAATCGATTTTGTCAAAAATTGGCTTCGCGTAAAAATGCCTGTTTTCCCTTAATTCTTTTGTTTTTTTCCCGACGCGTATGAAAACCATTGGGAATTTTTTACTTTTAACACCCCAAACTCCAAAGTATCAACTAGATTCACTTTCCTACCGGAAAACATGCCGGTGAAGAAAATCTGATCACTTTTACTGCCCTAAAACGTGACGATATAGACATACCAAAAAAAAAACACACTTCATTGTAAAATCAATACATTTCTCGCTCCGCTCAGAATCTAAAATGTAATACATTATTGTAATGAGTTACCAACCTACCTATTTAGTATAGCATTATTGGACTTTAGTTAAATGTTATAAATCTAAAACGTTTTAACTTTAAAAAACTACGAATGCAAAAGTTGTATAAAATATGATTTAATAAATAACGAACTAAATAGGTCCTGTGTGACCGCGTTGGATATCGAATGACACATGCAATACAAAAAATCTTTCGCATCATTTTCGATCAAACGTTCCACCAGCGTTGTACGGGACACCTCAAACGTTTTACGGTCCAAAAAACACATAATACGATAGGGACCATAGGGACAAAAAGTTTCTCAATACCGATATACTCAACAATTGTAAAAGGGATAGTACGTTTCAGACCAAATATAAGGTCTGTTAAAAAACGATATCTTTGCAGAGTCACTATACAGAAAAGTATCGAGTACATCCAGGCACAGATTCAAGGAGGGGGGGCTATGGGGGCTGAAGCCACTCCCCTTAAGGAAAAAAAGTAAATTACATACAACCTATTTGTTGCCGTCACATCCAAAATAGATAGACGCGCCTACGAGTGTCCGGCCGTTTCAAAGGTCGCGTTGTCGCCGTCATGGCTAACGAGATACGAACGGTCGGCGGCGGTGTTATAAGCCGAGAAAACCTATGGGCCCTTTACTACAGACGTTGGCCCCGGGGACTTGGCCCCCCCCTTAATCCGGGCTTGGACGTCAAACATGTGACTATCCAAATTCTATTTAACACATTATCACAGAATGTAGAGACACACAACCTAACCTAAGAGGCCCGGCAAAAAATCGACATACCCGAGCACCTTCATGAAGTATTTGGCCCCGACGAAGACACAATTTAAAATTGTTTATTATTTATGAAACATATTAATTTGTATTTTGTACAATTTAGTTTAAGTAATTTAAGTAGTAAACAAGTAAATAATCCTGTTATCAAGACTCCAACTAAATACAAAAAAAAATATTTCTTAAATATATCTTTTGCTTCAATTTTGTTATTACATTTCTTAAATAATAAAATTAAGGGTAATACCTACCATTCCATGTATGATTACTTTCAATAATTTAAGGATTAAATTGAATTTTATGTTAACTCATAAGTCATAATACCTTGACAAAAATGTACACCATTAATTAAGATTTCTTATTTAAAAATTGATAATGTTTAATTTTTTTTTTATTACTTACATACTTTACTTTTACTTAATAATTAATAAACTAACTTTAACATTATTATATTTATTCATTTTCTTAGATTTTTTTTAGTTATTTATTTATTTATTTTTTAAATACCTTTACATTTGCAATTTAATATTTATTAATTTTCTTAGAATTTTTTTTAGTTATTTATTTATTTATTAAGGTTTTAAATTAATTTAATATACTTTTAATCTTCGAAATTAAAAATATTATATATTTTACCTTAATTAAATAATTAATAGGTACCTCTAAATTTGCAATTTAATATCATATCATTTGAATATAAAGTTTAAATTATAAAAAGATTTTGGAATCTAAACATAAGTTTACAATTTATAACCAATTATCAGCCATTTTATCTAAACAATGAATTTTTTTAACTAATCATAAAATATACACTATTGGAACTTAGTATATTTTATTTGGTATTTAGGTATACTTAGCGTATCACTTAGAATTAAGACAAATTATTTCAATTATTAATAATAATAAATTATATTATAACGTAATTGTTACAATTCATGCTTTTATTATAATTTTTGTTTATAACAATACCAATTGTAATTGTCAAATTTGGAAATTTATTAATTCATATAATAATAGGATGTCTTGCTGATATAGTGATATATTATATTTTCCATAATAAAATAATATTTGTATTTGATTATTACCAATTACACCCCATCACTTACGATAGTAATTATTTGTAGATTTTTAATTAATAACGGAACAGGTACAGGATGAACTATTTATCCACCATTATCAAATAACATTGCACACAATAATATTTCAGTTGCTTTAATTATTTTTTCTCCACACTTAGAAGTATCTCATCTATTTTAGGAGATATTAATTTTATTTGCACAATTTTAAATATAATACCAAATAACATAAAATCAAATCAAATTTCCCTCTCTCTCCTTGATCAATATTAATTATTATAGGTGTTTTATTAATTTTATCTTTACCAGTTCTAGCAGATGCGAGAAATAGATTGATTTTAATATTTATTGGAGTAAATTCAACTTTCTGTCCTTAACATTTTAATTCTTTTCATTCATACTAAGACAAACCTAATTATACATTACTAATATGGAGATAGTTAGAGTGGAGTATATGCAATAAACTTAAAATTATAAAAATAATCTTATTTTTAGAAATTGTAACCTGATTAAAACTGAGATTTACTAAAAGATCTACAACTATTTTTAAATCTTAAAAATGTCTAATAATTATAATATTAACTATATTATCAATCAAATAAATTAATGATTTTTAATTTAAATATTTTAATTTTCTATATTTCAGTAATAGGTTTACCGCCAGGGGGGGGGGCACATTAGGATTCTTAATAAAATCCACTTACCACTCTTAAAAAAAGCTATTATAACTGTTTGGTGAAAATTTTAAGTTATTACGGTTATTTTACTCGTTAATACCTTATATTCACTGTTTTAACTTCAAAATGGACTCGTGAAAAATGAATTTGACTTTCCAGTAAAAATTTTTTTGTTTAAGATAGAATATTTTATGATGAATCTTATATTATATTTTTAAATCTTAGGTAAAAAAATAAAAATGTGTATGAATTTTTAACTCTAAAATAATTTGGTAATTCTAACCTCAGACATTCATAACAATTATTGTTAATTTTAACTCAACTTTTTTCGAAATTTCAACTAAAAGAATCTATGGAGAACATTATATTATATTTTCATGTTTTTTTATAAAGCAAAAAATTGTGTATTGACAAAAATAAAAATAAATCTAATAAATAAAATGCACCAACTAGATTCACCAAAAAAGTTACTAGAGTTGAAAATCTAAGCATAATCTTAACTACTTATTATGTACACTACAAAATCAACACCCATTGTTGTAAAGATCAACACATTCATCATTCCGCTCAGAATCTAAAAAAAATTTTTATTAAAAATTTTTTTGATGTAAATACTTTACCTAACAAAATATATGTTCTGAAATAAATCATTGGAACACTAAATATCACATTATTTTTTATTGATGTCTGCCGTTCGTTGAATTTTATAATCATTTATTAATTAATGTATATTATTATTTTTTTTTTTTATTATATAGCTCGACAGTTATGGTACAAGGATGCAAAATAATTTAAATTAAAACATAGAAAAACTTATAATATGATAAAGCCAGCATCCAAAATAAAATGTATAATAATATTAATGGTGAGTGTACAATTAGTGTTGAGAATGGAATGGAGATTAAAAGGGGTATTGAGAGATCTAAGAGAGTCGATTAGAGCTAGTCGTTTGAAGTTTTGAACTGTAAAGCAGGGCAGGTAAATAATATGTGTGGGAGTTCACAAATACATTCATCAAAATGGAATGTACAAAGTGGTGAATCGTATAGTCTAAGTTTAAAAGCGTGACTAGGTAAAAGTATGACTGGGGATCCATAGGAAGTGGATTGTATAATGTAATTGAATGAGGTTGAAAATGAAGGACTTGATACGGAGAACAAGAGGGGATAGATGAGTGTTGAAGGGATTGAAATTGAGGCTTGAAGACAAGACATATAATCAGAGGCTAATGTATATTATAAATGACAATATTTTTAGGTACTCCTTTATTATTTGTTTTGAACACTAGTCATAAGCCATAAATATCATATCACAAATATGTATTTATAGTAAAAAACATACAAAAACCAATTGGATATAAATAATTATAATTTATTACAAATGAAGACAAATAAGACAATAAGTTACTCTGGTCGCTCATATTGAAAGTGTGTTTCTACAATATGGGTCCTCGCAGATATTTTATTAAAGAAACCTGTAGAGCATAATGTGCAGGCATACAGTTTCTCGGTCCTGAAAACAGATATATGTTAAAATAATTAGTAAAATTTTAAATTATATATTATAAATTATAATATTATGTATGTTTTTAAAATATTTTAATCACACATAATCAATGACATAATTTTAGAAGTGCAAAGGTATTGAACAGAATAGGCCTATGGCACGCAACCTGACTACATAAACTGTATGTCAATTTTCATTCAGAGACATTTAATGAATGTCCATGTTTTAAGTGTACAACAATATTTTAATAGGTTTAAAACGATTAAACAAAACTTTACAGGTTATTAATAAGTTTTGCGCAATACAATATTTTTAATTTTTAAAAACCATTCACTTGGTCATATTTTTTTTTTAGACATTTAATAAAAAAGTTTCTCTAATTCAGTGCAATTATAATGAGTAGAGCTAAGATTTATATGCAAAAACATGCAACAAAGAAAATATGTGAATAAATATGACACAAAATACAAAAATTAAATTTTTAAATCCTAAAATGTTAAAAATATTACTATAAACTATTAATGTTATTTAAAAGTATTACATGAAAAACAATGATGTGATGTTTAAAATTTTCAAAAATGAAAGACCTTCTTTCAGATCTTAGTATGTTTTTATACTTGCTAAAACTACGTTCAACATCACGTCATGAAGTAATTTTTGCATTTTCAATTTTCCCTAGAGATTGTAATAAAAATCTTCATCCAGATTACTTCCATTTTTACACTTTACATATCTACTATACCGATATAAATACTTGAGTATTTTTTTTTTTTGTACTTATAATATTCTATTTTTATTTTTTACCAACCACCACAGCAAAAATATAACATAAAACATGCATTTTAGGTGTTTATTGTTAAAATATGCAATAATATGCATTTTATTCAAAATATGCAAAAATATGCAAAATAAAATAACCACCATTTGCTTCATCATGTCGTAATTCGTGGACATTTCAAACAAAAGTAGTAATCAGAAATTGCAAAAAAAATATGCCAATGCATATAAATCCTAGCCCTAATAATGAGTTATAATTTAATGCAAATAAAATTGTTAACTTCGTAAGATTAATGTTAATTAGAAAATTACAATCGCATGATTCAATTAATTTCACGGATTTTTTTTTTACGACAGATTTTTTATGTTGGCGGTGCGAGTTTTAAATCCTCTTTCTCATACTACTAATATAACGTATTCTGAATCTATATCTATACTTATCTATACTTATTATTATAAAGAAGTAAAGTTTGTGAGGTTGTAGGGGGTAATCTCTGGACCTACGGAACTGATTTTGAAAATTGTTTTACCAATATAAAGCCACATTATTTGTGAGTGTCATAGGCTATATAATATTAACCTATATTAGTTAATAATTAAAATAAACGAGTAAATTGTACACCTATTTGCGGCGCAGCGGCCCGCGGGTTTCCAGCTACCTGCAATCTGACCTTTTTGTTCGTAAAATTATGTTTGATATTGGCTCATCCCAGACGGCTCCCGTCGAAAAAGTTTTACAAACAGGTAAATTTCCAAACAGCTCCCGTCGAAAACGGTTTTGCAAAAAGGTAAATACCCAAACTGCCGACGTTAATACCAGTATACCGTAATTTTAGATTTAAAATTCGTTTTTAAAACGGATTACCAAAAGTATTGGAAATAATATTTTTTCTATTTTTTGAACGCTAAATTTTAATATTATTTTAATTAAATGTAATTCACAAAATACCAATTATTATATAATATTTATAATTTACTTATAGTTCATGGCCGATACACATTTTTAAAATTTTAACCACATCTCTTTTCAGACAGTCCTAGCTAAGTCTGTATGAAGTGGAAAGGAATTAGTGTTGTAAAAACCGGAGCCGTTTAGGAAAAGTAGAGCCGAATGGGCAATGTCCTTTGATATTATCTGCGTGTAGATATCAGTTGTTCCGAGAAATGTATAGATAAAAATAATCCCGAGCATCGCGGGTACACCAGCAATATGTTATGTCTTATGTGTATACCGAATATTCGATTAATGCCTTTTAATAATACAAATTTAAACGATAAAATACATACCGTTGACATAATAAACCAATACACATACTTATTTTAAAAACGTTATCTATCACCACGGACTAAGATGGTATGGACTGGAAACGAACAGGCGGGCGGGTGACCGGGAGCCGGGCCGCTTATGGAGTGGAGTAGGTCTGTGCGAGGGGGAAATGCGGCAAGTGCGGATATAGCGCTACCACGGACTAGGATGGAACTATTACTATTATTTAATATTTGTATATTATTATGTATTAACAAGTTTTCTAAATATTTATAGAATTAGACGGCTGAATCGATCCTACACTTGAGGGCTCTATTATTTCGTTATTTACAAAACAAATTATATTTTTGTCATCAGTGACAACTAATTGCCTAAAATAACCTACCGCAACGAGTGTGCGTGATATTGTGATAACTTCAAGCGTTCGGCGTACGATACGCGTGGCTGTGAATTGGGATTTTTGTCGTGTCTATACTTGGTGAAAAATTAAATAAAGCACAAGTGTAACTTTCAAAACACAGACAGGTGTTAAAAAAGAACTACACCAAATATTAAGGATTCACCTGATTTAAATATTACCAACAATTTTGAGACGGAATTAAAGAAAAAAATTGAGTTGCCCCCCCCTCCCTAGAAGTAAGTCTAAATACGCCCCTGACTGCTGATTCCCAAGCTACTTTGTTACTATCGTATACTTTGAACAGTGTAACATTTGTATGATCTTCAAGACTTTCATATCCATTAATTGAACATTTACGTATTTTACATTTTAGTGCCATTTTGCAACTTTGAAAGTTGGTATAGAAAAATTAAATAAGATGTTAATATGTAATAAACTAATAACACAAGTATAACAATATTGTATACAATTATACGAGTACTAAAACGAAGTCAAATATGATGAATAATAAACACGTAAATAAATAATTAATTACAATAATATTCATACATTGGAGGGAAAATTCATAAAATAGATGGTTCTCATATATTATGAACATAGATAGAGCGCGAGTCGCACTTGCCCCATATTTCACCCCGCACAAGCCTACTCCAAGCCATAAGAGGCCCGGTGATTAGGCTTTCGTTTCCAGTCCATACTATCTTAGTCCGTGTCTATCACATTTAATTCACACTCTCTCTGCGAGAAATCGAGAAATCTGTTTATAAATGGTTGCTATTGGTAATCATGGTCGTTATTGGTTTGTATAATATCTATTTATATTTTATAAGGTTGGCAATGGTTACATATTTTATAACTATTATAATTTGTAAGAATGATATTATAATCATACATATACACATTTTGGCAAATAAATGTATAGAAAAAAACAAATCTTTGACACGGGCAACCGTCGCAATGTTTTTCATATACCTACCTAATTCTGATTTCACTCATTTACGTGATCTAATGCAGTAGATTGCCTACCTATAGGTGGGTTTAGATGTATATAAATCACTTCAGGTTAATCATAAGAGGACGCTACCCGGACAAACGAAACCGTTTAACGTTCGAGAGAATGTGCTGTCGAGAGGACGTTATACCCGCATGCGTTGTCTCCGTCTTACAAGTGCGTAACATGGCAAATTTTACGCTCAGCAGATCACGCGAAGCGCTGGGAATTTAAAATTTAGAGTGAATTGACCTCTTATATATAAATTAAAAGTAACATTATTATCGAGGGCTGCTCATTGGCTTTTTATTATATTTTAATTTTAAAGCGAGTTATGAGTATTGCATGCGGGTAAACGTCGTCTGAAGTGTTTTCGCGATCCGCAAGCGCGCTGCGTTTATACTTTATATGCCACGCCAACTATTCACAGTCGGCGGGCGGCCGACGAGTGCTCGTTTGGGAGCGCTGTTTCACTATTCTATGAACGTTCTTCCAAGACGTTTCACGTCAATATAAAATTCATACACGTAAATGTGGCGGCAATATTTTAAATACCCGCGAGTACCTATGAACTAACGATTATAATATAAGACCCTGCTTACCTAAATATATAACCCAAAATATAGATCGTAGAAGCTGTATTATAACTTAGCTTGATTTGTATTTATTGAACTATTACTTATTCAAATATAATACCTATTAGGTATGAGTAATAGTAAAATATAATTTAAATGTAAATAAATACATTACAATTAAATAATCGATCAATATCGAACATTTAGATCAACTTTACTTAACAAAAATAATGAGATAGACAATAATTTATAATAATAATATATTATAATATAGGTAATAAACTAACCATATATTGTTATACTATTCTTAATTATATATTATGTATGTACCTACTAATAAAATAAATAGATTAAAAACGCCCGTTGATTATTAAAAATTATAATAATATATTAGTCATTACTCATTACATGTTTGTGTCATTCTAATAGTTTAGTAGCCTACCTTCCTACTATTATAAATTATAAATTATTATTCATTACGCTACTACGATTATAATATATATATTTTTTTTAATTGAACCTAAGCCCGGAAATTATAGCCATTAGCTGTTTGTAGGTGTTTTTGTAGGTTTTTATTATTATGGGGTGGGGAACGGTTGATTATAACACGTTTAGTATGTGTGGCAAGGATTTGTTGCTAAAAACCCGGGTGGTCACCCATCCGGGAGCTAGCAACACCGGCCGGTACGTACACTCAGAGCGTTTCCGCAGTTGAGCGTACGCCAGCGCCACACCAAGCAATATAAACAAATATACAATATATATATAATAAAAGTATGAAGGATATTGTCAATAATAAATTATAAATCAAAATAATAATAGTCATCAGAAATAAAAACGATATTTATTATTTATTAGCCAACTAATAAATTTGGAGATTTTAATATTATTATAGGCTTCACAGTATTAAAACTCGTGAACCATGTTTTTGCTCATAAAATTCGGGTGGGTAGAGTCCTCTTAACTTAATATTTGGCTCAGGCAACGCCGGGTGGGACTAAATTGAATATTGTTGTAACGATATTACTTAGTATACATATTTTAACCGTTATATTATAAAATAAAACATATTATTCAAAAAGAGTTATTAATTTTTTTAATGAGCAACGAAGTGCACGGGATCAGCTATACAAAATAAAAGTATTATTCACAAGTCTGCTTACTATTTTTCTAAGCCATTTCATACACTGAATTGTATTTACTATAGTAAATACTGGCAGATGTCTCAAACATACAGGCCGCAATCAAAATGTATTTAGCACAAAAATGTATGGACAAATTGTAAAAATGTTAATGTTTTTTTTCCGGTTAAATGTCATAGTATAATTATTATTTTTAAAATATTGTTTGATAACTATTATCCGACGTTTATAATGTTTAGAAATTCCCGTCATAATATTCGAAATGAAGTTAAAGTTAAAAAATCTACAAAGATAAATAGCAGTGTTATCCAGTGCATTTTTTAAGCTAGTAAACTAGGCGACACAAATGTCGCCCACTGAATATAGTTTGTCGCCTAGTCAGTTGTATTTTTAAAGACTGGGCGACACACATATTTTAAAAAAATATTTGTATACAATCTATGTAAAAAAAAAAATTAAGTAAAGAATAAATATTATCTTCCTTCAAATTATCTCTTATTTTAAATAAATTATAACTCATTTTATTAATTTTTACCACTTACTTCTACTTTATAGCATTAATATTTACGATAATGAAATATATATATAATATATAATATTTTTAATAATTATGGGTGCGAGCATGAAATAACTATCCTACTATAATTTAATATTTATTTTGAGAATATATTTTTGTCGCCCAGTGAAAATCCCATAAAAAATGCATTGGTGTTATCTACACTTAAACGGTGGCCAGTGAAGTTTTTACTCATAACTCATTGTAGTTTTGATATAAGTGTATAAGCGTGATCTGTTCGTTAAAATGTTGTGTATTAAACCGGTGAGGTGGCGAAACCAAGAAATACGAGCTTTTAAGAAAAATTAGGCTATGCATCCTTTTTGTACTAATTTTAATTTTTATCCTACATGGTTGATCTTTAAACAAAGTGTACCCGTCATTAAGGAGTACCTACATCATTAAAAGATATAATGACACAAATCGTGGTAATATTTACAATAAATTTGTTTAAAAATTGATTACTTACGTTAAGGGATTATCCGATGGACAATATGAATGCGCATGTTTCATTGCAACATTATCATTCACCGATTTTTTTTTACAATGAAGGCATAACCAAAATACACCTTGTTCGTGATTCTGCACTTTTATCACCTTGTCATTGATAACTACAGGGCTTAAGATTGTACTTTCACTAGTTTCACTTGAGCTGCTGCTGCTGCTGCTGCCGCTGCCGCTGCTGCTGCCGCTGCTGCTGCTGCTGCTTGCCATAACTAAATTGTCGAGAACATAATATTAATTTTGTAATATCTATTGTTATTTTTTATTTTATTAATAAATCATTACACTTAAAATAAATTAATATTTAACATAATTAAACTAATTGAAAAAAAGTAGGGAAATGGGTACTGCTCTGCTGTACATTAATTGTCGTGTGTTCTGGATGTGTTAAATTTGAATTCAATGATAAAAAATCTTTATATACGAAAAATGATTTTGAGCAAAGACGATCTGTCAATAATGTGTATGAATGATTAAATAGTTATTCGTTTTTGAATTATAACAATATTTCAAAAATTAATTGAGGTGAAATAGTTAATTTTCGAGTGAAAATTTGACTGTAAACGGTAATTAAAAACGAATGTGAATTAATGCTCATTTTTTTTTATAGACTACCTATTAACGTTTTATTAGTATCCTTGCATTAAATTTTAAATTTTTTAACCGACCAAAAAATTATTTATCTGCAGCAATTTTAATAAAACTAAAATAAATGGAAAAGGTCTCATGCCTAAAAATAGTTTAAAAACAGTCAAAATATTTTGAAAATTGTGTGATAAAATAAAAAATATACCATACTGATACACAAGCCAGGATTAAGGAGGGGCCAGGGAGGGCATGGGCCCGAGGCCCATCTATATCCACGGAACATTTTTTTTAATGCAAAAAAATATAATTATTTTACTAGGTTAGTAAAACATAAAATACAAATATTCCTAATTTTTTATCACAAAAAATTACTAAATTATAATAAATATTAAATTGATAACAATACAATGCAGCTTGTAAATTAATGTGGGAATAAAATTGTGAACTACATTGTACGCAAAGATAGTAGATACCTTTATTATCTATGATTGTACGTGGTAATAATTTATATTAGATATTTTTGACCTATTTACATGAGGTATCATAATTAATCTAATGATAAAAATAGAATTTGTAACTGCAGTAGTACTAGCACAGAATAAATGAAATTTATTTATAATTTCATTTATTCTGTGGAACTATCAGTAGTTTCGGGCGATTGTATTTGTTAACAGGTGGTTACTGGTTACAGTTTTGTCAAAAACGATTAATTGCAAAGTATCATTTTCAGAGTGTAACATCATTTATGGTGTTAAATTTTACTTGTTTTTGTTTTTTATACTTTTTAAATTGGAAAATGTTTTTTCAAACGAACAATTAGCATAGGGATACTTGGTAAAATATAATAATCTGTGAGCAAATATTTAACATCCCGCAAGGATTTTTTTGTTAAACTATTTTAATAAATTATAAATGCATCATTTTTATCAAATAATACTTAACTTAAATTTAAGAATGTTTGAAATTAAAGAATTACATTTCAATTGTATTGTTATCAATTAATAGAATATACATTTAATATTTATTATCATTTATCATTTAGTAGTTTTATCAGTGAATATAAAATTAGGAATATTTTTATTTTATAACTTACTACCTATAATACTACCTAGTAAAATCATTTATTTTTTTGAACATGAGCATTTAAAAAAAAATCAAACTTTTTCAACAAAAAAAAGTTCAATTCATTTCTAACAAATGTGTTTTTAATGCAAACGCTTCGTTGCGAACTATGACATATGGGCAAGGCTGTGGTACACATTCTGTATCATTCGGTAAACATGGAGGAAAATTAACTTGACCAAAGTAGAGTTTCTTGCCAAATACTGTTTGTTTGAAAATATTGCAATCACTTTCTTTTCCAAACGATCCAACATCAATAATTTTAAAGCAATAGTTAGAATCATATATACTAAGAAGAATTTATGAAAAAAAAGGTTTATAATTGAAATATTTAGTTCCACTTCTTTTTGGACACTCCAATCTCACATAATATGGCCCATAAACATTACCGACCAAATTGGGGAATTGGGTTTTGGTATAAAATCCCTCAGCAATATCTAACCAATCTTGAACTGATATTGAATCCTGAGAACAGGCATTTTTCTTGATTGCAATACTTCCCAGATAACTTCACAAGTTTCTTTAACAATTGTTGTAATTGTTGAAAAGCATATTAAAAAAATCAAAATGTAACGCTGAAAAGTTTGTTCCAGTATCCAAATACCTTAAAACAAAATTACAATTAATTTAAAATGTAATTTTTTTTATTAATAGAACAAAATATTTTATGCACTGAAAAATTATCAGATATGTACTTTAAATGAGCACTTATATGCATTACAAATTATCAAATATAAGCTAACAAATAAAATAAATAAATAACAAAAATGATAATTTAGATTTTTCTATTTAAATAATATAATTTTATTAAAATATTCACAACATATATTTATATATATAAATATAATTTGAAATGTAATGATAATTAGAAGCAAATAATTTCAATGATAAAATTAAAATGTTCCATTCAGAGTTAGGTACATGGTCATAATGTCATACCTATTGATTTGGATATTAAATATAAATTTAAATACAAATCATATTTTAATAAATATAATATTATAAATATTAATTAAAACGATCAATAGATAAACTGTAAAATGTTAGTTCTTTAAATAATCAACAGTTTTGAACTAATAATTTATTGATAGACGTACAGTATAATAAATTATATAGTATTGTAAAATATAGTTTTTTGTAATAATTTTTGTGTTCACAGTTCTTGAACTCCAGAAAAAATGGAAATCTCTTAGAGATTGTTTCCATAGGAAATGTGTCACCAAGTCAGGGCAGGCAGCACAAAAAACTCAAAAATATATTTATGCAGATATTATGGAATTTTTGAGGCCTACTATGTTAAATCAAACGTATATTATTCAGTATGCAAACAAGTTATAAAATATATTATAAAAATGTTATTGTTTTAGAACGGGAAGTAATGTTGAACACAGTGATGGGGACGGAGACAAGGAAGAAGACGAGAACAATGAAACTGAAGTTTCAAATAACATAGTAATGAATGCAACAAGGCATCAAGATGAAGAGTATACAAGTACACATAAACATAAGAAACTTATCAACAAAAAGCTAGTAGATTTTGAAACCAGTTTGATAAATATTTTCAAACAACGTAAGACAGAAAAGACACTGTCATTTTTTTCTGGTGGGAGGGCTTTTTTTCCTAGATTTGTATACATGTAGTTAATAGCTCTACCTATAAATATATAAATATATGCAGTGGCGGATTTGAGGAGGGGGGGCGACATGGCGATTACCCCCCCCCCCTTGGGGCTTTTTTTTACTTGCGTTATAGCGCCGTATGATATAATGAATATGAAATTATATAATTTAATATGTATATACTTAATTTCTATGATACCAATTCGCCCCCCTCCTTAAATTAGCTTCAAATCCGCTACTGAATACATGTACTCCCTTACCCAACTAAATCACCCATAAACTCTATAACTCTTATATATATATATATATATAATATATATGTATATGATAATAAAATATTTACATTTATACTATAGTACATAGGTAACGACTGACAGATCTATTAACATTAATATTGCATTGTAAATTAAACAAATCATGATTTTAATAGTTGTATATTAATATATTATACTCAATTTGCTTGGTATTACAAACATAATGATGACATTTTCTTGCTAATATTAAATATATTAATAATAAATGATATAATAATTTATAATAGGTTATAGTGAAGTGATTAAAACTACTTTAATTCTTTGAATTAGGTCTATATGGTCTATATAGTCTATAAATCTATAGGTGCTATGTGCTCACGGTGTAGCTATTGAACTGCCTTACATTACCTACTCACTTACCTAACTCATGAATATTTATAATTTATATTATTATATTATATTTATATATATATATTATATTATTAATTATAATCAGGGATTAGATTTTATAGCATTTGATAATTATTATAGGATACAGATAAAAGTAACAGTAAGCTATAAATTTATTTTATGCATCAGGAACACCAAATATGAAATTTAATTTTGCTATTTTTTGCATATTTGAAGTATTTTAGATTTTTAGTTCTATTTTTGAAATTGTTGTGCTATTTTTTGCTAATATACATAATATAAAGCATTATTTTGTATTTTTCATAAATGTTGTTTATATTGAATGAAAAATAGTATTTATAATTATATAATATAAAAAAAGTATTCATTTATGTGAATCCATAAGAAAAATTTCCACATTACAAACAACATCTTCATTGAAGGTATCTATACCATAGAATATATACCTACATCATATAAGTTTTTTTTATAAGTGTATTAATTCTTAAGATTATATTATATATATTAATTCAAAAGATAAAACTCTTAGTAAAAGATAATATAAATTTAATACAATTTTGATTTTTTTTGTTATATTTTTGATGTTTTTAGGGCATATAGTAGAGCATAATTATATTTAAGTTTATTTAGGTAGTCATATTATAGTACTTTTTAGTGCTACAAAATCCAAACCTTGATTATTATATACTCTCTGTAGAAGTACATATTATAATAAAGTAATGTCTAGTACAAATAAACATTTCAGTACCATGAAGCACAGCCCATCAATGTGAGGTATAAATATTATGCTATATCATATAGGTAGGTATATAAGATATATAATTATAATAAATAAGATATAACATTCAATAAAGAGGTTTGTAATTTATGACGACATATAAATTTAATCAACCAATATTATACAATATATACAATACATTATGTATATACATTTATACCTATGTTATGTATGAACATTAAACATAATCAATAAATTTAATCAAATCATGGTTCATTAATTTGATTATACTAATAAGTTATAGGTAGGTATACGTGTTTAGATTATAATTAAAGTTATAAAATACAAATAATGCAAATTGTCTGAATATCATTTTAAAGGTTAAAAAAGATTAGTGGATTAAATGTTATTATTTTTATTTTAAAACTAATGATCCATGACAAAATTATGAGCTAGTCTTAACATACTTATCACAATATATAAATATAAATATTCAATATAATAACATATGAATAAGAAAATAGAAAATTAAAATTATAGTAAATATATTATGCATGTACTTTTATTTGTCTCTAAGATTCATTCAGTTTTCAGTGGTTATTTCAATAAAAAATGTTATAAAAATCTTAGTACCTAGCTTACTTACATTTTCCGAGTGGCATTAGTTTTGTATGCCTTCATCCTAATTGATCAATAAACAAACCTTGTATAAATTAAAATTGTATTTTTTGTTGTAATAAAATACATTTTAAAAGGTGAATAATAAATTAAAAAAAGCTTTCTTTAATAGTTAGGTTCTGTCAATTCTTAAGGAATTTATACATAGCAACTATTGGATTTGTAATGCAAATATGATGCAATACTATTGAAGACGTATGTATTGCTCTATAGGTACTATAGCATAAATCTAAATAATATTATATACGCCGTGTCTAGAGCACCGGGCGCCCGATCAGCCTGTAGAGCACCGGGTCACGCTATAAATATAAAACATACACTTATCCATGGTTGTATGACATTTAATATTATGGTATAAGAGTTATCTGATAATAGTTAATTAATAGTTAATACAAATAATATATAATAATAATTAATAATATAAATTATGAATAGTAAATATAAATATTATAAGTTCACACAGGTTCTTTGAGTAACTGCGCTTTAGGCTTCACTTTATGTGGACGATCTCCGCGACACTTGGGGAAAAACCATCTACCTTTTGGTTTTGTTGATAATGAAACACAAGAAAAATGAAACCATTCTACTGGACATAAATCATTATGGCAAATTCGCAACATATCATCTCTCCGTATGAAATCTGTTTACAAATACAATAGGTTGGTTCATGTGAATCGACAGCTATAATATCCCTACTTCCATTTTTTTTAGTTTCGGTTTCTGTTTTTTGAGCCAGTGTTCTTCCAGCTCTAAGCTTTTTAGGAAGGCCGATTGTTGTCAAAATTGCGCCTTTTGGCCTTTTTTCCCAAAAAAAATGGAAATAGGGATATAGCTGTCGATTCACATGAACCAACCTATTGTATTTGTAAACAGATTTCATACGGAGAGATAATATGTTGCGATAATGATTTATGTCCAGTAGAATGGTTTCATTTTTCTTGTGTTTCATTATCAACAAAACCAAAAGGTAGATGATTTTTCCCCAAGTGTCGCGGAGATCGTCCACATAAAATGAAGCCTAAAGCGCAGTTACTCAAAGAACCTGTGTGAACTTATATTATTTATATTTACTATTCGTATATTTATATTATTAATTATTATTATATATTATTTGTATTAACTATTAATTAACTATTATCAGATAACTCTTATACCATAATATTAAATGTCATACAACCATGGATAAGTGTATGTTTTATATTTACAGCATGACCCGGTGCTCTAATATAAAACCGGGCGCCCGGTGTTCTAGACACAGCGTATTATATAGGTAAGTTAATACTTAGTTGAGTAAGGTAATTATATATTAGGGAATCGTAAGTTCCTACAGGGCAGAAAAACTTGTATGATGTATATGTTTCTACACAGAAAAAAAATTACCTACTTAGGTTAGTTCATATATTTTTTATAATTTTAAATCGCAGTAAGAACAACATAAAAGAAACCTTTTGAACCTACTTCATTTTTAAGTCGTAGCTATCAAAATTGAAAATTATAGGAACTGTTAACTACAAAATAATTAGTAAATTATCATGATTTCTAACAAACTGTGCCAAAACTTGAACTTTTAAACTTTTTGACCGAGAAAAAATGTTTGCTTCCCAAAACCCCCAAATTCAAAATCGAGACAATGCGTCACTGCAGTATTGAACTAAGAAACACAGTTTTCCCACAAATTCGAATTAGGTATTCGATTCATTTTTATTTTTTTTTTAGGTACCTGCCTAAGCTAAATGCATACTGTAAGCAAAAACAGCACAATCATAATATTATAACCTGGTTTTAATTAATGATTTAAGAGGATATTTTTGCACAAACATTGTTAATAGGTTTGACGATATAAGGCATATTTATAAAGTCTAAATATTCAGATATTTGATCGTCACACATCAGATTTCGAGGTATTAAATATGAACAATTTGGTCGAACAAATATAGAAAGTCAAATTTTATAATTTGTAAATAAATACTAAATAATAAAATAATACAACCATGATTACCTCTTAGTAGTGATTTCCAAATATTCAGCAGTATTTACAGTCGCGCACGTAAGCACTAAACACCTGGATTAATATAATTAATGGTGTAATACACTTCAAAGTTCAAATACAAAATGTATAATATTAATAATGATATTCCGCAATTGAATAATTTCGAATAACCGCAACTCGACACTACTCGCAGTCACAACCGACGGGCAACGAATAACCAAAATACGTGAAAAATGCACAATGCACTGATCAAATTCTGTAGCGATAAACGTCAGACGACGGAGAAATGCGGTCTGCCCGTTTGTCGAACGGCGATAGAAGCCAGAGTTGATGCGTTCACTTTCTTTGTCTCGAAAAATCAATACAATGATTATGTTTAGGTTCCAGTAGCCGAGCCCCAGTTTGCTTATACTTTGTCTTCTATCGGTCGCGGGCCAATCGCGGCGGACCTACCGCGGTGGACCAATGGTATGACTCGTTATGTCTTATACCGCGGTTAAATGACCGACATATCGCACCAAGAGCTGCTTACGAATTTCAACCTTACAAAAACGTTTCAAACATTGGAAAACGTATTGTAAAACGTTTTCTGCTATGGAGTATAAAACAAATCTTATCTCTTATGGTAAAAAAATAATTAAATAACACGAATATTAAGATATACACTAAATTTCTTAATTCGTGCTAAATACTAATAATAATGGAAATGGAACAAAATTAATTGCATTATACACAATATATTATATCAATGAGTATACTCGATGATTATACTAAGCGAATAGGTCTTATCGAATATTTTGATGTGGGTATTGTACATTTTTGGTAGTTTGTACTATTCTGAAAATATGATAATTCTTCCATTTAGCACACCACACCACTAACTTGTACGCATTTTTAAGTAGGTACTGAATACCGTGATTAAAAAACATCATAGGTAAAACTGGTATTGTGGCGGGGAGGGGGGGGGCGATTTCCAATGTCTCTAAGGCAGTAGGCAATGCCTCCCATAGTAATTTGTAAATTTATTAGAAAATTTAGATCGTAAAGACATTTTGAATTTGAAGGAATTGTTAAATTTTTTTTTAGAAAATTATAACACTGTAAGAAATTAAACATAGAAAAAAAAATCGATTAGTTTTTAATTTTTTGTTGATTGTATAATATGCGAATAAAATCTCATATTGATTGAAACAATAATTTATTGCTTGATCTACTAAAACAAAAAATAATCTTGATATAATGTAAGCCGTCTTTAGATAGCTCGTCACAATTTTTATAATGAAATATCGGTTTTTTTTAGTTTTTACACGTTTATTTGTTTAAGAACATTAGAAACCTAATTCAATGAATTTTTAGCAGTTTTTTTTGCAAATTTATTATCTAATAAAACAGAAGTCATTTATTTAACATAGTAATGCAACTGAATTATCTACACCCAAGTTAACGTTCTGTAAACTTTTATTTGCATATTGCAATGTCACAAAGTAGTACAAATAAAAATAATAATAAAAAATAAAAAAATATAAATACTCTGAAATATTATATCGCAACTAAATGTGGGTGCTAAATTTGTTAGTGTCAAAATGTAGATCTATAGCTGACTAACAAGTAACAACCACCCATAATATGATCTATATCTATATTCTATATTTCTATTCAGCCCAACTTCATTGATAACAAAATAGTAAAATTCGTTAATCTTTATAGAAACAAGTGATAAACAGTAAAATACCTGTATAAGGTAATTTTTTTAGAAGAATACACCTTATTAAGATAATTATAATATTATATATTACTCGAATTATTCGAGTATTCAATACAATCATATTTTCGGACCAACTGAATATTCGTAGTAATATAAATCGATTTTTCGCGGTTATTTACGTTTTTCAATGTTATGTGAGGAAAAACTGATCTTCGAATTAGGTAATAAATTCTATTCGGAGTAGTATAATTTATTCGGAGAAATCATTTCTCGTAGTAATGGATTTAATCTCAATATTATTTAAATTATAAAAAGTAGTTTATTTTTTTTTTTTTAAATTTAAATTTAAATTTATAGACAGTATTAGGAAAGGGAAATAACTAAAATGTATGGTAAAGTGTTGTATGGAAGAGACTACGGAGTGTACTGTGCCTGGTCTTGGGTGTAAAAAGAGACCGTGGTGTTCATAGGCCATGGGTAACAGGAGTGTTTGAATTGAGGGGGCAGTGACGTAGGTATATAGGGGGGAGCGATGGGGTGCAATTGCCCCGAGGAGCCACATTTGGAGTCCCAGGGACGCCGTCGCTAAAGGTTAAATTGTTTAAAAGTGAAGTTATAAGAAAATAAAATAATTGTATAAGTGATAACATGTACCTACCTATCATAAATTCTTTGAGTGTTGAATCAGAAATCACCAGTTCTTTCAAAATATAAAGATGTTATTGCAGAATATGCTCTACAGAAGGCTCATCGTAAAATATAATCATCATTTACTAATCTTGTTTATTTTTCTATTCTTATTATATCCTAATCCTTTATTTTTAAAAAAATTTTATCGATGATAATAAAAAAATTAATAAGAAATATACCGAAAATGTCAATAACGCCTACGCTGTATTAGCTCGAAAAGAGCCAAAATATTTTTAAAACTTTATGACGTATAGAAAATTATAATCTCAATATTTGGTGAAATTCGTTTTTGAATAAAAATAATTTCAAAATTATTCCATGAGAAATTGTTAAGTTACAGGTGAATATCCATCAGTGTCTAATTTAAAACGCTCATAAAAAATTAGCTTGACTCTACAGTGAACTTCACCATTATTATATTTTTAAAGGTAGATAAGCCGTGAAGTAGTGAGGTCCTATTTGTAATTAATGTAAATGTTAATTTTTTTTTGTGAAAGTTTGAAAAACGTACGGGGAATCTTGTGTTAGATTTTTAAATGTTAGGTTTAAACAAATAATTTTTATTAACTTCTAAATCAATAAAAGTTGCAAATTATTGTTATTTTGTCAAAATTCTAACATTAGACGCTTATAAAAAACTATTTTAGATTTACGCTCCATTTTTTCTTTAATTTTTACTAACAACAAGTAAAAAGTGCAATTTATACATTTTGTCTTCAATATTTAATGTCTGGGTTGGTGATGCATTTATAATTAGGTCATTGGTTTTTGTAGTTGGGTCTGACCATAGGTGTACTTGTAAAAATATAAATTTATTTTCATTAAGTATGTGTCTATGTGTTTTTTTTTAAGAGGACAATATTACAATAAGTCTGACAGTTTTCACACCTAACGCCATCGATCATATGTTGTACTGAAATAGTTTCAAACAAAGAGTTTATCGTCACTATAATTTGGACTTATTTGAGTCCTGCACGAACAGCAATTTGAACATGTTAAAATCATTGTTGAACTATTTACCATATCGACATATGGTTTTTAGGGTACCTAAAATGGCTCTTTAGCTCAAATTAGTGAACTTTGTAAACTCAGTAGCATTTTGCTGCTGGTTTCGGTGTAAGGACTACTAATAGACTTACGCCCAAATAACGAATTAAGATTATCAAGATTATTAATTAAGATTATAAATGCACGTAGACTGACTGGATTGTAGAATGTATACTCGGAACGAGTCGGTGTTACCTCCACGCACTGTTCAAATAGCGATTTCATCTGACGCGCGGCTCGATGGTCCGGTTGCTTGGAAAAGAAAATGTGGGCGGCCAGCATAAACGCGGCGGCGCGTACAATATAATATACGTTGTTAAATTGTCGAAAAAAAAGTGTTTCGGTCAATAATAATTATGCTAATACTTTTGAATATTCCTCAGGCTACAAACCTCTTATCAACTTGAAGTTTATAAAAGTATCATCTACATAGCATACGGATCAACCCGTGTAAATGTCGAGTCAATCAGTTCATTGGTTTAGGCTACAGAGAGGTCGCGGACCATTTGTCGTAAAATAGCGTAGGTTTAAATACGAGTTGGCCGTCTCGTGTTTAATACAGTGCCGTTGTCACGATTCACGAGCTTTTATTTTTACTCAGCTCTGAGCCGCCGGAATGCTGGATCACTGATTTTTGATTATAATATTATTATAAACAATAGATTGCTCACCGAGCGGCGATTTTTCAGTGCGGTACGCCCGTAGTCCGTACCGCGTGGAGGCGGCCGCTATGAAGCGCTCCAGTCACCTGCCGCCGCCGGGTGTAGTACAGCGGCGGCCGCTGTAAAAAGCGCTAGTAGTTTAGCCACCGAGGTAGTATTGTGAGCGGACGCCGCCGCTAGACGATGGATTATTGATTAATAATATTATATTCGTTCTGACAACGGGATCTTTATATTATTCTTATCTATGAACGGAATGATGACTGATTGGCGTGAAATTTGTAAACGGAGCGTAACAGCGATAAAATAATTATAATATCTTATAAATTACATACCTATATCGATTTAAAAGGCCCTGATATACGAAGTGCAATATCGGCCTGGCCATAGGCCTTGTAATTCCTACCGTCCATGTTCTTGTCGAGGTGGCCCCTATTCCTCAACATTTTTAAAATATCATAATAGGTAATTGTGATATATTGTTAACACATCTAGATCAATTAAAAAAAAAAATACTTATGTAAAGAATGTCAATTGTACACTTTGGTAATTCTGGAGAAATGTATCTGGGGTCTTTTAAGAGCCAGACTTACACTGCCTAAGTCCGGGTCTATTTATACATATGATTGGCGAATATTAACATCGATTATAATATAATAAATTAAATTAATGTAGACTATTCTCGTAGATACCTTTTCTAAAATTAAGAACTATAATGACCACGTAGTGTTTCGGAAATACATTGAAACTAAATTATAAATGTATATTTCCTACACACAATAACATTTTTAAAATTTTTGATTTTTGTTCAGCTATTTATAAGCATAATTAACTTATGGGTTTTTTTTTAATTAGGAAATTCATTTAAATCTTTATATGAAAATTCAACACAAGATTCTCTATAAGTTTTTCTACCTAGAAAAAAGTAAAAGTTTATTGGAAACTTAAACTAATTTTTTATGAGCGTTTGAAATTAGACATTCACCCGTTTTCTCCAAGAAAGTTTTTCTTATTTTGATGTAATTCAAAAAAAATTACCATGGACATTTGAAAATTTCACCAAATGTTCAGATTACCAATTCCTATACACCAAAAAAATTAAAAAATATTTTGATACATTTTGACCTAATTGTAGAACTAGAGACATTTTTGGTTTTTTCAAATATTTTTTCTTTAAATATCGATAAAAAAAAATTTGTTAGGTCAAATTTCTTGAAAATTGAATACAAGTAAGTATAAGTTCATAAGTTGTTTAAATAATAGACCAAAAATAATAAAAATACATTTGGTCAATTTTTTTTTATAAGCATTTTAACTTCAAATTTTGACCGAAATTCATCATCGAACATTTTCAAATTGTTTTGAAGTTAAAAATGTATAAAATGTACAGGTTTTATAAATAAGGATTGAAAATTTAAAGTAAGGTTTTACGTAAGTAGCTATTATAGTGTAATCAAAAAAAAAAAAAATAATAATATAATTATAATTTTTTATAAACATTTTAGTTTAAAATGTGGACATCAGAATATCGAACATTTAAAAATAGTTTTGTGGTTAAAAATGTATTAAAATTTTTATATACATATTTAAGATTTGAAAATTCAACACTAGATTTTAAATAAGTTTTTCTTACTACAACTATAAAAAAAATTCGATAGGAAAACAGTAAGAAAAATTATAAGCGTTTAAAATTATTGCAAAATCAAGAAAATATACAAACTTATTTTTAGTGAAAAATGTATAACATTTTGAGAATTTATACCTAAGGTTTAAAATAAGATTCCTCATACGCTATTTTGTAAGTGGTAGTTAAAAAAATGAAACGTACGTCTCTAATAATTTTTATAAGCATCTAAAGATGACATATTGAAAAAATACGTAAAAATCAAAAAATTTTGCAGTTTTTATTAATATAACGATGGGGTCTTTCCTGTGTTGGAGACAGGTGAATTCCGGCCCGATAATATTTCAGCTGTAGGTTAGTTGAAGTCCAACAATATTTAGGTGTAGGTATGTTGACTTTTATTTTTTAACATTATTATCATTATATATTACATCCAAAAAACGCAAAAAATATCATTAATATATGAATGCTTTTATTTTTTTTTTATCATGATTATATTTTATTATATTCTTGAAACGACAAATATTAATATGTGACAATATTAGAAAATACGTAATAATAAATTTATATTGTGATGTTTATATAATATATATTATAGTATGTATATAAATGTGTATGAATGTAATATATTATACATTATTGTATGGCCGCAATTCGTACGTACCTCTTTTATATACAACCCGGCCACAACTCGTACGTTATTTAGGGATTGGGCCGCAACTGACCAACACCTAGCAAAGCTGTAGGTACCCACTTGCCGACCTTTTTTTGTATTAAGGATACATCTATATTATAACTGCCTCCTAGAATGCAACTAAGAAATAATAACTAACTTAAATATGTATTTCGATAAGGTGGGCGGGTAGTAAAATATTATTTGCCATACATATATTTTTATATTTTGGCGCCCCTCCTTTTATTAATGTATAAAACACATGATCCCGTTGGTCCTATTCAAGGACTTCAGGCTCCTTCAAATCGTTAAAATTTGTTTGGATGTTTTTGAAAAATGGTTTCCAATTAACAAAAGTTCTAAAAAAATTATTCTTCAGCTAAGAGAAAAAGCAAATGCAATAATTACCATACAACTTACCATATACTTCCAATCCTTCAAAAAACAAAATGCATTAACCACTTTACATAGTAGTTTATTTATTAAATTACAATTTACAGTATAAAATATTTAGAATGGTATTACATGTATTTTCGGTTTAAATATATAATATTATTAAGCTAACAAGTACATTCTGTATAATTATTTTTGTTTTTTTTTTTGCTAATAAAGGGGCCTAGCTACTGCCTTCAATTTTAGCTGGAAAGACTTAAAGTACTGACATAATTAAAGTTAGTTAACGTTGTCCGATTTTGATTCTGAAAAAAAATTTGAACTCACTAGAAAATTGTCTATAGATAAATAAACTTTGTAACAATTAAATTTTATATTATTGTGAACTGTAATTGAAAACTTGAAAATATCAACTTTTTCGAATCATAATTAAAATTAAAATTAATATTAAAAATGGAAAATGTTTCGTACGATCTATAGACATTTTTCTGCTGAATTCAAATATTTTTTCAGTATCACAACCAGACAACGTTAACTAACTTTAATTTTGTCAAAACAAATGAATGTTTTTGTAAAATTCGTGTAGTGAAATTGATATGGTTATCGAGTAATTGACATGTGCATGCGAGTACGAGTGACGATACCCGCATTTAATTTCACTCACACATTAAATCATTTACAACTAACACATAGATCCCGGTCAGCAATTACAAGATTAGAAATTGCCTAAATGTTGCCCCTTAAATAATGATGGTAGCGAGGCCCCTTAAGTTGTAACCTTAGCAGTTATCATTTATTATGGTCAAGTTATATTTAACAATTTATACTACGAGTTATAATTTATAATTTATACTAGGTATTTCAAATAAATATGATTTAATTGTGTTCGAGTAAAGAGTGCGCGTTCGAGTCTTTAAGGGGATTCGACTGGGCGGCTGTTAATAGACTGAAATAGACGTATCTTTTGCCAACTGTACCGACTGTTTCAGTAATCGGATACAAATTTCAAAAACATATTTGAATTTGTCATGAAGTTTACTTGAAAACGATTTTTCCACTTTTTTGAAAATGATTATTTGAACTCTTCAAAATGTTAAGAATTTAAAAATACTAATAATATTGAACTAAAAAAGTAATTAAAAAAATGTAAGAAAGTCGTTTTCAATAAATTCAACTTCGTGACAAATTCAAATATGTTTTTGAAATTTGTATCCGATTACTGAATCAATCTGTACAATTGGCAAAAGATTGATACTTTTAGACAAAAAAATAGTATAATATCATGTTCATCGAGCGCGCGACTGTGAGTTATTGTCTTATTGACTTGTGCCTGCGCGTGCGGCCAGTATCCCGTTTCGTCAAATCCACTGACACTAGTCATTGTTTACTACACACGGAAATTCACGCCACGCAGGCATGCACTATTAAAATTGCCTATATTTAACTCCTTAAAAATAATCGGTAACGAATCCTCTTAAAATCGGGACGTTTTAGAAACGCGCTCGTTCAAATCGCCTACACCGTGTAATCCATAGAAATATTAGGCACTACATCATCGCCCGTTTCGCACAGAAGCGGTGAGCGGTGGTTCACGACAAATGGCGATAAAAGCCAGTTAGCCAGTATAAGTACAGTGTAAGTTTATTGTACCACTGCGTAAGTGATACATTTTCACTTTGTCTTTTATGTAGATATTTTATTTTAATATCAAAATAGAAATAAATAATAGTTTTAATTAAAAATATAATATGATTCGATAAAAGGTCATTGTCATACACATACTGACAGTTAGTTTACTTTCAGTTTAACAGTTTACAGCGCTGTCTACGATGGAACAATTGAATTATTAGAGTCAGTCGGTTGCCATTTTCGGGTTTGTATCAGAATACGGTTCTACCGAAAAATCGCTCAGTGAGCAATCTATGGTTTATATAATCAATGTTATTAATGTATTGTGGCGGTAATAAACGAATTTGATTGTATAATAATATCCACAAGACAAACATTTCAAACACAAGGTTTAGTATTATATTTTTAAACAAATACTGAATTACTATAACGTCTGTAAGAACTGGTGTCTGGTAAAAAATACACAATTGTATGAATAAATAGGTAGTTTAAATGTTCGTCGGAACTTCGGAAGTCTAAATAGTAACTACTAGTATTCTGGTAAAGTAACTACGATCTTAAATTAACTCATAAGTTATATACTTATAAAATTATAACTACTATAATTTATTATTCATCATTATTTATCATACCAATAGTTTTTTTAATAATCGTACACATTCTTATTTGAGATAGTATGAGTTGTTTACAAAATTGACTATCGCAACGTTAAGACGAAAAACGTTGCACTAACAATATTATGAAATGTCGAGATATTGATAGCGTAGATACTAGATAATCAAAAAATCAAATTATTCTTTATGTAACTCGTAAAAATAATATTACTATAATACTAGGTATATTGTATAAAATAAAACAATAAGATTCAACAATTACAAGAACCAATTGTCCATACATTTATCTTTAAGTTTATGTATAACTCGTTATTTTAAAACATCGATAATTTAAATATTTATTTATGTATAGAGGGTGAAAGACCTGACAAATAAAAATCAAAAATCGATACAAGTAAATGAAGTATGAAAACAACTATAAAATTCATAATTAAATAATTAATAATTAGAGAATTAATTATATCTGAAAATTCCCAAAAACAATACTTTGAAAAAAGTTATTGCGTTTCGAATAAATGTATACAAAAAAATGATATTTATAAATTATAAAAATAAACTACTTGACTTAAATAAAACGTCTGACCGACTTGAAACCACGTAAAACAAAATATTTTTACGTTCATACTGTTTGAAATATTGAGTGTTACGTTAAATAGATCACTCGGTATTTATAAAAAAAATTGGTTTGGTGCATTGGTTACACATGCTTATTGTGTATATATAATATACATCCACATATAAATATATTATACATAATATAATGATACTAAATAATAATGACTTTATTTATTTAGCTCTTTTGTATTTTTATCTATGTGGCTGTACAAAGTGCCCCAACAACAGAATTGTCGACAACCACAACGAGATATGTTTATATAATTGTTAATGATCAATTAACCATCGTCGATGAGTAAATTCACATTTTTTCGTCATTATCTTAGAATCATCAAATTTATTTTAACATTAAAATATGTTTTAAATTGATTATTTGTAATAAAGTCCATTATAACACCTATTTTTTTTTTGTACACATCTAAGCGAACGTACCTATAGCAATGAAATGTATGACATACAAGCCACTGACTACTGGCTATGCGCACAAAATTAAACTTTAAATAGGAATCGAAATAATAAAATCACTCGATTTATAAATATATAATAATATAATAAAATTAAATAGTTTAAACTTTTTACTGTTTGAATGAATTATCTCAAATTAAACATATTTATTTATATATTCTATATATTTAAGAATTCATGGAAACAGAGAAGATAAATATGCTATAATGCCCTCTGTATCCAGAGCTTCATAATATGTAATAATAATATGTTCAATATAATAAAATAATAATTATAAAAAGGTACAACTTAAAAATATACCGATTTACATAGCTTTTATGCATATTTAAACTGTTATTTGGTTAATATTTAATAGATTAAAGTCCATTGTATTGTTAACTGACTATTGACTTTGCCACTTTGGTATTCTAAAATATTTATTTTACAAATATTATGTGCAAGTTGTAGGTGCCAACCAACATATCTTTTAAATTTTGAGGTGAGTTAAAATTTTTTATAATGAAAATCGTTTAACATTTTCAAAATGCATGCATAGGAATTTTGTGAATTTTGTATTTTTGACAAACTTTTTCCGAAATTGCCAATCTATAATAAATGAATAGTTGATTGTTCGTCCTCTATAAACTTAAAAACTACTGGACCCTATTCAATAAAATGTACATACAAATCGATTATTGTTTTTAGTTTCGTTTTTTTAACCCATATAGGTAATTTTAAGATAACTCGTACAGTGACACATGAATTTTGTTTCATCTCACAAAAAACGAATATTATTGAGTTGCCATTGGTTACAGATATTAAAACAGTTGATATGATGGGATACATAATTTTCTATTTTCTATTATATTTCATAATTTAGTCTAATAAAACTATTCTATTTAAATATAAAATTAAGTAATAACTATTATATAAAAAAATAAAAAAATAATCGAATGATTTAGAATAAAAATAACTGAGAATATTTCAAAAAATGAGTAGAAGAAATAGATATATAAATTATAATCCAATAATAATAGACAAAAAAAATAGAAGATATGTGGCCGGCAAATACAGATTTTATTAGTCGGGTTATATTTTAAATGACGCATACATTCAAATCCACTGCTCTTGACCTACAAATGGAACCACATTTTACACACATTTTATTTGGGATCCCGGACAGGGTTCAATAGGAATAGGTTTTGATAATAAATTGAAATAGTTATTTTAGGGTGGTTTACCCGCTATCAATAATATTAAAATCATAGCCGCGTATTCGTTAATTTCTGCTGGCAATTGCCGATTGATTACACGTGAACGAAAAAGATAATTTTCACTAACCACCACAGGTAGATTGCCCATTGTGGTTTTGTGTATCCCCCAGTAATGCCGGTAATTATAGGTACAGCTTGTTTTATGTTTATTATACAGTGGCATTATTTCGGTTTTCAATACACGATTTCAAACTTTTTAAACATTAGTATAAAACATAATTGAATTGAATTATTAAACAGTACCTATACACGCCGTAGCTGAAATTCAATTGTGAAGTGGGAGGGGGGGGGGGTGTGAAAATTTGCCTATCCGGCGCTGCAAGTTATAATAAAAAAAACCCAGGGAAATAAAGCCACGGAAAAAATAGGCCACACAAAAATCACAAAAAAAACTTACTATTTTATTTATAAAAATTAATTATATTAAGATGGGACAATTATATTATTAATTATATAGTAATAATAAAAGTATTCTATAGTATTTAATTTTTGAAATCCAGAGTAAAGGGTATGATTTATATGAACTAAATATTAATTAAAAATACTATAAGTATAATAAAAAATGTCCGAAAAGTTTTAAATTTTGTATTTTATGATTTTAATAAATGTTTACCCATAGTATTTAAAATAACAGGCAGATATTTCTATTAATTTAAAAAAAAAATCACATTGGAGAATCAAAGACTAAGATTCTAAGTGTTAATAGATTTTAGTTTGGACATTAATTATAGGTAATAAAAGAAAATTACCATACATTGTGAAATAACACAAAAAATCTGTTTGGAAATCAAAGAACGAAACAAAGATTTTAACTGCAGCTGCACACACTATACGTTTTTATTAATTTGTTTTTTTGATTTATTTAATTTATATATTCTGAATAACCGCTTATGTACCTACTACCTACTACCTATTATCATTTTATTTAATTAAAAATGTTGTACAAATGATAAATTGTCTATAAACTGTAATAACCGCAATATTACCATCTGTATTTAAAATTAAAACTAAAACAGATCGTGAATTTTCTTAACTATTACCACGTATCGTATATTATGGCGTCATTTCGGTTTTCAATAATGTAATATAGAAGTGGCCAAAATTGGAGCCCAGCCAATTATGGCTAACCCACATTGAGGCAATTCATTTATGATATTTTATGTAGCTTAAATAATTTAGAGTACCCGACGACTATTATGTGGACAAATGGACAATATTGTGCCGTATTTCGGTTGTAGAAAAACGTTTGTAATATTATATATCGTCACGGTATTTTAATTTTTAGGTATAGGTACGAATTCCGAGAAATTTGGTTTTTTGACCGCAGCCACGAGAGGTCCTATAAATATATACCCAATTCAAGTCTATATTATTATAGGTACGCAATACTCATGTAAATTGACATCGGTCGGTGGCTGTGACAATACATACATACAGCGCCGGATGGGCATGGTTCGAGTTTTTGGATTCCCCAGTACGTACTATGCCGTTACTGTGAGCAAGAGCGTTTACAATGGTTGAGGTGATGTGGGGTCAGATCATTACTTTTTATTATTTTATTGTGCAGGTACCTTTTTTTTTTTCGTTGAAACCGACAGCGGAGGAGGCTCCGTGTGAACAATACTACTCCTCTGCTGCCAGTGTCACCTTGGTTTTCAATATATAGATTAATGACCAAAATTTGAGACCCTTCGAGCAGTCTAAATGTATAGGTACACGACGACCATGCTGTGCTGTAGAAATTCGATTATTGTAAAAGTGTTGTTTGTAGTCAAAATATCTCAAATTGTAAGTATATACCTACGAATTCCGGGAAATTTTGTTTTCGAGCGATTCGGCAAGACTGCGGGAGGTTCTATCTTTATACCCGCAAGTATGTATTATACTTAGTTCCGGTGTACGCATATATAGCCATAAAGGTACGTTTGTAGATGGACATTGGTCGGCGGCCGCGGCAGTGAAAATAAATAACAATATAATCGTTAACGGTAATTTCGAGTATACACAGCAGTATTGTATTTATATAATTCAATGTTTACCCACTAGCTACGCTCGATGACGGTATTTTAATTCGCTTTCAAAGGTCGTTTTTATAATACTATATTAACTATAACATGATATTGTTACTGCTATACCCATAGAGCTGTTCTACCTTATAATATGTATATTGTATATAATAAACATATAATATAATACATTGGTATTTTTTTGGTTTTCAATTTATAGAGGCAGACAAAATTTATGACCAGCTTACGGGTAGCACATGTCATCTATGCGTGGACTGTAAATCCGGTGACAACTATAGTTGCGTCCCGCGGTGAAAAATTCTTTCGAGTTTTTTTTGGGTGCATACGAATCGCGGCACCGTTTTTCCAACGTAGCCCGTTGGTACATACTAATTTAACATTTTTGAAATATAAAATTATAAATTTATAACTTTTTTATAACTTTATTTCCCTTTTTCCATAACCTTATTTTCGTACAGACTAAGAACTGACACCTTAGTCAGTACTACAGGCCGGTTAAAAATAAGGTCTTATTTTTTTTTTTTATTAAATTATAATACTAGTAGAAACTTGTATGATATTATTTTTAAAAATTTGATTTTGTCAATTTGATTTTTTCCTAACTGTTTCAAAGTATTTCTAATAAATGTTTCTTTATTTTATTTGTTCTGCGATTATTTATGTGAGTACTTCTTAGTTTTATATAGGTTTCGTTTTGTATAGTTTTCAAAACGTGAATGAACACAAAACTATTACTATTAAGGTATGAATGTACCTATGTTAGATATGGGCATATGGCAAATATTAACTGGAACGCAACTCAGATAAGACCTTTTTTCACAGTTATCTTTGGGACGCAACTAGCCGCAAATCCTCAGTTTTTGACCAATTTACACCAAATTCTATACACATAATAAACTTGGAACCCCGGGTGAGTCATTAGAGTTTTACAATAGAAGCCAAGGGTTATTATAAATGAGAAAAAATTATATATAATCAGCTGTGCTACAACCATGAAATAAAGCAACTTTGATAACTGCACTGTGATAAACTAATAACAATTGATACTTGCTATTTGCTTTTTGGTCACTTTTTTAAATTGCTTTAACCACTTCCAGCACAATGATATATACCTTTAACAATTAATTTAACAAAAAAAAAAACCCATTACGTTATTAGTTTTGGAGGAGATGGGTGGGTAAAATCATGTCTTGCTACACCTGAAAAATATTTCTTGGGAGCTACTGAGTAACATATTACTATTTGCCGCAGGTGGATTGTCCATCGCAATTTCATATAAATCCGGGAGACGCAGGGTAATACAGGTAGAAGGTATTAAATAAAATAATTGATGAAAATGTCAAGTACCTACAGGCTTCACCTACGTCTTTATTCATTTACTAATGACAATGAAACAACAAAATCAGTTATGTTGAAAACTGGTATTGCGTAAAAATATCCGTTTTCGTGATTATTTTGAAAAGTACAGAGATTTTTTAATTGTTGACCAACCAAAATGTCAACTAGAGTGATACAGTAAATTTAAATTGGTTGTGGTAAAATGGGTTGTTTGGAAAATTGGTCACTAAATGAATTAGTTGTTTGCGATAAGTCGTTAAAAAAAAACACAAAATGTAACTATAGGTATTAATATTTAAAAACGACCAAAAATTACTCTTAATTATTATAATAACTATTCATGTTTAAAGTAACTTTATAAACTACAATAAAAATAAATCATTTGTCGACATTTTTCTACAAAAAATATAATGATTTCTGAAAAAAATAACATACGAATTATGTGTAATCACTGACGAATAGGTATATTCATCAAATGATTGTATGTTAAATTATATCGCAATGTGTTTATTATAATTTATGATAAAGATTATTGTACATTAATATACATATCATTCTTAAAACAGTTATCAAAATTGTCTACGATTTATCGACTTAAAGTAAACGACATATTTGTACAGTGTGTACTAAATAGTTTCAAAACAGCATGGCGACCAAATTCACACGATATGCAATATTGACATAAACTCCCAATTAGATCCGATTTGCTATCATAAATTCATAAACGACATACAAATATTATACAATACACTCAAAGATGAAAGTTAAAGAATTTTATCTCCTCCTAACCGTCGCGATGGACACAGGACACGGCAATATAAATAATACACAGAACACGATATCATTGTACAAACAATCCATTCATCGGAGCGCTCATAATAATCAATAAATGTAATTAATTTATTGATATTCTATATTCCTATGAAACGTGTATACCTGATTAGGAGTGTGTCTAATTATCTACTTATCGAAACGATTACGTCAACACGATATAAATTAGTTGCCAACCGTCTAATTAGAATGCAAAAAAAGTTCCAAAAGGTGATGACTAATAACCCAGTAAACACACACACACACACATTATCATAATGATCCCAAATAATATAACTGATAATTTATTTATTATTATTCTAAGCTTGTATTATTTATGCAATCTGTGAATTGTTCTTGATATATTATTTGCTTTACGGTGCGTGTAATTGCGCTGTAAAGCATTATTGATTTTGAAGTAATTGTGAACATTGGATTATGTTATGATAGATAGGTACTAATTAATAGGAATTTTAGTGGTCAGAAAGTGAATCTTCCAAAATGGTTTTGTGGATTATCGGTCCGTTTTTTGCGTGAGTCAAAATAATATAGCCATATAGGTAGTTCGTAGCCACTTGCAACCTTCCGACTCGACCAATTAATTTTATAACTCTTGACTGTTTATAGATTTATAGGTTCTATCGAATTGGGTAAACGTTTAACGAAAAAAAAAATTATAGACATAAAGAAAACAAAAAAAAAAATCCATTAATATCGAAATTAATTTAATGTGCAGCTAAATCCATCCCAACTGATGGCCCCTGTCACCAAGGGCTATCTAAAATAAAATGCGTTTAAAAAAAAAATAACAATTTTAATATTTGCACATAATACAATAAAATTTTGTTTGGACACTGTCCGGTGCCAAACCGCGTTTTATCTATACCTTTGACCTACTCCATTGCGTCATGTCGATAAATTATCACAGTACCACACAGTACCTACACAAATACACAGGTATTGAATACAAATTCCAAGAGCGGGCAATTTCTGATTAACACGGCCGTAGGTACCATTTTCAAATATCCCTAACGGACTAAACATAATGTTCGCAGGTATAATATAACATCATCGTACGCTCCGACCGCTACGACGAGGTGGGGAGAGAACTCGGACCTTTGAAACACGTTTCACATTAGCGGTGCCGGTGCGGATCGCCGGCATTCAGTCCAGCACTCCAGCAGCGACGTTACACCGGCACGCACGGCCGAAATCATTTGCACCTGAGCTGTCGGTACGTACCTATTAGTTTTATTTAGTATCATAATATATTTTACATCATTATAGATTATAAAACAAATATACAAAACATTATATTTTATTTGTTTGTGATTCGTGAATAGTTTACCTACCTAGGTACATTGTGCACGAAAAATAGATTACCTACGTTTTATTTGATATATATTTTAGATATTATAATACTTGACTAATTTTTTTTTATTATTCATTATGGGTATTTCCTCTAGTATTCAAATGACAGAGGATCCCGCTACATAATCAATTAAAAGCCAGCACTTCAGCACTGATCGTTACACCAGCACACGGCAGAAATCATTTAGACTTCAGTTGTCGGTATGTACTAATTTTATCATCGTTTAGTATAATATATTATTATACTTAATTTAGATTATAAAACAAAAACATTATGTATTTGTTGTGATTTCGAATAGTGAATACCTATATTATAGACGTAAATAGGATCGATTTATTTGATATTTAGATTATATTACTCACTTTTTTTATTATTCATTGGTCTAATATTATGGGAATTCGGTATTTTCAATAATATTCAAACGGCAAGCACCCCGCTATAAATAATCATATTAAAATTGATTTTTTGCTATTTAATCTAACTACACATATTGTGTACAATACTACAATAGCATTGATCATAAATACTAGAATAGTTATAAATTTATAATCCACGATAAAATGTAGGTACACAGTGATGTATTGCTAAAAATATTCGTGGATATACGCCACCTTCGCGCAGAATTAGGTCTGAAAACCAGAGTAAAAACCTTATCATTAAATCAAATAATAATTGTCTCGATTCGCTCAAATTCGTTGTTTTCCTACAGCCACTTGACTATTATTATTACTATTAGATAGATAAAAGTATCCATGCGGGTACTTACTACGTTAGAAGATAATATAATCGTATATTACGTGATTTTTATTATAGTATTTTTCCAAACAAAAGTCATACCCTATCCAACGAACAACTAAAAACAATTGCATGGTCTATGAATACTTGTTGGCTATTGATTAGACCTAGATGATAATTATTATTCTAAATTTCAAAATTCGAAATCAATTCAATTAACATTGTGTCATTGTTGTTAAAAGGAAATGGTTGAGATTCGAAGAATATAACATATAAATATAATTATATTATTGTATACCTTCTCAGTTCTCATACCCGCATATATACGTTATACACACATGCATTATTATACATCTTTATAAAATCTATTACAATTACAAGAACCATGAGTTGAAAGTATACATCACATATTTATATAGATATCTTCAAAATATTTAACTGATGATTGATAATAATATGTACTAAATAGTAAATAATATCATCTCTGAGAAATGAAAATTACAAATAATTATTTATTATAGAACATTTTGTTTTCGTCATCAAAAATTCTAATAAATATACGGCCGTATACGGTATACTCGTGTATCGTCGTATATTTGATGAGTTAACGCTAAAAAAAGTAGAAAAGTGAGTTGTGAGTAGGTATACAGCGTGTATACTCACACCCCTCCCCCCTTCCAATACACTACTGTAAGTACATGTCGAACCTTCGTGAAAAAAACTGTAAACATTTAAGCATAGAAAACTACCCGTGAAATTACCACACACAACTTGTAACAGACAAATTGAGAAAAATAGCGTTTGCTATCAAAAGTATAACAGCGATATCTCAGAACTTAAGTAGATTAGAGTAATGTGTATCAAGAGCAATAATAGAATCTATAATTAAGTATGGGGAATATTACCATTAAAAATTAAACGTAGTAACATTTTTAAGATTCTTAAAACAAAAATTACACTCTGCATACCTACTACAAAATATGCAAAATATAGGCATACCTATAACAAATGTATAGAATTAATGCATTATTTATTACATCAATTAGATGATGGTTTTAGTATAATTATTGATAATTTTAGTTTTATAGTTCTTTAATGTACCTATAGTTAAGTGTTAACTACACCACTTTATACATAATATTACAATATTATTTATAAAAAAAAAATATTGTATTGTAATTATTTAAATGTATTAATTGTTTAATGAATTTGTATATTTTACAATTGTAATCTCGTGCACATCTTTTTGAGTGGGGCTCAATTCTCTTCTTCGATAATAAATACAAATAAAAAATAATATTTTACTCGCATAATACATGTAAATTCCACAGGTACAAAACTTTGAGCTGCAAACGTAAACCCACCGATATCATTTTTTGGCCAATTTAACACATTTTCTTTTCCAATTTAAAGCTAAAATGAATTACTCGACACGTTCTATGTCATACACCAGTGATTCCCAAAGTGTCCCGAAATTATTGTGTATTAAATGTACAATTAAAATGGCATACTAAATCGTTGAAATAATATGCCATTTATTTTTTAAATTTAATATATAGGTACAATAGGTTCATATTATAACTACCTACTAAATTTTTCTTAAAACATTTTAAAAATTCAGATTAAACAAATAGTAAATACTAAATATCTATAAACGTTTTTTAATAGCTTTGAAAATCATTTTATAATTATTTTAAACATTAAATATGCATATAAATATAAATAAATATTAGTTATAATTATATCTAGTTAACTAGACAAAATTAGGGTATAATTTATAAAAAGTATGTGATGGATGAGCTTGAACATTTATATGTATGACAAATCAAAGTTCGGTCTGATATTAGAAAAAGCGATGAGCAAATTTTACTTCTTAAGTCTTTGTATTCAGATCTACATAATCTACCTATGTTTGCGTTTTATTAGGTATTTTAAGTTGTGAAAATTCTTAAATGCAGTTTCACAAAGATTAGGTGACGCAAAAGGAATAATATATTAAATAGCTAAAGTTAAGGTTGAGTTAACTTTTCGCTTATTCCGAATTGTAATTACGTTTTTTTCATTGCATGTTGATACAAATTCGTTTTAAGATTCTAAGCGAAGAATGTATTAATTTTACAATGTTGTGTTCTTACGTTTTGCGGTTGTAAAAGTCCTTCGATTTTCTTCATCGGCACCTTTTATGTTAGGAAAGGAAATCTAGTTGATACTTTGGGGGATCAAGAGTAAAAACTCTTTATTACGGGACGGTATAGACATAAAAATTAAGGAAAAACAAGAATTTTAAGGCAAAGCAAATTTCTGACAAAATCGATTTTGTTTATAAGTGTAAGTGTGTAACACAAAAAAAAATATGAAATTTTCACCAAATATTTACATTAGTATTTTCTACACAACATTGTCAATGTATTTTTAATCTTTTTGTGCTATTGATAGGAATAAGAAATTTTTGGTAATTTTTTTTTTTATTATAACTGTCGATATTTTTGCTCCGTCAAAAATTCAAAATGCTTAAAAAAATATATGAGCGTAAAACATCATAAGTTTTTTTTTATAAGCGTCTAAATTAGAATCGCGAAAATTTGCAGTTTTTTTTTATTAAGAAACTTATGAAAAATTGTCTGTTAAATCCTAAGATTTGAAAATTTAACACAAGATTCCTTAAATGTATTTCCAATTTTCACAAAAAAAAAATTTAACCTGAAACTCAAACAAATTGTTTACGAGCGTTCGAAATTAGACATTGGATATTCACCTGCAAACTACTGATTTCTAAGGGAACGATTTTCTTATTTTTTTGTAATTCAATGGAAACACTTGACATTTTCACCGAATGTCAAGATTATTATATGTATACCATACAATTTTAAAAATATTTTGACTTATTTTAAACTATTTATAGGCATTAGAAATTTTATATTTTTTTAGTTTTGTTTTTATATATATATCGATAAAAACATTTTCGTTGGGTCACAAAGCTTGAAAATTTAATATAAGGTTCCTCATGAGTTGTTTTAATAGCAGTTGATAAAAATACATACACACCCTTTTTTTTGATAAGAATAAAACGTTCAAATATTGTTAAAAATTCATCATAATATCGAAAATTTGCAAATAATTTTGCAGTTAAATATTTCTAAAATGTTCAATTTTCATAGCTCATAGGATTGAACATTTAAAACAAAGTGTTTCGTAAATAGTTAATATTGTAATGAAAAAATCAAAAAAATATATTTACATGGTTGATTTTAATATACATTAAAAACTTGGACGAAATTCGATATTTAAATGAAGAATAATAATGTAGGTATTTTGTTGTACTTTAAAAAATATTTTTCGTATGTGCTTGAAATTTTTAAAGTATATTATTATTTTTATACATTTAATGACATTTTTAAATGCAATGTTTTAGGCAAAAATAATTCAACCTACTGTTTTATTAATAGTAAAATTAAATATTTCAATAGCAATAATATCATTATATATACTTGGTAAATATATGGCTGACATCTTACAAACTAAACATTTGAAAAGTCAAATGTTGATAAAGCTCAAAAAGAGTCATAATAATTTGTCTTATCATGTGTAGAAAATGATAATAATATATAATACATTATTTTTTTATTAGAAAGAAACCAAATTTTACAGGGCGCATTAGAATTTAATTTTTTATTTCATAGCTTAAGACAATAATAATAAAAAAACAACCAACTGCTTGTGCAAATTGGCCATATTCAAAATCGTATTATTTGATTTTGAAAATCCAAGTCCAATGTGCCTTGTAAAAAGTGTTCCTATTTTACACAAAACATACATTTTGAAATCTAATCACTTTACGAGGCGCGAGTTTTATTTTTTAAGGCATGTTTTCGAGCAAAAAACTACCTCTATTCGTCATACATGTTTAAACCTCAAAAATCGCTCACTGTGCTGTGCGGTGTTCCTACAATTAGAAGCGCCTTCGGTGCCCAGAACACGCCCCCCCCCTCCTAGCTCGGTCCTGTTTAATAACGAAATACCGATTTACATAAATCTGTGGTTCTACTATAGTGCTAAATGCTAATTAAGATTTTATTATTGACTAGTATTTATAACCAACGTTATGATACATATAATATTATATTAATTATTATTGTTATTATGCAGGAAATACGTACGGTATGTCGTCGGAAAATGTGACTGACGGTGAACGGATCCCGTTGCCGACGATTGCTTTAAACGTGGCCAATCTGCGAGAACAAATCGCTGGCGCGCCTCCTGCACAATCCGATGACTACGAGATGGGCGAAGTAAGTATATTATGGCATTCGGAGACGTTGATAAATAATAAAAAATTAATAATATAATGATTCAATGGATTATGATTGTAATTTTTGAATCGTGTTTCTTTTTTAACACAATTCTGTTTATTGGTTAGGATGTGAAAAGGTCGGGTTCTACTGCAAAACTACCTACAATATATTATTAAACCGAATTCAATTCATAAACATATTTTATTTGTTTGATTTCAATTATTATATTTTTGTTGAAATTTATTTGATTATTAGACCGGTTCAAACGAATCAATAATAAGATCATCCGTAATCACTTCGGCAGGCGGTCGGGATGATAATGGCCAGAGCTCTTCCAGAACTCAAGACGACGAGCAGATGAATGACACCCATCCAAAGGTATATTAATACATTGAAAAGCTACAAATTATACACTATTTTATCATACTATGACATTTTTTTTGATAAAATTAATAATAAACGTTTTATTTTGTACCTAAAATAATCAGAAAATATTCTAAACATGATATTTTATAGTTTACCACATGCAGTAATACGATCAACGGTACATCCTGTAATTCGGATGACAAATTTAGTAATACAGATAGCTTTGGCACCACCGAAAACGATTTGTTTCTGTTATGCGATGATGAAATAAACCCAGTGCGTACTATTTTTATTTAATAATGAGTATACAACAATGATGTATGTTATGAATATTAAAATTATTATGTTTGTCCGCATTCTATAATATACCTAGTCAGTGGAGTATTTGAGGGGGCGAATGCCCCCCAATTAATTGATGTTTATATAGGTGTAATAGGTACTATGATGTTAGGGCAAAGCTAGATTAAATCTACTACCAGAAATCTCATTTGAAATTGAATATTTAGCATTATTTATACTAGAAAAGTGTTATCAGACACAAAAATAAAAATAGAAACACTTCATGGTAAAATCAATAGGTTAGAATATAAGCTCGTGTATAATGATTTTAGTGTCGCCCCCCCCCCCCAAAAAAAATAAGCCACCAAATATAATGTTGTTATAATTATGTTTTTTTTTTTTAAATTTGATTAGTCTTCTTCAGACGACGAATCAATAATTACTTCGGTTAGCCAACAGGATAATGATAGGTATAAATATAATTACTGGATTCAAGGCGACGGACAGACGAATTACAACCGTTCAAAGGTACATATTATAAAATATTAAAAAGCATCAAATATTATACTATTTTAATATATTATGTTATTTTTTTTGTTGAAATTAATAAATACCTACGTGTCCTACATCAAATTTTATGCGTTAACTAATCAGAAAATATTCTAAACGTGATTTATAGTTTACCACCTGCAATAATACAACCAACAGTAACCCCTGTAATTGTGATCTCGGTGATTATTATATGGACGATGAAGTGCGAACTACAGATAACTTTGGCGCCACCAGACGTCCTGATTTCTTTCAATGCAGCGATGATGAAATGGACGTAGTGCGTATTATTCTTGTTTAAATAACAATTAATAAGTGTACAACTATGAATACTTAAAATATTATATTTGCCCACATTTTATATATAGCGTTGTTATAATATTTTTTGTTGACGTTTTAAATTTGATTAGAGTACCTCAAATTCCGGATCAATAGGATCGACTATTACTGCGTTTAGCGGGCAGGATATTGGCTCTAACTATAACTGGACTGAAAACGACGAGAGGACGAATGACAGCAGTTCAAATGTGCGTATACCTACCTATATTGCAAAGCTAAAAATTCTACACTGCCTATTTTGTTATATATATATATTTTTTTTTTTTAAATTACTTAATACGTCATTTCAATACAAAACTCATGTATTACATCGTTTAGGTTAATAAGTAAATATATTTTATTAATTTCATAAAAAAACAAACATGAAATTGGTAGAAACTCCATATACCTATGGGCTATGATATTTATATTTATGTACTTATGTAAACTAATCTGTACATTTTCTATACGTGATTTATAGTTTTCCGGCAGTAATAATATGACCGATGGTATTGCATCCAATTATGGGGATCCCGGTGACTATAATTCGGATAATGGAGTAAACATAACAGATTGCTCTGGCACTAACGAACAGACCAAAGCGAGCAGCGATGGTGAAAATATAAACACAGCAGTACGTATAATTCTTATTTAATAACAAGAACAATTCATATAATTATTATATAGTGTATAACTACATACATGAATATTTAAAAAACTATGTTTGACCACATTCTCGTGTTGTTATAATAATATTATTATGTCATTTTTTTATTAGTCGAGATCGGAGAATTATTTAGTAAGATCGACTGTAATTACTTCAGTTAGAGAGCAAGAGAACGGATGCTTCGTTTACTTGACTGAATACGACGAGGCGATGAACGAAATCCGTTCAGAAATGTATGATATTGAAAGGCCAATAACTGTAAGTACACTATTTTATTACAGGTATGTTATTTTTTTGTTAACATTTTGAATTCGATTCCAGACAGGATTGGAAGAACCATTAGGGTCGTTCATAGTTACTTCAGCTATCCGGCATCGTGGATGCGACATAGAATGTATGGAACAATCATCCGAGGACGTTAGAGAACCCCAGTTAATAATATTCGAGAGAAATCAAAACAATCAATCTCCGACCGGTGATGATGAAACCGATTCAAAGATGTAAAATTGTAAACTAAGCTATAATAGGTATACTGCATACTATACTTGCTAATCGATGTTTGAATTTGTCATAAAATTTGCTTAAAAATGACTTTCTTTAATTTTTTTTTCTTCAATATAATGAACATTTTAAAATTTTTAATACCTATTCAAAATTTAATTTTTTAATTTTGGAGGGTTCAATTAAAAAAAAGTGAACAAGTTGTTATCAAGTTAATTTCATGACGAATTCTAAAATGTTTTATCCGATAACTAGAACAGTTGGTGCAATTGGCATGAGATACCTCATACCTAGGTTTATTTTGGTAGAAAAAACGGTCGGGATTGAATTCCTTTCAAATCCTTTTTATACTCTGTCCCACGAAAGGAAAGTGTACCGTTTCGCTAATGCCGACTGAGCTCTACACCGCTGCCGAACCATCGAATCTACGTGCAATCGATTATATTGACGCCGTATCGCGATGTGAAATGACGGCTGTGCGTCGCTAGCTCACACGTGTGTACCGTTTAGTGAGGAGGTCTAGGCGATGTGAGGCGTGGGATTCCCGAGTCGCTGACCGGTTTTTGTCAAGACGCGGCACTTTTCTTTTGCAGGACAGAGCATGGTGTTAAATATTTCCCTGCCGGTTTCTGCAGTAGGTATTATAAAAGCTGTGGCTGTTGGGAGGGCACATGACTATTGATTTTGGATAATGTAAATAAACAATAATAATTCCAATGATTTAGTTAATAATATTACACATACGTCGGAACGTCGCCCCACAATTGCACACGCGCGCACACACACCCATATAATATGTCAATATGTGTACATAGTATATTATACTATATACAGTGAAACTTCCATAGGTCTCATTGGGTACAAAAAAAAATCGTTCTATAGAGAAATTTGTTAAATAGAATAACATATTTTATTTACTTTTTGATTTTAATATGGTTAAAAGAAAACTTGTCAGAATATCATATCTTTCGGCAATATCATTTTTTGAACACTTTTATCAACTTCATTTAAAACTTAAAATTTATCAAAAATTGATGAATATTTACGCTTTGACTTTTTTTTGTATGTACCTATTGAAAAAAATTGAGAAAATTTGAGCATGTACGCATAATAAGCATAACATATATTATTAAACATTTATTGCTAAGCTAGAAATTAATTTCATGGCTCTACGAAAAAAATTCCAAGTGTTAATAGTACATATATTTACATATTTATTGATTTTGTAGTTATAAGACCATATTCCTTAATTTTTCTATGTTTTAGAACATATTTCTTAATTTTTCTAATTTATAGAGCATATTTGATAATTTAATTTGAAAATTCAATAATATAAAAATTAATTAATTAATTTGAAAGTTTTCACTGGGTATTGTTGTATTGCTTTATCGGATTCCTAGTTGACATAAATTTTCCCGTTTTTATAAATATTTCCAATATTACTTATTTCAAGTAATTTGTAACTGTTTCTATATTATATGTGACTATGTACTAATGTACCTATACACAATAGAAATAGCTTCGATGAAAATACGATTACATCTACAATCTACTCTTAAAGACACATTTCCAACCTGTATATAATTATCAGTTCAGACTTATTATTTAAAGAACATTTTTCAAGCCATTTATTTATTTAGTTTATTTTAAATTAAAAATAATCAATATTCATTAATATATTATGTATTTTATGTACCTACTTATTTTATCATTTTTGTACTTTTGAGTATATCTCTATAAAGACATATAAAATCTACCAATCTAACAGTATTAAATATGGCCATAGTTAAGTAAAATGTCTATAATTATGGAAATTGTATGTAGAAAATAATTAATAAGTGCATATTTATACTTTTTCAAACCCATAAGTTCATGCATATTTAGTACTTTTTAAGAACATTAAGTTTTGAGCCCTAGACTGACTACGAAGTACAAAAACAGGTTTACTATCGAATAATTTATTTGTTATATTATAGAAATATCAGATTTGTTATAAGGAGATAAATTTACGCATAATATTAACAGTTAAAATTTTAATTTTAATTTCATTGAACTCAAAATATTGTTGTTGGAAGATTGTAATATAAAAGTTTCACTGTATATATAGATTGGTGGTGAGAAGGGATGATTTACCATAGAACTATATTTAATAAAATTATTTCTGTATGTTAACTGGAAGTCTGTAAGGACCTTTACCTACAGTATTACAATCTTACAAGTTTAAAGTTATACAAATATAGGTATTATAGGTAAGAAGAAATAGATTTCTTCAATAAAAATTAACTGACCTTTAAGAAAATAGATAGATAAGACTTCAATATTCATAATAATTACTAGGTTTTGATTTTCATTATTGATAAATCAAACCTTTTTCATGAGATTAGGTACCTATTATATTACTGCTATAGTACTATAACCGAGTGCATAATATCCATTGATTATTTATTATAATTTATAGGTACCTGCAGTGAAGAACATTTGAAGTTTAAAATGTCACTGTTGCCAATTATGATTTAATGAATCTTATACTGAAGTCATTACAAATTCGACTGACACTGAAAAGCAAATAAGAAAAATAATTAAGATAACAATAATAAATTAGCTTAATATTTAATTATTTTCAAAATGTTATAAATATTTTTTTTAATAATGCATTGAAGCATTATCCTATTTATGTTTACTATTTACAAAAAATATTATTTGTATAAACTTATTTTGCATGCGTTAATTAAATTAAAATTCCTAACTATTATTATTTGTTTATTGACATACAACAGACCAACTGATATATACATCAAAATGTTTATAAAAGAATCCTTTTTCATATTATGCTATTAAATATATTATGTATAGGTTTGGAATTTAAAAGTTTAAAGTTGATGGTGGTATCACAAAACAAATGTAAGGATATTCATCGAAGACTGTTAAATTTTTTTTTTTAAATGATAAATACGTTCACTATTTAAACAAATAAACATCGCCTATCAATGGGTTCTTAAGATTTGTTATAGAGAGTTTTTACTGTATCTATATTGGAATAGTATTGAACCAGTGCCAATAAAATAATCAGCATATTATGCATCTCTAACTTATATTTATATTTCTTTGTGCTCTTACTGGAGTTCCTCTAACATCTAATAAGCCATCAGCAGACAAATTTGACTCCATACCTTCGTAACTAGCTCCGTCCCATCGGCGATCATAATTATGTAAAATCCAACATGCTTTTAGTATTTAATTGGCAAAATCTGGTTCCGCTATGGCACTATTAAAGGAGTGTGTAATACCATTGATTATAGATAGTATAATAGATAGATAATAAATACACATTAGGTTTATCAGGTACCTATATAATATAATGGTTTAGTTTAATTTCCATAAATGTTATATTTTATTAAAAATGTGTGTAAAATAAATGTTCAGTTGTAAAATTAAGTGACAAAATGTTTTAACTTAAAAAGTATGTACCTATGTAGCTACCGTATAAGATTATAAGGTGCCTTTACAAAATTAGATATTTAAACAATGAAGCACAATTTTAGTTATTTTGTTATAATTAAAAAATATTATTTGTGGATACTTACTTGAAACTTTTAAAGTATATTATTATACTTTACACACACAATGACATTTTTAAATGCAATGAGTTAAGCAAAAATTAATGCAACCTACTCTACTACTAATAGAAAAAAAAATTACTTTATAGCAATAATATCATACAATAATGAATAAACTTGTGTTAATATTTAATTCAAATCTAACACATACATTACAGGGACTTACTCCTAAATGATGAGATATACTTGACACCAACTATACAGCAGAGTGGTTACCTAGTTTCCCCCGAGTTATACACTTTTAACATTATATCATAATACTAAATATTAGGCGGACATATTTTTTCGTTTAATCATTGATTAAATATACAATCGTAATTGTATATTTAATCATTGATTAAATATACAATCGTAATTGTATATTAATTTTTTAATTGTATATTTAATCAATGGTTTAATTATATTATTTGAATTTTGAAATATATAAATAAATAAATTTAACAATGGATCTATTATTTAAAAATCTGTAAAAAAAAAATAACTCTATGTTGTATCTTGTATAATATAGTTTAAACTCTGTGGCATAAGTGCATAACAATTCTAATATCTATAGTCATTGAAAATTCCAACGATTTTTTCGAAATTCAAAACTTACTTAAGTATCATTTTTCTTTGACTTTTTTAGTATAAAAACTTGTCTGGAAATGTATGTGTTTATTTCAACTGTGGGAACAATAAAAGACAAAATAGTGAGATTAAGTTTCATATAGTCATCCAAAAAATGAGGATGTATGTAAAAAGTAAATTTTGAATTTATTCAGGTAAATATTATCATGAAGCAAAATGGATAATTATGTTAGAGATTTTAAAATATAAAGATAACCTGTTGTTATATTTTTATTTTTTATACTTAAGGAAACATTAAATTACCCATTAAAATAGCCGCAAGCCCCCAAAAACGAATTTGTAACGTACATAATTTTAGTAGATACCTACTTTATTCTACATATTTTATGATTTTACGCGGAAGAATTTACTAACAGATCTAAATACGATATGTTCTAGATAAAATACCAGTCGCCGTCACATTCCGAATGTCCACGCTATAACGTCCCCAACAAAATGACGTATGTCTTATACACTTTGTAGGTACACAGTATAATGATGACGGACACAAAAAAATTGAAAAAAAAAAACACACAAAAAAATTAAAAAAACACACAACATTGTAAAATCAATACATTCGTCGTCGCTCCTCTCAGAATCTAAAAAATACATTGTATTTGAAGCTTGTTGCTTGTAGCATCTAAACGTGTGCTTTAAAAGGCTACGAGACACAGAAAAAACCGCTGTGGTAAATTTAACGTAAGAGTCGTTTATTGTCGAAATAATATTAATAATAATAGTACGTCATACAATATTATAAATTATAATATCGTGTCTGCCGGTAACGTGCGGCAGTGAGCCGCCACCGCATATTCTCCTGGTACAAAATCTGGCCAAACGTATTGGATAGTACTATAGGCGACCTTGTGGCCTGTTGTCAGTATCGGACATTATTACTATTATTATGAACGCAGTGAAAAAATTACAGAAAACACGTCCAAAACCAATTATTATTATTATATTATATTATATTATGATATTATTATCAAATGGTTCAAAATGTTCAAATGTTCGATACAAGTGTATCCGTGCACGTTTTAATTATCGTTCGACGTTATTCAATGTAATTTCTAATTATTAACAACGCGCGTTCTGCAGTACTTATAATCTATTCGTTCGCCCGCATGAAAGCATTTTAAATAGACGATACGTCGGTTGCTTGCAATAACGAATTATTATTACCAAAAACAAGTAATGACGACATCGTTGTCGCCGTGTTTTACATGCGATCGGTGTAATTGATGTCGATGGAAAATGTTTTTGTGTTCACAGTAAAAACATCGTTTTGCGTAAACATAATTTTACAAAGTCAACGATTAAAATATTATACAGATATTACACATGTTGACTTTATCGGGTCAAAATATATTATCTGTGACGTAGCGTTTTTATTATTTCCAAAACTATCAGAAACTCAATGTTAGTTCATGAAACATCTGTAAAAAAACACATTAAATCGCGAAAGTTTAAGACTCGATAACTTATATCACAATAGTTTTATCGAAAAAATAAAAACTCTACGCAACGGATAAAATTCCCATGTGTATTGTGTAAAAATTTTGAAAATTTCTAAAACAATTTAGCTCTTCTAAAACGTGTTCGCGGTTAGCGGGTGTTTGGTCTCATCAATACGATCGCGCGAGGGCGGTTTTCGTGCGTTTGAAAACGATTTGAAACTGTGTTTCGAGCAGTTGTGAGTGGTGGCTGGCGGTAGTCGGCCAGCAGCGGTGGAAAGACAAGTCACAGAGAGGGTGGCATCATTCCAAGACGACGGACTTAGTGGTCCGAATTTAGTCCCCGGCTACCAGGGTCCCATGCCGAAAAGCCGCAGTTCTCGACGATCTGCCGCCCGAATGACGGCGCGCCGCGACGGCAAACCGAGACGAGAAAAACATCGCGACCGACGTACATTATTATTATTATTTTAAGACTATCGATTTTTTTTATCAGTCGCTCGCCTCCGCTGTCGTCGGTGTCCCGCCACATTTAGGTACACGTTTACGTATATTATTTTTTTTTCTATATAATTACGATTTCTGTTTTTTTAATATTTTTTGCTCCTGTTCGACTGCAGTGACGACTTCTATGAACCGACGACGACATAATACCGTATTTCGAAATTATATTGCTGGCGATCCTATCCCACCGCCGGGATACCGACGTATTATTTTAAGGTTTCACCTTTTAAGTTTTTATTAATTTATTAATACATAAATGCGATGGCTATTGTGATTTGTGTGACATTAGCATTTTTTGGTTCTTCTTCAGTTCGGCATCCATCCACTCGTACCAGCGACTTATGAGCAACGAGCGCCTTTTCCCATCTCACCACCTCATTACAATATTCGACATTGTACCTATATTAATTATGGTAAATGAAAATTCGTAACATCGACCTCGTACAATCGATAACAGTTATTTTGATTGTTCGATAGTGTGCCGGGCAGCAGAGCGGCGTGTACCACGGTTGGCGGCGGTACGTCCAATTTTTGGAGTACGATACGAGTAACAAACTTTACAACTTAATACTTATTATTGTATATTTGTATAGGTACGGTGGGAAATCGGGGAGGTTAGATGCTACAAGCAACAAGCTTCAAATACAATGTATTTTTTAGATCTGAAAGGAGCGATGATGAATGTATTGATTTTACAATGTTGAGTCTTTTTTTAATTTTTAATTTCAATTTTTTTGTGTCCGTCATCACTCATTACGTTTTGGAGCAGTAAAAATGCTCAGATTTTCAACTTCGCCCCTAGATTTCGGTCGCAAATCGCATCTAGTTGGTACTTTTGAGAGTCAAAAGTTAAAAAGGTCGTCAATTGGGTACCGCTCTGCTGTACAGTATTTGTCGAGTGTATCACTTTCATGGATGTATTAAATTTGAATTTAATGATATAAATCATTGTATACGAAAAACGATTCTGAGCAAAGACGGTCTGTCGCCTACATGACTAAGATGTATTCTATGATATAATTGCATTCATATATTACTATTAATAATAGTTAATACAGTAGGTTGAATACATTTTTGCAGAATATATCCAATGACTAATTTAAACGTCCATAAAAAGTTAGTTTGAGTTTCCAATAAACTTTTTTTTTTTAAAGGTAGAAAAACTTATAGAGATCTTTCTGTTGAATTTTCAAATCTTAGATTTGAATATAAAAATTGTTATGATATTTTAAGTACAAAAAACTTACTCATTTTCGTGATTTTGATGAATTTTGTAAGATTTTGAACTTTATACACTTATAAAAAAAAAATGTGCATTTGTATCTTAAATATTTTTAAAACTAAATATAGAACAACTAACGAAAAACTTTGTTTTGAATTTTCAATCCTTGGTTAAAAAAACCGAACATTTTATACATTTTTAACTACAAAAAGTTGGAAATGTTCGTTCAAAAAATTTCAAATATCTACGGTAATTTCTTTTTGAATTACATCAAAATAAGAAAAACTTTCTTGGAGAAAACGGGTGAATATCCAATGTCTAATTTCAAACGCTCATAAAAAAATAGTTTGAGTTTCCAATAAACTTTTTCTTTTTTAGAAAGGTAGAAAAACTTATAGAGAATCTTGTGTTGAATTTTCAAATCTTAGATTTGAATAAAAAAATTTTCTTATGAATTTCCTAATAAAAAAAAAACTGCTCAATTTCGTGATTTTTACGTATTTTGTCGCAATTTTAACTTTAGATGCTTATAAACAACTATTAGAGACATACGCTCAACTTTTTTTGTAATTTTCCAGTGCAATAAATTATGAAGAACATTGTATTATATTTTCAAGTTTTTTGACCCATTAAAAATTTTTTTATCGGCAATAATAAAAATAAAATAAAAAAACACCGAAAATTAGTTATGTCTATAAATAGCTCAAAAAAAGTCAAACATATTGAACATTTTATTGTGTATAGAAATTGGTTATATAAACATTTTGTGAAATTTTGATGTATAGCCTATAATAGTAGGGCATTTGCATTATATTTTTATTTATTAAATTAATTAGTAGTTAGGTAAGACACAAATTTGAATCTTAACCTAATGTGTTCGTATGCAAAATTAAATGTCTCATATTTTTTCATATTTGGAAATTTTTTAATTATTATGCATATTTAGCTTTTTTCTAAAATATAATGCATATTTACGAAAAATATAGTATTAATTATTAATACTAATACCATTGATTATACATACTACTATACTAGCGAGTATGTATAATCAATGCTAATAGGTACTTACGCTATATGTCCTACGTAAATCTTGAGAATGTAGAAAGAAAAAAATCGTGTTATATGTTATAACTTATAACTATTACAATTTATAATTGGGCCCGTATTGTTGATAATAAATAAATAAATAAATAAAATAAATAAATTTACAATTACACGTATATCCGTTATAAATCACTGTAATAAGATAAAGTCTGCAGAAAACCGACATGCAATTTTATATGGAAATTTAAGTCTTTAGTAAAGTGTAACTACATCTCCAGGTAACTTTAAAATATACTAAATTTGTTTTAATTGATTTTCGTTCATGACTTTTTACAGTCAATGTAAGGTACAGTTGAACATACAAAATAGTAAATACAGTTAAATTATTTCAACTGGGTAAATATTGAATTTTTTTATTCCATATTAATTATTTAATGAATTATATACATTTTTAAACTAAATAAATTTAATTTAAATGCATTTTTGCATATTTGAATGAAAAGTAGTGCATAAATGCATGCATATTTCCGACATTATTTCGTACATTTTTAGTGCATATAATTCCGGGCCCTAGTAATAAGTAATAATATTTGTCAGCTGATATAGTTTGTACACGTGTCCCCGGGAAATGTGAATCATTATATTATTTATATTTAATTTTACATTTCTACATTAGTATTACTTTTTTTATAGCTTATAATGTTATCAATATCGATAAGCATTTGGTACTAGGTACTATGAGACATGAGTAGGTAGTATCTTACTATTTTATTGAAACGTAGTTTCTTATGGCGCAATGTGGGCGGAGGGACCCTAGCCCAGAAAAACCGTGCCCATCGAAAATAAAAGCGTTAGTCGCTATCTCTCTTACTCTTTACCGCTTTCTATATATACTTCTGTCTCTCTCGCTCTACGGTCGGCTACGTTGTTAATGGGTCGCGACTACACGTGTAATGAACTACACGGGTACCCGTGTTTTTACCTATGACGCGACGGGGTTAAAGCCCGTGTAATAAAAATACCCGTGTATCTTAATACCCGTGTATCTAAATAGCCGTGACCTTGAATACTCATACATATGATATAGGTGCACGGGTAATGATAAATAAATACACGGGTATACACGGGCTTTAATATACTTTGTGCCCGCGTACCCGGGCTCCGTGTACCCGTGTATTCTAATACCCGTGCATACCCGGAAACCCTAGATACTATTATTATTATTATTATTATTATTGTTATAATAAATTATTATAGTATTACAATTGAAACCGTTCATAACAAAATAAATAACATTAAATATTATTAAATCACTTTCATGGGTCATGACTGTGTTGAGAAATCCGGGTTTTTCAGTTATGATTTTATTTTGCTTCTGGGCTAGGGTCCCTCCGTTCACACAGCGCCATAAGAAACTACGTTTCTACCGGGTGTCCCATGACAGCACTCGACTTTTTATAATTTATACTATTAAAAACTAAATTAATAATATAAATGTTGATATCAATATTTATTATTTTAATTTAATTCTAAAAATGTGTGGCTTGGGGTACCGGGGTGGCCGTTTAAGGTCGTATCGTACTGAGTGGCGTATACAAACTAGAATGTGGTCCAAACAGATCCCCCATGGTCCCTAATTAATATATGCAGGTACCTAGGTTTAAAAATTGTCGTACCGTGATAATTTGTTTGCAACTCATCATCTCCTCCATAATAAAGTTATTTAACACTACTGGTTATACGACCACCGAATTTCCACCTAAACAAAATTGATCTATATTATAGGTAGGTATGCTTAAGTACATAATTTGATCGTGTAGACAACATAGGAAAAACTCTGCATTGTTGTATCCTAACCTAACTTACTATAGACTACTAATGTACATTTTTGGTATTTCTAACAATGACAAAGCCACCGGTGGTAACATACGAAGCATTGGCTTTTTAATATAATTAATTATTCATTTTAAATAGATATTAATCAACGTCTTTTCTACAAAAAAAATAAACAAATTATGACCAATCGGTGGTTAAAAGTGGCAACAATGTACGCTGTGCCTACTCATGTATTATGTATTATATTTTATATTTTTATATTAGTTTTATATTATGCATCATAGTCTTAGCACTTATTAATTGCTGTTTGATTAAGACAAATAGTTACCGATGAACAATATAATATTATCTATAATATTACAATTAGTTAGTTACAATAAAATGACTGATGTTTAAATGTTTTTTTAAGTAAACTAAAATAAATTGTATTCTTGTGCGTAAAAATATAGACACACGCAAGATTATTTTAATATTTTCTTATATTGACACTACACGCGGCACACATACTGAATAATGAATATCAATTGATATTGTTAATGTTATTGTATTTTTGAATCATAAGACGTAACCGGGCCCGGGGCAGTGCGGCCCCGTGATAACAGACCAGATTTAATCTCATGGAAGAATCGCTGAAATCGGGGCTGAACGAAAAAAGTAAAAACTACTATTGTATTTTTACTTGTTTGTATAAACGTTTCCATGAAAATACTTTTCCAACAAAAAATATTTTTTTTTTTTAGAAAGGTAGAATTTTCAAATCTTAGATCTATTATTTTTTTCTTGTAATCTACCTTTGTGTTACACCAAAAATCAAAATTGATTTTGTCAAAAATTTGCTTTGCGAAAAAATTCCCGTTTTTATTTTTGTTGTTCCCGACGAGTTAAAAACAAATGTGAATGTTTTACTTTTGACCCCCCCCCCTCACTAACCTAACCCCCCACCAAAGTACCAACCAGAATCACTTTCCTATCAGAAAAGAATGAAGAAAATTGGAGCTTTTTTACTGCCTTCAAACGTGATGACAGACACAAAAAAAAACACATTATTGTAAGATCAATACATTCATCGCTCCGCTCAGAATTTAAAATGTTTTATCTACGAAATATCTGCCGTGATATTTCGGGCAAAGGGGTTGTTTGTTCGAAAATTATGTGTACAAATGAATATGTACGAATAAAAAGTGTTCGAATTTTATATGTCAGAAAATTTAAATGTTCGAATATTATGTGTGAATGAGACGAATGAGTGTGTCTGAATTAAAAGTGTTCGAATGTTATCTGTTAGAAAGTTTAAATGTTCGAATATTATTTTTATTGTGGAATCAACAAAATGTAATTTTTCGGTATAAATTTTTTTTATTATTATTATTATTATTATTAATCTTAACTATACAGTTAAATATGATATTAAATTATCTAAAAAAAAAAATGTTTTAAAAAGATAAATTATAAGCAATTCCCCTTAAAAATTCTAAAATATTAAAATCAGCATTGTTCTTACAGCTTAGAACAAGATTTTTAATACGTTCTCCTCGTTGTTGTTTGGACTCTTTGAACTTTTTTGGAAACCTGTTTTGAATTAACTGTTCGATCGAACTTTCAATGTTCCGATACGAATAAAATGTAATCTCGATTATCCGATATCGTTGTAGACTGTAGTCATTGGAATGATGACTACACACTTCCATATATACATATTTTAATATGGCTGGTTTATCGCGCGATCATATAAAAGTATATCTATTATCTGGCTATTAACAAATTATTAGGTGAATTATATCTGTGACTATGAACGATATTCGTATAATGTTATTATGAGTTTTTATGTTCAAATAGGAAAATATAACATTCGTACATAATACTATTCGAACACAATTCTATTCGAACAGATATTTTGTTCGAACACTCGACTAGTTCCCCATATTTCGAGGTTTGGCCTGGTCGCGTAATGCAACACCCACAGATGGCGTCTCGCGTACTGTTTTGAGACAGTAAATAATAATATTCAGTCCATGGATGAAATATTTACGAAAAATCAGCGAGCCGCCTGACTAGCAATGGCGAACAAGCCTAACCTAAAACGAAAATTTATGTTCTGCCTGATCACACCGACCACCGGTTGACGCGCGACTGTCGCCATCAATGATCGTGGCCAAAGTGTCCGGCTTGCTCAGTTGCTCACGCCCGCGTAGAGGGCTGCTTATATTTCTGAGTCAGACGAGCCCGGGCCCGGCAGGGTGCGTTGTTTGCAGCAGTCGGCGTCCGATTCCCGTATGATGCAACGATAAAACATCACTATCATAATATTATAATATTCATTTCGTCTGTTCTCTGTTGTAGACTGTAGTAAATTTTAGCACATTTTTTTCTCAAGTCGGTTCACCTCATAAAGGCCTTTTGCCTTCGATAAGTTATAATAAAACGTTTAATATTATAAGCTAAAAACAAGTATGGCGCTTATACTATGTTGGTCGGTCTTGTTTTTGGTTCGATATCTCTAGTCGTTGCCGCATCGCCACTACTCGCAGTATATTTAGCTTATGCATTTGGTATTCATTGAGTATACTTACGCGTTGTACTAATCGTCCGAAAACATGTCTATCACCGTGGCGCAAGTTCTTCAAAGACTAAATGACGTCATGGCCAATCCGCAAGCCAATTTCCGGGCTGACTTAAATGAGTACGTGAGACATCAAAGATTAACTAATAACAATTATACTGTAACAACCTGTCTCTTGACTGTTGATCGTTTGAATCCGTCAAATCCTCTCTAGACACAGCCCGGATCAACATAGGTCCAGGCTGATCGCGCCCTTTATTAATGTATTCAGTACCTGTACATAATATATTAAATAAACTTATATAATATGTAATAATAATAATAATATATTAATATGACATAATATTATAAAAATAATTATATTTGAAAATAAGTAAACATGATCAAAATAATCATCATGGTTGATATCTTAGTTAAGCAAATAACAATAATCATTATTATTTAGCTAAACTTACTATCAAAAGTACCTACCTATCTGCAATTCTGAACATTGTATTTATTTTTAATATAACATGAAACACACAAATAGTATTATAGTGTTTTATTTATATTTTATAATTGCCATTGCCCATCTTAAATGGTCTTGACTCTCGATTATAATAGACAATAGTGTAGGTGCTAGATCACTTGCTAGTTGCTATCTATTGCTGCCCACTACAAAAATCATTTCTATTTACACCACTGATGTGACAGGTATATAGGAAAATAGTATATTATACAGTTGTAAATGAAACATATACATGTATACATATTTAAAAAAAAAAAAATCATGTCAAGAATAATTGTCCATTCTCTCCTTCCCACCATTTATAAGTACCTATATGTCTGAATTCTGAATGAACAGATGAAGTGGCTCAGTCTAATAAAAATGTCTAGTTCCACCTATGCGTATAAGTTACTGTCTATAATATTCAAAATAATACTGTCATTCGTCAATTGATTTTCTGTCGCCCCTTGGTTGTTGCAGGTATATTGTTCTGATGAATGACATTTTGTCACATCCTGTGAGTACCGAATTAATCGAGATGTTGAAAGTAATCATCGAAACCTGTAAGTGTTAATAGATCTATTATACCTATCGTTATTCTGCCCTTAGTCTCTTAGTTCAAACTAACTGCTAACTTGTCTTTGATTTCAGTTGTTGACGAAAACATAAGCTTGGCAATTTCTCGCCATATATTTAACAGTTTCTGCTCACACATTTTACCCAATATGAGCGATATGGATGCCAAACTGTTGGGTCTTTTCATACTGGATAAAGTAAGACATTTTTTCCACGTCTTTTGTTTTGTAAAAATTACTATTTCGTTCAATTGTTTTTAAGATGCATCAGCGGATAGCAACTTTTGAAGATCAAGTCACCAACATACGTTTGCAATTATCTCACATTTATGAGAGAGAAAAAAATTGGAAAGAAGCGCTCATAATGCTAGTTGATAATCCAATCGAATCTGGACAAAAGTATCTATTCCATTTATATTAAGTTTTGTTTTATTTTTATTAGTTTATTACAATCTTTATTAATTTTTGCATACTTTTTAGAATGTATTCTCTTGATTATAAATTGGCAAAATACATTAGAATATCACGCCTGTACTTGGAAGATGACAATCCATTGCAAGCCGAGTCATATATTAATAGAGCTGGGTTGTTGCAAGTATGTTTATTCAAATAAAGTTTGAATCTTTATAAAATATGCAGTCTGCCACCGTTTTATTTATAGCTAAAATATTAGAAATAGGTATGCGTATAGCTATGAGCTGATATGGTCAATTTTAACATTGTTCCTTCATTTATTTATAAATGTTTCAATAAACATTTTTACAATATTTTTATACTGTAACGGTTGATTTTAATTTTAATACAATTTTCTCGTCTTTGACAACTGTCTTTGGTCATAGCTATGTAAAAAATAATATAACTGATTCGCTAAAATAAGAGTTCATTCTGCTACTGTATACCTATAAATTAAAAGTCTGGTTATTATTATTCTAATTTAAAATGATAATATTTTCATTTCATTCTCAAGAGGAATTGTAAAATCATGTCTTGTGGGTAATGATTAAAAATGCAGTTTAAAGTAATGAATTTTTATTTCTTCTATTATTTTATTACCATAACATATTAAACAATAAAAATAAATTCAATGGCATCCATAAAAAAATAGCTTATGGTTTTTGAACTAATAATTAGTAATAAACCTCCTAGCTATGCCTCTAAATGTACGGTAGAATATGTTTTATAACATCAGTGGAATGAATATATTTTTTATGTAAACCTTGTATTTAGAGTTACCTAGTTAAATAATACTTTCAAAATAGTATTTATTTTATTTTTTCCAGAATGTAACAAATGATGAAAATCTGAAGGTTTGTTATAATGTAACATGTGCACGTGTATTAGATTATCGCCTCAAGTTTATTGAGGCTGCACAAAAATATAATGAATTGTCATTAAGGTCAAATATAACTGAAAGTGAACGCATGTCAGCATTAAACAGTGCTATTATATGTACAATATTATCCCCTTCTGGTAAGATAAATGAAAAATATGGTTGATGTACTATCTATTATTCAAGCTATGTGCTTTGTATTAGATAACCAGCGATTCCAAATGTTGTCAACATTGTATAGAGACGAAAGATGTCAAATCTTAATAAGATTTTCTCTTCTTGAAAAAATGTACCTGTGTCGTATGCTTAAATCAAATGAAATTGATCAAATCGAAACCATGCTTTTACCACATCAGAAGGCAAAAACAAAAGATAGTAATTTATCCATAGTAGCATTCATTTAATATTTGTTAAATACATGTTACGTGTTTAAATATTTCACAGATACATCCTTATTGACTGAAGCTATGATTGAGCATAACATGTTATCAATTAGTAAACTATATAAAAATATTAAAATCAAGTCACTTGCAATTTTATTGAAAATTGATCCATATAAAGCTGAAATAATAGCAGGAAAAATGATTTCTGAAGAACGCATGAGAGGTTCAATTGATCAGGTTGATGGTTTTATTCACTTTCAAAGTAAGCCTCATGTTTGTATTATGAGTATTTTATGTTCCATAATCCAATAATAACTTTTTGTATATAGCTCAAAAAAAAGTCGATTCTATACCAACCTGGGATAAAAAAATTGAATCTCTATGCTGTCATGTTAATCGTATTATTGAAATCATGTCTGCTGACTCATCAATTCGTGAATGGATGAAAGAGAATTTTGATAATCAAATGTCATTATAAATGCAGGTAATATTATAATACTTTTCCTAATTTATGTTATAACCTTAATTTTTGACAAAGAATACAATGATTATTATTTTATTGTTATACATCATTACTGTTTTTTACATTTTAATTTTTTTGTGTCCTAATATACAAGGTGTGTTCAATAAATACACAGACTGAAATTATTATAGAAAAATATTTAATGTTATCCATAATGTTGTTATACCAAAATAAACTAGAGATAATGACCATTATTTCAGTAGGTATATAATAATAATCATCATCTCCAATCAGGCATTGACAGTGCGCGTTCAAAGTTGGTCGTTTTATATAAGATCAAGATTTCACGATGGATAATATTATGGAGCAATGCGCACGTATTACATTTTATTTCAAATGCTACTGAAACTTTTGAATTCATTAAATTGGCTTTTGGAGATGTTTCACTAAGCTGTTATGTAACTTTTGACTAGTTCAAACATTTTAAAGAAGGATATCCATTGAAGATAACCATTGTCTTAGATGTCCATCAACATCCAAAACAAATGATACCATTACTCTTGTTCAAAATAAAATTATATTTGATCGACTATTTCTGTTAGAAGGAGTAGGCAATAAAGTCACCGCTGTGCATCCCCTGTAATGATTGACTAGAGGAGAGGGGATTTCACAGATGGACGGCTCGGCCGGAGCTCATTGGTGATCCATTTAAATAGTTTTTAAGTTGGAAGTATAATTTTTAATACATTTTGTCTGGGTATTTATTGAACAAACCTCGTATTTTTATATATTTATGTAACATTTTGTTAGAAAATTAACCTCAAATCTAATTCAACATTTAATTAAACACATTTTAAGTTAGAAAGATTTTAAAAGCATTTATAATATAATACTTCAATATTATATAGTAATTCACCAGGTATGATCTAACCACCATGGCACCATATTCCCTTGAGTTATGAATCATACCTAATGATTGATTATAGAATTTTTTATGCCATTTAAGGAATGTATCGTGTTGGTACATATTTATATTTTTTAAATGGGAACAGCTTTTTTTACTGTAAATTATTAAGTGACAAATAAGTTTCCAAATTATTGTGATAGATAGCAATCCGTGGTTATAAGTTAACAAAATAGTAGCTATGATGATTTTAAAATCAAATTAATTTATACTTATTAATTTATTTACATTTATTTTTATAATTTTTTGAAAATATTCTAAATGTAATAAGTATTAGACTAAATATAATATTTATTTTTTATTTCATGTAAAACTATTAAACAGGATTAGTATCATAGGTTTGCGCACAGGGGGAGGGGCAGGGTGGGCAAAGGGTGGGTTTCCATACAAAAAAAAAAATAAAATAAAATACAAAAAAATATAAAATATTAATTTAATGTCAAAATAATCATCTTTGATTCTTAGAGAATGATATATTTGGTTTACATTATTAGTTATTACACGTCTTATCTTCTGATAAACTGTAATCGAATAACTATTATTGATGGTTCCAGCACATATACAAATGGAACTGATCGATATTCAAAAGGATTCAAATTTAAAAAGTAAATTCAATGAAGTTGGCTATTCAATATATTTGGCCCACTTGATACTTTGAGTTTGACATGCCAGTGTTAGATAATAAAATATTTTTTTTAATATCAATGCCTACAATACGATAAGATAAGCTCAAATAAAATATTAATATTGGCGACTGACATACTTGTCTTCTTGTTTTATATTATATATTATTTTATAATTATTAATGGGAAGTATAAAACAAAGCGTATTTTTTTTACTTTTATAGGTACCTATTAAATTTACTATAATATAATATTAGTTTAATTAAATTGTATTATACTAAAATAATTAATCTATTTAATATTAGTCTAATATTATAGATCAGGGATGGGCAATTGGCGAGCCTTTTTTATCTGGCCTGTCCAACATTTCCAAATCACATCATACAATTTTAAAGTTTATCGTCTATACTCTATATTCTATCTTATCGATATAATAATTATTATCTGGGATTGAACATCGTTAAATGTCTAAAATATGTTATAATACCTCAAGGTAAAAACAAACAATTTCTCAAATTATTGTATTTTTAGATGGATTCAGAAAAAAATTGGTAGTTTTTAAAATTTAGTAGTTGAAAAAAAACTTAAACATTTTCCGTGTTGCATAATCATAAAAACAGAATTGGACGACGAGTTTAATTTTGAACATTGCATTACTCACTTGGACGAATTAACTGTAGAATTTGAATGACGATTTGAAGAAGTTGAACTTTTGAGCCCTCAAATAAATTTATTTAATAATCCAATGGCAGTTGAAATTGAAAACCAAGATGCTGAACTTCAATTAGAATTATGCGAGTTGCAAACAGATCCATTATTATTATTTACGAAAGAGTTTGACATAAACTTTTGGAAAAAATTACCTGTTCTAAAATATCTACTTTTATGAGAGTTTGCATTAAAAATGTTATCCATGTTTGGAACTACTTACATTTGTGAATGTACATTTTCACACATGAAACATATTAAGTCAAAACAAATAAATCTACTTACAGATGAAACACTGGGTCACCTAATTCATGTTTCTTCGACCGAAATAGAAGTCGATTTTGCCGCATTATCAATAGCGTCACATGCTCAAAACTCACATTAAACAAGTACCTACCTAGTTACAGTATTATTTTTATTTAATTTAATTATTCTTTTTTAATAACCCTTTTTGTATTCACTGTTAATAAATTCACAACATTATAAACAAAATAAGTGCTAATTAAAATGTATATTTTAAATGACCTTTTTTTGCTTTTATGATGTTCTGGCCCTCCGAATTTTAATTTTCTAAAAATTGGCTCTCTAGTAACTTAAAGTTGCCCATCTCTGTTATATATGATATTGATTGGTTAATGTTATATTAATGATGTAAGCCTATTTGGTTCCCTCTTCTAGAAAATATTTCTGCAAGCACTAATGTTGACAAAACAAAATTTTTGCTCCCCTGTAATTAAGGTCTGCGCACGCCTGTGATTATTAGCATTGGTACATAAAGGTTAATAACTCAAGAAATGATATGCTCAATTTTTTAGTTATACACTTACAAACTATCAGAAAAAAAATCATCTGCCTAACAATTTATAATAAAAAGGGCTGTTCTTTTTGGTAAAATTAAATCTCTTTTGTCACAGAACACTCCTAAAATGGTATAAAAACCATAATAATTTAAAATATGGTTTTAAGATGTACTCATAATCTGTAAAAACAAGAATTAGTAAATGTATTATTAAAAGATAAAATGTGAGGGAAGCATACATAGTAAATCATGTATATATTTTTTATTTTTCAAGCATCTTGTAATTTTTTTTTTTAATTATCAAAATATAGGGTCAACTGTACAGTTATTGGCACATTAAGAAGGTGTTTTTGCAAGTTATTGTCTGTTATATTAAGAAATATATTATCTATATAATATATTATTATTATATATATAATAATATAATAATATGTTATATTATCATGTTGTGAATGATCAAATAAATAAAATAATAACACAAAGATTGATAAAAAAAATCAGTGTAATTGTATAATTAAAAAAAAATATCCCTAAAATTCATAATCAAATATCATTAATACGAAAAAACAAAATTGTTTGGTGCCAATAACAGTACACTATCCCCTATTATTAAATCAAGAGTGTATTTGCATCTATTTGGGTTGCACAACAAATATGTATGTGTCTAGTAAAATTGTAACAAAATTCATTCAAACATTATAAATGCTGATTATTATTATTATTAGTACATTATTACCTTTTTTTAATGTTATTTTCTATAGTTTAAATTGTCTTTTATCCTTATCCACTCTTGTGTCAATTTATTCTACGACTGGCAAGCCCTCAGTACATAGGCTCATAAAGCCTAATTTTTTGGGGGATATTCAAGCTCCTCTTCTCACCATACATGCTTAGTACCATAGAATATAATAATTAGTACTAATTACTAACTTTTGAACTGGGGGGGGGGGGTTGCCTTGGCCGATATTTGACTAGACTAAGTCCTCCAAGCCCCCCTTATTGTGCCTATGCCTTAGTGACTCATCACTTAATTTTTCCACCATTGTTCCTAATAATTGTATCCTCACATATGACCAGTACACTCAAGTCTTTTGATTATCAGGTATACAGATTGTAAATAATCAGATTTCATCTCCGAATAGATAATGTTCAAACAATATAGGTGGGTTTTTTCAGCACACTATAAAGTCAAATAAAATTATTTATTTCACTATTAGACATTAGTAGTAGTACCATACTGTATGTGGGTTGAATTAATTTTTGCTGGAAAATTGAATTTAAAAATAACAGTGAGTATAAAATATAATAAATTAATAAGGTACTTTAAAAGTTTCAAGTACCCATAAATAATATTTTTAAATTACAACAAAATAACTAAAATTGTTATTCTTTGAATAAATATCTATAATTTAATTCAAATTTGAACTAAAAATAACTATAAAAAAAAACTTTGTACATATATTATTAAGATTTTTTGTTTAAGTATGAACTACTTATAAGACCTTTATTTAAATTTTCAATCCTTAGCTATACAAATTAAACATTTAATACATTTTTAACTACAAAATAATTTGCAAATTTCCTATATTTTGATGTATTTATTCAAAATTTGACCTTTAAATGCTTTCAAAAAAAATTGTGCCTATGTATTTTAAATATTTTTCAATTGCTACTAAAACAACTCATTAAGTTATGAGGAACTACATAGATATATATAACTACATATATAGTTCTTTGATTTCAAGAAAATGTCTAAAATCGTAAAATGAAAAATTGTTAACAATAATATATTTCCAATAATTATATAAAAGTTTGGTTTTCTAATAATTGTGAAATTTTTTTTGTGATTCCAGGAATGAAAAGTTACGAGGAATATTTTATCAAATTTTTTAGTATAAGAAATTAAAATTTAAAATTTAATGAATTTTTAACTACAAAAAAATGTGTACATTTTAGTGATCTTAACAAATTTTTTCAAAATTTGAAATTAAAATCACTTATAAAAAAAGAAATCTCTGCAGGAAAAATTGATTAATGATAGATATATGTTTTTGATTATTGATAAACAGTAGACACCACAGATCAGCACAAAGAGAGTCTTATTATAGTTGAAGTGGGAATAAACAAACACAAATTGTAATTAACTATTCACTTTATTTTGCTACCTACTTTTCCTATTACTTATTAGGTATTATTAAATAATTATAAACATTTAGTACATACATACATATTAATTAAATACATATACATATTAACTTCCAAAGATTTTAAACTTTTATAAATTTGTTGTACATACATATGGACTTGAGCGAGTCCAAAGAAAATTTCTACGTTTAATTGGGTATAAGAGAAAATTGCATTGTCGCGTAATCACACCATCCTTAACGTCTTTATCATCAATCCGAGCCAGTATTAATTTAGATTCTCTTGTTTCTAGGCGTAATTCTAAAAATATTCATTTTATGTCTAAATTAATAAATGGTGATATATCTTGTCCGGATTTATTGCATTCTTTTAATGTTCCTCAATTTAATTCGAGGCATCATTCTACATTTTCAATTCCATTTCATCGTACCTCTTATGGATATAATAATCCTCTAGATCGCATTGCTCGAGAATGTAAGGAGCTGAGAAATGTGGATCTATTTTTTTACTCGAAATTTATAATTGGTAAGCTTGGTCTCGTTAATATGTTGCAATTATTTCTCCTTTATTTAATGCTATTGTTCAATTTGATCTGTATTATTTTATCGTCTTTATTTAATGTTGTACTTATTAATTTATATTATGTTTATAATCTTATTATTAAATTTGTCTAAATTGTACTTGAGCCTAACAAAGGCGTTTATATCAAATAAATAAATAAATAAATATACTATGGCATGATTATAAACTAGTGATAGGTTATCAACACGAAAGTTTATTTTTTAAGATTTTTTTACGGAATTTGAATATGTTTGGACCGTTCCTAGCGATTTTGTGTCTAATAAGCTACTGAACCTTTAAACCTTATATCTGTGAGTCTTATAAGTGGCGTCTACTGTATTAATATATTTAATTTAAATACTGCATACGTTTTGCAGTAATTTTGTTTTGTATTTTTCTTTGTTATTTTGAAAAGTACTTTACAATTTGTACCTAACCCAAAGTACAAACTTGCCGCCAGTAACCTTCCTTAATGTTGAAGTTTGAGTCATTTTTTTCTACTAGAAAATGCATCTTAAGTCATAAAAAAACACTCACCTCATTATAAAATCAATACATTCATAGAACCGCTCCTTCTGAATAATAAGATGTAAGTACTTATATAAAATAAATTGGGCTATTTTGGGTGTTACAAGACCCTAATAGATATAATATATATACACATGTTTTATGATCTTAATTTAATTTAATTTAGTTGATTTAAAGTATCTAAACTAAAAAAAAATAACAAGAAGTTCACATTGTAATGATTTATTACTAATGAACGTATAAACAAAAAATAATTAGGTAAATTAGAAAAATGCCTTTTATTCCTTCAAATGAAATTGAAAAAAAAATTAATAAAATACCTACTATTAGTCATTTGAAATAAAACAATTTTGTAGATAGAAAAGATATTTTCAAGTAGACAGACTATTGTTATAAAAAATCGTATATCAAAAAAGTAACCAGTATTTTTAAGTTCCGACGATACCAGTTGTCCAGTTGTTGGTAAAAAAAATGAGAATACCAGTAAAGGGTTAACTTTTACACTATACCATGCTTGGCATGGATGTTTATTTTTATTTGTCATAATTTGTAACGATGCAAATATGCAATATAAATTATAAATCTGTTGATCGCAAAGTAATATTGTCTAGAATCTAGACTCTAGATCATCAATCTTCAACCTTTTTTTAAAAAAATTGTCGCTATTCATGTCAGAAAAAAAGTAAATAAAAATAGCTAAATAAACTATTGTAAATGTAAATAAATACAAATTATGATTTATGTAGGGAGTATTTTATTTTTATTAATTTATATGTGATAAAAATAAAAATTACCGTGATATTTGGCTTTGGCTGTTTTTATATAATTAAGTCCATCTTGGCTCGATTTTACATAGTGCAATCTGTAAATCGTGTTCGGTTTGGAGTAGGACTCTTTTTGAAGTTTTCAAATTTGACATTGTAGAAAATCTATTTTTGCATAGATAAGTTGTTGGAAATATTAATAAAATTGAAGTGGCTTTAGCTGCTATATAGTTTTGCGTTGTTTCCCGTGCAAGTGTGTCCAAAACATTTCCAAAGAAATTTCAATAAACATTTGTTTATGTTTGTGATCACAAGAAAGCACAATTAATTGATTTTCTATGTCAGAAGACATTTTAACTGTCCTTAAATGTACTGAAAAATTGTTGTTCAATCCATAAATATCTTCACGAAAATATTGGTTAAATAATTTTTCTACAATCCACAATCTTCATACTTGATTGTAAACTCTAGAACAATTTCAGTGGTTCTCAACCTGGAGAGCGCCCCCCCCCCCCTAGGGAGGCGTGACAAAATTTTACGGGGGGGCTGCGTGCAAATGTTCAAAAAAAAACCCCGAAAAATGAAAACCGGGCCGTTTTCTACTCCGTGCCCCTCCCCGGTGTGTCGGTCGCCGCCGTGGTCGAACAGTAGATAATAATGATATACCGGTAATTATTACGAATTACGATTATATAAGATTGTACAAATCATATTATATAATATTATTTTATGCTCTTTCCGTCTTCTGGGTAAAATAACTGTTTCGACGAAAAACCTCCACTCGACGCGATAAGAACAAGTTTTGGTGACCCGTAATTAAATATTACGATTATTACACTAATATAGTGCAACATAATATGAGATATTTACTATAATTTTGTATTGATACCTGTAGTATTCAGTTGTGTCGTAGCTTTCGTGCCGTACTCGTTGTTTCAGTTTAAAACTAAAAATGTCGAAATCAAAAAAAAGATTGTATAGTGACGATTATAATATTAAATACGGATTTACTGTAATCGAGAAAAACGGAAGTCGCTTACCTCAGTGCGTGATTTGTCACATAGTTTTGAGTAACGAATAACGATATATTATATTATATTGTGTCTTTAAAAGACAAACCGATCGATTGTTTTCGTGCTAAGATGAACTCGCGGTAAAACGCGTGGAACTTGATTCGACTGGTCATTTTGCAATGGAAAACGAAAAGCTTCCTTCTTACGAGATTGCCTCGTTGATAGCCGAAGACAAGAAACCACATACTATCGGTGAGTCCCTTGTGAAACCATGTTTACTTACGGCTTGTGAAACTATATTGAACGAAGAAAGTTGTGCTAAATTAGCAACAATTTCTCTGTCAAACGATACAGTAAATCGCAGAATCGATGAAATGGCTCACGATTTTTTCTTATGCAAATAAATCCATTTAATAAAAACTTCATCGAAGTTGTATTCATATTAATCCAATAACCAACATTAAAGAATAGTTTACACATAAGTATTATGCATAGGTAGGTACATCAATCTTATAGTAGTGAGGAGGTGGGGCGTGAATTCATAAAATAGCTAAATTACTAAAAAAAAAATTACAGAAAGCCAGAATATTTACATAATTGCAATTTAAGACAAAATATATATATTTTTTTGTTTTATTGTAATTAAAAAGAACCATAAAAAGTAAAGACTTTGACAATTTCACAGTCAGTATTTTATAAGTTTAACAACTTAAACATTTAATACAAGGTCCCCCCAGTTAAATTGTTCTTACAATAATTAAAAAAAACCAAGTATACAAGTATACAAGTACATTCACTATTTTTTTAATTATATGTTCTAATTTTTATGAAATTGGATATATAAACGAAAAATATTATTATTAGAGCCTTCAAACTTTTTGCCATTATTTGAATTATTATTTTCTATTTACATGATGACATTTTTAAAATATTGAGACTAATTCTAAGGTATTTATATAACAAACATATTTCATACATACCATTCTTGGTATTGATTTACAATAAGTACCTAAATAAAAATAATTTTAAAAAAATCAAAAAAGCTAAGAATATAATTAAACAAACTAGAGATGTCATTCCGCTGTATAATAGGTATCGAGTCAGTGGCGGTTTTAATAAAACATTTAATGGGTTGGGGGAAGGGCGATTTTCAATTTGTTGGACCCCTACACCCAAGTTTGAACTAATACGTATATCGTACTGTGAAAATAATATGACGCACAGAACATAAAAGTTGAAAAAAAAGTCACTATATCAAATGTACCTCGTAATTAAGTAGATGTGTAAAATTAAAATTTGAATTTAAAATAAATCTTTGCATTCAAAAACTATTCTGATGAGTGAAAACAGTCTGTCAGCCCATACCTATATCAGCGGTTCCCAAACTTTTATGACGAAGGCGCCCTTCGGAAATAGTTTGTAATTTGTGGAACCCCAATGTCTCTAAATCCAACTCAACTCCAATTTTTTGTGAATTTTTTTTTCCAAGTTTAATGTAGAATAATTTTCTCAATATTCACATACATCTGGTGGATGTATTTGTCATTTGTTATTGATATATATGATATATTTAAATTGCAATCAAAGTAATTTATTTTACTATTAGTAATGCGTAAAATAATTTTGGCAGAAAACAATGCATTTGAAAATGTTACTGTTGTGTGTATGAAACATAATAATATGCATAAAAGTTTCAAGTCTCCACAAAAAATATTTTTGAATTCCAACAAAATAGCTTAAACTGTTATTCATTGTTTGAATATCTAATTTCATGAAATTTAAACTACAAATGTCAATAAAAAAAATTGTGCTTTTATATTTTTTGGTTTCAGAATGAACTACTGCTATACCTTGTATTATAATTTCCCTATAGGTAGTCTATAAAAATTAAACATTTCATACATTTTTAACTACAAAATGGAATGTTTTCGGCAATAATTAATTCAACTTACTGTATTACTTAATACCTATAGTAAAATAAATTACTTTAATAGAAATTATATCATAAAATACACTTAGTAATAAAGACAGATAGACGATCATAGCTCAGAATCATTTTTCTTGTACAATGATTTTATATTATTGAATTCAAAATAAACATACCCATTATAATGAACCTTCTAGAATCTAGACAGTAAACACCTACTGTACAGCAGAGCGGTACTCACTTGCTCACTTTAATAGGCGCACTGTTGACTGTGCCTGTTGCTAAATCCACCACTTCACTTTTACTTAAGATGTCAGTTTTATAAGGTAAGGCTAGGTATTTAATGTTCAATAGTCTTTACTTATTGGACTCAATTTAAGACCAAAGTATTGAGGACATTATCAGAATGAGTCAATAAGACGAAAAGTCCAAGTATAAAAAGATATACACATTCAACTGTTTTATACAAAATAGGTAATTTATTATGTATAATTAATGTATAAAAAAAAAAAATGTATTTATTTATAATCACATAATAATATATTGAGTATCTATTATTTTATATCTATTGAATAATAAAATATAGTATGTAATCAGACACAAACCCAGAATGTATTTATTGTGGGGAGGGAGGGGCATCTTGTAAAACATTTTAGCCTAAGACTGATAATGGCAAGTTTTATTGGCTGCCAAAACAGACATCCTAGAAATTACCAGTCTACGAGTGCTATCACTCTTGGATCTGCGCCTGTATATAAGGGTGTACCTATGTATAAGAAGTTATGTTTGTAATTATTGTATAAATTATAATTTAAAGTATTGGTGTGTATAGTTATTATTTAATCAAGTAGTGTTTACTATACTTGATGTACTGAATTTAAAACGCTCTACAGTGCGTATTTATGTTTTCTGGAGGTGTACTGTAATATTGTGTAATCAATTAATGAACCAATGAAGTCTATATGACAAGATAATAATCAAATAATAATAATAATTTTGATTTATCATCATTACAATATTCTATATTGATACAGCTATCTGTAAAATAAAAAAACGCAATTTTTAAACTGTTTAAACTTTATTTCTCATGTAGAATGTATTTTTGTTTAGTTTTTAGTAGTAAATAAATAATAATAGTGCAATACAATTAACTATAATATCTAACATACCTATGGGTTTTTTTTATATGCACGGATACAGTACGGTTTAATTGCACAAATTTCATAATTTCATAAAACTCTACAAAACACATGTCGCTGTCATTTGTAGAACCACGGTCCACGACGCTTCCTATAAATAATTCATTGCATGGGCATGCAATGGTAAATTCGGGTTTATTTTCAAAAGAGAATATTAGTGTAATTTAAAATTATTTTTTATTATTTTAATCAGGTACAAAATAAACAGTAGGTGTACCTATATTATGTGTAAAAAAAAATTCACAATTTATTATACTAACAACCTCTTATTATTCTCCAATTTAAAATTATATTCTTTAATTCATTGTTAAAAGACAGGCACAATGATACATACAACTTTTTAAACCCTGGGAAGGGCTTTACATAATAGGGAATTCCATAATATCACCGTGAGTCGTAACAACATTTATTCTTTGCCACGAAGTGTTATATTTCTCATGGAATTTAATTACAGCTTCACTATACATTTTTTTAGCGTCTTCTGATGATATGTAACCTATAGCAACTTGATGCTTCCACTTAATAAAGTATATTATTTCACCATCATATTTACAAGCTCCCACAATTTCTTCGGGTACCAACGATTTAGAAAGTGCATAATCAAGTCCACCAGAAAGTTCTTGTTCGAATCTGTTGCAGTCATATGTGATATTGTATGGTCTTAATGCATCGATCCTGTGAACATACCATTATTTTTTTTGAATAAGTAATTGTCAATTATACATGGAATAGCATTTATAGTTGAATAATTAAATTGTGTATAGTTTAATTTTAAACATGCACCAAATATTTAATAATATTTTGGGACTACAACATATTATATTTTCATACACGTGGTTTGCTTAAAATTATATTTATATTTTTATAGATAAAAAATCAATATAGTAATGTGAACATTTTCAAAACTATTATGTTTAAAATACAACAAAATAATAATGGTATAATAATTTTTTGTGACTTAATATTTGTAATTCATTAGATATACAATTTAATATACCGATTTAATTGACTTCATTTGCGCCCCTAGTCTAATAAAAAACAAACGCCCCTACTCCTTGGAACATCATTTATTCAATAAGAGCTGAGAGTCCCCCTCCTTATTAATTTAACAATTTTATATTCTATAAAAGAAAAAGAAACAATGGTTGTCACACGCATATACAACCTTCTGAGAGACTAAAGAAACTAACATTTTTTACAAGATAAAAAAGAGATGCAATGATGTTACCAGTTATAGCAATATGGTATCAACTGTATTGGTAATACCCAGTATTTGGAAAGAACGCTTTTATGAAAGTGTGTTCATTGCATGTATACTTCACATTCATAATTAGTAACCTTTATTTTGTTTTTATAAACAAATTAAAAATTTCAAAGATACTTTTTTATCATGTTTTTTATAATTTGTTAAATACTAAATAGTACACTGTGTAGTGTTTAATTTCTGTGATTTATTTTTAAGAAGATGTCAGCGTGCTATTTATTTTTTCTTTCCGACCAATGTGCAACATGACAAATCTATGTTTAGCAGAACCAACCCTATGTTGTTACTTTTAATATTAGTGTGAATTTAAATATTATCAAACTTTAAGTTAAGGACATAACCTGTGTGGCTAAGATGGTTTTTTTAAGATATTTTAATTTTTATGCAAATTATTATCATTTTTAAATTGTAATAATTTACATGTTCATAACTTATATAAAAATTAAAATATCACAAAATAGCCTATGTAGCGACAGTAATATTTTAAACTTAAATTTTGATTATAGGTGACTCACTCTTATACTAAATGTAACAACATAGGGTTGGTTAGGCTGAGAGTAAATTTGGTCTGTTGCACGTGGGTTGGAGAGATAAAACCAATTGGGTACTAACATTCTCTCAAATTAATAATTAAATGAAAGTGAATAAGATTCAGTTTTTAAGTGAACTTTCTAAACACTGGCTAAAACATATTTTCATACAATGCTGCGTCGACAAGTTTAAAATCAACGAATATAACATACATATTAATACATACAATTAAATGTACTATGTAGGTTTTTATTAGGGCTCGGATTTATATGTATTTATATAACCAAAGAAAGTATTTATACAACAAAATATGTGCTAAAAAAAAAAGAAATATGTATTATCAAAAAAACAAATTAACAAAATAATAAAATGTAATAAATTATCTTTATCTTTGTAAATGTTCATTGGGAAATTCAGAAACATATTTTATTGCTTTGTAAGATTTAGATAATCGTACTTTCGGCATTATTGGTTTTCTATTTTACGTAAATAACGAACAACGAATACAAATTAAACCCACAAAACACGCACTACAGTCTACAGCTAATAGCAGTGTTCGTTCGTCCGTTGTATAATACAAATTTGTTAATTTTATAACACTACTATAAGATATCTGATATTTCAGTCAATAAAATCATATCTAGAAATAATTTAAAAATGTAATATGTAGTATAGTAGAACACATTGAGTGCCATGGTTGTTTGTCAGCGCAGAACCTGTATAGCCATGACAATAATACGTAAGGTCGACACCGCCGACCCGACAACAATATACTACACAAGTCGTTAACTATTGGTTTACTTATGATAAGCTTTCATTCACTCTGAACTGTGATAGAAATATGTTATGACAGTAAAATTGTCAAAATATATGAGAAAAAATCTATTGAAACGAATTTACCACTTCCCGAAATTAGTTTATCATGTCATAGTGAAAATATGTTATGTATTTACATATAAATCCCATATCCCAAGCCCTAAATGGTATTATATTTATATTATAATCGTGCTTACCCCGGAAAGATCATCCAACTGCTACAAAAGCGTTTCGCTTTTTCCACCCCGGAATTTCTGCGTTTCAATGAGCCGGGCATTATGACGGCGATAAGTTGACAGAATTCAAAGGCAGCAGTGCAAACAGCGACAGGACGCACAAGGTTGGCGGTAGTTACTTGTTGAATGGCACGTGCGACTAATCAGTACTCGTACAGAATTACTGTTGTTGTGTCGACGACGAGCCACGACGGAAGCACGTCGCGTATCGTGTGAACCAGCTGCTATGGAAGAAAAAGAAACGTAATATTAAGCAACAGCAACAATAATAATATTTCGATGTTAACAATCACGATTTAAGATATAGGCATATCTTAATTCGTGTTACCATTTTACCGACACAGAATATGATAATATGACGTATTTCAGTATTTGACGACTGACGTACACACGATACGAGCAACATCGAGATGTATATACTATATACTATATTACTATGTATAGTTTATACATCTCGATGACGAGCAATAAATTGTATATGATCTAAGGCTTCCCCGCAGTGATTTGCCTAATAAATATCCCCAGAAAAAATAACCCCGAAAAAATAACCACGGAAAAAATACAATACAATTTCAATATATAATAATAATTTAAAACAAATTTTCAATTTTTTCAGTCACGGTAAATAATAATATTTAAAAATATATATAATATACCTATATAATATTAATATTTATTTTATATTCGTTTTCTCAAATTAAAGGATATTTTTTTCAAAAACATGTCTACTTCAATTTCGTTTGAATTTAACCGTTCACACAAGGTTTTTAATCTCTTTTGAGCGGTTTTTGATTTGGAACATTTAGTTTTGGACTCACCTACAGTTTGCAAAGCAAGTTTTGTACGGTCAGCCGACAGTTCATTTTTTAAGGTATTTGAACTTGCTAAGAGCTTCAAGGTTGAAATAGGTACGTTATACATTTTGTTATTTTTTTTACGCAATGATATATTAACACCAATATTTAGATTAATTTGCAAAATCTCATATGGGGTTTTTTTTCCGTGGTTATTTTTTCACGGGGTTATTTTTTCGGGTTTTTTTTTCGGGGTCTAAATTTCCGGGGTTATTTTTTCGCGGTACCCCCCGCAGTAAGGCATTTGGCTGGCTTATCATAAAAGAACGTTATCATAATTTCAAATTGTAAAATGTAAATATAAAAAAAAAAAATAGTATACCTATTATATATTTATATATTATTTTAACATTTCTGTGGAGCTAGAAGATCTCTTTTGATTTAAAAGGTATATATTAATATATTTGGTATATTATAATATATAGTTTTATAAATTCTTTACATTTGATGAATATAAATTATATGTTCTAATGTATGTGGTAGATAGGTAGTGGAGCAAATGAATAGTGCTGTAATGGAGACTAGAGTTATTAAATAGTAAACATTATTACTTTATTACATATTAATTACTAGAAAAATGGAGTTGTTTTTTTTACAAGAATGGAGGTAAAGGTCTTAATATTCTAATTATCTCTTTAAAATAAAGATACAACAGTTATATTGATACACTCAATCATACTAATCATAGGTAACCATGATCAAATGTCTGGTGAATATTAACATATTCATTGTTTTGGCTATCAATTCCATCATGAATAGCATTTGTTTCATTTACAGTTGGCTTATGAATATCATTTTTATGCAATCTTCGTTTTCTTGTTGAGTATAAACACATTTAGCCAGTAATTTTTTTTGGGATATTAACTTTTTCAACAGTATTAAGATGGAGTTTTTTTGTTTTGTTTAACATAATTCTAATATTGTCCAATTTTTTATTAAGCAACATGTCTTCCTCAGTTCCTCCTCACTAACTTTGCTTGCACCACATTGACTATGGATAAGCTCTACTTTATTAATAATTTTTCCACTTAAATTCACAATTAACTAAAACATGAAATAAATAATAAATAAAATTGATAATTAATTAAGGGTAACAATAATAATTATTAAAACATTTAATTTGCCCACAAAGTGTATAATTACTAATTCGTGAATACTTTACTATACAGCACATAAAGGTTTTTGATAGCCATAAACCATAAAAACGACATACATCAATATTATTATTTAATAATTCTGTATAAGATTTATATGTATATAAATAAAGCACCTGCAATCATTGCTCTATTCTCTTTATCAATCTTCAATCGACCAATTTCTTGAGCATGCCCACAGTGTGTTTTACAGTATTTTACTCTGACTGAAGCAACTCCATTAGTTTCTACTATCGTTGTTTCAAGTTTTGATGGACAAGTTTTACCAATTTTATTGCTTCCCATCAACTTCATTAATCTTAAATCGTTTCCTGATTTTTGACAATTTAATGAGCTATGACAAAAATAATATTGTTTAAGAATTCCATCAAACAATTTTTTTTGCTCCAGTATCTAATACGTACATCAAAACTGTTTCTTTTTCTATATTTTGCTTCCATGTTTCAAATTCTATAAATTATGAAAAAAATGAATAGGAAATCTATCATAACATGAGACGTATTATGAGTCAATATAATAGTATAATGTACCTTTTAAATTATCAAAAGTTATCTCTTCCAGCTCTACTGTAATATTTTGTTTAACACACAAGTGTTCTCTTAATTTAAGAGATGTAAATAAGTTTTCCTCACGTAAGTCATAAGGACATATTATTCTAGTATGTTTTTAATTTGTAGAATTATTGTGAAATGTTTTCATGTATTGAGATTAACACTTTTTATTTGCAAATTTTACATCACAAATATGACATTGAGACATTTTTGGTTTTTTGCTTAAATGTTCAATTTTGTGAATGTTACGACAATGAGCATACATATTCTTTTTTTATGTAAATGTTGCTTCACAATCTGGACATTTAATTACAGTTTTCTCCATATTGACCCTGTTCATATCCCCCCTCAAAAAAAATACTGGCCAAATGCCTTTATACTTAACAAGAAAATAAAGATTGCATAAAAATGCTATGTAAATGAAACAAATGCTACCTATTTGTGATGGAAATGATAGTGAAAACAATGAATATTTTAATATTCACCATAAATAATACATTTGAATATTTGATCATGGTTACCTATGACTATGATTGAGTGTGTTACAAACATAATTGTTTTATATTTGTTTTATAAATCAAACATTTTAAAGATATAATTAAAATATTAAGACCTTTAACTCCATTCTTGTAAAAAAAAACAACTGCATTTTTCTAGTAATTAATATGTAATAAAGTAATAGTATACTATAGGGTGACCATATGTCTTGTTTTATACAGGATTGTCCTATATTTCAGCTTTGTGTCCTGTTGTTCTAGCAAACTTCTCTCAGGATGCGTTTTGTCCCGTAATTTCAAGTCTGTCCTATATTAACCCGTTTTTTGCTTACTGTTAATTTATAATTTTTGATATTTATTCTATAAAAAAATGGTTTTTTTCTATATTTTTGTACTACATTATTGAATAGAATAATAATATAAAAATCTATATTTTTCAGTTGGACTTTTGGATTTTTGTTTTTACCTATTGTTGCATCACATTGTTGTCGGCGACATATACCGTACGATAAAAAATCAACAACAAAAAAAATATAAACCTAATAAATACTTATTAATTTAAAAATATTATGTATAATATTTTCATCCTGTATTTTATTTTTTTAAATATGGTCACCCTAGTATATTATTAATTTGCCCCATTATCTACCACATAAATTAAGACATATATTGTATATTCATCAAATGTAAATAACATATAAAACTATACATTATAATATACCTAATATATTAATATATAGATACCTTAAATATAATACCTTTTAAATCAAAAGTAATCTTTTTTAGCACCACAGTAATGTAATAATATAAAATAATATGTCTGCTATATAATGCTATAATATTTGCCTACTCTAAACAGACATGAAATAGGTTAACAGCTAACAACTGTACCATAAATTCACAGAAAACTAACTCAATCGATTTACATTAATATATGACCAAAAAAAAATTTAACATTTTATTGTTAAGACAATTATAACAACCCAATCCTTTAATAGTTAAAAAAAAATATAACTAAATGGCTGCAGAATGAACGAAATAAAAAACTTCAAATTAATATTGTATAAGTACCTATTCATCTAACCTAATTTCTTACCTATTAATTAATTAATTATATTATACAGCTTAAATTGTACTTATTTTTCTCAAAATTCTATATTATATCATCAATTACAACTAGAACAATACGCTTAAATGATATACTGATATTGAGACAAAATAGTGACAGAAAGAAGCCCTCAAAGCAAAAGTACTTTATAACAGTACTATAACTTTATATTTTTTTTAGTATTTAATATTTATGATTATTTTACAATTTGAAATTCTATTGATAACAATATGATAAGACAGCCAAATGCCTTACTGCGGGGAAGCGCTCGTCATACAATGTAGAGAAGATTTTCCATATAAACTAGATTGATAAGTGATAACCACTGTCTTAAGACCGCGGTGATAACTTATGAAGTTATTATCACAGATTATATTAAATACTAAGTTCCTATGGTTAAATACTAATACTTTTTTTTTTAAATGTTGATGAAAAAATTCTTCATTGTATAGAACAACTTGAAAATTTAATACAATGTTCCTGAAAATTTGTTTTATCAGCAGTTAAAAAATATTTAAGATACATAGCCAACGTGATGCAAGATTGTTTTTTATAAGCTTGTGATGTTCAAATGTTGACAAAACACATCAAATAATGATAATTTGCAAATTATTTTGGAATTAAAAATATGTAAAATGTTCACGTTTTATAGCTAAGGATTTAAAATGTAAAAGAAAGTTTCTCATAAGTAGTTCATACTTCATACCAAAATATCTAAAAAATATTTAAGTAAAATTTATTTTACAGACATTTTAATTTCAAACTTGGAAGGAATTAGATATTTTAATAAAGTATTATAATTCTAGTTATTTAGTCATAATTTAAAAATATTATTTGTGGGTAGTTGCAACTTTCAAAGTATATTATTGTAATATATTATACGTATAATGGCATTTTTAAATGCAATGTTTTAGACAACAATTTATGTAACCTACTGTTTTACTAATAGAAAACTAAATTGCTTTAATAGAAATAATATCATAAAGTATTATTGACCTATAGATCAAGCTCAGAAACGTTCTTTTGTATGTACTGATTGAATTTTATTCAATTCAAATTTAACACTTGTACTACAGTGACTCACTAATAGCGTTTTCCACCCAATTGCACTATTGCACCGAGGGCGCACTGAGTGACATTTGAGTGTTCCATCTACCACTATGTGTTTGCACAATCCCGGTACAATGAGTTCCATCTTGAAAAACTCCATGAGTGTTTAGCACTCCGTGCGGAACTGGTGCACGAGCCTTTTGAGACGGTTTTTATAAATGATTGTTATGTTATCAGTATTCAGTACCTACTGATAAAATATAAAAATTGAAATCATCACAAATCTGCAATTTGTACATTACCTATCCTCTATTTTATATTTTCATAAAATTTTAAAATTATTAAAGGCACAAATAATTTTGGAGTTAATGTCATTACCTCCATCTAGAGATGATGAAATGATTCAAGAATTCGCCAGTTTCAAAACAAAAATTCCAAAATAAATAATTTCCTTGATATTATGAAAGAACATTCGGATAATGAAGTATTTATTATAATATGTTATATTATAAAATTATAAAAACAGCTGCAGTTTTAAAATATGTTTTGCATAAAATATAATTGTCAATAATTACGAGTGTGGCAAGATAATGGTTTATTGTGTTCCACATCTAGTAGTGAAATTTTGGCAATAGTGATAACACTGAGAAATTTGCATAGTTCCAGTGGAAACTATCTCGGTACGAGTTCGGCAAGGTAGAAAACGCTATAAGGCACCTACAACTGTACAACAGAGGGATTTTTGTTTCATGGCAGGGCTTATTTATTGAATCTCTGAATGGAAGGGTATACTAGTATAATTAAATAATTTATTTAATAATGGCAGGGCTATGGCAAAGTTAGAGAGCCATCTTAATGCATGTATTATAGAACAATTTAAAACTAACTACAATTTGTGATTATGTAGATCAAGGTAGCAATACGGTCAAATTTAATAATTTACCAACTATTGAAAGTAAATTATACAATTTAATTTATTTATTTGATTAAAAATATTTATAACTATTATTTATAATTATAATTATAAAGAAATAGAAGTTGATGATAGTAGTTTAACAAATGTGGTAAAAGCAAAAAGGAAATTTAAGTATGAAGAAGGTAATGATCATGAAAGGTTAAAAACAAAAATAAAATATTAAGTATGCAAGGTCAAGAGTATATAGGTCTGAAACAAAATTAAGAGGGGAAATTTTTGTTTTCTGAAAGTAAATCTTCAAGACAATTTAGCAAACGATGTGATTATACTTTCTGTAAAAAAATTCAAATAGGTACAAGAAAATGTTTATCTATCAAAGATGAAAACAGACAACTACTCATGTTATATCTTTCCAATATGTTGAAAACAGTAAGTAGTTGTCTGTTTTCAATGTATTGGAAAGATATAACATGGAACGGGAGGAGAACTTATGTCATTTACAGCCTACCAAAGTAAACAACAGTTACCAATGATTCATAGCGCTCTGGTACTATATAACATTTTTTTAAATTGAACAATCCGTTGTTTTTTATTTAATATTAATTATTTCTATCATTTGTGGTAAAAGACTAAATGCACAATTAATATTGTAATGTGTTGCTGAACATTTATAAAGTTATCATTTTGAAGTTTTAACTTTTAATTATTATAAATGGTATTAATATTACAATTTTGTGCATAACTATTTTTTCTAATAATGTATTTCACAAAAAACCTCCTAAGTTAATTTAATCAACTCAAAAACTCAAATTTATTAATTAAATTTATCAAAAATCAAAAACTTGTAATTCAAATTATTTACACAATTATATCAAAATGTTGATTTTTTTATCATCAAACAATGTAGAATACTTATAAGAAAAACAATGTTGAAATTATTTATAATTGACTAATAATATTATATGTGTCACAGTTATTCGCTTCTCGTCTATAATGTAGTAAATTAAACTACTCGGTGTAGCCGTCGATATACTAAGTTTATTATTATCTAATGGTCATTTTTCAGTGAATTTTACTGGGGTCATTTTTATTGATTCTTATTTTTTAATATATTTATATTTTATATAGCTGCTTAAATGTTAACAAAAAAAACATTTTCGTAGTTTTTAAAAGCGAATTACTTACGTTGTGTGATAGTGATATTTTAGAGTGAAACAGGAAACAAAGCAGAAGAAACTAGAAGATCGGTTCTGGGCTTCTATCTAAAAAAACAAAACATTATTGACCCGAAAAACAACACGTCATAACACAAATTTCGCAACACTTTAAACATAAATGATATTTAATATTATTGTATTAAACGTCTATCTAGCATAAAGTAAAAACGCTTAAAATCGCTAATTAATGTAAATTACTACTTACTTGCAATTTGCAACAGAGCAGTGAAAAATGTACATCTATCACCGATAGTCGAGGGCATATAGATATGCTTTAAAATTTAATGGGACTAGCAAACTAAGGATGGGTGTGGTGACTAAGTCAATCGACGAAATTTATCGTTGAAATAATCGGTGAAATTTTCCGTGTTTTTGTAAATACTGTTTACATTTCAACAGAGACCACTGCTGTAGATAAGTCATGAAAAAAAAAATACTTGGTCTGCAGTTGTTACTGATAATGTTTCGGTGATGGCTTAGCCGTTGCTGGGGTAAGTGATAACCACGGACGTATACATATGTATACGTTTATATATTATGTCCGTGGTGGTAATGGTAGCTAGTTCCCAAAACAGCTGCTGTCGAGCGTCTACAGGTTACCACGGCTGTTAAAGATACCACAACCACGGTACTGTTACATATATATTATACTACAACCATTAACCTATACAAGTATTAACTAATTTAGAGAGAGAAACCAGAGGAGGAAATAGCCGATTAGCCGAGAAAGAACTATGCGTTTGGGATGCAACTGGGTTTTCTCTGTCGACCGTCACTCCATCTATATCTCGTCCTCGTGAACTGTAGTCTGTAGGCATGGTAGTGAGGTGGGCCAAAGACTATAATACACCGGTCTTATCATTTCCCCCGAGATTGATATTAAATTGCCTAATTTTACTCCTTAAAATATGACGATAATTCCCAACATTTTTCAATATCAATATCAAAATATTATTATTATTATAGTTCCGTCCCCGGTTCCCAGTTCAAACAGAAGAAAAAAAAAAAGATGAAATATTGAAACAAAAGCACATTTTTGTTTAAAAATAATATTATATTTACTTTCAAGGGGTAAAATAACGGCAACCACAACTACAATTTCGGAGGGCACCGATAAGAACTGGACGGCAATTTTGACCATAGCTGTCCCGTATGTATTGTCGTATATAGTATTTGGGCAGGCGCGGTCCATTAGTTTGTTATGAACCCCGGTCCCAGGGATAGGTCACAACAAGTTTAAAGGTCTATAACTACAACTATTTACAACCATTGACAATATAAGATTAATAATATAAATTATAAATATACGCGCTGATCAGTGATTACGAAAAAACACCGTCGATATTTTCTGTAGCCATAGTATAAATGAAATAATAATAATGAAATAATAACATTTATTCTGCGATAGTATTATACTTCATACACCGTTTAGGTATCGGTCCGTGTAGGATAGAACTCAACCACACGGTACAAGCAGTATAGGTATTAGCATAAAAACATGGACCACTAATCTAACCGCATAGTTCTAGAATATTTTTCAAGAAATCACTTACGGTGACCTGTGGAGGCACCTTGATAATTGAGTCGTTTCCCTCTCCATTATGTTGCCCTGAAAGACATGTACGTTTAGTGAAGGTAGTAAGCATGCGGTATGCCGGTATGTATCCACATGTTTATTATCAGGGTTCGTTACTTATAGCACTAAAAAGCACTAAAATATGCGTTTATAAATGAAAAAAAGCACTTAAAAAGTCATTAAAAAAAGGATTTATTTCATATAGATATAAAAAAAAATTGGAATTTAAGTATAATAATTAATTAATAAATTTAAAAAAATAAAAATAAAATCTTTAAAAATTGGGCTTTGAATGTTCTGAAAAAAAAATACACATTTATACAATATAATATAGGTAAATGTTTTCTAACAATTTATTGTTGTTTATAAAATGTTTACCTTTGTGATTGCATTGAAGTATGAGGTGTTTTAAAACTGGAAGGCTCTTCGTGTTCATGAACAACATTTTTGCTACACAAATAGTATTACCACACTCAAAACTAATTTTTGTAATTAATCGTTCAACATTTTAATTAATACATTTTGAACAATAATACGTATCAATCGTTAAAAATCATTAAATATGCGTCATGTCAATATAACAAAAAAAAAATATGCAAAAACCTCTAAAATATGCATAAACCCCCAAAATATGCAAAAATATGCAAAATAAAATTTCATATTTGATTTCTTCGTATTATAAAACGTATTTTTGTTATCACTCTGCTATGTTTTACATCACCTATGTATATGGATAGATCACCTGGATATGCAAATGGTATTATAAGTCCCGAACCCTGTTTATTATCAATGAACTCTTTTTACAACAGACACGCCGTGCACACAACATTGGGCGCGAGTAAAATGTTATAATCATCTACAATAAACGGTTTAAGGGGATTGCAAATGGATAATTTTTAAGGGGTTCAGTGTAGGTAATATTATAGGTATTATTGTTCGAGTCGTACATGTGTGTGTGTGTGTGTAGTAAATTATCATTAGTGTGTGTATATTATTGATAACTAATAATTGCCGCGGTCGGCTAAGTATATTACGCGTGCAGCCGCCGCCCGCCGCACGCACGCACGCGTCATTTATTATCATTGGATCAAAATATTCGAAACCGATTTATGGACGCGAAATAGCTGTACCCTGTACGGCTGACTAAAATTAAGGTTAGATAAGTATAATTACATAAGATGTTTGAATATTTTATAAACAAGTTTACTTTGCATCGGCCGGAGCACTTTTTAAATTTTAGCAAATTCTCGAAGAGAATCAATATTTTACATTTCATAAATATGTAATTTTTTAATATTGAATATATTAAAAACTATAAAATATGTGCTCAGACCGATGCACAGTAGACTTATTTACCAATTCAAAAATGTTTACATTTTTTTAATCGAACAACTAAAAGTACTTAAATTTTTGACAGTCGCTAAGGTTGTTTTGATGAAAAATGAATAGGAATTGCAATCCCCTTAACGGCGCGTAGCGTCAACAACCACGACTGCAGTAAGATTGCCGCTCGAGCGCCCGCTCGTCATAATGTCGTTGCACGTTGACCGACAAAAAATGGCGACCGGTCTGGTGATGGAGGATTCAAGAAATCCTACGGCGGTAAACGTTTGATAACGGGGAAATACGGACTCTCCGTTTGCGAAACGGTGATGTAAACGTTTGCAAACAATTGCAAACGCCACGATCTAGGATGTTTAAGAACCACGGTTTATACCATTCCCTCTATCTAATCACGGGTGACCAAATGTCGTATAACTTTCCATGTCTTACACCACGATTAACAACTACTATCATACAGCACCAAGCGTTTACGAATTTCAAACCTTGACTTCTGTATTGTAAAACGTTTTCCTTTATAGAATCTCCTCGGTATTAAGGTGGGTTTCCACTGGACCGTTCGCGAGTACGTGCACGTTAATTGTTTTAATATAATTTAATATTTTAATATATTTAGTGATTGCTGCTATTACCCAAAGTAGACCGTTCGGACGGAAATAGTTGGATTAGATCCAACAACATGGTATCGTGGTTATACGTGCGGTAAGAACGTTAAACACTCTGGTATACCAAAAGCTTACCATACATACCAACCAATCATAGAAAAGTATTTTTATGCACGTACACGTACACGTATGTAGTGGAAACCCACCTTTAAACTATTCGACAGTTCTTATACCTGGTAAACGGTAATGCCGCACGGACACGAGTTGTAAATGGTCAAAAGTAATGGGTCCTAGCCATAGAGTATTACGTAAGTGATATTAAGACGACGATCATCTGCCGTAAAAAATAATACCAGAACGACGCGAACACTGTCCGACGGGCGACGGCCACTTGCACCGAACGACAGTACTCCGAAAGTTGTACTAATGTTTAGAAATCAAATCGGAGTGGACAAAGTGGTCGTGGAAGTCGATATTATGTCGTACACGTCTTGGAAATGGAAGAATGCGTAAAAAAATCGTGGTTAGGTTAGGTTTCGGCGGCCGGCGCTAATGGCGCTCTTCGTTGTAAAAAATACACTCTACGAGAATAACAATTTTTGTCCTAAAAAATCGACCGAATTTGATTTTTTTTTTCAAATTAATACAGCAATACGTTTTATAGCTCTCAATGAACTCTGTTTCTTATTATTTTTATCTCACACCAAATATTCAGTCTTTTTAAAAATACAATTTAAAGCTTTTTTTATACAAATTATTTTATACCAATTCTGTACGTTTTTTCCTCCTTAAACCTCAAAACTCAGTTAACACATGTTTCGTCTTCAGGTGAAAACTCGAGGTAGACATTTCGGTGCTGCCCAAACAGCCAGTGGCATATCCAAACTTTTTTTTTGTGGGAGGTCACCGAACAAAAATATTTACAAAATGCACATTTATAAATATGCATAACCAACGCATCGGCTAAATACACATAAACCTTATATTAATTATTATTTGTTTGTATTAGACTATTGTTAATCTGAGATTCCGATGTCGAACTCGGTAATATTCGTTTTTTTCCCTCCGTTGTTTTGACATATACTTCCGGATCCTCTTCACAAAACAGTACACAGAAATTAATGAGTAGACAACTTTATTGAGGAGGAAACACACATATTTATTTGTTCTTATTATTAATGATGCCATTATATATTGTACAAGTCATATTTTTTAGATTATAAAATGATATTCAAAAAAAATATATAATAAAATATAATAAATGTAATAGGGAGATACATTGTGAAAATTAAAATCATAAAAAAAAAAATAATAATAGTATTATAAATGTAAAAAAAACATTCAAGCATAATAATATATTGAATTCAATTGAAAAAAAATCCTTGGCACCAGTTTTTAATCGTGCTCTTGTACCTGAAAAAAAACATTAAACGAACAATATTAATAATCATGATATAATATGAAAACGAAAGCGTGAGTGTCGAGAGTACGCGCTGGTGATGTTCAACTTTTCCTTCGGCGTAAAAATCAAATTGATAAGAAAAACAATAACGGTGTACTCAACTATAGCGAATACTGTACTTGACCAACATTTTCAAATCTTTAATCTTTAGCCTCGGCGCACTCTCAGTCGGTCACTCGGTCGGTATACCCGTTGTACAAGGAATAATAATTCCTTTTACTATACGGTTAGAATATCGTAGAAAATCCGAAAAATTAGATAATTTTGTAGGTAATTTACGGAAAATTATTATTTTTATTATTAATTAAACAACCGATAAATTGTTATTTTGTGTTCCGCCCTCCACAAAAACCCGCGGTCGTGTATCGTACGATTTAGTATAATCATTATTACTGTTATCATGAAATAGTAAATACCAACCGAGCGATGTGTCGCCATTATTCTATCGGGGAGTATTTCTCCTAGCCACCGCCTCGTAATAATCAATTATCATGTTTGGCCGGTACATACGCATAAGGCTCGACTCAATCTGTCGAGGCCTTGTGCCGTAGTTGCGCCACTTGATGCTGTACAAAATGCCGTCCTCGCAGTCCAAAGTGAATCCCGTGACCTCTTCCGGTTCGAGGCGCCTGGCGAATCCGTTGAACGTCAAGCCCCGTTCGAACGGAGTGAGATGAGTGTCCTCGTCGCTGTGCGGGAAAACAAAAATCGAGTTAGTCGTGTACAACGTGACCACCCCCATGATACTCTACTCGAGATTTTCGAAAAGGTAAATATTCTTCGATGCGCACCGATACGTTTCGCCGCCGGCACGTTACCGGCTTACGCACACGAGCGTACGATACGCACCGATGCACTCGAAAATCTCGATCGGCAGGCTCGCACTTGCCACCCAAGACCACGTAATGGCGGACAACGACGACGAACAAGCGCGTTACAACCGTGCCGGCGGCTGGGAGGGTCGACGGAGGTGTCGCGCGCACGTGTTTATCAATATTATTTAGTCGTCGTCGTTGTCCGCGAAGACGCGCTAGTTTTTATACCGTACCTTGTGCGTTCCCTTTGACGTCCTCTTCTAGCAACGTTCCTCCCACGACGCGGTCTCCTCATAATGGTCCTGCGCTCGACGACGGGCTCGAACTGGTCCCCCATGTCGACGAACTGTTCCCCCATGTCGACGATCTGGTCCCCGATGCCGACGATCTGGTCCCTGATGTCGACGATCTGGTCCCTGAGGTCGACGATCTGGTCCCTGATGTCGACGATCTGGTCCCTGGTGTCGACGATCGGTTCCATTTCCATAGGGACCGGGTCTGTCGAAACGCTTATTTCTTCGGGCGATTCCGGAGACGACAATACTTCTGGGACATGCTCGTCGGTATCGTTACCGCTGGCAGAATCGTCGTCCGTCGGTGCTATGTGGTCCGACCAAGTCTCGCTGTCGTTATCCAATATTTGTTGCAGGTCCATGTCGAATTCGGGCATCCTTACGCTTATGGACTCCAACGGCAAGGGGACGCGGTCCGAAGCCTCGAGACCAGAGCTGGGCATGATCGTGGGAAGGCAGAAAGTTACGACAGCCTGCGACCGGTCAACAGTGTCACCCGAAACGATTGCACAAACTGTCACTGAACGTCGATGATCAATGCGGCCAAGTACCGACTAGTAGCGACGTCGTAGTGCAACTGTTCAGCTGTGCTAGGGCCGACCGCCGTTCGATAGCGACAGCACGACCGGCGAAACGTAGGTGTCGGTAGTGTTCGGCCACAGTCGTCGGTCGCGGTCGCATCTCGGAGGCGTTGGAGTGGTGGAGAGCCTGACGAGCGCCGGTGAGCCGGACGATCGGTGTTGAGGATGACGAGTGGTGGAGCGGCGGTTGATCGATGGTGGAGGTAGTGGGGGGTTTTCAGGCTGGCCACGCGCGGTCCAATGAAACGACGTCACCGCCACCACACTGCCACAGGTAAACGCTTTCGTTTTACACATACAAAATAATAATATATACATATACACATAAATGTTAAAAAACGAGATTATATTTTCTTTTCTCGAAAAAAATATTTTATCGTTCGTCACGTACACCATGGTATTAAGTATAATCCCTGGTCGTCGTACATAATTTATTGATATTATTATTATTATTATTATTCTACAACTGCATTACCGACGTATCATCGGCTTCTCGTTTCGACCGACCAATGTTTTCTGAATTTTTATGTGTCAAAAAAACTTGACTTGTATTCTTTTTTTCCGGACTGCCCGAATGTGATAGTAGGTTACAATGTCAAACCGGTCGGGTGGGGAGGGGAGGCACTTACGGGTGTTGGAACCTGTAACATTCAATGTTATTGGAGGACGTTGCACCTACACGTGTTGAGTCCGGGGTCCACATTATTACGTAAGTGGACAACACACCAAATTTTCGTTCAGCTGTTCCGATTTTGTGATGTTGGCTTCAATATTATAGAATGAATAATTCACCATTAAATAATTGGCTTATCGTGACAAACTAAAAGATAAGAACATTATGTGTGTCTAGTTTGTACACAATTTACATTTTTTAGCGAGTTAATATTGTAAATCAGTTAAAAATGAAAACATCATAGAATATGATAATAATAGTAAGATAAGGGTCGGAGACGGCACAATATCGTACTCATCAGTATACGATGTTCTCCTTTAAGAAAACCGAATCGAAAGATCTCGCTTTAAAATTAAAGTATCATAAAAAAACCAATGCAAGAACTCAGTCAATGTTATTAACTTTAAATTTGATAATAGGTTAATTCATTTCGCTAACAACACAAGGTCTATTATACTGAACGCAAATTTGATATGTTGCGCAGAGAGAGAAAAACAAAAGCTGACATCCTCTTAATAATAATATAATAAAACAATAATTATAAATAAAAATTCGATTTACAAAATACATAGACACCTATATTTTAACAAGACCAACCTGTCACTGGGAATATTTTGTACATTTAGTTATAGCTCTAATTGTGTTCAAAGATCACGAGCCTATAAAATTGAATTGTGCATGGCAGTTTAAAAATAAAAAAATATTATAAAAACAAATAAAAATATATTACATAAAATGTCAAAGAGTAGTTTCCTTAGTAACTACCTATATTGGATGAGCACTAATAAAACTGCATATATAATTTTACAATATTATGTCACATTTTTCAGTTGCTTTCATTCATACAAAATTTAACCGATTTCAATTTTATGTTTTTGCCATATTAAAAAATTAAACGTAAGCGTTTTTTAAATTTTTTTTTGAGTATGGTAAACAATTATCGTAAATGTATACAAAAAAGAATTAGGTTCTAATTAGTTAACGTACTGTATAGACAGTACGCAATGTAGGTACTTAATACTTAATACTGATTAATTAAATGTTATAGTACCTATTATACCAATTTCAAATCGTTATTATAACAAACAAAAAGTTACTACTATTTTATCATAGAATCATAATGCAATGCATCCCAATAACGATTCCTGCCTATCCGTCGAGTATTCATATAATATAATATAGTTTTTAATTAACTACAACGACACAATCTCAGTAATCGACTTGCATCAGCCTGCATATTTAATATTCATGTATATTGTGGGTACATATTACAGTCCCATATAATACTTCTATGCGTGAAGAACTCCTCCTGCATAATATTATCGTTATAGATACTCGAACGATTAAAAACGAAAACCGACGAAACTATACACCGAGGGAGAGATGATTTATACCAGACACCAGTGGTGGGCAAACTATACGGTTCGTATGGTCGAAAATTGGCCTACGACCGCACTCGATGCGGCCCTCGAACTATGCTCGTCGCGTACGGGTGGCCGGTTGTTACTTATTTAAATAAACGCGATTTGTCTGTACATTTTGGTTTTTTAGGTTAGGTTAGGCTCTTAACTCTAAAAAGTTTGGCTATCCCTGGTCCGTTGCCTATGATATACCTACCTGTTGGCTGTTATCGCTTGTAAATCGTCAAACTGTACCAAGCTTTACAATTGTTACGTAATAGCTTTAACGAGTCGGAACCGGGAACGATAAAAATCGAAACTAATTTATGCGGCCTGTACACTCGTATAAATAGTAACTACACATTAGTATATTATTATCCATATTATTCCTAGAACTTAAAGTGGGTCCAGAGACTTTTATCACCAGATCACCTGCAGCTTTTATTTAAAAAAAATAAACATTCTCAGCATGGGCGATTATAAATTCCACCGATTATTAAGTAGTCAATTTTAGGGTTGGATTTATTTCATGTAAATTCCACGGGTCGTTTGTTTTACCTAAAAAACGTAAATTCCACTGGTCCTATTTTACCTAAAAAATGTAAACTCCACCAAAGGTAAACTCTGCCGATTACAACTATTTTTAGAATAGCAACACAGCAATTTTATTGTCGACTTATTAAACGACATTGTTACACTGACTAATAAATATTATATCGTTCACAATACGAACGCGTTCGACAAAATATTATACATAAGGCACATCATTTAAGTTCATCCGTCGATTTCAAGATGTGAATACATTGAACGAAATATTCAGCGAGCGTGGCAAAGTTTTGCTATGTTTAAATAACTTTAAATATTCTAAACAAACGTGAAACGGTTTTAAAATCCGGCGAAGAAAAGTGGCGACTTGAAAATAAAAATTGTTCCGCAGTTTTGAAAACAATTAGTTTAATTTATGAAATATAGTAATATGATAAATATATATAAATATAATTAATATAATAACCATAAACATTGCTATAACCAATGTTATTAGTTTATTACGTATATTATATTATTTTATGAATCAACTACTGATCATTATTGTTAAATATATATATATTTTTTTAATTAGTGTTAAAATATAATATAATAGTATGTACATATATAAATAAATGTTCTTAAATAATATTAAAATAAAAAAAGTACAAAACTAAATCGGTGGAGTTTATATGCACCCACAAATTTCAATAGTTTTTTTTTTCATGTATAACGTTGTAATCATAATGCCACTATAACGTTTGCAAGCCCTGCTTGTAATACACAATAGTAACCAACAACTTAATAGCAAATATTATTTAAATCAACACATTACACATTCCACATGGAAAATTATTTAAACTGAAAATGTAATATAAATATGTTTGATTTAAATTATGTTATTCACCAATATTAATTGTATAACTACTATAATTGAAATATTCCATTATAGATACCTATTCTTATCAAGTTGATGTATTGTAATTATAGGGCTTGGAAGTTTTAGGAATGTGGAGTTAAAAAACACTAAAAAATCATCTAAATAATATGCCCAAACAAAAATGTTAAATATGCAAAAAAAAAACTTTATTCAATATGCAACATTTTGCTCCAAAGACATACTAATTAATAACTATATGATCTATTATAAGTGTGGTATTGTTAGTACGACTTATCACTTATATTACTAGATATATCAAATAAACTAAAAAGAAAGATCTGATGTGTGTAAAACTGCAGTTTGCTGGTTGGCGATGTTAATTATTTAACTGAATAAATATTTTCGGTAGGTATCCTATAAATAGTATCAGTAAAACAAATATTTCAATATTTGTATAGTTTTATAAGTACTAAAATACGTCAGTCATAAAATAAAAGCATACATTTTTTTTGTAACCATTTAATATGCTCGAAAATATGCACTGTTTGCTCAACGGCAATGGATAAATCGTTTTTTTTCTAAAATAGACGAAATATTATACAATATAATATATGTATATTGTATATACTTTAAATTGTCGATGTTTAACCTCGTCATTGTATAAAATACATTTCTAACTTGATCCGGTATAATTCGCGAGCGTATAATAAACAATATAATAACCCCACAGCTACCTACTGATGAGCCCTTAGCTAGTTATAATTATTCCGTGTTACAATATAGCGACGTGTCCATAACCGTTTACGGTGGCAAGGCACTAAAAAGGTTTATGGTCGGCTAGAGGTGTGAAAGCGTACCTTTCGTTTAGTGAATTTTATATGACTGTCGAGGTATTGACATGCGCGTACGAGAGTGGCTGAACACGCTTCAACCACACTCACACCAATACCCATTTACGACTAACACATAGATCCCGAGAGGCAACGACGGAATTGCCCGATGGCAATGATGAAGCCGCTAAAGGCCCCTGCAAACGGGTCATTTTTAACGAGTTGTGCTTTTCAAGTGCTTTTCAGTTGGGCAATTCAATATTTAATTGTGGCCACTGCTCGTATTTGCGTGTGTGTATAGTAAATGATCATTAGGTGTGTGTGTGTACGGGCCTAACCAGCCTAACGCGAATCATACATTAATAATAATAATAATAGTATACTATACATATTACGCGTGCAAATGTAATTTAGTCATTAGATCAAAATATGCAAAACCAATATTTATCGGCGTAAAAAAACTATACGCAGTGGCGCAAAAAAGGTTCTATAATAAGTGAGGCTTAAATATTTTACCATTTTTCCACGATTGAAACTTTTGACAATAAATAATTTTCGTGTAGTGCGTTATTGACGCGTGTGCGTGCATGCGCGAGAGTGTTCCGCTATTTGTTTTACACACAACAACGGTAGCTTACTATACGCACACATTTACACGCGCTAGCGCACGCGTACTTTGCCAATATTGATGTCCTCAAAATCGGTTGGTATCGAATTCTCGCCTTATGACAGATTTTGATGTTTTAAGACGTAACGTTTCAATCTATAAAATATAAAATTTTTTTTTATTGGTAAAACACTCACAGATAAGGATACGCCATGCTAAATTGGTTTTACCGATAAACAGAACCCTTCGACAAGCCTATATTATAATGTCGTGCGAAATAATAAAGTCCTGCTGAACATCAATGATGGATATTATCATTACGAGCCAACGCGCTCGGCGGACGCGAGTAACCGGAAATTCCCGAAGCTTGCTCATAAATATTACGTCATGATTTTACTGTGCACTCGAGTGCGTGACTCTAGGACCAAGCCTTTCAGTTCTAATGAACACGAATTATATAGGACAGGACATGCACGGCCACGATAACAATTAATGCAGTATAGTAGGTAGGATGCCCGGGAGTTAGCCACAATGAACCTTTTTTCAAAAAGGTATATATATTAATATTGAGCCACTAAAATGTTATAATTATAACAGGTAGACCGGTGATTGGGCCACTATTTTAAACCATTTTTTATTACTGAATCCGGTAAGTAGATAGTCTTATACTTACATTTTTTAAAATATATTGATTTTATATGATTTTTACATTGTTGCACAATATTTATTTAATCTATTTCGGATTTTGATTAGATTTTTTACATAATTTTTCTCTTATTAGATTTAAAAATCGAGCACACTTTACATTTTTACGATTTTTATTTTTATTTTTACACCATACGAGTCGTACGTGCAGGATTGTCGTTCCACGCGGTTGCAAACGGTCCTAAGGAAAAAAAACGATTATACCTAAACTTATGACCAAATTGTACCGATTGCTGCGCGTGTTGGTTATTGTTGAATTTTAAACCGGTTTGCATACAAATTTTATTAAATAAATATTATTATGATATAAATTTTCGATTCAAATTTTTTTTATTTCAAGATAAATTTTTAATATTGTTATAATACAATTTTGATTGTGATATATGAGCTTAGATTTGTATAGAGGATTTTAACAATTTGTATCGATATTTAAAACTCTATGCTTACGACTAATCTGCCTAAGTTGTAATACATAAAATCATCTCAGGGATTGCAAACGTTAAAGAAACGGTTATGACAACAAATTATTGAAATTTGTAAACTTTATTAAAACGAAAAATAATTTAAAAAAAAATTAAATATCACAAAATAAAACATAATGATTAACAAAATGTATAATACATCATTAAACAAAACGTAATTTATAGAATATTATTAAAAAAAAAGTTAGACAAAACAAAATAATTTAAAACCATTTACTTAAAAATTATAATATTGGTTTTGTAGAAATATTTATTCCACATGATTTAGAAATCAATCCAAGAATTTATTATACTCCGTTCCCGGCCATTCCACCATCATACATAATTTTTGACAAAAGACGATAAATAATAAAATATGCAAAAGCTGCAAAACGTTTTAATTCGAATTAACGATAAAAGCAAAAATTGTATTACGTTTAGATTGTAAATAACGTATAACGAAATTTCGATTTCAAATGCAAACCCCGAACAAAAGTATATGGCGGTACGAAATATAGCTATATTAAGTGGCTCCTATATACATTATCAATAATATACTATACACAGTATTGTCAGTATTCCTATTAATATTATTTTGTTTTCATAATTTTATTATTATAGAAAGTTATAATACTCTTGTTGTGAAGTAGTTTTTACTTTTCAAGTTCAAATATATAATACCTACTATGATATACATATATACGTGGACGTGTATATATGATTTAGTGTGAGTGCGGTGTGCGTGTTTGTGTATTTGTTTTGTGAAGGAACGTACCTATAAATATTATACCCGAAACCTGCCTATATTATTGTGTATTTTTAAATATGTTTTATTATGTATTATTCGTCTTCTTTTGTCGAAAGTAAAGACGTTGATATTATTAGATAGGTATTCACCCCGTACACACTACACATGATTTATAAAGATTTGTATTCAAACATCATGTAGGTACCCATATATATAGTATTATAATAATTGATATTTTGTTCGGCCTCTTCTCAACAGAAAAATGTACAATGATTCCACTGAAATAGGTATTATATTTATATTTATTTAGCTCCCCGCTTGTTTTCGAGTATATTTCGAGTATATTCATGACAAGTACAAACATTTTTTTTTAAACTAGACATTTTAGAGAGTAAATAAGTTAATATTTATACAATTTAGTGTACTGGACTCACCATTGCAACGTTCAAATGAAAAACGTTGCACTAACAATTATTATGAAATGTCGAGATATTGATAGCGTAGTTACAAATCAAATTATTCTTTATGTAAGTATGTAACTCATATAAATAATATTACTATGTAATACTATGTTGTATAAAATAAAACAATAAGATTCAACAATTACAAGAACCAATTTGCCGTACATATATCTTTAAGTTTATGTATATAACTCGTTATTTTAAAACATAGATTATTTAAATATTTATTTATGTATACAGGATTTAACTGAAAGTCCTGACAAGTAAATAAAGTATGAAGTATGAAAAAAATTATGAAATCATAAGGATAATTAATAATTTGGATTTCATTATATTTGACATGCTTATTGTGTATGTATATCTAATGATACTTAATAATAATGATTATTTATTTAGCTCTTTTGAATTCTTATCAATGTGACTGTACAAAGTTCCCCGTCAACAGAATCGCCGATAACGACAATGAGATATGTTTATAATGTTTATAATATGATTGTTAATGAACCATCGTCGATTTCACATATTTTCGTCAAGGTCTTAGAATTATTAAATTTCTTTAAACATTAAAATATGTTTTAAATTGATTATTTTTAATAAATCGAAAAATATTTTTATGGATTTTTTTAAGTGGATTTCAAAAGACAGTTTTGGTCATTTTTGTAAAAATGTTAAGTCCATTACTCCATTATAACACCTATTTTTTTTTTGTACTCATGAAATATTATTAGGTTTTTTAAACTAGGTTAAATTAGGTTTTTAAAACTTTTAAGCTTCTTTAGATACGAAATGTATGACGTACACGCCACTGATAACTGGCTATGTTCACAAAATTAACACTGTAGGTAAATATGAATCGAAATAATAAAATCGCTCGAATTATAAATATATAATCATATAATAAAATTAAATAGTTTAAACTTTGCACTGTTTGGATGAATCGTCTCTTATTAAACATATTAATTTATATATTCAATATATTTAAGAATTCATGGAAACAGATAAGTCCATTGTATTGTTAATTGATTTTTGACTTTGCCACTTTGGTATTTTGAATATTTATTTTACAAAATATTGTGTGCAAGTTGTAGGTAAAAACCAACAGGTCTTTTTAATTTTTAGGTCAGTTAAAATTTCTCATGATGAAAATCGTTTAACATTTTAAAGTTTTATGCGTAATAATTTTGTGAATGTTGTGTTTTTGACAAACTTTTTTCGAAATTGCCAATCTGTTATAGATAAAAATAAATGGTTGATTGTTCGTCCTATATAAACTTAAAAACTACTGGACCGTATTTAATAAAATTTATATTAATCGATTATTTGAGAATCAGAGTGTTTTTACTTTTTTTTTTTAACCCATATAGGTAGGTATATACAGTAGGTATACAGTCACACTCGAATTTTGTTTCGTCTCACGAAAAACGGATATTATAGTGTTGCTTTGGTTACAGATAATAAAATAGTTGATATTATGGGATGCATAATTTTCTATATTGTATCATATTTTGTAATTTACTTTAATAAAATTATTCTATTTAAATATAAAATTGAGTTATAACTATTATATAATTATAAGTGGCAAAGTTTATGGTTGAGGTTTAAATGGTAAAAAAATAATCGACCGATTTAGACAAAAAATAACTGACAATATTTCAACAAAATCGTAGAAGAAACGATAGATACTATATAGATTATAATTTATAATCCAATAATAATAAACAAAAAAAATAGTAGATATGTGCAGGTCGGCTAATACAGATTTTATTAGTGGGGCTATATTTTAAATGACGCATACATTCAAATCCGCTGTCTTGACGTACAAATGGACACCTGTGGGGGGGGGGATAATTTTCCTATCCGGCTCTGTAAGTTATAATATGTTTATTATATTAATGTAGAAAATCAAAGCAAAAAATAACCTAGGGAAAAAAAGGCCACACAACAAAGCCACAAAAAAAACTTACTCTTTCATTTATAAAAATTAATTTTATTAAGATTTTACAATTATATTATTAATTCTATAGTAATAATAATAGTAGTCTATAGTATTTTATTTTTGAATTCCAGAGTAAAGGGTATAGTATTTATATGAACTAAATATTAATAAAAAATACTATAAGTATAGTAAAAAAATGTCCAAAAAGTTTTAAGTTTTTTACTTTATTATTTTAATAAATGTAGTACCCATAGTATTTTAAATAACAGGCAGATATTTCTATTAATTTTTAAAAAAAAATCACATTGGAGAATCAAAGACTAAGAATCTAAGTGTTAATAGATTTTAGTTTAGGATTTAATTATAGGTAATAAAAGATAATTACCACATTGTGAAATAACACAAAAAAATCTGTTTGGAAATCAAAGGACGAAACAAAGATTAACCGAATTTTTAACTGCAGCAGCCACACAATACGTTTTGTTTTTGATTTATTTAATTTAAATATTCTGAATAACCTTATATATATACTACCTACTACCTATTACCATTTTATTTAATTAAAAATGATGTACAAATGATAAATTGTAATTTTCTTAACTATTAAGACGTATCGTATATTATGGCGTAATTTCGGTTTTCAATAATATATTATATAATATAGAAGTGGCCAAAATTGGAGACCAGCCAATTATGGCTAACTGACATTGAGGCAATTCATTTATGATATTTTATGTAGCTTAAATAATTTAGAGTACCCGACGACTATTATGTGGACAAATGGACAATATTGTGCCGTATTTCGGTTGTAGAAAAACGTTTGTAATATTATATATCGTCACGGTATTTTAATTTTTAGGTATACGAATTCCGAGAAATTCGATTTTCTGTCGCAGCCACTGGAGGTCCTATATATATATATATATATATATACACCCAATTCAAGTCAATATATTATTATAGGTACCCAATTCTCGTGTAGATGGACATCGGTCGGTGGCGGTGACAATACATACATACGGCGGCGGGTAGGCAAGGTCCGCGATTTTGGATTCAACAATAGGTACTATGCCCCGTCATTGCGAGCAAGAGCATTTACAATGGTTGAGGTGATGTGGGGTCAGATCATTACTTTTTATTATTTTATTGTGCAAATACCTTTTTTTTTTTGTTGAAACCGACAGCGGAGGAGGCTCTGTGTGAACAATACTACTCCTCTGGTGCCAGCGTCACTTTGGTTTTCAATATATAGATTGATGATCAAAATTTAAGACCTTTTTAGCAGTTCAAATGTATAGGTACACGACGATCATGCTGTGCTATAGAAATTCGGTTATTGTAAAAGTGTTGTTTGTCGTCAAAGTATCTTAAATTGTAAGTATATACGAATTCCGGGAAATGTTGTTTTCGAGCGATTCGGCAAGACTGCGGGGGGTTTTATCTTTATACCTGCAAGTATGTATTATACTTAGTCCCGGTGTACGCATATACGTAAATAACGTGACAATTTCAAAAAAATTTATTTGAAAAAAATCTGATGAAATCAAAGTGTGTTTTTCCTTTTGTAATACTCTTGACGCAAGTATACTCATTTATACTGAAATTGAATTATTATTAAAGATATTATCTTTAATTTAAGTATGTTAATCATTGACTTTGAGTTATTAGTAAATCATTAAAATAATAAAGCATTGTTATTAGAACGAAGAACGTTATTTCTCTATGTGCATACTTGTTTCAACAGAAAATTCAACCTGCCGGGATATAATATGTGTACCAGTAAGAATACGACCAACCCCGCGGTACCACCATTGTTAAGAATTTTATTTTTTATCTTTTATCCACAACGATTTTTGTGTAATTTTACTATTGTTATTTCACAACTGTTCGATACAGTTAAGTACTATTTCTATAAAATTTATTATTTGGTAAAAATTCGTCGGGCGTTTACGTTTAATAAAAAAATAAAACTAAAAATACAAAATTAAGTAGGTACATAACATTATTGGATTTGTAGTGACTAGTGGTGAATACAAACTGTACCCGAGCGAAGTGTTTATTTTTTAAATTATTATAACTTGAAAATTAGTTATTACAAGTTGGTGTATGAATAATTCATTTTTTCAAACTCATAACATAACTTACATAAAATAAATATACTTATAAAAAAAACTCTTCGCTCGAAAACATAATAATTTATATTCATTTCTCTACAAATTCAATAATATTATATAATAAAAATAATTATCTTTTACTCTAATATTATTTATTAATTATAGATAATTCGTGGTAAGATTTTCCATGTTACGCGAGTGACAAGGCAGAAACGATAATAATAATTACAGATTAGGCGTCTCTTAATTTAAAAAAACCGATAAAACACAAATAATAATTATCTCCGGAAAATCCAATATCATCCTGTTAAAACGGCGTTTCTGTCACACAGCATCCCCGATGGATAAAAAATATTTTAATTTTGAAAACATAATATTTTAATTCCTTTTTCTCTTTTCTAGGTTTTGTAGACAATGGATTTTCGATTTGTTGTATTGTTTAATAAGTATAGTGCCAAAAGAATTTTCTTTTTTTTCTTCAAAATTCACATTTACTGTATAGTGTTACTAAAAAAAAAATTGTAATTCCCTAGAAAACAGACAAGAAGCGAACAAATTTTAATACTTTTCAAACATAAAATTTAACTTCTGGAAGGACATATTTATTTATTTTGCATATTTGTCCAAACATATTTAAATGAATTAATAGAAATAGCTAATGGTCTCTTAAACGTGATTTAGTGGCCCAAGATTGGTTGGTGTACATTAAATTTTATTGAAGAACCTTTATAAATTAATCAATTTTTTATGCTATAGTGTATTTTTTATTTGACACTTTATTTTGAACAATACCTATACTTCAATGTTCAGCATTCAGCAATACGGTGTAGTGTCGCGGAGAGTGCGGAGTTAAGTAAAACAAAAGAAGCTTAGCTACGACACGACAGTGTATAATATTATGTTATACTGTAACTAGTCCGAACATTCCCATTTAAACAGCGTAAACATTTTGGTGTTCTTTATTTAAGCTTACAGGCCTGTAACGCATGAACCAAATCTTGTAAGTACATTATAGTTGAATAATGTTTCAGATAAGCAAAAAATACTCGTTATTTAAGTGGTAATTTTATAATATTTTTGCCACTGCAATATTATTAAAGTTCCGCCGCGTGCCCGCGTATCTCACGCACTATTGCATACCCCCGCCGACTAGACCAGCGGTCGGCAACTGGTGGTCCGAGGTCCACATCCGGACCACGGAAGGCAAAACTCCGAGCCCCGTCCACACATATGTTTATGTTATTTACCGTAAAAGTATATATTATACTTTATTATTATTATTATTATTAATAGAAAATGTATATTTCATTTAATTTATAAAACTCAGATTATAGTTGTATCATAATTCATTGCAAATATTTTATCGTGCAGGTAATAGTCGGTTTTATTACGATTTATCGGCCGACGGTCGAGTCGCGAAACTATATCAAATGTACCGACGATATTACCGACAGCGTCTAATTACATTTATGGCTTATCGTTGCTATCCATCGAAATCTAGTTAATTTTTTCATTTTCATACTGCTAATATTGTAATTTTTAATACAAATTAATTGTAATAACTAGATAATTATTTTTATTTTTACAATGCTATTTTTCAAATATAAAGATTTGACAAAGATTTTTACACTGGACCTCATTGATTTATTATTTTAATCTTTAGGACTCCAATAGAAATTACTTGCCGACCCCTGGTCTAGACATACGACATTACGACGCCTCGAAACACACGCCACACACCACCATAAAGAATGAATATACTCACACACACGCATGTGTGCAGCCGGCCCGTGTAAAAAATGTATTACCTGCGACCTACCATAAGACTTACAGTAGATGGCAAAATAAAATATTCTTTAGAATGTTTAGATCAGTTGTTTGTCGCTATGGCCAATCTATGACAGAATATCCCATTATACTTCTATAGATAAACATCAAAATAAATGGGTAAGGTTACATCTAAACGTTTTGAGCGCTGACCTCGTGGTGGCTGTTTGTGTGCATTTTAGTAATTGAAAAAAAAATACCTATATAAAATATATAATATAATAAAAATACAATTTAAATACAATTTTAAAAAAAAACTAATGATATCTCAATGAAAACACTTCGTTAACTCCGTGTCAAAAAAACAAATATTTGCTTTAAAATGGGCGATCAGTAGAATCTAAATAAATGGTCTAATGTGTAAAATATATTCAAATTTCGATGGCTACACGGCAAAAGAGGCTAATTGTCGTTTTTCAAAGTTTTCAATTTTATTTTATTGTTTTTACTTTGAAATGGTTATAACTTTTTACAAGTTTTGGAAGTTTATGATAAATAAGATTTTTTTAAATAAAGATGTCATATTTACGGTCATATTTAAATTTCCATATTAAGATAATAAAAGAAGTAATGTGCAAAAAATGGGCACTTATGTCCCAATTTTTTTATTGACTATTATTGTTTATTTTCACTTATTAATTATTATTCCCTACTTTATGTTTTCACTATAATTCAATAATAATAATTAATAGAAGTGTGAATTTTCTTATAAAATGTTTTTTATTAGATAAATTATAATAAAATCTTCTAGTGGTATACAAATATTATTGTTAAAAAAAAATTAAATGATTTTGTAACATATTATTAAATTGTAAACGATGTATTATACGTGTACATTTTAGATGATCAGTACACACTACGTTATTTTACGTCAAATTTTTTTTACGTTTATTTTAATTTCAAGTAGGAGGTACGATCATCTAGTCGTTCTAGCCTATAGGTAGGTATTATGACCAAAGGTGTCAACATTAATTTAAGTATAAATACCTAACAATAAGTATAGTGGCCATATATATATTATAACGTCACGTATGTCCTTTTTTTCGTGTAGCCGCATCATCTTAATAGAAATCACGGTAGATTATAGTATTATAGTAGACTATAATCTACCGTGATAGAAATTAATTATTTATATTTATTTTTTGTATGAATTATTTTAACTGTAATTAATCCATATTTAGTTAACTTGGTCAGTAGAGTCAGCATTTCAGTCTAACATTAAATAGTTGAGCACTAATGCATTATGTATAGTACAATATAGTATTATATAGGTATATAGTATATTAATAATGCAGGCCCTATTAAATAGTTTCCGGTCAATTAAACTAAATTTGGATTAATCTCAGTTAAAATAATTTATATAATAAATAAATGTGAACAATTAATTTCTATTAAATTTGTATAACTTACTATTGAATATATTTTACGCATTCGACCATTTACTTAGATTCTCTGCTTATATTGCACATTTTAAAGCAATTATTTTTATGTTTTTTTTTCTTAGCATTTTTTTACACGGAATGATTTTGTTGGGATTCACAATTATTACTGTTCTGCGTTTGATAATGTTTGACAATAACATTATTTGATCGTTGTGATTAAAAATAAATATGTAACAGGCAATGTGGAATACTGGCATTTTAGTCTTGCAAGGGTGATTTGAACCGCAAATACAAACAAATTATTTTTTGTGCAATATTTTTTTGTATATGTATCCTTACTTATAATTATATAATATTGATGGAAAAAACACTAAACAATTATTTGATATATTATTAATTATCATTTTTTTATTACTTATTTATTGTATATTCTGAAAAACAATAGTAATCAATTTTATTATATTATGAATACTTTAAAACAACTAAAATAATAATATACCTATTTTTTTTATTAATGATAATAATATACCTTATATTTATTGCACAACGACATACAAAATAAATAATTAGGTATAACTTATTTATGTATTTTGTATGTCGTTGTGCCATAAATATTAGGTATGCATATTAGGTATATTATTATCTTTATATCGTTTAGTAAAAAAATAGGTGTATGAAAAATATAAAAAAATCTTCTATTAACAACTTTATATAGTAATTTTGTTTAATATATATATATATATATAATATATATATAATTAATATTACTTTACAATTTAAATATATAATAATAAATAAAAAATTATAATAATTAATACATTTATAATAATAGACGATTGGCAACTTGTTACGTAAAATTAACCATTACTTGCAATAATATAAAAATAAACTTCAAATGTCTAAATTAAACAATATAACCAATAAAACCGATTATTCTAGTACATAGAAATATAGAATAGACTATACAACTCCATATTTCCATAATCAATGTTAAAAATAAATTTTATGTTCATTGTGTATAGTGTACTAGTGTGTACAATTTAATTTAAGAAATTATATCAAGTCCACATATTCGTACACTTCTAATAGGTACAAGTGGTATAATAATCGTGCAGTAAATACGTAACATTTAAAATGAAAATGTCACAAATTTTAGATGCGAAAAATAAAGTTTTTAATTTTAAATCAATATACTTTAAGGCATTTTAAAAAAATCACTTTATTATGTTATATTATAATCCTCATCTGTACCTCTATATATACTATAATATAGTATATTATAGTTTTATATATAAAACGTAGAAATGTATACGTTTACATGTATAAATATATTATTTATAATGCCTAAATAATTATTAAAATATATAATATACAGGATGTCCCAGGTCTATTTGACTAATGCAATAACTTTTACAGCAGTAACAGTGATTAGCAAGAAATAATTTTGAATTTTAACACACTTTGAAAATTGTTTAAAAATTAACTACTTCACCAAATTAAAAGTTTTAAACGCCAAAATGGTTTTTAAATACTCATTTATGAAATAGCTATCTTGGATTATTAGAAAAATATTAAATACAAAATTTAAATTATTTATTTTTGTTGTAAAAAAATAAAATAAAATATAAGATATACAAATTATAGCGCAGAGCTCTACAAATCATTACAAAAAAAAAAACTTAAAAATATTGAATAGAAAAAAAGTTATTGCATTAGACAAAAAGACCTGGGACACTCTGTATACAAATTTTTAGTCGATATTTTAGGTCAGGCCTGACCCGTAGTTTCGCCTATGCGTATAACTATTATAATTATTGTTTTAAAGTATTCATAATATAATCAAATTTAATAAAATCAAAGCTTAACATACACCGTAATGTACTCTGAGTGTAGTCACCGAAATGTACTCTTAACAGTACAATGTACAAATATAATATATTGAAGAATAATTAATCTTCTGATGCTCGCGTGTAATGAACATATAAACTAACAACATTCGTATTGATAATATTTGTTATTCCAAACGATTATCGTTCGAAAGAACAATTATTATATCAGACCGGCCGCGCGCCGCCGCCAACGACCTTCACCAGATTGCGATGATCAGAATATTACATATTATTATTAAAGTATTCTATAAACGTTTGAATAAGACGGGCCCTATTTCTAAGACGGGCAATAAATTAATTCACAAGTATCACGACGAGGGTAACAACTAAAATAAATTGATAGGTACGCGCTAGATAAAAAAAAAATCCTCACTGTAAATATAATATTCGTAGTGGGTCAGCGCACTATTTCCGTTGCTCTTTCTGGCCCGCGCGCCGCCGCCCGCTACACGGACAAAAACGCAATCACGCAGGATCGTTTTTTTTTTTGATACCGATTAGGCGGTACTCGTCGGTTATCGCTCGGCCACCGAAAGTACCTATACAATATTTTCATCGCTCCGCCGCCGACCTTTGTAATATGATATTTTTTGTATACCGTTACAATATTACGAACCTTTCAAATGAAAGCAAATAACGTTTGTTTACGACTACTTCAATATTATAAATAATAGCATAGTAATTACTGATTAATATTTCATAATTACACGTAAAAAATGTATTAAGTTTTTTTTTTTTAACAATAGTATGGTTATTGTTGGGACAATTGATGCCAGTATTAAATGTTTTCGGAAATTCAAATTCAATATTATTTAATATTCGGTATAACCATTAAAATTAATTATTCAACAATATTTAAAAAAATAATTATTCACATCATTGAGTACAAATTATCATAGACGTATAATATAATTATTATACTAGCTGAATAATTACCCGGCTTCGCCCTTGTGTATTTTTTTTTCATATTTACGGATTGGGGACCCCATGAGGTGCGTAAGTGATTGAAATCAGAATTAGGTAGGCACATGAAAACCATTGCGACGGTTGCCCGTGCTAAAGATTTGTTTTTTTCTATACATATTCGTTTGCCAAAATGTGTATATGCATGTGTATATAACGTTATTATTTAATTAACGTTTAATTGAATTGAATTAAATTTATTTATTTTTAGTATCGGTAGGTATATATTGAACACTTTTTTAAAATGCATGTAATGTAATATTGTTACATCCAATGGCCTTTGATGCCGCGGATCGATTTCAATAAAAAAAAAAAAAAAAAAATTATAACGTAATTACGTCATGCGCGTCCGTACTACCAGCAGTACGGACGTGTACAACTGAAATGAACATTCGTTCGCATGCACAATGCACGTAAGGGTATTATTTATATCCATAAACTTTTTTCAACAACAGTTATTGTTTACCAAAAAAAAAAAAAAAAAAATATACGCCGATATAATACGGCACATCATTTGACGGACAAAAGGGTTGGGTGGCAGGTAGCTGAAAACCCGCGGGCCGCCGCCGTGCCGTGCAGCAGTCTTGTGGGTGAGTCACGGCCCGACGTGTCGTTTCCGGTGTTGGCGACCCGCGAATTCCGGCCCGATAATATTTCAGCCGTAGATCAGTTGGTTGTATGTAAACTGCGGCAAATTTAATCTTTTTCTAAAAGTTGATATGTGAACTGCGGCAAAAAAAAAATTAACATTTTACAATCTGCGATAAAACCGATAAGACACATTATACAAACGGCGGCAATTTATTTTATATACCTTCTTCTATATATTATAGTACCTAAATCATATATATACCTACCTATGTGTACCTATGTCGTATGTACGTATATCGTTTAATTTGTCTTGCGTACAAATTAGTAAAGTAAATCCAAATGTACTTTTAAGTTTGAACAAAACATAAATGACAAAGAAGACAAAATGTTAATTAGGTTAATTTTTATTTGATTAAACGATCACTAGGTACGATGTTTTAAAATAATTTTTAATAATAATAATATTTTTCAGTTTTAAAAATTGGTTTTTCTTTATTTGTACGCCTAAAACTCTTAAGAGTCACTAGACCAATAGCTGTCATAACACGTGTTATACCTAATTAAACGATAAACGTGTATGTATATTATATAGAAGGTATATAAAATAAATCGCCGCAGTTTTGTATATGCGTATCGTATCGGTTTTGTCGCATATTGTATAATCTTAATTTTTTTTGCTGCAGTTCACATATTGATTTTTAGAAAAAGGTTTTTACGTAATCGCCTAGTTATTTTAATTTATTTATAAATGACAAAATGGGTAAATATTTTATGAAAATAATTATTACCATCATTTATATATTTTATTTACACACACAAGTGCGGTGGTATGCTTCCATGCGTTATTTTTACATCAAAACCCAGCGGTATCGATGCAGTGTTGAATAGTAGAAGACCGAACTGTTATATTCTTACGAATTACGATAGTTTATTACACAAATATGAAACAGTTGCAGATTTATCTTCAATTAAAACGACATTAGATAATGAATATTACAAATTGTGTAGATTGGTAATGCGTATTAAAAGATAAATTAAATAAAAATAATTTTCAGTTTGGCGCCCCTTCCGTGTTGGCGCCCTGGTCGCCCATACCTCTCACCGGCCTTGAATATATGAATGCTTTTATTTTTTTTAACATTGTTATATTATATTATATTCTTGAAACGACCAATATTAATATAATATATGACAATATTATAAAATACGTAATATTAATAAATTTATTGTTTATACACCATATATTATAGTATATATGTGTGTGTGTGTAATATATACATTATTGTATGGCCGCAATTCGTACGAACCTCTCGCAAACCCGGGCCGCAATTTGTACGTTATTTTAGGGATTGGGCCGCAACTCACCAACACCGGTGCCGCACAATACGCGTATTGGCGGTGAATAATTATTATTAATTAATCCACTTAAACTCAACATTTTTATAAAATCCTTTCTTATTGCACGGTGAAAGTATTAGAGGAAACACTATTCCAAATTTCAAGTTCTCGCGTTGAGTAGTGTTTGAGATACAGCGTTCAGCGAGTCAGTGGGATTTAGATCTTATATAATATATACGGGTGTCCCGTGAGGATTTACTCATTGCGATATCTCCTGAAATAATGAAGAAATCATAATTCTGATTTTTCATAAAGACTCACAGGGACAAGCACTACAAATAATTTATGTTTTAATTTTTTTTTATTTATGATTCAAAAAATTGAAAATAGCCATTTTGCAGAGTTAATTTTTCTGAAAACATTGACGTTTTAATATTTTAATTTCATTGATATTCCTGATTTTTAACTTTTTTTCTAGTTTCAGAAAAAACTGTGAATTATTTTCTAATATTTAATACCATAGTGGTCGATCCATTATCAAACGATAATTTATTTATCAAATCATCAGAAAACGATACAAAGATTATAATATCGAATATCATAATAATATTAACTATATTACGCATTTATAAGTTTACGGACATAACACATTTTTTTACTAAATCCAAAATAAACAAAATAAATTTATTTTATCTATTGATTATAAATTATAATTATTATAATATAACCGTATTTAATACTACGTATTACGAATATGTATATATTGATTTGTTGTACAATAAATATTTAAAATGTCATCAATGAATTTAGAAGAAGTAAAATAATCTGCTTATTGCGAGCCACACTGAAAGCGTTCACCGGCCGTACACGAGCACGTGAGTCGTGGGACACTTATTTGTTACCGCTATGCCACTATGGTATTAAATAATTCCCTGTTTTTCTAGAAACTAGAAAAATTATTAAAAATCAGGAGATTAATGGAATTAAAATATTAAAACGTTAATATTTTTAGAAAAAGGAACTCTACAAAATGGTTATCTTCAATTTTTTTTAAAAAAAATATATTTTTTAACTTTTTTACCAAAACATAAAAAAAAATTAAAACATGAATTATTTGTAGTGCTTGTCCCGGCGAGTCTTTAATGAAAAACCAGAAATATGATACGGGACACCCTGTATAGATTATACGTCTATGCACTGTATTATGTATAACATAGCATAGTAGCCAGTAGGTACCCACTTGTCGACCTTTTTTAAAATTAAAATTTGAGATTTTGAAGAAACATATTATATACATATATACTATACCTATATATTAACAAAAGTACAAATGTACAATAATAGTATTAAGATTATAAGTTTAGATAAACAAATAATTTAGACATCTTTAAATTATACAATCCTTATACCTACATAAAATGTATGAATAATTAATATAATATGTTAAAATTAATACAATTAAAAAAAATAATCTATGTTACTAAAATATGTTTTTGATTATTATGAATGACATCAAATTTATCTATTACTTTTTTCAAGTCCAAAGAATATGAGCGAGTTATTTTTAATTTGTACTAATCTATTAATATTTTTATTTTATAAGAATTATTAATACTTATTTATATTTTACTCATTTTTACTAGTATCTACCCTATAATATTACGTATTATAATTATTATTATTATTGTTGGTACGATAGTATAACAACTATACTACTATACCCACACAAATCAGTGAAGGGAAATGACGAAATAACAGGACCTCGGGTTCATGCGACTTAAATATAGCTGTATTGTGTCCTTAAGTAAATAAGACGATTATGCTGTTCGAAGATCAATTTGTTTCCGGTGCGATAAATAATAAATAACAAGCTGTTTTGTTCGTCGTGTTTACACAGAACACGTGTGTTAAAGATAATTATGTTGGTAATAATAACAAATATCAATATAATATATCATAATAAAAGTTTTAAAATACGGTTTAACTTTTTAGGTTCTGAGCGGAGTGAATAATGTACACTGACTGTACAATGTTGTGTGTTTTTTTAATGTCGAGATTATCAATTTGTACACGTTAGTTTTTGATAATAGCGCCTCCGCTTCTCATTATATTCCATTCCATATCTCTGCTTAATACTCAATTATATATTTTTTTTTATAATGAACCGAAAACATTTTTAAGATCGCATAAATAAACATATTTTTCGTTGATCTGAAATGTTCAATTTAATTTGCTTAACATAATATAATTATACACAATTAATTATATTGTTAGCAAAATATTGATTAGATTCAAATAAAATCTCTAAAATACCAAAATTATTATTATAATTAATATATTAATTATAATATTTTAATTTATTTTATGAAGACATATCTCTTAAAACTAAAAAAACTAAAAAATATGCACTTCAAACTTTTAGTTTTTTTTTGTTGTCGTTTTAGATTCTGAGAGTAGCGATGAATGTATTGATTTTACAATGTTGTGTGTGAAAAAATCTCATTTAGTAACATATTCAGCCGATCAAATATGTAAAAAGTGGTTTTGTGTTGAATTGTACAAGAAGAAACGTAAGGTCAATTCTAATCGAAATGGTAATCATGAAATATATACAGTTCAAACGATGACTAAATATTTATTTAAAATAGTTGTTCGGATTTTTGATAACGACATATCATCTTTCCATATTCTATATACACACTTATAGTTACGAATTACAGATGGAAAAACTATAATATAAAGTTTATAATAATATTTAAATGTTGATTTTGTTTTATACTAATTTGGTATTTTAAAAACACCGTACAACATTTTATGTAGATATCTAATAAAAAATGTTTTAAATATTTAAATTTGAAGTGCATATATTTATTATATATGTATATACTATCTGAATTACCCGCGGCTTCGCCCGTGTGTATTTTTATTTTCATATTTACAATATTATTTTAGAATATTATAGGTAATAACATTGTTGAGTGCAAAATAGTTTGTATATGTACTTCGTTGATGTTAAAAAAAAAAATAATATGTTTTATTTTATAATATAACGGTTAAAATATATTAACTAATATCGTTACAACAATATTCAATTTTGAATTTAGTCCCACCCGTTGCCTGAGCTAAATATTAAGTTGCGGTGGATTGCGGACCACATGAGGTGCGTATAAGTGAGTGAAATCAGAATTAGGTAGGTACATGAAAAACATTGCGACCCTGGCCTGTGCTAAAGATTTGTTTTTTTCTATAAATTTGTTTGCGAAAATGTGTATATGTCATATGATATATAATATATAAATTATAACGTATATGTCATGCGGGGGGTCTATTTAGTACGCCACACGAAAGTAGTTCGCATACGAAAATTGGACATTTTTCGTATGAAATTGCAATCTGGTATTTTGTAACAACTTTCGTGTACGAAAACTTATCGCACGTACGATTGACTTCCGTTCGTTTTATACGTACGTTTTACGTATGGTTGACAAAAAATGTATTTTGTATACATCACCCGTACGAAATTAACGTTCGTTTAGTGGTATTTTGTAACTATATTAGTACAACGAAATCGATCGTATATACTATAGTGGTTTTAGTAGGATTGCAACGGATGGTAGTAGGGTATGCGAAAGCCGGTTTTCGTATACTACAACACAATTAAATATGTTATTTTAACAATTTGATGTAGGTATCTTCCTATTTATTTTATAATTATGTAATAGGCATATTATATTTAGAAATTTAAATATAATAATAATAATAAAAAATTGTATATATAATATATTCAATTAGTGTTCCTATAGTCAGGGGCGGCTCCAGAGACTTGGTTGGGGGAGGGGGGCTAAGTCATAGTTTTCACAACATTTCATAACAAAAAAAAACAACAATTTTTACAACACTTACCTCTAATTACACGATTGTACGTATCTATAATAATAGATAGTATGGCGTTGGTAAAGCGTGTGATCTACCGAGAAAACAGTAAATAACTAGTTAAATAAAAATGTGATACCACCATAATTTGTATTACATAATACGTATATTATACGTATTTTAAAATGTTTTTCGTATAGGAGCGAAATTAGGATTCGGATAAACGTCATCATATTATAATGATGACATACGTACGAATATAAATGCAGTACGAAAAACATTCGTATGGCCAATGATTCGTATACCTAAGTTTCGTATGGTTGTACAAAATACCAAATCATATTCGTATACGAATAAAATGTGTACGAACAATATTCGTGCGGCGTACAAAATAGACCCCCTGATAGACGACGGTAGTACGCCTTACAAATGAAATGAACATTATTTCGTGTGCACGTAAGGACTAAGGGAATTATATTTTTTCATCGGACCAATAAATATCAAAGAAAAAAAAAAAAAAATACGCGCCGATATAAAACACATTATTTGACGGACAAAAAGGTCGGATTGCAGGTAGCTGGAAACCCGCCGGCCGCGCGCCGTGCCGTGCAGCACAAAACGTATTGGCGGTGAATAATTATTAGGTGAATATTTATTAATCATCCACTTAAACTCAACATTTTTTAAAATCATTTATTTTTGCTCGGTGAAAGTATTAGTGGGATCATTATTTCAAATTTCAAGTTCGTACGTTGAGTAGTTTTTGAGACACAGCGATCAGTGAGTCAGCGGTATTTGGATTATATATATATAATACTTATATTCTACCATACTTTTTTATATATTATATTTTACTATATTGTATTCTTAAATGTATATAGTATATTCTGAGGCAGTTCTGAATTCATAACATTTTTTTTTTTTTTTTGGGGGGGGGCTTATTTATTTATTTTTTTTAGTTCTTGCAATGCTGTAGAATACTTATACTTATCTATCACCTTTTATTGTTAACCACGAATTAATTTATTAATTAATACAATCAATATATTAATAATATGTGTTTACAAAACAATTATTAATTTTTATTCAAATAGGCAATTGTGTCACTGACAAGACGTTCAAAAACATAACTTAAAACTTTTATCAAATACACATAATATAATATCTCTGCTGGTGGATGTCCACTTTGGGGTGCCTTCTCATCAACTGAGAAATCCCACTTCTTTTATTATATACACTTATAATTACCTTTCAACATTCTCGCGTTTGTGAATGAGAACTCAGGCCTTTTTTAAAATAAATATGTTAACTATTTTAAACTCTTTATTTTAACATACTTTGAGATATTTACTTCGATTTTCGTTATTTTTTTAAGTAATAAAACCCGTTTTCTATTTGAACATACAAATAAATTATAAAAAACCAGCCCCAGCTGACATTACACAAACGCGCGTGATAGTTAAAAACAAATAATGGATTATAGTGAGGCATATTAATCGTATTATAATGATATTCTAAGTTAAAAAGAATTTCTGTAAACTGCACTACGACAGTGCCACCAACCAAAAAAGATTTTGGGTTGTGCTTCTTTGGCACTTTTATCTGAATGATTTCTTTAAGTATAAAACTGTTTCTTAATTATTATTAGTCTCGGAGCGGATTGATAGTAACACTTCTCTCCTTTTTCCATCGCTTCATTTATGGTAATTATTATTAGAGCGTTGGTGTAATTTTCGGCATGATGATAAACCGAGTACTACGGACAGATTACGGTCGGTCGATGTCGAGTGTCTATTACTATTGATTTGTCATATTCTAATGCGATGTATATGTATATGTATACATATTATTGATACAAAAATGATGGGCTTTGCCATAATTTTAAATATTGTATAGGTATGCGCGGCGGAATACGCTTGACGGATTCGTCTTAATATACAGCCCGTTCGTCGGAGAACAAGACGCCGTGGAAAACAAAACGCGGCGGAAAACGCTGTGTATATAGTCCCGGTCTTAATCTACATCGTGCGTCATCGTGGACAATGTTTGGAAAAGAGAATATTATCGATTACCGCACGACTACGGCGGCGCAGACGCAACAGGTTTATTCAAACTTTCACCTTTGGTCCCGGCCGCCGTGTCCGTGTGGCGCGTACGCCCATAGTAATAAATATTAATATATTGGGCGATTGTAAACCGTTCCCGAGTCTGTAATATTTTCTTTTGTACATTTTAATTGTATCGTTTTTATGCGATAATGATTATGATAATCACACGAACTTACAAATTTAAAAAAAAGTCAAGTAAATAAAATATTGTCCAATGACACGGTAGTGTCACGAAACTTATAGTAGCAACACGACCGTGTATATATTATACTGTAAACCGAACATTCCCATTTAAACAGTGTAAACATTTTGGTGTTTTTTATTTAAGCTTGCAGGCTTAGTGAATGAACCAAATCGTTGGAATATGGTATCGACGCATCGACAATTGCATAGGTTATGTGCTTTTGTAATTTTCAAAGTCATTAGTTGAATAATGTTTCAGTTATAACTTTATAATAAAAAAATCACTCCATATTTTAGTAGCCATTTTATATAGTATTTATGCTACAGCAATTAACATCCCACCACGTGCCCAAAGTACTTATTAAGTATTTCTGGGTGACACGCGATTCCGCTCAAAATACCTTTGTCACATTATGATTCCGCTAAAATTCGTCGTACCTAGGTAAAAAAGATTTTTTTTGCAAAAATTCCGCGAGAAAATTGCTGTGAAGTCGTCAGTTATGGTATAATAAATAAATATAATTATATGACTATTTGTTTTAAAATAATTGTATTGTAATAAAAATGAAAATAAATTAGTTTAAATAAAAGATTATTGAAGTGATAAAATAAATTATTGATAAAGTATTTAAGTAAAATAATTTGTGATAGTCGATTTCAATTAATATCAACGACTTTAATATTATTATATAATATACTATGCAGGGTTATTCACCAAAAATGCCCTTAGTTTCTTAACGAATTTATTAAAAATCTAATTTTTGGAATTTTTAAATATACTTTAAGACTATATTTTGCAATTGTTTATACCTCTAAAGGAGTGTCCTGTGGCAAATGGCAATACAAACTGCTGACTTTCGCTGTTAAACTCTTAATCTTTAAATAAAAAGTGGAAAACAGATATGTGTCTAGCTATTTTAGTCCCTACACAACATGGCAATTTTTTCTGATGCTATATTTGCTGAAACTAAATTTTTTTATTTTTATTGGGGCGCGCCATTAAATTATGAAAAATATTATATTTTATTGTTGAAGTTTATTATTAAAAATTAAATTAAATATAACTAGATGCAAAATGCAAGAGGTAGCATAGTAGTAATATGCGCATCCTATGCAAAATATACAAAAATATTACTTATAACACAAATAGGTACGTGTATAGTTAAATGATTAATGAACATACAAAACGGTGAGATAACAGATAGAGTTAAGTACTTTATGGTCGCCGTTCAAGTTGAAATTTGTTGTCCCGGATTTCATAAAATTTTATCTGGCCACCCTATAGAAAAACAATATTTTTAATTTCAGTTTCTTATTATACTATACTGTAGTTTTCAGTGCTATATGACGTCGTGCTTCTAACGATATTTATGTCAATGTATGCATAATGCGCAGCGTTATTTCGTTCTGAACTCGCCGTGAACACCGCGATAGTCTGCTGCAGTCAACGGAGAGGAGTCAAAAATATGTCACTGTTGAACGTTTTAAAAATCGAAGCCTATACGGTAGATAAGGAAATGGGAGTAATAAAGGTAGGTGATAATTTTATTATATTTTGTGTCGTTCAGTGACCGTAGCTCGTATAGCCGTAAGTACCGCAGTGACGTGGTCAAGTATTTTAGACGGGGAGAGAGAGGCTATAATTACAACTAAAATAAAAAAATGACCCATTAAACATTCCCTGCACTTAGAATTTTCGTAAATCATGTTTTTAATGGAATAATTGTTAGGAAAAAAAATTGTATATCTCAACCGTTATTATTATAATGTATATAATTAGTCAGTCAGTAGTATTTATCATTAACGTCATTCTTAACGGAAAGCACATGTATATTGTTTCATAGTACTTCATTGAAATAAGTACAATATGTATGGTTCATAAAACCAAAAGATTATTTTGTATAATATATTTAATATGCTAGTTAATACTGTAAACGTAGCAACTGATGTGGAAAGAATACTATCGTAGTTCCCGCCTATGTTGTGATATCACATGGAAAAAAGTCTAGTTTTATGCTGTAGGTAAAGAAGCTGAACGTAGCATGCTATACTTAATATTTTTTCTGAACAATAAAAATCGCTAAGAATCATTAATATGTTTTTTTAATGTCGAATATCAATAGTACCTACATCTACTTTAATACAAAATGAAAACCATTGTGCATGGTAACAAAAATCTTACGAAAATCGGCCTCGCAGAAAAAACGAGTTGTATCCAGCACAAAAACATATTTATGTCAAAAAAAGTCCGTGGATGGACCTACCAACGGTGCATTAACCACGGTCAAGTGGCCAACTAATATCATATATCGTTGATGATATATACAAATTAAAAAGTCATTCACAATTAAAGTTACACCTAATATTCTCTAGACCAATAGACGTGTCATAACACGTATAACGTATTATACCTAATTAAACGATACACGTGTATATAGTATATATAGAAGGTATATAAAATAAATTGCCGCAGTTTGTATAATGTATCTTATCGGTTTTGCCGCAGTTTACCATCTTCCATTTAAAAATTGTATATCAAGCTGTTGACTAAAACAAACACGGTCAATGGTGGGAAGAGAGCTATATAGCCTCCTGTGCTCCCCTGGCAACTTCTCTGGTCGCACTATCAATTACCTAACGTTAAACTAATTTTAGGCGCACACAAATTGAGTACCAAGTCAGGTAAAGACACGACTATTTTTAATGACTTGTATCTGGGACGCATTTTGTTTTACTTTTTCACCTAATACCGTAAAAATATTCATAAGAGTTTCCCAAAGTTTCGTTGTCAAATAAAATTTACACTTACATTTTCAAATTTACTATTACAAATCATTTACAATTACAAAAAAATATTTTTTAAATTAAACACACATTTTATATACTACGTAATATCATATTCTTGTATATATGACTACTAGTCTAAGGTCTAAGGAACAGTCAATTACAATATATGAAAAAATATTACTGACACTGTGGTGTAAGCATATAAGCTACAGTTACTTATCTTTTAGGAAATCCGTATAGTCCGTACATTTTTTTAATGAACACAAATTCCCCTAAATCTATACAAAATATAATATTTGATATGTTAACATGAAACGGTGTATTTAATGTTATTTTAAGTATATTATAGCCTATAGGTATTATTGTAATGTGTAATATTTTCAAAAATAAAAAACCGTTTGGAAACCACTAAAAATAATATGTAAATAATAATTCAACTTGAGCCGCTGCTATTCGTCTATTTTAAGATAACACTATGGCGCAATTCGAGGGACTGGAACTCGATTGTGTGCACAGCTTATTTTATTATTATTTTAATCATCAGTTTTACCTTCACTTTTATACGGGTACCAATAAATATTCGTAAATTGTTATCAATCCCACGTCAAATAAAAAAAAAAAAAAATAGAAAATGAAAATTGATTGTTTAACAATGTATAAACTACCTAGGTATAAAGAAAACCGGAGTACATCGTTGTATCGGTTTTATTCTCATTTGTAAAAATTGGTATGCCTAATTAATTTAATAGGCCGTTCGAAGTTCAAACGTATTATAATATAATACTAAAACGTACACAATACTCATCATATATATTATGATATTGGAATTAGTCGAAAAACATTAATAATTATTTCGAAATAAAAACCGAGATAATAGTGTAGTTATTTGGACATTTTGTTTAACACGATTGTGCATATTATTACAATTATTTATACTTACATACAAATATAAATTATCATTGCTATATTTTAAAATGTGATTACACGAAAATTATTTTCTTCAAACAAATTATATTTGAACTTTTAATTAGTGGCTAACGATTAAATTGGGTGTGTAATTAATGTGATTATACACACATTTATAGTTTGGTAAAATAGAAAATTTATTAAAAGCCGGTTACTTTAGTATAATATAGCAATTTATTTGGGTCGAAACAATTAAGTAATTATAATAAACATTTAAAAACGGTCACAAAATGTTATTGATTAACGATGTAGAGACAAATGTAATATAATATTTTATCGGTTTTATACTTGTATGTAAACATTGGCATGTCTAATTAATTTAATTAGCCGTTTAAAGTACAGACATATTATATTGGAGCACACATTAAATGTGATAATGAAATTGGTAGAAAAAAATTTTCCGAAGTAAAGACCGAGATAATTATAGTATAATTGATATTTAGAGTTTGGACAATAATATTGGTACGCTTGTGCGTATATAATATGAACGATGTACCCATAAAAATAAAAACTATCATTGAAATTATTTCAAAAGTGACTAAAGAAATAATATCCGAACTCTGTAAATGTGGCTAACGATTAAATTGGGTATGTAACTATGTCATTAATTATGATTATAAACAATAATTATAGTTATTAAATAGTTTGGTAAAATAACGATTTACTAAGTACCTATTTAACTCGTTCGAATTTTGAATTAGCTACATTAAAATTATCTGCTAAATAATTTACAGTAAACAGGGGAAGAATCTCATTTGAAAAACAAAAGTTTTTGTCTCTTGAAGACATTCCTAATGTTCTACAAAATAATGCATAAACTTCGAGTTTAGTTAAGAAATCCAAAAATCAAAATCTGAATAAATTTTGAAATCTGAAAAAAAACATTTTAAGAATAGCGATTGCACTTTTACAAAACACAAATATTTTTAATTACACCAACCAATTTTTTGGGGAAGACTTTCTGAAGTGCTGAAAAAGTCGTGAAGGGAAATATTTGTGTCTGCAACTTAAATGATTTTTATTAGTTTGATGTTCGCAATTAGTATTTTAAAAACGAAACCCGTGTCATCAATTGTTATGTTATAACTCATAGGTAATATTGGCCTGAAATATTCTTCCTCAACTAGTATGTTTATAGTCGCATATTATAGTACCTACTACCATAGAATAAACATATTATAAATAGCCCACGGGTATAGATGATAATATGGAAACACGTAAATTAATATCACAACGTTTCAGTAGATAGCGCACTCACTTGTAATATCGAAAAATAATTTACTATAATAATCAAAAGGTCAGGGATGATGTACGGGGGGGGGGGGGATATTTTGATCGGCGTGGCGTTCGGGCGATTTATGCTAAAAATAAATTGCGATAGTATACGGAGTAAATGAATAATGAAATAATACGAATAACAATTATTGTCAACGCTCACAAACTATGTGTCAACGCTGTGGACAAAAATTTATTTAATAGTATATTATTTTATTTTATGTAATAGGTACATTACAATATTTACAATATTACATCATCGATAATCAATTAGTGTCAATATTTAAATAAAATATTAATACCTACACGGCTACACAATATGATGAAACCATGAATCGTTGCATTACTCTATGCCTTGTGTACCCAACTACCTAAGTCAAAAATTAATTTTTAAATTTAAATTACAAAATAATTTCTAAATTTTTGCGTTTTTAATGAGTTTTGTCAAAATTCTAATAACGAACTCTCATAAAAACTATGTAAAGTTATTACGCTAGCTAAGTTATAATTTTTTCTTTTAGTTGAAAAAAAATTCTACACAATTTAATACATGGTTCCTCAATATTTTGTACTTTATGTAATATCGAAATTCGTTGGTCACAAAAATTTTTGTAAGTATTTATGTTTAGATTTTTTACTAAATTTGTCATAATCGTGAAAATGTGCTTATTTTTATACATTATTTTGTAGTTGAAAATTCATAAATTGTTTATATTTTAATTTACTTCAACCGATTCAAAATCCGCTAAGTAACATAGACTATATTTTTAATTATATGGTTATGGTATATTTGTTTTTTTAATTTTTAAACATCTTTAAATGTTGTAACAATACATTAAAAATATTCTGTAATTTTTATTAATTTAAATTGTTCGTTTTAATCATAATTTAAAATATATATAAGTAATAGTATCATGTAATATTTGGTTAAATTAATTCAATTACATTTTGGCATATTTTTGGTTCAATGAAAAAAAATTAAGAACAAATACTTTTTGAGTGAAAAAATGGGAATTTTAGAAAAAAGTACATAGATATTCATCTAATTTAACCTTGTGTAATTCAAGTTATTGTTTCCCTTTAAATAAACATGTAATTGGTGGAGGGGGGGGGGTTGGGAACCACGGCCTAACCCACTCGCCCCTGTCTTATAGCTACATTTTATAACATGTTTCCAAGAACGCCGCTAATTATAGTCTCAAGTAAAAGAAACCCAGTTTGAGCATCACTGGCGTCCTCTAAAAAAAAGTGTAATATAATATTACTTACGAGTATAGTCAATTAAAACTTGTACTTTATCAAAATCGTATATTTATGCTGTATATAATAAATTAATAATCATAGTATACGTGAATGTAAAATATGTGATGAAATAACTATATATTTTTTATTGAATATATAAGTACTATACAAAGTTATTATTTTTTAAGCTTTTTTTAGAGCATATTATTATTAATGATAATACATTACACTACCGACCATTGTGTTTTTCATTTTTAATGGATATCTTACCCGTCCGAATAAATAAATAAATAAATACAAATTAAAAATAAATATACATCAATTTTGAGAAATCTCAGTTTATATTGTATCGTGTTTTTTAAAATACATAGTTGGTTATAAAAAAAAATAACATTTATATATTATTCACATTATTATATATTATGGTCCAACTCCGTAATTATAAACAATAAGTTACGTAAGTCTAATTATTATAATAATGAATTTAATATGATTAAAGGAAAACTTTTAAAGCTATTTATTTATTTATTATTTAGGTTTTTTTTTGTAAATTATGTTTTAATAATTTACAAATATAGGTACCTAAATAATATTTATGTAATTTTAGAGTAAAGGCACATCGTGTTAATTTAACTTTCCTAAAAACATTAATTCTAGGCTTGACTGTTTAAAATAAAAAAAAAAAAATATTTGAAACGCATTAAATAAATAAATAAGTGCATTTTTGTACTTTTCAATAGCTCTATGTTCCGAGCGCCGTAATAATTAATCATAAGACAAGAAAATCAGTACCCGAATCACGACGTGTAATATCATGCTTCTCAAACGCTACAAAAATACTACAACCGTACGGGCCGCCGTGGAGAAAGACTCGTCGTACGATAAATATTAACCCAACCCAACCGTACGTATAATAAAATATTATTTTCGTCGCCTCTACGAAATGATTACTTTCTTTCAAACGCGCGTCGTCGTCGTCGTCGTCGTCTTTCCCCCAAAACGCCGAGCGGCGGGCGCGTAAACTAGTTTTTGTGACGAGGAACAACAACAATTATAATAATAATACGATTACAGCATACCGGTAACCGGTTTAACCGTCTTCGTTACCAGTCGGCGTCGAGTATTTTTCGAGCCTACATTATAATTGTGTTGTCTCTCCAAAAAACGAGGGAAAAAACCGCTTTCGACGGATTGTGTGTGTTATCTATAAAAAAAAAACCCAAAACCGATTATCACGACCTTCGGTAACGGTTTGATAGAATAATATTTTATTCTTCGCGTCGTGTTCGTGGCCGGAGGTGCCCTTGCCCGAGTGTAATACTGAAATCGTCACGATCTCGTTTCAAAGTGCGACTGCCAACGGCCATTCTACCCACCAACGCCGCAAAAAAGGTATTTATGATATTAATTTCGTGTTTCCGCGTTCGGCCGTCGCCGAGGAACACATTAAACGCGTTTAATTCGGGTACGACGTCATGGGTGTCAATGGCGACGGCCGCGGCGGCGCCACGGCGACGGTCTCCAAACGGCGCCGTCGGCGGCCGGTCGCCAGTGTCATACTGTCATTTGATATTTGTAACAATATTATAATACCTCCGTCTGGAATATCGACAGGTAATCGCTTTAATCCGTCGACGGTTGTTTTTTTAGGCACCTCCCTACCTAATATTATATTTACGTCGCCACACGCTGCAGTAGCAGTGGCGTCGGTGTAATCCATATCGTCATGGCGGCTGCCGCCGCGGTGGCGGTGAACCGTGTGCGCTGTTGCATATTTCACCGCCTCCGTTGCAGTGTGCGGGGACCTTTATTAGTTTATTACTTTATATTATTAGTTTCGTACGATACCGTTTTTTTTTTTTTTGTTAATCGGTTAAATTAAAAACCTCGTCAATTTACGACAAAATTTTGAACGATGGAAACGCGATATCCTCTTACGATTCGATGGAAAATATTTTCCTCTACGATTTTCATAATAGGTTTTTTTTATTCTTTACTCTAAAACCCTTCCGTTCTACTTGAAGTACGAAACAATGTTTTTCGGAAAAAAAAATGTCTGATCGCGGTCGACATGTGCTGCTCCCGTGCACGGCGGTAGGCTTTGTTACTCGACGTTCACACCTCCACCCCGCGCGCACGTTAACGGCAGTACCGCACCAACAACGGTTATTTTTGTTATCGCAGCCGCGCATAAACACCCAAATAATAATAATAATGATTGTCGTCGATACGGAAATAATAACACTGGAAATGAATATTTTTTAATTTTGTTCCCCGTATCGTAAAGTTTTTATGCAACAGCCGGTAAAACGTATGATTAAAATTTTTTTTTTTCAAACTGTCGGATTTTTTACGATGAACAAATTAGTTTGATTTTTATCTAACGTTTTAAATTTAAATCAGAACAGCTAGTATACCACACTGGTGGTAAAAGCCCACAAATAAAAATACGTTAAATAAGTCCCGGTTATAGGAAAGTAAAGCCCCGGGAAAAAATAATCTTTAATCAGTTAAATATGTAATAGAAGCTTTATGTATTAAAAAAATAAAAACCATATAAATGTGATTTTTATTACTACAGTAATTTGTAAGACAATTCAATTTAAATGAAATAAGATTTGAATGTTTAAAATACTGGTCACAATTTGCAGCTATACAGGATGTGTCCCAGGTCTATTTGACTAATGCAATAACTTTTTTTCTATTCAATATTTTTAAATTTTTTTTTTTTGTAATGATTTGTAGTGCTCTGGGCTATAATTTGTACCTATATTTTATATTTTATTTTTTTTTTTTTACAACAAAACTAAATAATTTAAATTTTTTATTTAATATTTTTCTAATAATCCAAGATAGCTATTTTATAAATAAGTATTTAAAAACCATTTTGGCGTTTAAAACTTTTAATTTGGTCAAGTCGTTAATTTTCTAGCAATTTTCAAAGTGTGTTAAAATTCAAAGTTATTTCTTGCTAATCACTGTTACTGCTGTAAAAGTTATTGCATTAGTCAAATAGACCTGGGACACCCTGTATACTTGTATATTATATAATAAGTTAGATAAATAATGTTATTGAATCAAAATTATTTTTCAAAACCATATAATACGATTTTGAATATGACCAATTAACACAAGCTTTTTGTTTTTTTTATTATTTTGGTTTTAAGCTACAACATGTTAGGAATTTGTCTTATTTTTAATACATCATTGTAATATATTAATATCTAAGTATAGAGAAATTCCCGCTGGAAAAACGAGTAACACAGACACATGAAGGCACGGAGCCGCAAGATAAAAATATAAATTGCATGTTTACTGTAATAAGATAATAATAATATAATATTAAAACATATTAATACACATTAGTTACCATCATCGGTCACAATAATTGACTAATTATTACTATATATTTTGTTTGTTACATTCGATACCAGTGGTTTTATAAGAATAACAGTTTTATAAATAATTAAAAATATAATAGGATAATAAGTACATTATTTAATACCAAATTTATTTTCTTTCCTAATTAGTTTATGACTTGATATAATATTAAATTAGTTCATAACAAATCTTATATTGTTCGCCAAATTCCCTTCAAAATTTATCAAAATTAAATATTGAATTTTTTTATTTTTTTGGTTTGGGGGTGTCCAGACATTAAATATTACGTAATGGAGTTTTATTAAAGATACTTTTACAGAGCAATACATTATTTTATGTTTAAATAATTTTGTGAACACAATAATCAACATTTATATCAATAAAGAAAAATTACTATTTTACTTTATTGTTTAAAATTTAAAACGTCGTGTTAAGGTTAACCAAGCAACTTTTAAGTTACTACAAGTAAAATATATAGACAGTCGTGCACTCAATGGTTTTTTGGAGTTATATTGGAGTTTTATGTAATTTTATGAGTAAATACATGCAATATTTATTTATTCATTTTTTTTATTTAAAAGAATATTTACATATTTAATCTATACATAACATTTGATGGTAACACAAATAATAAATAATAAACAAATGAAAGACGTGAGAGAGGAGTCAACTCTAATTTGTATATTGTGTACTTATTACATTTTTTTTTTTTTTTTTTTGGAACTGATATTATGTTATTATAACAATTTTGTCTAAGTGTCTCTTGGCCTCTTTTTAGCCTTCCAATAGGGTCCTGGAATGGTCTGAGACGACATTTGGGAAACAAGTAGATTTGTGTGGTTTGAAATTTTGTTGTTTTTAAGGCTGAGATTAGATTTAAGGATTTGTCGGAGAAGGTGGAGGAGTGAGTTTCATTGCTTTATTTTGTTTTTGGTGTGATCTTTCCAAGTGAGTCTTTTGTCGATAGTTGTTCCAAAATATTTTATTTAGTTCGAGTTATTGTTAAAATGAGTAGAGGACATTCTTTTCTATTTAATGTGAAGTTTTCTTGAGTAGATTTGGTTTGGTTTAGTTTGATTTTCCATTTCTGTGTCCAGCACAAGATCAAGTCGAGGTGGTGTTGGACTTTTAGAATGCTTTGAGGAGATTATTGTTGGATTCTAGGATTGCCGTGTCATCAGCATAGGTAACTAAAGTGGTATTTGAGGTTTAGGGATGTCATTAGTGAATATATTATTTAGTTGAGGCGACAGCTACCTTGATGAACACCTACCTAGAAAATGTACGGGTAGTTTTTTGTGTTTTATACTAAGTTTAAAAATAGTAACAAATATATAGTTCCCTGTAATCTCAAATATGTTTTTTTTAGATACATATTATTATAAACATTTTTTTAGTGCAGAATAATGCAATTTATACGGTTTTTCATAATTTTCGTACAATTTAAATTTATATATTATAAAATAAAAATTAAGCTAACATAGCAGTGTACAAATGTCTTATTAGATACTAGTTAAACTATTTATAAATATAAATATTTTTATATTGCATTTATGTCGTTAAAATAACAATTCATTCAATCGTCGTCGACAGTTTGACACTAAGTTATTATGTTTAAAATAGGTTATGTACGTACCGATATTATACTTTTTAGCGTCTATTTTGTAAAAATGCTAAAAACTATGATTTTTAAATCAGGGCTTGCATTTGAAAATAAAATTTCATTTATCGTTATTTAGAATTAAAACGTTCTACAACTTTTGCGTTTATTGTTTATCGTTAAAAATAATATACAGGGTGTAACAGGTCTATTTGACTAATGCAATAATTTTTACAGCAGTAACAGTGATTAGCAAGAAATAATTTTGAATTTTAACACACTTTGAAAATTGTTTAAAAATTAACGACTTCACCAAATTAAAAGTTTTAAACGCCAAAATGGTTTTTAAATACTCATTTATGAAATAGCTATCTTGGATTATTAGAAAAATATTAAATACAAAATTTAAATTATTTATTTTTGTTGTAAAAAAATAAAATAAAATATAAGATATACAAATTATAGCGCAGAGCTCTACAAATCATTACAAAAAAAAAAAACTTAAAAATATTGAATAGAAAAAAAGTTATTGCATTAGTCAAATAGACCTGTTACACCCTGTATAATGCGGATAATGGCCCGAATACGGAATTTAATAAATTCTTGGATTGATTGCTAAATAAATGTTTTGGAATAAATATTTCTTGGAAACCAATATCAATATATCATAACTTTAGGTAAATAGATTTTAAATTATTTCGTTTTGCGTTATGTTATGTTTGATGATATGATATATTATAAATTTATAAATATTGTATGTATTTTGTGGTATTTCATTATTTTTGTTTACTCTTTTCCGTTTTAATTACGTAAACAGATTTCAATATATTTTGTAATAAATAATATTTACTATAACTTTTACAAGCCCTGGTTTAAATAAGTTGTTTTAAAATATTACATGTTAGAAGAGGCGACCTCCCAATATCAGAATTCGCTGTGCGATAACAGATAGTAACTTTAAAAAAAATTCCTGTGTAATATTATAATTTAACAATTTTTTTTTTTGTATTATAATAATTTAATTTAAATTTTTTCTTGGCAATCTAAAAAATTATAAGTGCAATTTTCATAATTATATACATGTAGTTTTTAATAAATGTCAAAGCAATAATCATTATTAATAATGCAATCAAATTAGTGAGTTTTTTAATATTTAAATTTCACTACTTTACATATAATATTATAATATAAGACTTGTACAGACCACGTATTAAGGCGTGTTAATGTGTTATTATTGTTTGTTCAGTATATTAAATCACATTGACTTAAGTTACACTGACAAATTTTTGAAAATAATGTTTATCTTACAAGTAGACATATCTTAATGACCTATACAAAAATCATTTTGTAGTTAAAAATTCATACAATTTCAAGTTAAAGGCCTGAGGCTTGAAAAATATTCAATAAAAACTTCCTCATAAAGTCATAACTTTTTTTTATAGCAATTCAAAAAAAATATATACATTGTGGTGTTTTTTTAAAATTGTTTTTAATTCAAACCATTAGAAAAAATAGAATTCAAACCCAATATAGTGATTTTAGGTATTTTGTTTTAGTTCAAAAAGTAATTGTAGTAACTCGAAACATTTGGGCGAGTGTAAATTACGCCTACAGTGAACAGGTTATAAAAATAGTATACCTAGTAAATTTCACCCGGAGTTTTTCAAGTATACATTTCTATGTAGTAAGTTACGCACGGCATTTTTCGGTTTCTAAAATGAGTATAGTGAATTGCACCCATAGTATCCAAGCAACCTTGAATTCATTGATATTTTATACACTATTGTACATTTATTGGTGTAAAAGCCAAATTGTATTGCATTAATCGTTATGATATTGTCGATATCAATGACTATTAGGGGCTGAATATGTGAAAATGATGTCGCCGCATTACCATATTGATATTATATGAAAATAACTTGTATAATTATTTATTCTATACATAACTTATTAACATAACAACATTTTTTTTAATAGATTAATATTCGTTTTATTTCATTTAAAAATTTAATTTTTAATTTTTGTATTAATTTATTTATTTATTATAGACAAGCCTAAAAATTATTTTGGGAGGACAGTGATAGTCGTTTCTTCGTGGTGTTCTCTGGTAATAGTAAACGTCTATCATTAAAATATTATATCTCTATTGAGCGCAATTTACTACGTAGAAATTTGTACCTGAAATTATTGCGCGCAATTTACTACGTAGAAATTTATACCTGAAATATACTGAGCACAATTTTCAATTTTTACCTTTCGTTTTAGCAATTTAAGTTTGTCCAAACATTCAACTAATTCTTATAATTATGTCTATTGTGATTCTATCTTTACGACGGACCATATCGTTCTACGAACATCGGTTTAATGACTTATAATAATAATAAAAATAATAATAATGCATATAATCTGACATAATTATTTTATAATACATCCGATGTTTGTTGGTAAAAAATAGTTTTAAATTTGGATATTGAAAGAAAAATCTGTTTATAGTATAGCTATAATTACTAATTATATATTTTAATATAATATATGTAGATAGGTATGCAAGGCCGGTTTTAAGGGGGAGGGTCACCGGTGGCAGATTTCCCAGGGGTTGCACACTTTTGAGGCGGAAAATTTTTCTCAGATAAAATGAACAAAAATTCAATTTTTTCTTGCAAAGAGCATTCATTTTTAAAATCTTAGATAAAAAAATGATTTTTTATAAGTGACTAACAGAATAGTTAACAAATTTTTGTAGTTTTGACGAATTTATTTAAAATTCAGACGTTTAAAAAAAGATACTGTCAATTAACGCTCGTATTTTTTTTAAATTACACTAATAACTTATGAGTGACCATCTATAAAATGTTTGAAAGTTTTGAAAAAAGTTTGGTTACGGCAGTAGGTACTACGATATAAAAAAAAAAAATATTGAAAATGAGCACCATGAGTTTTAAGCCCGGGGCGCAAAATTTCAAAATTTATAATACAAGGTATTGGAAATGCATGGTACCTAATATTGAATGAATAGAAAGCACTTGTACTGAATGTAGGCATTGGTGAAAATTGGGGGCTTGTGGGTCTAACATTTTAATAGATTTCCGAATGTAATTTACCTATAATGACGGTACTGTGCGATTAATTTGAACTATTATTTTTATTACCTGCATTCAGACTGATAAATAAGACCTAAGACTATATTATGTCTGTATACTTGCACAGATCACGTACGGTAATCATTTATTCGTCCAGAATTGAACATCGTGTATAATTAATTATGTATCACAACAAATAATTGTCACCAACGTTAAAAACGCTATACATGAAACGTATATAAGAACGATTTTTTCGTTGATCATTTTTTCATTTTTCCGCGTTGTAATACATCTTACTCTGTTGTTTTAAATATTAAAGTATACAATTCAACCTGATATTATATAATAAGAAAGAATTTAAATAATTGTATGGTACTACTTTAGTTTTATTTGTTATTTTTAGTTTGGTAACACAAATATTAAATTAAAAATTAAAAATTACATTTTTTAAAATACTTATATTTTTTGTAAAACATAATAATAAATAAACATTCTATAATTCGCAATTTAAATCTAAATAGTATGCAAAGACTGAGTTAACAAACCTTAGTTTTCCACCTCTCCCACACACACAAACGGAGTTATTTTATACTCTGATAATGACACTTGGTGTAGCAACTAGCAGGAAAAATGCTTTAATATTTAATATATTATATACTGTGTTTTCTGGTAACAAATTACATCTAATTGGTACTTTTGGATGTACAATTTAGAAAATTTCCAGTTCTTAGATTTTTTAACAATTTTGGAAAACTAAAAAAAAACCCCAATTCGGAAACGTAGATATTTACGCATTGCCTACAGTTTTTGACAATTTCATATTATTACTATAATTAGTAAACTAGTTATGTTCTTAATAAATCTAATTTTCAGCGTAAATCATTTATTGATGTTATTGTGTGTGATACTATATATTATTATATAGGTATCATTATGATATTATTTTATGTTTGGGTATAAATTATAACTTATAAGCTTGTAAAAATGTATTGTGATATTTTAAAAACCATTGGTATCTTGTAACAGATTGTCGTACAACGTAAATTGCCTTGTTTGCTTTATATTATTATATATATTATTTCAATGATTAAAAATACGACAAAGTGCATTTTGTGTTTTATTGAATACAATTATCTAAAAACCTAAGTCCAATCCTGATGGGAATGTTGATCGCACACACTAAATTGTTCAAACAGCGCCCAAACGTGTATTCGATGACTCATTTGTCTCATACATTTACTTTTAAAGTCTGATAGTCTGACTTTGAAGTTGTATACTATATATTCTGTATTTTAATTTTTAATTTTGTGTGTATCCGTTGAAGACAGTTTTGTTAATTGGTATTTTATGTGTTGTATGTTTATCGTTGTTTTTTGAATATTAATCTATATAAATTTTATTTTACCTTAGCATGTACTCCTTTTAACTGAAAACTGTTTAGTGTAAGTTTAAACTTAAGTCAATTTATAACTATGTTTTCCATCTATATTATTTTTTATCTTCATCTTTTGTTAATCTATCAACTATTACTTTGTATCTATAAATTGCCGTTTGGCGTTAACTAACTAAATAAATAAATAAATAAAAATCTAATGCTGTTTGTTAGTCTCGCTAAAACTCGAGAACGGCTGGACCGATTTAGCTCATTTTGGTCTTAAATTATTTGTGGAAGTCCAGAGAAGGTTTAAACAGTGAGTGAGTATGAAAATGTTAGGAATTAATTTTTTAATATTAAATTTTAATTTACATGCTTATTTGCATGGTGTATTTCGGATATTCCCGTGACCGACCGCGGTAGTAGGTTTCCAGCTACCTGTAACCTGACCGTTTTTCTTTTGTGTGTTTTATCGTCAGCAGTGTGTAGGTATGAATTGTTCCAAAAAGTAAAACCCGACCATTTATCTATATTACAATATATATATATGTTATATATATATTCCAAAACTACCCAACACACTGGGATGTGCGAGATACGCGTGCCATGTCGATTTTTATATATATGTATAGATTTAAAATGGAATACCAATGAACTCACTTTATAGCTGAAGATTTTCGCCAAACGCTGCCAGTAATTCCTAGATTAACAGCTAAAAATGAAATAAAAAGTGCACGGGATCGGCTAGACAAATTTAATATGCGAGTGGTGTTACAAAATGACAACTCTGTACTGTTTTTCACCTACCTAATTCTGTTTCCATTCAATTACGCACCTCATGGGGTCCGCAATCCACCGCAGGTGGATTGCCTACCTGATAATATACTGCTCGCATATTGTCCGTGATATAATGCAGTTGATTGCCCACCTAGGTGATTTAGATGTATGTAAATCACTTGAAGTTAATCTTAACTTAATATTTGGCTCAGGCAACACCGGGTGGGACTAAATTGAATATTGTTGTAACGCTATTACTTAGTATATTGTAACCGTTATTTATAAAATACAACTTATTATTCATATAGAGTTGGCATTATTATTTTTTTAAACGGGCAACGAAGTGCACGAGATCAGCTAGTTGTAAATAAAAAGTAAACTCTGTGAGATTCGCGTGTGTCATGGCGTTGCAGCCTTGTATTGCTTATTTTATACTATTAAAATAATAACTGTATGCTGTAAAAATTATTTTATTTAGCTAAAATTATGAAACAGAGGTGCTGATGTGTTTTGAGAAGCCTAAGATTTATCTTTTTTAAATATCAAGTACCCACTAACTCACAATATCACAATATATTTTTACAAGCTTTTAATTTATACTCAAACATAAAATAATATTATAATAATATATAGTATCACACACAATAACATCAATAAATAAAAAATGATTTACGCTGAGAATGAGATATATTAAGAACATTACAAGTTAAATATTAATAATAGAAATTGAACAAAACTTAAATTGTCAAAAACTGTCACGCGAGTGGGTCTGAGAAAAAAAACAATGCGTTGACATTCTGTTAAATTAAAATATAATTAAAAATATTCCGAGCGGAATGGGTGACTTTAAGGATAGGGGGCGAAGGTGAAAGTCGCCTTACCTTGTATAGCTTTATAAACGCTTCCATAGTTTTTCTTTAACCGAATTATTTCTGATTAAATTTCAATGTTAATAACACAGTGAATATGAATGATTTTTGTATTGATTTTCAATTGATTGATTGATTGATTGATTTTCATTGATTGACAAGTATACAATTTAACCTGATATCATATTTATTAGAAAGATTATAATATTTGTATATATAAATATTTGAAAGGCCCTACGTTAGTTATCTTTGTTATTTTTAGTTTAAAAACAAGTATTAAATTAAAAATTAAATTTTTTAAAATAATGATGTTCCTTGTAAAACATAATAATAAATAAACATTCTATAATTCGAAATTTACAAAATTAACACATTTTGGAAAACTAAATAAAAACCAATTTAAAAAGGTGAATCGCATCGCCTACAGTTTTTGACAATTTCAGTTTTGTTCAAATTTTATTATTAATATTTGACTTGTTATGTTCTTAATATATCTCATTCTCAGCGTAAATCATTTATTATTTATTGATGTTATTGTGTGTAATACTATATATTATTATATTATTTTATGTTTGGGTATAAATTAAAAGCTTGTGAAAATAAATTGTGATATTTTAAAAATGTTTGGTATTCTGCAACAGATTGCCGTACAACGTAAATTGTTGTTTGCTTTATATCATTATATATTATTTCAATGATTAAAAATACGACTAAGTGCATTTTGTATTTTATTGAATACAATTATCTAAAAACCTAAATCCAATCCTGCTCGGAATGTTGATCGCACACACTAAGTTGTTCAAACAGCGCCCAAACGTGTATTTGATGACTTATTTGTCTCATACATTTCCCTTTAAAGTCTGATAGGAGCTGTCTAATAATACAAATAAAATAATTTATTGGTACCTATTATAATGTTATTTTGTGTGGATATTATATTCTGATAATACCACTTTTTGGAGCAGAGAATAAAATGAACATATTATAACATAATATATACAGAGTGATAGTGGTTTCTGGTATAAAATGTCATCTAAAATATTATTCAATATTCGATTTATTATATCGTTTGTGATTTTTACTTTAGTAGATAATATCATGTAGTAAATTCTTTGGGGCGTCGTAATTAGAAAATGCTCAGTACTTCCGATTTTTTGATAGCGTACAACTAACAAATACCAACGAGAAAAGGGGAATAAAAGAAAAAAACTTCTTATTAACAAATACTAAACATTCAATCATTATTTATGCTTTAAATATTACAAATTTTTAACGGTTCTATGAATTATTTATTAATCAGTAATTATGTAACATTGTAACACTCTTTTTAACATAATATATTGTCAATATAATCATATTAGTATAAAGTATTTGTACTTTTATATATGCTGATGTTTAAATGCCATTATTTTGACAAAATCCAATCTTGATATTTTATTATTTTTACATTTGTTTATATTGTTTTTGATGAATGGCAATTTTCTTACATGTGGGTACTTCCTTTTTGTTTTCTTGTTGTTTGTGTGGCCATTCGGATTGCAATTTTTGTGTAGATAAATAGATGTAAAAATATATATAAATCTGGGTGATGTGTATAAAATAACGAATTTTACTTGGAATGAATACTCTTACAAGTATTTGTAGTCCTTTCAGAACTACTTGTCATTTCAGCCCACATAGGAATAGGGAATTTACTCTAGAATCTATATAGTTTTACAGATTGGCATTTATCGGAAAAGATAATTTGTCGTTGATTGAAATTAAGTGGTATATATATAGTCTCACAATTTTTTATAAGCGTTTAAAGTTAGAATTTTAATAAAATTCGTCAAAATAGCGAACATGTGTAAATTATTTTGAAGTTAAAAATTAAAATGCATTAGATTGTGAATATTCAAATAGTCAGTTAATATGATCACCACTTAGTTCTAAAAATGTAATTTAAGGATCCTCAAAACTTGTTATTGTTAGAATTAAGAAAAATAGTTGGCGTCATTCCACAAATATTTTTTATGAACGCCTGAAGTTTCAATTTCGACGATACTTGAACATTTTGAAGTTAAAAATTAAAATGCATTAGATTGTGAATATTCAAATAGTCAGTTAATATGATCACCACTTAGTTCTAAAAATGTAATTTAAGGATCCTCAAAACTTGTTATTGTTAGAATTAAGAAAAATAGTTGGCGTCATTCCACAAATATTTTTTATGAACGCCTGAAGTTTCAATTTCGACGAAACTGGATAAACACGTGTTAATTTAAGATTTTTCATCAATCGATTTCCTTATTTTTGTTGTCATATTCAAATACAAATAACCGTACATACTTGAGATTTTCACCCAATATTTATATTATAATTTTCTATTGAGTACCTATTACTTTTTTAAAACGTTTTTTTACTAAACATATATTTCTTATGCAATGAGATATTATATATTTTTTTATTGAAAATAAGTAAATGTTGTATTGTAGTTGAATGGAAACATCAATTAGCTATAACATACGGAATGATACATTTAACATAAGACACTATCATTCTTTTAGAAAACAATGACGGTTTTGAAAATATTTCTTTTACATCATTTTAAATCATTACGTTAACAATTAAAAATAGTAAAAGATATTAAATATTTTTGAAAACGTTTATAGTTTTAATATTTATGAAAGGAGCAGGAATTAATAAAGCATCGTATAATACCATTCTTTCGCGTCTAAAAATATAAATCATAACTTATAATATATATTTTTATTGCTAAGTAAGCTTTAACCTTTTTTCACATATATTAATCTTAACTACCAAGTGAAATATATTTTTTTTATTGCAATAAAATGTAGTTTTGATAATTTGTTTTATTTTGGAGCAATTTAGTGTAAACTATTGCAATTAATACGATTTTTCATAATTTTCCTAGAATTCAAGATATTATATTATAAAATAATAATTAATTTAGTGTAACAGCTAGTGTACAAATGTATATGTTTAAGTACTAATTAAAATATTTATATATGTAAATATTTTAATATTGCATTTATGTCGTTAACATAACAATTTGTCCTTCAATTGTCAATCGACAAATTATGTGCCTACCGATATTGTTGTAATTTGTAATCAATGTCATTTTATTAGTGGTTTGATATACATTGTCACGTCGATTTAATTCGTAAAAAATCCAAAAACAAAACCGTTTTACACAGTTTTTTTTTTTTTAAATGACGTGCTTTAATAGTAATGAATGATCAGTAATGACGCACCCATAGGCGGAAATTTTGTGAAATTACTGGGGGGGGGGGGGCTGAGCATTATATTTCTCATTGCACCCAGTGCCGGATTTCAAAAAACCACCCCTTCCACACCTGCAGGCCTCCAGGGCTTACAAAAGGAATTCACAAAAATTCTCATCGACCATCGTTATTTTGTCGAAATATGTTGTTCTCTGAGCGCAGTCCTCCCACCTCGTTACTATACACGTCAAGTCCGTTGTTTCACCTACAGAGTGGTACATTATATTTAGTCAGTGCGTTCACAGCAGCCTAGTTGTACAAAACCAATCCGCGTAAAATCGCCTTTATTTATTTTTTTTTTTTATTCAAGTACCTACATTTTATACGGTCTCGGATTATAGGCTCAACATAATATCTTCCTGGTAAGATTTATTATTTATATTTAAAAAATAATAATATATTGTTTCGTACCATATTCTCGAATACCGCGCGTCCCCGGGGACGTCTATTATATTATAGAGTTAATCGAATAATTTGTTTATCCGATCGCATTCGCCAGCACTTATTATATTTATTAAAAACATATAGCTTAGCCTAATGTACAAATATACCTACCTGGAGTCTACAGTAATTTTATTTGCATATTTCAAATACCTACTTATGTTATGAAATTATATTATTTCATTTTTTTTTAATTTGGTCCAAACATAAATGCATACCCAAATTAATATTTGTTTTATAGAGATTCATAGTTGAAATTATAAACAACAGATTTTCTTTTATCTACACACAGACTCCATACCTATAATCTTACATAGTATGATTCGTATACGGGTCACATGATACTGTAAACAATCGGTGGTATTAAATCGTCAATATAATATGTTTTGATAGTTACGATTGATTATATGATTGTTGCTTAGTGTCATTACTGTAGTTAAGTTCAGATTTAACATGTTCATTTTTTAAGAACATACATTTATAATAAATGATAAAAATATTTTTCTTGTAGAAACAGTAACTTAAATGTTTAAGAGCATAAATAAATGTATATTTTAAAATTTTTTAGGGCCCAAAGTCCCGTGTTTTAATTATAATTGATAAAGGATAACCATAGGTAATATATAATATAGATGTATATTGTGTATATACATTGTATTTTATCATGTTAACTTTAAAATATATCTTACCATAGTATATTACACGCAAAATAATGATATTATGCAGTCATTACAATAGTATTCCATTAATAATAATTTTAGTAATTATGTTTGACATTTTTCAATCATTTAATACCTGATGTTTATGTATTATGTTAGTCTGCGATCGATTCGAAACGAAAATATCATAAAAAAATCAGGTACAACCACGCGAATCAACATTTTTCTTATTTCACTGTCGTCTTTGCACGAATAGAGTTTAAATAGATGCTACTGCGGAACCAGGGAAGGAGGAGGGGGGATGGGGTTAAGGGTCTTTTTTACCATTATTTGTCTATATATTCTTATATTTCTTATATTCTTCTGGGAGTGTAACATTGAATTTATTGCATGTTTTTTGTGTTTAGCTGTATAAGGTTTATACGCGGTCGCCATCGACCTCGAGCAGGGTTTCTAGTATCGAATGAGAGCTTTAGTTGGCATTTACTTTTGGTGGGTCAAAATTCCTTATACTATTCAAAATAATCGACGAAAAATAAAGGTTGTCAAGTTGATACGACTGTGCTGTAATGTGTATGTTGAGTGGGTCTCTGTAATAGATGTGTTACATTTGAATTCAATGATATAAAATCATTGTATATGAAAAACGATTCTGAGCTAACATTATCTTTCAGCCAACAATACTAATTAAACTGTATGTTATTATTGCTATTCAAGAAACCAAGGCTAATTTTATGATTATAAAGTTATAATATATGACAAAACACGATTGCAATTTGTAAACGTAATTAAAACGGAAAACTGTAAACATTAATAATTAAATACTACAAAATAAAACATAGCGATTAACAAAATGTATAATATAAAGTTTAATTATTAATATAATCATGGTATTTTTCGTATGTTCGTAGGACTTGCATCACTTCTGAAAATGTCGGTCCGCAACGGAGGTGAAGAGGAGTCGTCCGATGAGACTCAGTTGACGTTGCCCATTTACGCTACAGGTGTCGACGACACTCTGTTACCGTTGTCAGACAACCGTCCAAATGTGAATTGCAATCCGGACATACTTAATGGCATGGCCCAAGCCAAATTGCCGGTTGTTTACAAGGTGTGGAGTATGGCACCAAATGTGGATGCGTCTTACCAGAACGATTGGGAGGAAACTGAAGATGACGATCAACCGATTACTGAAGAGACAGAGGACAAGCAGGCGGAGATAACTGTGACGGAAAATGGATTGTTTGGATTAAAACGGTTTTATAACTCTGTGAAAGGATTTTTTTGGAATGTGTTTTCGAGATTAACAACTTAAGAAAGTACTTCCAAGCAATTTTCATATTTTGGGAGTCTAAATATTTTACACTATTTTATAACTAATTATCATACTGTAATTTTTTTTACTGTAATTTTTCCAATAAACAACTATTTATGAATTATATACACGTGTTAGCGGTACCAGATCTAAGTGTCGGAAGGCCACGTGCAACAACTAATATTTGATACTACTTTTTTTAATCAAGGGAATAATAACTAAGTATGGTAGTTGGTATGAAAAAAAATTTTGATTTTTGAAAACGACAAGAGTTTGTGGTAAATAATAAAATAGTAAAAATGTGTCTCAGTATAATAATGAGTAGATTGGTAATTAAGTCAGTTTTAATACCCCAACGGTATAATAATTTGCATCCGGAAAAACGTTGGCGTGTACAGCCCTGACACTTATACTTTTAAACTATGAGAGTTTAAAAGTTGGTCGATAGCACATTAAAAATAACTTGTTTTTAACCGTTAAAAAAAGGTCAATTATATCTAGATTTTTCTTTAGCAACACAAATTGATCCTAAATTGGAGAACGGATTTAGTTGTTTAAGGTCTTGTCCACACAAGTGTTTACCTATATATATATAAGAACTATGTCGTAAGTATAAAAGGCGTAAATTCGTTTAAAAATGTTAAGATGTCTAAAAATTATGAGGTGAGCTCCATAAGAATAGAATAACTTAAGTATTAAAAATATTTACAATTTTTTACCACTAAAATTTCAAATATCTACTTGAAAAAAATGCATTCCGGTTCAGAAAATTTTTCCTTTTACTATTGTAATAAAATAGGTACATATTTCATATACATTCAAATACATTTTCCAAAAATTAAATATCAAGAAAGTGTAAACGCCAACCACGAATTGCCAAAACGTTTTATTATTTTATTTTATGAAAGTGAAGGATTTAAAAAAAAAACATTTCAACTAGGCCCATGCCAAGTATAGTAAGTGGTAACCAGAGTTCATAACAGTTAAAAATAAACAGGTGATGTGTGTAATTTACTAATTTCTGTATTAATGCTTTTTTTCTTGACCATTATTCAATATTCTTAATAATTTGTCACTTTACAAAGTTTGAAAATGTAGGAAACCAATTTGAGGTCCTTAAAATAAAGTCAGCAGCTTTAATGACACTGCCGGATGTTAGTGGTTTTAAATGTCTTGTGCAAAATATATCTTGAGATATACTTCCAATCGCAACTACTTAGTAAGTACATTATTAAATGAACTGTTTTACTAAGAAAATCTACATATACAACCAATTTATATTGTGATAATATAAATGTTGTTGACCGTGGTAGAAGTACAACATGATATGGTTAGTAATACATTGTATTGATTTTATTTTCAAATATTTGTATTCAAATAAATAAATATAATTTTTAAATTTTATAAGACATTTTTGACAGGCATTTAAAGTTTTAAAAAAATCATACTAAACAGACTATAATTTAAACCACAGAAATCTCAAATAAATGAAGACAATAATTCTGGTATCACAACTGAGGCAGGAACCTCGATAATATTACTTCTATCTATAGGTACGTGTAAAACTATTATTGGCTAATACCTAAGACATAATAAGGAAGTCACAAAACTTATAATACATTTACAGGATTATACATTAATTTTCGTTAATGAAATGCACAATAATTTTTATAAACGTTTATAATACGTCAAAATCTCGAAAATTTGCGATTTTTTTTTAAATTTAGAATATTATAAAAATGTCATGTTTACACCTTAAATTTTAAAATTCAACACAAAAAAAAAGTTTATCGGGAAGTCAAACTAATTTTATGAGAGTTTAAAATTAAACATTGGATACATTCATTCGTAAACTAACGATTTTTTTGTTTTTTTGTCAATTTTTCATCAATTTTTAATTTTTATACACCATAAAATTATCAAAATATTTTGACTCTTTGAATATTTATAGGCATCCGAAATGTTCTATTGTTTTTACTTTTGTACTATAAATATCAAAAAGTTTATTCGCTGCGTCAAGCTTGAACATTTAATACAAGGTTCATCACAAGTTATTATAACAGCAGTCAAACAATTTAAAAAATACTTAGACGAGATTTTTTTATAATCATTAAAAGTTCTAATTTCGACAAAATTCGCCAAAAATGTGCAAACTATAATGTACAAAATCACGAAAATGTGTAAGTTTTTTGTAGTTAAAAATGCATAAAAATTTTTCTATTCATATTTAAGGTTTGAAAACTTAATACTAGATTCTACATAAGTTTTTCTTACGACAACCATAAATTAATTTCCACCGGAAAACAGTTAAAACATTTTATAAGCGTTTAAAGTTCAAATTCTTACAAAATCAAGAAAATATACTAACTATTTTGTAGTGAAAAATATATAACATTTTGAGAATTTATACCTATAATGAAAATTTATATTTGAAAATTTAATACAAGGTTCCTCGTAATCTATTATGTAAGTGGTAGTTAAAAAAAAGTGAAGCGTAAGGCTCTATAATAGTTTTTTATAACTTATAAGCATCTAAAGTTGAAACTTCAAAAAAAATACGTAAAAATCACGACATTTTGCAATTTTTTTTTTATTTGTAAATTCATAAAAAATGTTCTATTCAATAATCTAAGTATTTAAAATTCAACATTAGGATATCTATAAGTTTTTCTAACTTTCTAAAAAAAAAAATTACCGGAAAGTCCAACTAATTTTTATGAGCGTTTGAAATCATTAATAATGTCAATGTAAATATAATATAAAATACCTATCCTAGGCTGACAGACCGTCTCCTCTCAGAATCGTTTTTCGTATACAATGATATATCATTGAATACAAATTTAACACCATCCATAACAGTGACCCACTTGTAACCTACTGTACAGCAGAGCGACATCCACTTGCCACCTTTTTTTAAATGTAAGGTTTAAACAAAATTTTTTTTATCAATTTCAAAAACCAATAAAAGTTTCAAATTATTGTGATTTTGTCAAAATTCGAACATTAGACGCTTAAAAAAACTATTCTAGATTTACGCTCACTTTTATTTAATTTTCACTAACGGCACATCAATATAAACTCATATATTATAACATTATAATATGGATATGTTATTGTCCGTGATTTCATTATTAAAGTGTGCTGTTTTTGGACGAAATCGGTTAATTTATTAGACTAAAACGTGATTTAGATTGTCTTAGTATTTTAAAACGTATAATTGATTTTCATACACAGCCCATGCACCATTATTTCCAAGATTCTACGGCTTCCTCTTTGGAAGGCAACTATAGTTTGCGTCTATACCCACATACTCAAACATTTTACGCACTTCTGTGGTTGTTGAGATTGTTTTGTCGAGGGGGGGGGGGAAACACATCAAACAAATTCAAATACATATTTAATTATCTAAGGAAATATATATGTAAGTATTCCGAAATCTAGAATTTTAAAAGTGTGGGTGTCTGCAATGAAATACACGTAAAATAATATGTTTTTTGGAAAAAAAAATATAATACTACTGTTTGTGTTCATAAAAAAATGTAGTTATTTCATTATAGGTGTTACACACATTTTACATAATATTATGTATATAATACCATTGATTATAGATAGTAATAACATTCTATAATCAATGATAATACGTATTGGAGAGGCAATATACAAATTTGTTTGTACAATAATATCCACGAGACAAACATTTCAAGCACAAGGTTGTGACATTTCGAATTTGATCGATTTCAAAATAACGAAAATCAAAAAAATAAAACTTAGTCGAAATGCCCCCGTGGCCGACTGCCGCTTTGGAGCAAGGCCGCCAACCACGAGCCGAGACCTTGATGGGCCGGAGCATCGTGGATTTGATTATTAATTAGAATAATGTGTAACTAAGGATGAAATAATAACGAGGGTAATAATAATAATAATAAAGTACAACTCAAGTTAGGTATGAAAATATATATATATTGTCTTAAGTTGGTGCCGAGAAAGCTCAAAGGGCGTAAAACTCGGACAGAATAAAATAAATAATAATGTATACAGCGAGCCAACAACGACCCATATACAATATAAATATATACCACCGATAATATGCACCGTGAATAATATATGAAGTATCTCATATTTTGTTACGTTACAAGGTTTACTTCTATATATTTAAACAAATACTGAATTACTATAACGTTTCAACGTTTGTAAGCCCTGGTAAATACACAATTGTATGAATAAATAGGTAGTTGTAGTTAAAATGTGCGTCGGGAGTAATCTAAATAGTGACTATACAAATATTCTGGTAATGATACTAAATAATAATGATTATTTATTTAGCTCTTTTGAATTCTTATCAATGTGACTGTACAACGTTCCCTGCAACAGAATCGCCGATAACGATAACGACAACGAGATATGTTTATAATGTTTATATGATTGATGATGAACAATTAAGAGGACGCCACACCCGCATGTGTTGTCTCCGTCTTACAAGTGCGTAACATAGCAAATTTTACGCTCAGCAGATCACGTGAAGCTCCGTGAATTTAAAATTTAGAGTGAACTGACCTCTTATAAAAATTAAAGATAACATTATTATAGAGGGTTTCTCGTAGGCTTTTTATTATATTTTAGTTTTAAAGAGAGTTATGAGTAGTTTAAGATATACAAACAATTTACAGTTTTAAAATACTCATAACTCTCTTTAAAATTAAAATATAATAAAAAGCCTACGAGAAGCCCTCAATAATAATGTTACCTTTAATTTTTATAAGGGGTCAATTCACTCTAAATTTTAAATTCACGGATCTTCGCGTGATCTGCTGAGCGTAAAGTTTGCTATATTACGCACTTGTAAGACGAAGACAACACATGCGGGTGTGGCGTCCTCTTAACCATCGTCGATGAGTCATTTCACATATTTCCGTCATGGTCTTAGAATTATCAAATATCTTTAAACATTAAAATATGTTTTAAATTGATTATTTTTAATAAATTGAAAAACATTTTTATGCCTTTTTTTAAGTGGATTTCAAAAGACAGTTTTGGTCATTTTTGTAAAAATGTTATGGTGTTAAGTCCATTATAACACCTATTTTTTTTTGTACACATGAAATATTATTAGGTTTTTTAAACTAATATCTAAGCTTCCTTAGATACGAAATGTATGACGTACATGCCACTGATTACTGGCTATGTTCACAAAATTAACACTGTAGGTAAATATGAATCGAAATAATAAAATCGCTCGAATTATAAATATATAATAATATAATAAAATTAAGTAGTTTAAACTTTGCACTGTTTGGATGAATCGTCTCTTATTAAACATATTAATTTATATATTCAATATATTTAAGAATTCATGGAAACAGATAAGATAATAATGCTATAATGCCCTCTGTATCCAGTGCTTCATAATATGTAATAATAATATGTTTAATATAATAAAATAATAATTATAAAAAAGGTACAACTTAAAAATATAGCTATTTACATAGCTTCTATGCATATTTAAACTGTTATTTGGTAAATATTTAGTAGATTAAAATCCATTATCCATTGTATTGTTAATTGATTTTTGACTTTGCCACTTTGGTATTTTGATAAAAATAACTGAGCATATTTCAACAAAATCGTAGAAGAAACGATAGATATATAGATTATAATAATAGACAAAAAAATAGTAGATATGTGGTCTAGATAATACAGATTTTATTAGTTGGGTTATATTTTAAATGACGCATACATTCAAATCCGCTGTTCTTGACCTGCAAATGGACACCTGTGGGGGGGGGGATAATTTTCCTATCCAGCTCTGCAAGTAAGTTAGTAAGTAAAAAAATGTCCAAAAAGTTTTAAGTTTTTTACTTTATTATTTTAATAAATGTAAGCTAAGGGTAAACACCCATATTTTAAATAACAGGCAGATATTTCTATTCATTTAAAAAAAAAAAATCACATTGGAGAATCAAAGACTAAGAATCTAAGTGTTAATAGATTTTAGTTTAGACATTAATTATAGGTAATAAAAGATAATTACCACATTGTGAAATAACACAAAAAATCTGTTTGGAAATCAAAGAACGAAACAAAGATTAACCGAATTTTTAACTGCAGCAGCTCACACAATACGTTTTGTTTTTTATTTATTTAATTTAAATATTCTGAAGAACCTTATATACTACCTACTACCTATTACCATTTTATTTAATTAAAAATGATGTACAAATGATAAATTGTAATTTTCTTAACTATTAAGATGTATCGTATATTATGGCGTCATTTCGGTTTTCAATAATATATTATATAATATAGAAGTGGCCAAAATTGGAGACCAGCCAATTATGGCTAACTGACATTGAGGCAATTCATTTATGGTATTTTATGTAGCTTAAATAATTTAAAGTATCCGACGACTATTATGTGGACAAATGGACAATATTGTGCCGTATTTCGGTTGTAGAAAAATGTTTGTAATATTATATATCGCCAGGGTATTTTAATTTTTAGGTATACGAAATCGCAGCCACTGGAGGTCCTATATATAAATACAGGGTGTAACAGGTCTATTTGACTAATGCAATAACTTTTTTTCTATTCAATATTTTTAAGTTTTTTTTTTTGTAATGATTTGTAGAGCTCTGCGCTATAATTTGTATATCTTGTATTTTATTTTATTTTTTTTCCACAAAAACAAATAATTTAAATTTTGTATTTAATATTTTTCTAATAATCCAAGATAGCTATTTCATAAATAAATATTTAAAAACCATTTTGGCGTTTAAAACTTTTATTTTGGTTAAGTCGTTAATTTTTAAACAATTTTCAAAGTGTATTAAAATTCAAATTTATTTCTTGCTAATCACTATTGCTGCTGTAGTCGATTTTCAATTGTTTTTTTTCCAAGAAACAATAAATTAGTTATCATTAAAAGGTAGGTCATTAGCATAGACCTTATACTAATAGGTATAAGGTATAAGGTCTATGGTCATTAGTCATTACCACGGATAAAAATAACAGGATTCTCAACGACTCTTATCAGACGTTCAAACTTTAGTTCTAGAAGCATACCACTACGAGCGCTAGTAGTCCGGGCAAATTTAAGATACCACGTTATTCAGTTTTATGAGGCATTGGCCATATAACAGAACGACACTAGAAAGATATCAATTCATTATCCGCCAAAATTCAAATGGTGTATTAAAAATTATTTTTACATCAATGATCAATAATACATTCATAATAAATAAGAATCAATGATAATAACTGTCCAAAACTTTGTCACTCATATTATTTATGGTTGCATCACTGATTATACAGTTGTCATATAATTATAACATTATATAAATTTAGTTTGTTCATATTTGAATAAGTATATTTATATTATATTATACATTTATACTAATAAAAGAACAATTGTAAAATATTTATTTGACACAAATAAAATTATTGATAATATTTATTATTTAATTTATTTATATATTGTAATATTATGTATCATTATTCACCACCATTGGTTTAATACTGTCACACTAAAATTTTAACTCTAACCAGAAGTAGCTTGTATAGTATTTTAAATTGAGTGTCATTAACACTGTTTGATGAAATCGGTGTAAAAGCATCTATAAATATAATTAGTTCATGTAACCCTTATTAACCAAATTAGCTAAATATCTTAAATTATTTAATTTACTGAACACTTAACTTTCTCCATTCTCCTCTATTTTAACTGTTTTATCCGTAACGTTCAATTATGTCACATAGTCATAAATGTTGTAAACGAGGATGTGATCCTAATACAGCTATTAGGTCAATGTGATGATCTGAATTAGAATTACACAATAGTCAGTTGTCGGATGATATTAGAAAACTGAAGGATATTCAGGTAACTAAAAATATTTATAATAAAATCATGATAAATAAATAAATTATACTTCATTAGGTATACTTGTATATTTTAAAACAAAATTATAGGGAAATCAAAAAAAAGGATACACAACTAATTTAAGAGCTCTTCAAGTTCTGGCGGAGGAAGAGCCAAAAAAGAAACTAGACACACAAAAAGAGCTGAATTTGTCAGCAGAAATAAATATATCTTTAGAAAAAGATATAATGGCATTAACATGAAAAACAGTAATGTATCATATACACAATAAAAATGTACAAGGTCAAAACTGAACATATTTGTGGGAGGGGGGGGTAAATTTTTTTTTACAATACATGCACATCACAATTTTGAGAGTAAAAAACATTTTTCACTACTATAATACATAACATAGTAAATTTTCCTAATAATATTCATTTAATAAACTAAATTAAGCTAAAACAAATAAATAATAATCTAAATACCATATAAATAATTGGTGTACCTAATTAATAAAATATACAATATAATCATGTCTGAATTTTAGGAACAAGTTGAACCCCCCGATACACTGCATTTTTAAATACAATTTACATTATTTAATTTTAGAAAACTTAATAAATAACAAATTATAAAAATATTTACAAATACAAAACTTAAAATTAAAATATTTACTAACAAAGAATTAATTATGAATTTGTTTATAATTATATTATTATAGCAAGAACTTCAACTGGCAAAAAATGTGAATGAGAAGATGATGACTGACAAAAAAAATCATGGGTATAACAAAGAGATATATGAGAAAAAAGTAAACATAACCCTATATTTCTTTACATAAATTATGATAAGTTATTTACATAAAATTATTCTTCTAGTGTGAATCATGGTGGTGTGCTAAGCATTCAGACTTAGCCACCATTCATAAAAAACAGAATTAAAGTAAAATGTTGAGTTATTTTTTAATTGTTACCTACATATCTCCAATCTAAGTAAAAAACTTACTTTCAGCTATTTACCTATTGTCATTCAATAACATTCTCTGCTATACATGTATGTATAAGGTTCTTTCACTAGTGACGCTAGCTGAAGAAAAAAATAATAACCGACACCTAATAATATAAGTTAACAATTTGTTGGCTAAATGTTCAAAACAAATAAAAGTATAATTATAATATTACGCAACGGTTTGCAACTAGCAGAGTATTCATGTATAAAACAATACACTCTTAAGTGTTTCAAACAATTTAACCATCAGAAGGATATTAAATGTCACATATTATGTCATGTAGAAAATTATTTATTTTATCTGTTATTAATGTGAACTCTGGCAATATGTAAATTTTAAAAGGGATTTCAATTAAGCTTTGTATTAATTTTCTAATACAAGGAGATCTGCAATAAAACAACAATTAAGTGTTGCAACTATATTTTTTCTAGTAAAAATAAAAATAGATATAATGAATTACAACTTACATTTTAAATAAAAATGTTAGCTATATTTTTAATTTATAGTATGAAAATGTTTTTTTATGTTTTATTTATTAATGAATAACAAACTAAGGCAAATTAGTATGTATTTTATCTTTTATTCTGAAATTCTCAAAGGTTGAAGACCCTAGTCTTAAAAAGTACATGACAAGTTGACATTAAATACCTATTCGAACAATTTCAAATCATTAACTTAATTATTTCATGGGTTATTTTTTATTCTTAGTAATTATGTAAACATACTAACACACTATGAAATATTCAGAAAAATACTAAAGAAATAGGTAGTACCGTGTTTATCCATAACATTTATCTACACACTTTCAAGCCAATCAAAACTATTTCAGAATGCCCTTATTAGTTATTTTTCTGTTAAGTTAGTTGTTATAGGCAGTGGTTGACTTGGGTGGGGGGGGGGTCGCGGGGGACTGAGTACCTCAACTAATTTTTATAATACTCAAGCGTACCCCTAGTATTTATTAAATTCTTATATTAATTTTTTTTTTTTTCATAAACAGAGAACTATAAATATGGTTAATATTGAATACATAAAGTTCCTGATGAACTAAATGACTACATTTAAAACACTAATATTAGATATCTACTCATCTACTTACAGCTAACAATATTTTTTATGATCTACAATTTAACCATTTACATTATTTTTTTTAATAAAATGAAACATTTGATTTATGTTGTTTTATACTTAAGATGAACTGGTTACAATTGGACTTCTGGTGGTTTTATGTATAGGTACATACAACTAGTTACAATAGTAACTATAGTAAGTATACAAATGTAGTATTAAAACAGCAAGGTACTCTAAGCATTAATTATACAACTAACTGCATGTGATTGAAAATGAAATTGTTTGAACTCTCACCAAATATGTATAATTTTAATGTTGACATACACCTAGATTATTTTCATTAACAGTGAGAATATTAATATTAATATTAAAATGGTTAGGTTGAAGTATAAATTAATTTAATACAAATGATACCCACATTTTAACAAAAATGTTATTTTGCTATTCAAATTAAATTAAAATCTTCAATTGTACTACTGTGTATAGGTAAACTACATAATATTTAATTTTGAATATTTTTCTTGATAAGTAAATTGAAGTGTTGAGAATTTAAAATTTTATTATATGTATGTTTAATTTTTGATTTTTTTGTATCTAGTTACCAAAAGTTTATAAAGATATTAAAATAAAATAATTTTAACTTGCAAACTAATGATAATAATATGTACCTGTGTTCAAAGGCATTTCCAAAAATATTTTCAACGAATTATGTTCAATCTGATAATTCCATGGTATTACTAGGTATTTCTCATAAATTTACTATAATTTACTTTAATTGTCTTAAAATATGAGAAGACAAGTGTTAAGGTTTTTAGTGATTACGGCAAAATGTGTTTGATCCATAAAATAATATTAAAACTTTAAATTTAAAAAGGACTTAAAGAATAACTATAATTAATATTCAAACCACATGTCATTTATTTCATAATTCAAAATCAAAATGTTCTAAATTTGTTTAAACGTATTTAAATGATTGAACAATAAAATATTGATGAATGATGATGATTTAAAATAAGTAATAGTAGCCACTATTACATGATGTTATAAATTATAATCATATTATGTTAAATAATGATAAAATACGTATTAGTATGTGTATGTATTAAATATTGATTATCTACCTTTTAATGATAACAAATTTATTGTTTCTTGGAAAAAAACAATTGAAAATCGACTACAGCAGTAACAGTGATTAGCAAGAAATAAATTTGAATTTTAACACACTTTGAAAATTGTTTAAAAATTAACGACTTAACCAAATTAAAAGTTTTAAACGCCAAAATGGTTTTTAAATACTTATTTATGAAATAGCTATCTTGGATTATTAGAAAAATATTAAATACAAAATTTAAATTATTTATTTTTGTTGTAAAAAAATAAAATAAAATATAAGATATACAAATTATAGCGCAGAGCAATACAAATCATTACAAAAAAAAAAAAACTTAAAAATATTGAATAGAAAAAAAGTTATTGCATTAGTCAAATAGACCTGTTACACCCTGTATATATACCCAATTCAAGTCAATATATTATTATAGGTACCCAATACTCGTGTATCATATAAAATCAAAGCCAAAAAAAAACCTAGGGAAATAAAGCCTCGGGAAAAATAGGCCTCACAACAAAGCCACAAAAAAAACTTACTCTTTCATTTATAAAAATTAATTATACTAAGATTTTACAATTATATTATTAATTCTATAGTAATAATAATAGTATTCTATAATATTTAATTTTTGAAATCCAGAGTAATGGGTGTGATTTATATGAACTAAATATTAATAAAAAATACTATAAGTATAGTAAAAAAATGTCCAAAAAGTTTTAAGTTTTTTACTTTATTATTTTAATAAATGTTTACCCATAGTATTTTAAATAGCAGGCAGGCATTTCTATTAATTCTTTAAAAAAATCACATTGGAGAATCAAAGACTAAGAATCTAAGTGTTAATAGATTTTAGTTTAGACATTGATTATAATTTATAAGTAATAAAAAAAAATAACCACATTGTGAAATAACACAAAAAATCTGTTTGGAAATCAAAGAACGAAACAAAGATTAACCGAATTTTTAACTGCAGCAGCACACACAATACGTTTTGTTTTTGATTTATTTAATTTAAATATTCTGAAGAACCTTATATACTACCTACTACCATTTTATTTAATTAAAAATGATAAATTGTAATAACCGTAATATTACCATCTGTATGTTAAATTAAAACTAAAACAGATCGTGAATTTTCTTAACTATTACCATGTATCGTATATTTAATATTAATACGTTTAGCGTCATTTCGGTTTTCAATAATATATTATATAATATAGAAGTGGCCAAAATTGGAGACCAGCCAATTATGGCTAACTCGCATTGAGGCAATTCATTTATTGTATTTTATGTAATTATTTAAATAATTTAGAGTACCCGACGACTATTATGTGGACAAATGGACAATATTGTGCCGTATTTCGGTTGTAGAAAAACGTTTGGAATATTATATATCGTCACGGTATATTAATTTTTAGGTATACGAAGTCGCAGCCACTGGAGGTCCTATATATATATATACCCAATTCAAGTCAATATATTATTATAGGTAGCCAATACTCGTGTAGATGGACATGGCCGATGGGCAAGGTCCGCGATTTTGGATTCAACAATACGTACTATGCCCCGCCACTGCGAGCAAGAGCGTTTACAATGGTTGAGGTATGTGTGGTCAGATCATTACTTTTTATTATTTTATTGTGCAGGTACCTTTTTTTTTTCGTTGAAACCGACAGCGGAGGAGGCTCTGTGTGAACAATACTACTCCTCTGCTGCCAGCGTCACTTTGGTTTTCAATACATAGATTGATGATCAAAATTTAAGACCTTTTTAGCAGTTCAAATGTATAGGTACACGACGACCATGCTGTGCTATAGAAATTCGGTTATTGTAAATTGTGCGCCAATGAGTTTTGTTTTTGTGTGCAAATGAGTTGTAATAAATGTAAATGTGCTCAAACGGGTTGTAGCCGTCGGGGACAAATATTAAGTTGCGATTAACCCGAAGTAATTTACATGCATCTAAATAACCACCTAGCTAGGCAATCCACTGCATATTAGATTACGGCCAATAATATGCGAACTTTATATTATCAGATAGACAATCAACCTGTGGTGGATTACGGACCCCACGAGGTACGTAAGTGATTGAATTATTGAAATCAGAATTAAGTAGGTAGGTACACGAAGAACATCGCGACGGTTGCCCGGGCTATTGATTTGTTCTTTTCTATAAATATGTTTGCCAAAATGTCACGCGCGTCCGATTAATGTTCGCGAGCATTGTGCAACAAACTCTATCCTGAGAACTCTGTTAAAATCTCTCTTTTCTACTTTTGGTATTAACTTTTCCCTTATCGACGCTCTTTCAACTGGTAATGTTAACATAATTATTAATTACACATACGCTCAATTTTATACTGCAATCTGGCCTCAAAATCTAAAAGTGTGAGCTCTACCAACTTATATTATAATATATAAGCATTAATGTCATGTTCATAATTGTCGAGATATTATAATGTTTAGTTAAAATCTCATTATAAAAAAAAAAAAAATTGTGCAACAGACGTCCGCGTACTCGGAACAATTCATATCTACACGCCGGTATAAAACACATAAGGATAGGTTGCAGGTAGCTGGAAACCAGCGGGCAGCACCATACGTATTGGCGGTGAATAATTATTATTAATATAATTATTATTATCCACTTAAGCTCAACATTTTTTTAAATCCTTTCTTATTGCACTGCGAAAGTACTAGAGGAACCACTATTCCAAATTTCAAGTTCGTACGTTGAGTAGTTTTTGAGATACAGCGATCGGTGAGGCAGAGGTATTTGGATTTTATATATTATAATAATATAGTATGTTGAATAATTCCCCCGGTGGGTATTTTAATGGTATAGAGTACGACACTTTTATAATTGTTTTTTGGGTGATATGTAAAAAATGAATGTCTGTTCTATTTTTGCCTCCCCGACATGTTAGTTCCGTATAATAAAATTGATTAACACAGTGCCATGTATATATTGTATTTTGTCTCATAAATCGAATTTTCTAGAATAAAACAGTTAAGATCCTAATTATTGTACACAATACGTACATAATAGGTACACTACTTCGCGATTGTCTATCAGTGTGGTTTTTCTCACTGTTGCGACATTTTAAGTACAAAATAAACTGACAGGTGTGCATCCTTTTTCGGTCGGCGACGCGCGCGTTTCCGAAACGCAAAATAGTCAATAACGTCGTGCGTCACACCGTTTTCGTTGTTCTTAAATTGGGAGGTTTTTCGGTGGGTCGGTCCATGCGCGTTACTCAAACGCCGATGGCGATAAGTTCCCTTGACTCATACTGTGGTCTTGCGCGTTCATCAATTCAATTCAGTAAGGGTTACGTGCTGCGTAGTAATAATATAATATTACGTGCTTATACGTGCCTACGTGTCATCATCAAATTATTTAATTAAGTATTAAATCATCATATATATTATTAAGATTTAGGTATATATATATTTTTTCATTTCTTTTTGTTAAATTCTGAGGCTGCGAATGTATTGATTTTACAATTATGTGTTTTAGTGATGGCGGCCATGTTTTTTTTTGTCGTTCGTCACTTTTTGGGCAATAAAAATGATCTGATTTTTTACTTCGGCATCTTTTCTGATAGGAAAGTGAATCTAATTCGTACGTAATTCGGTAGTTTTCAAAAGCGTAGGAAAATCTGGAATTTTTACTCATAACCAATTTTTGACAAAATCGATTCTGTGTTTTTCGTATTACTCAAACACTAATAACCGTAGTCCGTGGGTACTTTACATGTTCAACAAATTTTTGTACAACTATATATTAATACTTTGTATTGGTAGTATACCTACTTTTATGATAACATTTTCAAATCATTTCGACCCTTTTTGTGCTATTTATAAGCATAAGAAAATTTCTATTTTTATTAAATTTTTTTTTTTATTGTCGATTTATAATTGTTTGGTTGTTCCAAAAACTTCAAAATTTAATGCAAAGTTACTCAAAAAATGTTTTTAGTTAATTTAAAAAAAAAATTGAGTATTAATTATTTTTAATTTTAATGACCGCTTGAAGTTCAAATTTTTTTGATATTGATTATTCATACGTAAATTAACTATTTCATCTCAATTTATTTTTGAAATTTTGTTTTAATTCAAAAACGAATTACCGTATAGAAATACTTTACATTTTCACTATAAATGTTTATTTGATAATTTTCAATGCATGATACAATTTTCAAAATATGTTGACCCTTTTTGAGTTATTTACAGACATTTTCAATTTTCAATTTGTTTAATTATTATTCTATAAATGTAGATTTAAAATTTTTTGTTGTGTCAAAATTCTTGAATTTTTTTATCCAAGGTTTATCATAAGTAGTTCATATAGTATTCTAGTAATCTGAGAAATATATAAACACAGTTTTATTTCATAGATTTTCAACTTCAAATTTGGATGAATTTAGATATTTTAACAAAAAAATAACAATTTTAGGTTGAATAAAATAAAATAATATAGGCTTACAGACTGTCTTTGTTGAACCTTGAACATTATATTTCTTTTACAATAATTTTATATCTTAATTCAAATTTAACACATCCATAACTGTGAACCCATACATGGCAATTAACGTCCTGCAGAGTAGTACCCGTTAGCACACTTTTTTTTATTTATTTGACTATGTAAAATATTATATTTTTTTTAAGTATTATGATTTATGAATAAAACAAAAAAATTAATGTTATGTATGTTCTTCAATTTAGTTATGGCTCGCGGAATCAAAAACACTATAAGTTTGTCCAAAAAGATGATGAAACTGTATAGTGCAGAAATTGGTGAATTTTGGGAATGCCTAAGATGCAGGGCATTTCTGCTGTCTATAGAAGATGCAGTAGAGCATGATATATCAAATTGTCTACCGAATAATCCCATATCGTAAGTAATCAATTTTTTAATCTATTTAGTCGTAGTTACGAACACGAATTATAATTTTTGAGTTTGGGTGTTTAAGGTTTTGACAGGGCTGGGGGGGGGGGGTGGTGGTTAGGCTAGAAGGGCTAGAAGGTACCTATCGAATTTACTACCAAATTTATTGTTCTTATTTTTGGAACTCAAATAGTATGCTGCAATATAATTTATTAATCATGATGAGTTTTATAATTTGACAGTTATCAGGATGCATTAGACTCTTAGAGTATTCGGTGTGGCTTCGAAAAAAAAGATAATATGTAAATAATACTTTCATTTTTTATTCAGAATACGTGTCCGAGGGTAACCCTCATTATTAGTGTTGAAAGGAGGAATTAAAACTCACCGCTACTATAAAAAATCTGTCAAAAAAAAATTGATAGATTATTTGAATCATGCAATTCTTATTTTTTTAACATATTATAATATTAATTTGTATTAAATTGGTCGATTTTCAGCCAATTATAATTGCGTGATTTAGCAATCAATTTAAAAATATATTATAATTATTTCAAAATTTGAATTACGTTTTTTTAGTGTCTACTGTAGTACTGTCTGGTAACCACTAACTTATATGTTAATAATTGAAAAACAAAAGTAGACATTAGGTAATAATTATTTTTCTCAAAAAAGTATTCAAACCTGCGAAAATTGAAAACAAATGTAACTGAAATTTAAATTCATTTTTATGTAATTACCAAGCAGAAATCCAAATAGAAAAAAACATTTATACTAATCTACTTCTATTTTATTTCTTCACAAAGTTAATTTATGCACTTCCCATGCACCCATGCACTTCTAAAATTACGTCATTGATTATGATTTATGCGTGATTGAAATATTTTTAAAATATACATATTCTAATTCCTAATAAAATATATTTATTGTAATATAAAACTGTTTTCAGGGTTCATAAATGGTATCATTGTGCATTCTGTACTCAGTATTTCGTAAACAATGAAGAATTGAAGAACCATTATAGCCAGGCACACTCACACACCCATCTTTTTTGAATTTTTGTGTTTTAATTTTGGAATAAATAATAATCGTTTGTTTTACATTTTTTTCTTATGTTTTTACTTTAAATATAACATTAATTTTTATCTTAATTAACGGAATACGGTTTCTATTTATTTGTCTGGTTATGTTTTGATTGTTGACATTTATATAATCTTTTTTAACATTATCTGAGTTGTGTGAATTTCTTTAAAATATATGGTGTATGGATTGTAATAAAAATAAATAATATAAGGGAACCTAAATATATTGACATTTATTATACCTATTACCTAGTGTACCTATAATATACATTAATATACGAACGGCAGACATCAATAAAAATAAATGTGTGATCTAATATTGATGTTATAATTTGTGTTCCTGTGATTTATTCAGGACCATAATATTTGGTATGTGAAGTATATACGCCATAATATTTTTTAATAATAATTGTAGTTTTTAAGCAGAGTTTTTTTCTGATGCAGAGGTATTAAATCTAGCTGGTGGATTTGAGTAGAAAAAATAAAAATTTCCCAAAAGTTTTCAAAAGCGTCGGCAAAAACAAAAAAAAATTAAGGAATACGTGCATTTTTACACAAAACCATTTTTTGACATAATAGATTTAGATATTTGGTGTCGAGCAAAAAAAAGAATAATCGTAGATACAAAAAAACGTACCCAATATTATTTATATTAGCATTTTACTTAAATTATGTAGCACACTGTTTTTTTTTTTTTACATTTTCAACTCTAACGAGCACAACACATAGTATGGTACCGAAGATGACAAAAACAACATGATTTTTAGGTTTACATTTTACGTATGTTATCGTATTGGTTATTTGATCACACCTGTAAGACAACCGACACAGTTATCAGTAATGTAGAGGGGCTTTTACCCACTTCTCTGTTTCTGTTGGTGCGTATATGTAATTATAGAATGATATTTGATAAGCGGGTATAAGGGTGCGTTTTTTATATAAATCTACCAATTTCGTAAATAATTTTTAAGTTATAAATGAAAATGTTGAACAAACCTTATCAGTTATCGGTTTCCAGAATCAAAACCGACGAAGTTACATATATTATTATTCATAGTATATCCCGACGCGGAATGCCTGGGACGCTGGCATTTTACAACAGCGTCCCTTGCCCTAAAATATATTAATTTCTCCAATCTGTTGGACGAGTTCTTGATGTCAGATCAGTGCCGCAACTACTGGGTGTGCGAGTGGTGCAATGCACACCGGCCTCCAGCTCTATAAGGGACCTCTAAAACCAAAATCTAAAATTGAAAATTGTCTATTTCAATATTTTTATTGCTTTTTGGTTCTACGAATATTTTTAGATTTTATGTTCTTGCTTTAAAATTATACATTTATACGCATAACTATTAAATATAGTATAAATTGTATGCAAGACAGTGCCAAATACTAAAATAATAGTAGGTACTACCTAATACATATTTTATAATGTCTACTGTAAAACAGATCGGTTGATTCGGTCGTGTATCGATGATTGATCAAAATAATAATTATTATTATTATCAGTACCTATTCCGTTTTTATGGAAACTCGACGAGCCACGGGCGATAAAGGGTATTCGGTACACGATGTAGAGCAGTTAAGGTGACACCGCTTGTACACAGTTCTCCGGTAGCAAATTTTCTCGACAGTTTGGTAGTACAAAATACAAATGTAGGTAGCGCCACCGGGTATTCGCCCGAAGGCCGGTTTTTGTATTGTGAATACATTGTTTTTTATGTAAAATAATAAAAATGTCTACACATTTTTGTTGTTTTTGATACTATTACTAAACAATTTTAATAGTGGACAAGTATAAGAATTATTTTTAAGTAATTATTCTATTCAATTAGGTGCAATATAAAAATAGTTACAATTAAGGAAGTTTTATCGTATTTTATTTTAACAACTACTCGTATTATATATTACACGGTTAAATCAGTTTAGACTGCTTAACTAAATTTTTTTGCTTTTTATTTTTCTCTCGAGTGGCGTTCTCAGCATCACATACAAAATATATTCTAGATTGTAAACAAAATGTAATAATATTTTTAGTAAATGCATTTGCACGTTCATCACACCCGAGTAAGTTAATATTAAATTTTTCTGTTCTTAACTGATCTAATATTAAAAATAATAAATTTTTTTGGATTTTAGTTTTTGCAATAATTTAGCAATTAATGGCGTCTTCGGGATAAAACAAATAATTAAGGTAATCATTATTTGTTAATATACAAATATACCTAAGCATAAATAGTACTATTATATCAATGATATTACTAATTCCATTTTGTATATAATATATGTATCAATTAATAAATGAACATATTATAAATAGCATACAATAAATAAACTGCATTTTATTTAAATTAATAAATTTGTACAATACGGTTACATGCCATACATAATAATTGGTACCAAAACGTTGATTATTTAGTTTAATCTATACAACGTAACATTAAATATATTATGTTGGCATGCAAATTATTGACATTTGAACAACAATTAATACACGAAATTGTAATGTAAACCTCCATTAGGACTCGTTTAAAAGTCGGTCTTCGTGCGAATGGGGTAGCGTACTCTGGTGATAAATATGCTGAACTGCCAAACTTTGTGTCAACTTCGTACCATTGAAAGATACGGGAGCGGTGTCACCTTTGTGACAACAATTGTCCAATTCTCCCAAAATATTGTTATTCCAATGTACAATTTTCCCGGTTTTGGAATAAAAGTTAATTGCGAAAATTGTTTGTCATATTCATGCACATTTGGGATAATAGTTATTTAGAAACCACGGCTATAGATACTACGGTTGCTCGACGGCACAGCGGTGTGTTGCAGAAAAAAACTGCGTTCTTATTAAAAACCTGATTACAAGCGCTTTTAGCGGAATTTGTGGTGTATCATAGTCGTCATATTATTTTTCAAATCCCGCTTTTTTTTAAAAATAAAATTGATGTATAAATGATTATTGATTATTATTGTTTGTTGATAAAACGTGATCACTTGTATATCAAACTATATTTTGTTATAAACAAAACATACTTTTTGCATATATTTTTAACTTTTTTTAAATTTTTTTTTTTTTGTTGGGCAGTAAATTAATTTTTTACAAAAATTAAATTGTAGGTACAAATTAAAAAGTTGTATTATTATTTAATACTTTTATAGATTGATGTAAAAATGCTAAATTAATTTACCAAATAACTGGTACTGCAATGGAAACATAGAATACATAGAATTATGTGCCAGTTATCGCTTTTCATAAATCAAGCTCTTTCAAACCAAACTATAATAAAAGGCATAATGAAAAACAACTTGTTTTAAACGAAGGTATAAACTATTTTATAAATAAAAATTGTTCAATTTGATACATTATAAATGTATATTTTATACATAAATAAGCTTAAGAAGAAATGAGTTAAGGATGGGTATTTTATGGACTTATGGGTATGATGAAGCGATCACTCCTCTTAGACAATAACAATTTAATTTTACTTAAGGTAATTCTACATATCAATACGACGAAGAAGTTACACCGTCAGATATTTGACTACCAGATATTATCATAAAAAATATTGAAGATTTAAAATTATATTTGTACTCTCTGGATGAAATTAAGTTTTTAATTTATTACTATTAGCTGTTTCTTCCATAAACTATCGTGATATAAGATCATCATATATGGAAGTTGGATCTCAGTATATAGAGTCTAATGGTTGTTGGCGACATAATAAATGTTTTATAGAACTGAATGACGACAATAGATAATCAAGTATGGTACACCTAAATATATAATCGCGGTAGACTATAAGTTCCGCTAAAAGCGATAGCAGTCACAAGGATTTTGATAAGAACATTGCACAGTCAAAAAATTGTCATCGTCCTGCAACCATTCATATCTATAGCCGTGTTAGAAACCAAAATATTCGATCTATGATATTAATAATCTAACTATTAATTAATATTTTATTAGTACTATTAATATCCTCCCAATGCTACATAATTCCAATAGCCAATTCATTTTTAACCAAATAATGAGTACTCCCAATGTTGTTTATTCCGAAAAAAACATTCTACCCATTATATGAATACACCAAATATAAAATTCTCTTGATTAAGTTCCATCAAAATATTTCATGATTTTAAGTTTCTCATTATAATGGGGTTACACTACTGCTACGAATATCAACTGCCTCGACATGACTTTACTCCGATAATTTATTATTACTATCACATATAAGATTACTTCAAATGCCAATAATTGTTATTTGTCACGAATGTCAACTACGATGAACTACACTGCTGTCTACTACGATTGTATTTGTATAACATCTACGATATTTGAATACTATTCCTAAATCCGAATTCCGATACTCGTATAGTCTATAGACATTATAGACATACACAGTGCCACAGTCGCACAGACTATAATAATTAATGGTATAATCTTAGAGTCGTATAACTTTAAATTACGCATGTTATTTATTCAGTAATTATTAATTACTAAAATACATAATAATATAATATAATATAATATTAACGCGATGATTTTATGAATGCTTTTACACCAATAGCAACCATAATTTATGAACAAAAAAATACTAATCTCTACACATTTCTACCATATTACTATTATAATGAATACCCAACCAATTATAAACAAACAAAAAAAAAATTTCGATTTCTATCATGAATCTCAAAATTATTGTGCGAGTGTGAGCATCTTAAAAATGGGAATTTTAGAAAATCCTTTCTAAATGTACCCTTACACAATAGCAAAGAAACTACATTTTTCAGTCAATTAGTCAGCTAGGCCACGTACGATTAAAATATATAAAGAAAATTATTATTTTATGTATAATTAAATAATATATTATATAAGATATACCGTAATATATTTATAACATTAAAAATAATACATTTTATTAACGTCCCACGTAGGTAGGTACCTACTTCTCATTCCTATCAATATAATAAATCGATAATTTAATTATACGTAATTTTTAAATATTCAAGTCATGTAGGGCACTTATTTATATGCCAGGTTGCATAAATAATCAATAAAATGAATAGAAACAAAGTAAGCTAATGGTCGTCCCTTAAAACACGATTGGTCCGTTAAATTTTAGTGAATCATAAAATGATTTATTTTTTTAATGCAACTCGATAATAGTATGTCGATAGGTAGATAGTGAAATACTGAAATAGATAGGTAGTAGGTACTATCCATAGAAAATTGAATGAATGTTATAGCAAAGAATGAATGTAAATTAATTAATTAATTTCACCTTTTAATTTTACAATGACGGGAATATGTTTTTTTTGAGCCTGAAGACACTTTTTAAAGTAAAAAAAAAAAAATGATCCGATCATCAACTTTGAGGAAAGCTTCTGAAATTGAAAATTCTCATGATGGGGAAAAAAATACTAACATTTGTTAAAATTGTTATATTATTATTATCATCCCTAGATTTACTACACAAAACTACTTCAGTAAGTCACAAATAATACGGTAAAAATATAGTACTAACAAATACAAGTTAATGAAAACTGTTATTGACATAGACACATAATAGTATCAAAATATACAATAATGCATCATTAAACCATTGGAAAAAGTGTAAAAATTAGGATTTTTTTCTGTATATTATTAAATAATTTACTCATTGGTTTCTCTACGATAACTTTGATTTTTTTATTTCAACTAAATACTAATAAAATAAAGTCGACACAACCGCTAAAAGGATATCAACAGTTATTTAGATCGAATATTAATATATTATCATACAATAAACACCAATAATTAACATATTATAAAGAAAGCTCGTGAATACAATTATTCATAGGAATGTACTATTTTATATTAAATCGATATTTAATGTAATAATAATTGTTAAATTGTTATCAATAAAACATTTGATGCCTACGTTAAAGACATCTCTCAGTCTTTTGGCGTCTTAAAGCGTCTAAAATAATCTTTTATAATAATGTAATTAAATAAAAAAACGTAACAGTATGATCTCAAAGTTATTTTATATCAAGTTTATTTAAATGTATAATCTATAAAAAAAAAATCACTTAATCACTGTCATTTAATAATAAGACTAATACTAACATATAATACGATTATAACTTATAAGTATAGATTATTAGTACAAAAAAGTACTTAGTGTCATGTTACCAACGAACATATTTATATTATTATATTTAAAATGTTAAGCAAATAATCTTATTAGAAATGTTATCAAGAATATTATCATACAATAAACACTAATAATTAACATATTATAAAGAAAGTTCATGAATACAATTATATACAATTATATCAATAATTGTGGAATTGTACTCAATGAAAAATTTGACACGCTAGAGACGATTCTCTCAGACGACATCCCTCAGTTTTCCGGCGTCCACTGACACACATCGTTCTTTTGCATACACAGGCCTAAAACACTCTATTGGAAAATTTTGGCCTATAGTTCAAAATCGCCTCTACGCCGTCGTAATTAACTTAATGAAAAAAAGTGTACGTCTATTTCAAGTATATAATTTGTGTTTTTTCTACGCCTTCGGACGTTTGAGTCTCTCCACCTTCGCCGCATCATCACCGCAGAGCGAATATTAAATATAATCATTAGTTCGCGAGAGGTAAGAAATTGTACCGTAAGATTATTTATCTATATCTACAAATTAATTATCAACACTAACTTTCACACAGTTGGCAAAGTTTACTTTTCAGAGGAATAATTGTATTCTTCCTAAATAAATATTATAAAAAATAATTATAGAATTCACGACACTGTTTTAATAGTACTTTCCACCACTACAGGATAAGGTAATATAAATAATATATGAGGTTAACTCCCCTTAGAGAGCACCTTGGTTAATTATTTTTATTACAGAAGTAGAATTTGTTTCGTTTAGAAAAAATTATATTAATATAACAAATCATAAGATAATAAAAGTAAGCATAATTAATATACTCCGGCCAGAATAAGAACGTACCTCGTCGCGCAGGCGGCGACCGGTTCCTCTCCAACGCCATGTCATTATTGTTAATTTTTCAGCCAATCAGAGATGATCAGAGCACTACAAACCTGTTTTGGACCGCCGCCCGGGTAAGTTCCGGCCGGAGTAAAGTGTTATAGTATTATAGAATAAAGTGAATTTGGTGAATTACGAAAGAAGTCAAAGTTACTATTATGGTATTACATAAAATAAGCATTTAATTTGCCGAAGGATTTCTACTGTAGTTGTGTGCATGAGTAGGTATAAAACAAAGGATAATAATGAGGAGACACACAATCATTATAATCTGGTAATAATTAGAAAAAATTAATAACATTTGTAGGAATTGAATAGAGAAAAACATTTATTGCTCCTTGATACCTTTACGTTTATTATCTAAATTTGTTACCTACTTTTTACTATTTTTTAATCACCGTGTGTATATATATATATTTAATATGTACACCTTTTTGATTTTTGATTTTTCTATAAATGTCGATAAAAAACTTTTTACGTGGTCAAAAAGCCTAAAAAATATGATACAGGGTTCCTCATAAGCTGTTTTTATAGCTATCAAAATATAAAAAGATACATGGCCAAGAATGTTTTTTAATAAGCATTTAAAGTTCAAATTTTAACAAAATCACGAAAGTCTTCTAATTATTTTGTAGTCAAAAATGTATAAAATATTCAACTTTTATACCATATGGCTTGAATGCTTAATACAAGGTTTCCCATAAGTAGTTTTATACTGTAACCAAAAAATCACTGGTAATTTTAGGATAATAGGTAGGTCCCTATTTACCTACCCATTATTACTAATAGCTACCTAAAAATATTAATATAATATTAAATACCCTAGGCTGACAACACAGTCTCCGTTCAGAATCGATTTCCATATGTACATAATATATAACGGATGCATACAAACTGCGTCCCAAAATACTTATATTTATATAATTTATAGTAATCTAATATAATATGTTAAATATTTTAAATGTTATTAAAAAATATAATATTATCATTTAAAAACTTAACGCGATCAATCGAAAATATAATCGCGACCGACAGTGTATATTTTAAATACATTGATTTTAGGATTGGCAGATTAAGTTATAATAAATAATGTTATGTCAAAGAAATAGAAAACGTTAAAAAAATTTACAAATCAGAAATAATATTACAGTAAAAAAAAATATAAAACAACATAAACGGTGAAGTATAACAAAACTAATATAAAGACGGAAAAAGGCAAGAATAAAGTATAATTTAGTTATATTTAATAGAAAAAAAACTTTGGAAATAGGTAGCTTTGATGATGAAAAACTTATTTGTAATTTACATTATAAAACTATCCGTTATGCATTTTAATAAAGCTCAATCATAAGTCAATCTGAATATTTTGGAAACTTCATTGTGTACAATTATTAACAATATACGTAGGTATAGTGACGAAAAGTTTCTTGCATAATTTTTGGATAACAACAAAAAAACTAAAACCATTCGAGTTGTCAAAATTTGAACTACGAATGTGTAAAAAATCATACATAAAAAATATATATTTTTAAATCGCTTTGAGAAAAAGTTATTGTAGGGAACCTTATGGCTCATGATGGCTAAAATTCTCATGATGGAAAAAAAAATACCAACTATTAAATAAGATATACCGTAATATATTTATAACATTAAAAATAATACATTTTATTAACGTCCCACGTAGGTAGGTACTACTTCTCATTCCTATCAATATAATAAATCGATAATTTAATTATACGTAATTTTTAAATATTCAAGTCATGTAGGGCACTTATTTATATGCCAGGTTGCATAAATAATCAATAAAATGAATAGAAACAAAGTAAGCTAATGGTCGTCCCTTAAAACACGATTGGTCCGTTAAATTTTAGTGAATCATAAAATGATTTATTTTTTTAATGCAACTCGATAATAGTATGTCGATAGGTAGATAGTGAAATACTGAAATAGGTAGGTAGTAGGTACTATCCATAGAAAAATGAATGAATGTTATAGCAAAGAATGAATGTAAATTAATTAATTAATTTCACCTTTTAATTTTACAATGACGGGAAAATGTTTTTTTTGAGCCTGAAGACACTTTTTAAAGTAAAAAAAAAAAATGATCCGATCATCAACTTTGAGGAAAGCTTCTGAAATTGAAAATTCTCATGATGGAAAAAAATACTAACATTTGTTAAAATTGTTATATTATTATTATCATCCCTAGATTTACTACACAAAACTACTTCAGTAAGTCACAAATAATACGGTAAAAATATAGTACTAACAAATACAAGTTAATGAAAACTGTTATTGACATAGACACATAATAGTATCAAAATATACAATAATGCATCATTAAACCATTGGAAAAAGTGTAAAAATTAGGATTTTTTTCTGTATATTATTAAATAATTTACACATTGGTCTCTCTACGATAACTTTGTTTTTTTATTTCAACTAAATACTAATAAAATAAAGTCGACACAACCGCTAAAAGGATATCAACAGTTATTTAGATCGAATATTAATATATTATCATACAATAAACACCAATAATTAACATATTATAAAGAAAGCTCGTGAATACAATTATTCATAGGAATGTACTATTTTATATTAAATCGATATTTAATGTAATAATAATTGTTAAATTGTTATCAATAAAACATTTGATGCCTACGTTAAAGACATCTCTCAGTCTTTTGGCGTCTTAAAGCGTCTAAAATAATCTTTTATAATAATGTAATTAAATAAAAAAACGTAACAGTATGATCTCAAAGTTATTTTATATCAAGTTTATTTAAATGTATAATCTATAAAAAAAAATCACTTAATCACTGTCATTTAATAATAAGACTAATACTAACATATAATACGATTATAAGTATAGATTATTAGTATAAAAACGTACTTAGTGTCATGTTACCAACGAACATATTTATATTATTATATTTAAAATGTTAAGCAAACAATCTTATTAGAAATGTTATCAAGAACATTATCATACAATAAACACCAATAATTAACATATTAAAAAGAAAGTTCATGAATACAATTATATACAATTATATCAATAATTGTGGAATTGTACTCAATGAAAAATTTGACACTCTAGAGACGATTCTCTCAGACGACATCTCTCAGTTTTCCGGCGTCCACTGACCCACATCGTTCTTTTGCATACACAGGCCTAAAACACTCTATTGGAAAATTTTGGCCTATAGTTCAAAATCGCCTCTACGCCGTCGTCATTAACTTAATGAAAAAAAAGTCTACGTTTATTTCAAGTATATAATTTGTGTTTTTTCTACGCCTTCGGACGTTTGAGTCTCTCCATCTTCGAGCACCGCAGAGCGAATAATAAATATAATCATGAGTTCGCGAGAGGTAAGAAATTGTACCGTAAGATTATTTATCTATATCTACAAATTAATTATCAACACTAACTATCACACAGTTGGCAAAGTTTACTTTTCGGAGGAATAATTGTATTCCTCCTAAATAAATATTGTAGGGAACCTTATGGCTTATACAATCTTGTACAAGGCAAACCAAAACGCGCGATATCTCAGATTAATATTGCATTAGAATTAAATAAATCATTTAAAAAATAAATTAATATTGCATCGAGATATCCAAAAACTATTTAGACACCTCATAATATTATCCGCACCAACTGGTACCATCGTCGAAATCATAGAGTCATAATTTTTAACCTACTTGGACTGTGTTCGTATTCCAGCTTGTATAGACGTGATTCATATTATAATCTAACAACCGAACCCGGCAAGAATATAATGTGAACAATATTGACAGGCATTTAAAAAAAATGAATACTTGACATTTTCCAAAGTAATATGTATTATTATATGTTTAACATTTTAAATAATTAGGTAATTATAATTTAAATATTCAAAATTACATTATTATACATTTATACTGTGGCATACTGCAGTTATACAAATATAATAGGTATAAAGGTAGGTATCATCAAGTATTTTTAATCTATTTATTGGTGGTCTATTTATTAATATTAATTTCATTTTGGAACAATTTCTTTCTGATAGAACTTTAAAAATATAAATTATTAGGAAGGTAACTCATTTTATTTTCGTTTATGTGGGACTATAAAACGACCGTGAAACACAGATATAGGATATATACAGGGCGACTCACCAAGCATATTAACTACTATTTTTCCCTGTACCTAATAATGAATTTATTCAAATTCTGGTATTTGGAAATTGTTAAATATAATCTGATTATTTTTCAAAATTATTGATTTTTTCTGTACTGCTTAAACTGTGTCGATACATACTTCTATTTTAAAACGTGAACCTCCCTTTTTACTGTAAATTGACAATTGTGGACAATTTTTTTAAAAAACAACATATTAATAAAAACAAATGTACGTATTAAAAATTAAAAAAAGTAGTTGTTTTGTATTTTCGCAAAACAAATTCCTTGTACATCATAAACTTACATTTCAATATTTCAAAAAAATGGTCTAATCATTAAAGCAATAAAAACGGGTGGAGTGCTCTTGGTCCCGCGCGTATAATTCAACGTTATCCTGTAAATTGATTTATTGTTTATTGATTTATCTTCTATAAATAAAAAAAGTAAAATAAACGCGAATAATTCGGTGCAATAGTTATCAAGTTGTCACGTATACTGCTGTAGAGCAGATCCGTGTTCGATGTGCACCTATTTATTACCTGTGCCGGGTACGAATACGCACGGGCATTGCGGGTGACCCTGACGTATACGAGATTCCGGTCCTTTCCGTAACGCTGCAGTTCTGTGCGTGGACGGACCTTTAGTCGGCAAGCCGTCGGCGGGTAAGTATAATGTACGACGGCGGCAGAAACGATACACCTTAATACGTACTAAAATAAAAGTATCGTTTTTTTATCGTCTCCGCTACGAAGTTTATGGATATATTGTGTTATTCGCGGTTTCGGGCGACCGGCAGCAGCTTTCAGGCAACTTCTTCCGACCGGCTGACGAACGAATTACCCCAGGTCCGTATGATAAATCCCACACGCCGAGAGGAAGTCGGCGCACCGATTTTTTTTCTCTCTCATTTTTCTTCTCTCCGTTTCGCCCTCGACATATTATACCTATGGGAGTCTAGCTATATTACTCAAAATAAATAATTCATTTTTGTTTTTATGTTTATCTCTATAATCTCAAACGCCCGTTACAAAAAATATTGAGAATAATATTTTTATAAGTATGACATATATTGATTTTACCAAATCAAATCGATTTAAAAATCAATTACATTTACATATTTGTTTTTTTATTTTGAAAGGTCAAACTATAATAAAAAATAAAGCCCGTGATATGTTAAGTCCTGAGAATTATTATCCTTTATAATCTATATGATTTAGGAGATTCTACTCTAAGATTACCTCAAAAATCATAAATAATAATGATTTTACGTAAAATCGTTTTATCCGTGTCACACAAGGGTCTGAAAGATAAAACAAATAATGAGCTGACATCATCTTATTAAAATATATAATTTTAAATATTCCAAGCGGAACGTATCAGAGGAGACTTAAAGGATAGGGTGCGAAGGGGACAGTCGCATCCCCCCGTACCTCGTATAGCTTTATAAAAACTAATTTTTTTATTCAAACTATTTTTCCTGTAACCGAACTGCTTCTGATTAAATTTGAATGTTAATCAAACTGTGTATGAATGATTAATGCATAATATCATACATATATAAGTACAAAAAAAATTATTAATATTCACTTAAATTATATTTTGTTAATCAATATGTGGTTGATATTGTCCATACGTGACTTATATACTATAGTTTTAAATTGCTTATTTTATAGATATTATAACTATAAACATGTTTTAAGAGGACGTCGTATTTGCATGTGTGGTCACCGCGTCTAACTAACAACATTGTTATGCGTTGTAATCCATCTTACACATCTGTTTTAAATATTAGAGTATACGACTTAGCCTGATATCAGATTTTAGAATAAGAATATAATTTTATCGTCTAAGAAAACTATTTCTTTCTTATTTTTGGTTTAAAAACGAGTATTCATTGAGCATTTAAAATTTTAAAATTTTAGAATAATCGCATATTACTTGTAAAATATATTAATAAATAAACATACTACTCGTATAATATTTTATTTCTATAACATTTTAAATCTATATAATAGTATGCATAGACTGAGCTTACATAACTTCAGCTTAAATTAATCTAACCTAACCCTCACCACCCACACAAAAACGGGTCTGGGGACGCCTCTGAGTTGTATAATAAAGTGGTACTATTATTATTTTGCGTATTTGTTATTATGTACTCGGATAACGACATTTATTATAGCAGAAAAAGTGCTTTGATATTCAACATAATATTATATACATTGTGGTTTCTATAGTAGGAAATGTCATCTAGTTGATATTTTAATATTTTAGAGTATAATTGAAAATCTGTAGCAGATTGTCGTATAACCAACTCATAGGCTTATAGCATAATATAATAGTTGATAAAAAATACGATTAATTTAGTTTTGGGTCTAATTAAGTATAATTATCTAGAAAGCAAAGTTCAATTCTATTCTCGGAATGTTAATAGTAATCAATTCCGTGTTCAAACAGCGCCTAAACATGTATTTAATGACTTATTAAAACGTAGTATATATTATGGTGGTTTCTAGTAGAAAATGTCATCTAGTAGCTAATTTCGGAGTCGAAAATAGAAATGTCTCAATGCAATAATATATTTATATGCATTTTGGAAAAACTAACAAATACCAACGGAAAAACGGGAATATCTATGCAACAAGTGTTTTCGACAAATTAGTTTTTGTTTTTTTTTTATTCCCATAATTTGGTTCAACTTTAATTGTTACTTTTTTATTAGGTAGCCACTTAATATTTTGTTTCCACTTTCCAGTATAAATTATTTATTATTTATCTATGCATTTTTATTATAAAATTAGCGATATTATTACTTAGGTTTAATTTTATATGTTATGAGCTAATGAGGTTATTGTTAGATTTTTAACTGTTGTAAAAAACATACATGATATATAATACATGGGGCTTTATATTACACATAGGTACCCAATAAATATAAGTATTTTCACCAATATAGATTTTCGTAGTTCTTATTTTTCAGGAGTATATCGGCTATCATTGTAATCATCAATAAAATAATATTTTTATCAACCAATTCAAATTCAAAAATATAAAACACATACGCTTAATTATTTACAGCATACAATGTATATTATTATATATTTATATAATACAATATACATACTATTTGAATTAATATAGAATAATTGTTATTGACATAAGAAACAGGATAAAAAGCTTCCCGAAAGAAGTTTGTCAGGACAACAGGACACAAAGCTGAAATAAAGGATAATCCTATATAAAAGGGGACGTATGTCGTATGGTCACTCTAGTGTAGGATATATTAAATATAAATTTAAAAAAAAAACGTCTTAAAGTAAGTCTCGTGAGTCGTGACTTATATTTAATAATATAATCATCTAGAAACCCAAGTCCAATTCTAATTGTAAATTACATTAAAATGTCAGTCACACTTAGTACAATTTTATTTTTATTCACCCAGTGACTATGTATATGAGTCATCTTTTACTGTCCTAAACAGATATATAACCTCGACGTTTTTTGTTATAAAACTGATGGTTTGCACTGCAACACTAAAAGATTTTTGAACCTCTGACCTAACGTATTTATCCGAGACAATTGATGAAAACTTATTTGAATTCGTCGTGGAATTTACTCACATATACGATATACCACTCACATACATTTTTCAATTCAATAATTTCAACATTTCAAAATCTAGTTTCAAAGCAATTTTGGGAGTTAAATTCTAAAAATAGAATAGTCTTTACAAGTAAACTTTATGACGAATTTAAATTTGTTTGCAGAAGTCTTGTCCGGCGGTAACTATGATAGTCGGTAAAACACAAATCTAGATTTTTACAATTATATTATAAAATATTGTAATGTTTATAATATAGGAATTACTTATCGGAAGTTATTCCAGCTCAATAACGTAATGTCTTATGTTACTACCCAACATTTCTATTCTAATAGACAACTGTATATATGTATATAGACAATATTAATGTATTTTATACAAAAATTATTCACATTTTACAGCAATACGATGGAGTTTAAAATAAATTATCGTGATTTATTGATACGATATCGTCGTTTTGTTTTAGCCAACCGACGACAGGCCGTCTTCGTCAAAAAAACCTAACATGTCGTTACACGAGCTACAAAAAAGGTTGGACAAGACCCAGGAGGATTGGGATAGGCTGCACAGAGCCAGAAGTACGCCGCCGACTGCGAAAGTTTTACCCACGCCGCGGCCGGACGCCAAGCCGATGATTAAAAAACCGCCGCCGAGGCGTCAAGAGTAGGTCCTATACGTATTATAATAATATAATACTATAGTTGGACTTAACCGAGAGTTAAAGGCGTCTTAATCAATTATTCCTATGGCCGTAAACATTTGGTTTGGGGGTTTTTTTTTTTGTTAATATTATCGTCCTCGAACGCGCGTGCCGATGAGTAAATACTAATTATTATTAATTATTATCATGACGTATTGTTGTCGTTGTTTTTCTTTTTGGGGTATTATTGAAATAAAATTATATTTAGATAGATATAACTATTATTGTTTTGGTCATTATTAAATTACTTAACGAATTAAATTTCAACAATATTATTATATTAACTTGTACGTCGCGTATCAAGTAAAAAAGTTGCTCAACTTCCTACGCGACTTAAATTTATTTATTATATTTTTATTTTTAAATTTGTGTGTATTTGTTGAAAAAAATTTTGTTATTTGGTATTTAATAAAAGTATAACACAATATTATATGTATTTCAGTATTTGTAAGTTGTAACCTGTAATTGTATATTGCAATTAATATCCTGTCCAATCTTGATCGGAATGTTAATCGAACACACTAAATTGTTCGAACAGCGCATGACTATACAGATCACGTACGGCAGCGGTTCCCAAACCGAGCACTTTCTAAGGGCACCGCGGTCTACGGTTCATAACAAATAATTTAAAATGTATAGATTTTTTTCGTTATTGATAACCTACAGCAGGGCACCGTGGCTAACTTGGGGCCCCTAAAAGGGCACCGCAGAAAAAAAAGTTTGGGAACCGCTGACGTACGGTATTTATATTTTATTCGTCCAGAACTGTACCTCCCATATTATTAATTATGTAAATTAAATCACGACAAATAATTGTCACCAACGTTAAAAACACGCAAAAAGTGCAAAAAAACGATGTCGCACCTCGATTCGTATAAGAATTTTGCTCAAAATACCACCAGTGTTTATTTTTACGTTTAAAATAATGTTATACAAATAATTTTAATAACCTCAGATTTTAAAGATTGAAAAAAAACTTTGCATTAGGTCACCACAGCGAGTACGCGTATACTATTGTATTCTCACTAATTACAAAAACACCCTGTATGTCTTAGTTACACTGACACATTTTATAAAACGTATTTCGTCTTAAACGTATGGATTTATAAGTATAAAATAAATTGTTTTGTAGTTTCCAAGGCCTGACATTTGGACTATACGGTATACGGCCGTACATGGTTTTTTTTGTATGGGCTTACAATTATCTTTAATAGAATCTATAATTACATTTTAGTTGTAAACACACAGAAATATATTATAAATTATAATATATAGTTATGTCAAATTGAAGGTAAATTCAACATACGTAGCATAAAAATCCAATTGTAGTAGTTATGCCTTACTATTATCATCTATATCTGCACAATTCAAAAAAAAAAAAATGTTATCAATGGTGCGTGACACATTTATGCATAATATGTAATAATAATACATCTGTGTATGGTTGAGTTAGGTTAGAGAAGCCTATGCCAGATTCTGTAACTTTGGGGAGAAGGTAAGTCAATTTTTATTGTCCGGACAAACAACAAAAATGCCAAATGTAATAAAAACAGAAGTTTTATTTTTTATATTTTATAATTTAAAATTGTTGGTATTCTGCAACAGATTGTCCTACAACGTAAATAATTGTTGTTTGCTTTATATCATTATATATTATCTCTTTAATTAGAAATACGACAAATTGAATTTTGTGTTTTATTGAATATTATCTAGAGACCTAAGTCCAATCCTGATCGGAATGTTAATCGCACACACTAAAGTGTTCAAACAGCGCCCAAACATGTATTTGTTGAAATTCATTTGTCTCATACATTTACTTTTAAAGTCTGATAGGAGCTGTCTAATAATAAAAATAAAATAATTTAGTGGTACCTATTATAATGTTATTTTGTGTGTATATTATATTCTGATAATCACACTTTTCGGAGCAGAGTATATTATAATGAACATAATATTATTATAATCGAACATAATACATACAGAGTGATAGTGGTTTCTGGTACGAAATGTCATCTAAAATATTATTGAAAATTATTTATTCGATTTATTATATCATGTGTGGTTTCTATTTTCTAGTAGATAATTTCATTTAATTAATTCTTTGGGGCGTCGTAATTAATATTTTTGATAGAGTAAAACTAACAAATACCAATGAGAAAACTGGAATATTTAAGAAGAAAAAAGCCCCAGGCATAGAAAAAAAAGCTTCTTATCAACAAACACTAAACATTCAATGATTATGCTTTAAGTATTCCAAATTTTTAACTGTTCTATGAATAATTATCAAAATTATTCAAATTATTTATTAATCAGTAATTATGTAACATTGTAACACTCTTTTTAACATAATAAATTCTCAATATCATCATCTTTTTTAATAACAATAAGTAAGTACAATAAACATTGTTTATGTAATTGTAAATAATAATATTAAAACTTAGGTGGAAATACCTAATAGTTAACAATTGTATAACTATATAGCATTTACTCAATTGCGCCTTATTTATTAATCATTACTTACTATGTTTAGGTATTTCATTAATTATTTTAAAGAAAAAAATTTCTAGTTATAACACAGATAATTACAAATTGTAAATCATAAAACAATATATATCTATATTGATCTGATATGTATATATTATAATCTATACTACTATATAAAATGAAGTCGCTTTATTTTTGTTCGGGATAAACTCCGAAACTACTTATTCAATTGTCGTGCAATTTTTTTTAAATTAAAGAGGCCATCACAGAGAAGATTTAAGGCATACATTTAGTCCGATAAAGTTTAATAAATAATTAGTTATTATTAATTATAATTAACGTGTAAATTGTATACCCATATAATATGAATATTATTGTATATATTGTGCGGCACGGCGGTCCACGGGTTTCCAGCTACCGGCAACCTGACCTTTTTGTTCGTCAAATTGTATTGTGTTTGATATCGGTGTTGTCCCGAGAATTTTATCGCTCGTACACCAACGACATGTATGCTAAATATTCGTATTAATCTATATATATATTACTATATCCCATACTACTATATAAAATTAAGTCGATTTTTTTTGTTCTAACAATAAACTCCGAAACTACTTGTTGGATCGTCGTGCAGTTAAAGAGTACATCACAGAGAAGGTTTTAGGCATACATTTAGTCCGATAGTTAATAAAAAAACTTATTATTAATTAAAATAAACGTGTAAATTGTATAGCTATCTATCTATATCAGCTATACTCTGTTTACAATAAGAATAGTAGTCGGCGGCGCCGCGCCGGTCATAGCCAAGCCCATTCTTCCTCCCGCTCGGTCAACCACCGGCTCAGCTGCGATAGTAGCGAAAGTGGCGCGCAGCGGCCGGCGACCGTAATCGACAGTTCGACACATGGTCGCAATTTGCAATTATGCAATTTAAGTTATTCGTGCTAGTCGGATGTCTATGATAGACTAATAATTGGTCGCTCTCAAGAGCGGCAGTGCCGGCGGAGCGCGCGCGTAGAAAAGCCATGGCCATGCGCATAACTCGGCCGCCGACTACTATTCTTATTGTGAACAGAGTATATACTAATATATAAAATTTAAGGGGTTTTTTACGACCACGCTAACCAAGAAAACTACTGAACCGATTTGGCTGAAAATGTTTACTGTTATATCTGACAGTCTGACAGCTGGAGGTTTTAGTACTACTTTTGATAGTAAAAAATAAGTTGAAAATTCTTGAAAAATTAAAAAACAAAGTTAATTTTTGGGGACTTACTATACGATGTCCGCAAGAACAGAACATTTTTATGTTCTCATTTTGTGACAACAATATTTATCTTTTTTCCATTTTTTTTTTCACTGAGGTGTTCCAAATATCTTCGTGAGTGTCATCACTTCGATTAATTTTTAATTTTTTTTTGTCTGGAGGGCATGGAGAGGGGGTGTATTGTATTTAAATGTTCCAATTTTCTGACGACGCTATTGAACTTTTTTACAATTTTTTTCACAGATTTGCTCAAAATACTTTCGTCAATGTCGCACCACATCGCCTGATTTTTAATTTTTTGATGGAGGGGTGGGAGAGCGGAGTTTTTATTTGTATGTTACTATCTTGTGACGACACTATTTAACATTTTTCCAATTTTTTTTCACAGAGTTTTTCCAAATACCCTCCTGAGTATCACCACAACGCTTGATTTTTTTTTGTCTGGTGGGGGTGTATTGTATTTAAATATTCCAATTTTCTGACGACGCTATTAAACTTTTTTACAATTTTTTTTCACAGAGTTTTACCAAATACTTTCTTAAATGTCACAACATCACCCGATTCTTAAATTTTTTTTTGTCAACAGATTAATTAGCATTTATTTTGTATCTGTATTCATTTTTAATAAAAATATATTTATCATTAATACCGCTAAAAAAACATTTCAATACGTTTTCATTAACCGTTTTTTGTATATAATATTTACTTGCCGATCACATTAAACGATAAAATTTGTATAAAAAATTCTACATATTATCATCGTCCGAAGGCAAAATAAACAACCAATCACAGGCAAAGCCGTGACGGGTCGGCTAGTTCTATATAAATTTGTGTTATAGCAGTAAAAAAAAGCATAATTATTGATCATTTATGCTTTAAAAACTGGAATGGTCCGTCAACCGGTATGGAAGCTGATATTATTGTTGATGGTTAGAGTTTGTTAATGCATATAATTGTTTATTCTAAATTCATTGGTAAGACTTTTTTTAAATTAAATATAATACATAGTCTGTGATAATGTTTTCTTTGTTTATTATAAGGCGATGTCGGCGGTTCGGTTATGAAACGATTACTTGAAGCAAATCCTCGTGGTTCAAATATAGTTATTAAAAAAATCGAATGCACTAATCATCTTTTAAGAAATTATATTAATAAGCTGAGAGATGTTTCAAATAAAAGAAAGAGTTCAAAAGGTGAATGTGTACCAGGATGCTATCGAAATATATTACATGACCGATTATTGAGACTTCGTTATGCGGTTACTACAGCTATAAAATATAGACAGCTATAGGAACTATATTGTACGAAGATAATTTGATAGAATTAAAAAAGGATATTACAAGTGGCCCCAGTCATGTCTTTGGAGATCATAGCAATTGCAGTGAAGGTCCAAAAATAGGTATACAATATTTTTCATAGTATTCGTTCAATTTATTATATTATTTTATTATGAGTTTACTTTACTACAAAGTAATAAGTATTAAGTGTTTAAATATAAAATAAAATTAAAAAAAATAACCAAAGAATTTTAACACAACTGACTAATAAAATAATACATTTTTTTAAAACAGTATTTCAAATTTAAAAATAAAATATGCTATTATTACATAATGTATGTTATATAAAAAAGTCAGACATTTAATAATTCATATATTATAATTTTTTTATTATTTATTATTTAGTATTTATTTTATCAAACTATACATTAATTATTATATGTAGATGAAAAAACCACGTTCCAGATTTTAAGAGACTGGGTATTTGGAAAGATATAACTAAAATAAAAAAAGGTGGCTAGTGGATGTCTCTCTGCTGTACAGTAGGTTATGAGTGGGTCACTGTTATGGATGGTGTTAAATTTGTATTCAATGATATATCATTGTAAACGAAAAACAATTCTGAGCGGAGGCGGTCTGTCAGCCTAGGATAGGTATTTTATATTATATTTATATTGCCGTTATTAATGATTTCAAACGCCTATAAAAAACTATTAGAGATTACGCTCAACTTTTTTTTTAATTTTCACGTTCAGCAAGTTAAGAAAAACATTGTATTACAATTTCAAGTTTATACATGCAATTCGTACGTATTTTAATGCAATAATGCAATCAATTTGGCGAGTATTTTAGTGCAATAACTTCACTGCGGTGATACATTTTATAAGACTTATATAATATGAAAAATTAATATAATATATTATAATATGTACAACAACCGACGCCAGCCACCCGGACAGAGGTTTTCAAAAAAAGTGGAGTGCTGTCATGGAACACAAGGTAGAAACGTAGTTTCTTTGGCAGTCTTATAGGTTACAGATTAATTTCAGTGGAACTATTCGAAATAAAAGTAAATATTATGTTATCAGGTTTTTTATTTTATTTAATTTAATTCATTGAAAAATACATTGAATTATTATTATTGTTCATATTCAATCATCGAAATGATAGGCCGGTTTCAATTGTAATACTATAATAATTTATTATAACAATAATAATTGATAATAATAGTCGGTGTTTTCTAGTTGCGAACAAAGTGACAAAAACCATGCGAGTTGCGGACGAAATCTAAAAAGGCAACCTACTAATTGCGTACAAATTTCCAAACGTTTCTAATATTACTGTTCAATATTGACGATATATATAAACCTATATATAAATTACTAATGACATTATTGGACTGATTATTTATCAGCATTAGGATTGTGCATTTGCTTTTGAGGCGGCTGTCAAAAAATATATTTAATCAGCTTAGCGACCACCTTACTCGTGCTTGCTTAATATCTGTCGTCTTTGAAAAATGTATAGTGAAAAACTTAAAGATTTACGTGTGGTTGACGGTTTTAAGTTCCGTTTTCATCGATTTTATGCGATGGTTTCCCACGTAGTAGATAAATTACACACCAAGGGAGCTGAAATATGGATTAGTGACATTGACAATATAATAAAAATGTGGTGTGCTTCTCTACGATAAAAAATTTAAATTTTTTTCAATTGTGTGATGCTGATTTGATGGATGATACTTTTTCAAGCTGTCCGTCTCTATTTAATCAATTATTCGTGGTCCATGGCGTAAAAAATAGTATTTACGTACCATTATTTTTTTGTTTGTTGGTGGGCAAATCAGTTACTAATTATTGTACAGCACTCGTATTTTTGAAAAACCGCTCACTAATACTACCAACCACTTTTTATATTGATTTTGAACAATCTATTCACATTCATATCATTCTAATATACAGGGTGTCCCGGGTCTATTTGACTAATGCAATAACTTTTTTACTATTAATATTTTTAAGTTTTTTTTTTTTGTAATGATTTGTAGAGCTCTGCGCTATAATTTGTATATCTTATATTTTATTTTTTTTTTTTTACAACAAAAACAAATAATTTACATTTTGTATTTAATATTTTTCTAATAATCCAAGATTGCTATTTCATAAATAAGTATTTAAAAACCATTTTGGCGTTTAAAACTTTTAATTTGGTTAAGCCGTTAATTTTTAAACAATTTTCAAAGTGTGTTAAAATTCAAAATTATTTCTTGCTAATCACTGTTACTGCTGTAAAAGTTATTGCATTAGTCAAATAGACCTGGGACACCCTGTATATCAATTGATCGAGGCCTTAAATGAAGTACAGACTGGTAACTATACTAAAATGAACTGTACTGCTGTACGAAATTTAAAACGAGCCAAAAGAACTGTCGACAAGGAGGTTATTATTAGCAAACAAATGTCGCAATATTCAAATCAGTAGATTACAATTTATACAGGCTGTTTCAAAAAAAATTTTGCCACAAAAACTATAAGACCTGGCACAAAAAATAAATAAATAATAACAGTAATCTATAAATATTTTATAAAAAAAAAAAAGCATTCGACAATTTTTAAAATAACGATTGCTCTTTTGCAAGACACAAGTATTTTTAACCCCACCTACTAATTTTTTGGTAGCTTGTCCTAAGTCCTGAAATAGTGGCGAAGGGAAATATTTGTGTCCGCAACTCACATGGTTTTTATTTGAAAAAAACCGTACGCAACTATACATAGTATTATGATAACGAAAAACGTGTCAGCAATAAATTGTTATGTTACAATATTGACCTGAACAATTTCGTCCGGAACTAGTCTGCGTTCATAATGGTATTCTAGGGTTTCCAGCTGCCAGCAACCTGACCTTTTTTCTATTGTGTGTCGGCGGCGACGTGTAGATATACAATAACAACGTAGCCGGCCGCAGAGCGAGAGGGACAGAAGTGTATGGAAAGCGGTGAAGAGTAAGAGAGATAGCTACTAACGCTTTTTGTTTTCGCTACGCACGGTCTCGGCGTCGGGTCCCTACGTTCTCATCGCGCCATTAGGAACTGCGTTTCGAAAACACCCCTCCCCACCTGCAGGCCGACAGGGTGTACAAAAGGAATTCACAAAAATGCTCACCAACCGTCGTTATCCAGTCGATTCATGTTGTTTTCGCCGTGCATTCCTCCCACCCAGTTGCTATACCCGGCAAGTCCGTTGGGACGGCTACAGAGTAACACATTGTATTTGGCCAGTGCGTTCACGGCAGCGTAGTTGTACGAAACCAGTCCGAGTCAAATCGCCTTTATTTTTTCTTTTATTTCATTCAAGTACACCTATACGTTTTATACGGTCTCCGAGTGCAGCAAGATCGTATTCGTTCGCAGTCCATACAATAATCAGCTCACCCAGCTCAGCATAACATCTTCCTGGTAAGATTTATTATTTATATTTTATAAAAAAAATAATATATTGTTTCATACCGTGTTCTCGAATACGCGTCCCCGTCTAAATAATTTGTTTATCCGATCGCATTCTCCGGCACTTATTATATTTATTAAAAACATATAGCTTAGCGTAATGTACAAATATACCTGGAGTCTACAGTAATTTTGTTTGCATATTTCAAATACCTACCTATGTTATTAAATTATAGTATTTCATTTTTTTTTTTTTGAATTTGGTCTAAACATAAATGCATACCCAAATTAATATTTGATTTATACAGATCCGATTAAAGGACCATCCAACTCATAAAATGTTCTTAGGCTTGAATTGTATAATACATACTATGACGAAAAAAATGATACCCCTAAAATTCGTTTGTGACGGTCCGTTCGCTAACTACGCGATGGTGCGTGCATTGCGCGTGACGTCACGGTTTCGTTCGTCGCGGCGGCGGCCATATATGATACACGGCAATATTTATCGGTTTTTGGTTTAAAGTATAGTAATTAAGTAACTGCTAATGAACTTAATTTTTTTCGAATCGCCTCACTAAATGTAGCACCTCATAATCTTTCTATTCGTATAATTATATTGAATTTTGGTTTAATATTAATAAAATAATAACAATTATATTATAATACACCACTGTCATAATAGTATAGTGTCAATATTGTTGTCATTACTCGTATGAGTACTGCTATGATTTTATATAATTTTATCGATGTTTATTTTTATAACGATATAGTCTTATCGTCGTATTAAAGTTATAAATATCTTTATGATTATAATAATAATAATAATATCCTTTATTTAGAATTAGTATTTAGTAGTAACTAGTAAGTACAGTGTCGGTGCAAAATGTGAATGCGGTCCTTTCTATTATTGATTGTACATTTGTACTATAATTATTATAATTCACAATTTACTTACACTATATAATATTATAGCTTATATTTAAACATTTTTACTGCAGTAAATATATGATAAATTCGTAATATAATAATTTATCTAAGTGTTATTTTTGTTTACAAGATTAAACCAAAATTCAATACAATTATATGAATGGAAAGATTACGAGGTACTCTTAAATACATTTGATTAGTTCATTCGAAAAAAAATAAGTTTATTAGCAGTTCATTTATGTTAAACAAAAAATGGATAAATATTGCCGTGTATTATAATATATGGCCGCCGCGCCGCCTCGGCGAGCGAATCCGTTACGTCACGCGCAATGAATTTTAGTTGTATCGTTATCCTAGTTAGACTCTATTCTTTTTATTATGGTAATAAAATAATTATTGGTTTTTTGAGTAGGCCGGTCCTTTAACCTTAGGCGCAGGCCACACGATGCGTTATCTCCGCGTGCGTCGTATGCGTCGTCACCGCAGTGCGTTGGGTTTTTGTACGTACCTTTTAAATGGACCCGGCCACACGGACGCGGCGAGTTCCAACCGCAGCACCGCACACCTCTATCAATACAAAACACATGTATTTTAATCATATATCGACTACGCGACGCGGTAATAACGCATGCGGCGTAAAATTCAATTTGTCATTTTTATTTTTTAAAAAATGTTTGAATTTTGAAAAACGAATAGTCGAAGTTGAGTCAAGACCTTGTCTATGGGACATTGGCTCAGATGATTATCATTACAAACCGGGGCCAAAAGTAAAAGATGCCCAATAGTTCTTAAACACGAAGGGGAAAATTATGGAAAAACGGGTATTTTTTCGCAAAGCAAATTGTTGACAAAATGTATTTTTATTTTTAATGTAACAAAAGAAATAATGTTTGTAAGTACATGAAATTTTCAACGAATGTTTATATATACATTTTCTATGGATCATTAAATTTTCAAAATATTTCGATTTTTTTTAACCTATTTATAAGCATAAAACATTTTTGGGTTTTTTAATTTATTTTTTTATTATTGCCGATGAAATTTTTTTCATTTGATCAACAATTTTGAAAATGTAATACAATGTTCTTCATAACATGTTGTAAGTGAAAATTTAAAAAAAAAATTGAGCGTAAGTCTCTAATAGTTTTTTTTATATAATCATCTAAAGTTGAAGTTTCGAAAAAATACTTAAAAATCACAACGTTTTGCATTTTTTTTTTTTTTGGTTAGGAAATTCATAAAAATGGTTCTATTGAACACAGGGATCTTAATAAGTTTTTCTTTATTTCTAAAAAAAAAAATAAATAATCGATTGTTTTTGATAATCGATTGAAATTAGACATGATATATCCACTTGTTTTCTCCGGGAACAATTTTCTTATTATGATGTAGTTCAAAAAGGAATTTCCGTAGACATATGAAAATTTCACCAAATGTTCAGATTAACGATTTCTATATACAACAAAAATATTTTGACAATTTTTAAGCTAATTGTAAGCCTAAGAAATGTTTGGTTTTTTCAAATTTTTTGAAAATTTCTTGAAAATTTATAACAAGATTCTTCATAAGTTGCTAAAATAGCAGATCAAAAATAATAAAAATACATAGGGCCAATTTTATTTTTTTTTAAAGCATTTAAACTTTAAATTTTGACAAGAATTCATCATCGGACATTTGAAAATTGTTTTGTAGTTAAAAATTTATAAAATGTTCAATTTTTATAACCAAGGATTGAAAATTTACAACAAGGTTTTACGTAAGTAGTTTATAGTGTAACCAAAAAATCAATAAAATATATTAGCACTAGATTCGAAATAAGTTTTTTTTATGAAAACCATAAATCAATAGGAAAACAGTTTAAAAAATGCGTAAGCGCTTAAATAGTTAAAATTCTTACAAAATCCATCAAAATCAAGAAAATATACAAACAAATTTGTTTGAGTTTCTGGTAAACTTTTTATTTTTTAGAAAGGTAGAAAAGCATATAGAAAATTTTGTGTTGAATTTTCAAATCTTAGATTTAAATAAAAATTTTTTTATGAATTTCCTAATTAAAAAAAATGCATAATTTCTTAACTTTTACGTATTTTGACGAAATGTTTACTTTAGACGCTTACAAAAAACCATTAAAGACATACACTCAACTTTTTTTTTGAAATTTTCACGTACAGCAAGTTATGTAGAATGTTGTATTACATTCTCAAATTTTTTTACCAAATAAAATTTTTTTTATCGGCAATAATAAAAATAAATAAAAATTTTTTTTTAAATTTAATTATGTCATTACAATAGATATAATATGTTTAGTAATTATATTTGACATTTTTCAATCATTTAATATCTGATGTCTGATGTACATGTGTATTATATATTATTCTGCGACCGATTCGAAACGAAAATATCATAAAAAAATCAGGTACAACCACGCGAATCAACATTTTTCTTATTTCACCGACGTCTTTGCACGAATAGAGTTTAAACAGCAGCTAGTTCTGAACCAGTGGGAGATTAGGGGGGGGGGGTACGGCTAAGGGTCTTTTTTACCATTATTTGTCTATATATTTTTATATTTCTTATATTCTTCTGGGAGTGTAACAGAATTTTCATTTATCTACACACAGCCTCCATACCTATAGTCTTACATAGAATGATTCGTATACGGGCCACATGATACTGTAAACCAGGGGTGGGGTGCCAACCCAAACGATCTCGCGGGCCACCTTGGAAATACATAACGAACCCACGGGCCACATACTTTTTTTTTATTAAAATAGAAAAAATGTACAATCTGTATACAAATAATACAATAAGTAATTGTAATAATTTTTGTTTGTAAATATTTAATAAATCTTGGGGGCCGTAAAACTTTCTAAGGCGGGCCGCGGGTTGGTCACCCCTGCTGTAAACAATCATTGGTATTTAATCGTCAATGTTATATTTTTTGATAGTTACGGTTGATTATATGATTGTTGCTAAGTGTTATTTCTGTAGTTAAGTTCAGATTTAACATGCTAAGTTTTTAACAACATACATTTATAATTATGATAAAAATATTTTTCGTATAGATACAGTATATAAAAAGTTTCTGTTTTTAATACATATTTTAAGAGCATAAATTATGTGTATTTTAAGGTTTTTTAGGGCCTAAAGTCCAGTGTTTTAATTATAATTGATAACTAGGTTATATATAATATATATGTATACACAGTATACATTGTAGTTTATCATGTTTACTTTAAAATAAAACTTACCATAATATATTACACTCAAAATAATGATATGCAGTCATTACAATAGTATTCCATTAATAATAATAATAATAATTTTAGTAATTTTGTTGGACATTTTACAATCATTTAATATCTATAATCTATGTGTTATATTATTTTGTGACCGATTCGAAACGAAAATATCATAAAAAAATCACGTACAACCACACGAATCAGCATTTTTTTTAATTTCACTTTCGTCTTGACACGAATAGAGTTTAAACAGCTGCTAGTTCCGAACCAGGCGGTGGGGGGGGGGGGGTCGGATAAGGGTCTTTTTTACCATTATTTGTCTATATATTCTTCTGCGAGTGTAACAATGATTTTATTGCAAGTTTTTTGTGTGCGTTTTTTCTGTATAAGGTTTATACGCAGTCGCCTTCGACCTCGAGAAGTGTTTCTAGTATCGAATGAGAGCTATAGTTGGCATTTACTTTTGGTGGGTCAATTTTCCTTATACTATTCAAAATAATCGGCGGAAAAAAGGTCGTCAAGTTGATACGACTCTGCTGTACAGTAGATGCTGCCGAGCGGGTCTCTATAACAGATGGGTTACATTAGAATTCAATGATATAAAATCATTGTATGTGAAAAACGATTCTGAGCTAACCCGGTCTTTCAGCCAACAACACTAATTAAATTGTATGATAATATTGCTATTCAAGTAGTCAAGGCTAATTTTATGATTATATCGTTAAATAATATGACAAAAAACGATTGAAATTTGTAAACGTAATTAAGACGGAAAACTGTAAACATTAACAATAAAATACTACAAAATAAAACATAACGATTAACAAAAATGTACGATATAAAGTTTAAATATTAATATATAATCGTTGAACTTTTCGTATGTTCGTAGGACTTGCATCACTTCTGAAAATGTCGATCCGCAACGGTGGTGAAGAGGAGTCGTTCGACGAGACTCCGTCACAGTTGCCCATTTACGTTACAGATACGAACGATCTGTTACCGTTGTCAGACCCCCGTCCAATTAGGAATTGCAATCCGGACCTACTTACCGGCATGGTCCCAGGCAGAATGCCGGTTGTGTACAAGGTGTGGAGTATGGCACCAAATGTGAACGCGTCCTACCTGTATGACGCTTACGAGGAAACTGATGACGAGGAGCAACCGATCCCCGAAGAGACAGAGGACGAGCAGGCGGAGTTAACTGTGACGGAAAATGGATTGTTTGGATTAAAACGGTTTTATAACTCTGTGAAAGGATTGTTTTGGAATGTGTTTTCGAGATTAACAACTTAAGAATGTACTTCCAAGCATTTTTCATAGTTCGGGAGTCTATAAATATTTTACTATTTTATAACTAATTATTATACTGTAATTTTTTTTACTGTTATTTTTCCAATAAACAACTATTTATGAATTATATATGCATTATATATGAATTATACACGTGTTAGCAGTACCAGATCTAAGTATCGGATGGCCAAGTGAACAACTAATATTTGGTGCCACTTTTTTTTATTCAAGGGAGTAACATAGTTATAATGTACGGTAGTTGGTATGAAAAAAAGTGTTTTGAGTTTTGAAAACGACAAGAGTTCGTGGTAAATAATAAAATGGTAAAAATGTGTCTCAGTATAATAATGAGTAAATGGGTAATTAAGTCAGTTTTAATATAAGATATTAATGAAATAGATCCGGTAACATACCCAAGTGGTATAATAATTTGCATCCGGAAAAACGTCGGAGTGTACAGCCCTGACACTTCTACTTTTAAACTACGAGAGCTTAAAGGTTGGTCGATAGCACATTAAAAATAACTTGTTTTTAACAGTTAAAAAAAGGTCAATTTTAGCTAGATTTTTCTTTAGCAACACAAATCGATTCGAAATTGGAGAACGGATTTAGTTGTTTAAGGTCTTGTCCACACAAGTGTTTACCTATATATATATATAAGAACTATGTCGTAAGTATAAAAGGCGTAAATTAGTTTAAACATTTTAAGATGTCTAATAATTAAGAGGTGAGTTCCATAAGAATAGAATAACTTAAGTATTAAAAATGGTTACAATTTCTTACAATTAAAATTGTCAATACCTACTTGAAAAAAAAATTCATTCCGCTTCAGAACATTTAAACTAATTTAATTTTAAATTTTAACTAATTTTAATGCCTTGTTGAAGGTATATTCTCAAATTATAAATGTTAATAAATAATTAAATCTGTGTGTATAAATTATAAACTAATATTTTGGCGTCTAATATGTATATAGTAGGTCTGTTAATGATTTAAAATATTATAATAAATTTTAAAAAAAGGTCGTCAAGTGGGTATTAATCTGCTGTCTACTGTACGGTGTTGAGTGGGTCACTTTCATGAATGTGTTAAATTCGTATTCAATTATATAAATCATTGTACATGAAAAACGATTCTGAGCGAAGACGGACGGTCAGCCTACATAACTAATAATGTATTCTATGATATTATTGCTATTCAAATCATTCATATTATTATTTGTAATAATACAGTAGGTTGAATAATTTTTCGCAGAAAACATAGCATTTGAAAATGTCATTGAGTGTATAAAAAATCATAATATACTTTAAAAGTTTCGACCACAGACGAAAAATATTTTTTAATTATAATGAAATAAATAGCATCGTTATTCTTTATTTAAATATATTTCGTTTACATTTTAACTTAATTCGTCTCTAGTTAATTTTTTGATTTTTTGGTTTACTATCAATTACTTACGATAAATCTTGTAATACATTTTTAATCTTTAGATATAAAAACTAATAATTTTATACATTTTCAACTACTTGGTAATTTGTAAACATTCGTGATTTTGATGAATTAGGTAAAAATTTTAACTTTAAATGCGTAAAAAAAAAAATTTCATTTGTATCTTAAATATTTTTAAAACGGTATTTAGAACAAAAACCTTGTTTTAAATTTTCTATCAGCTATCAAAACTAAACATTTTATAATTTTTTACTCCAAAACAATTTGCAAATGTTCAATGATAAATTTCGGTTAAAATTTGCAATTTAAATGTTTATAAAAAAAAATTGTGCCTATGTACTTTTATCAATTTTTATCTGCTATTTTAACAATTCATGGGGAATCTTGTATTAACTTTTCAAGGAATTTGATCCAACGAAATTTATTTTATTGATATTTAAAGAAAAAAATTAAAAATTTCTTAAGCCTACTATTAATTTTAAAATGTTCAAAATATTTTTTAATTTTTTTGGTGTTTAGAAAATGATAATCTAAACATTTGGTAAAATTTTTAAATGTCTGCGGTTATTCCTTTTTGAATTACATCAAAATAAGAAAATCGTTCCCGGAGAAAACAGGTGTACCCAATGTCTAATTTCAAACGCTTATAAAAAATTAGTTTGATTTTCCAATAAACTTTTTCTTCTATATATAAGTATAAAATATTATACAGATATTTAAATAAGGGGATTGCAAACCTTATTCATTTATCATCAAAACAACCTTAGCGACTGACAAAAATAAAGACACGTCTAGTTGTTCGATTAAAAAAATGTAAAGATTTTTGAATTGATAAACAAGTCTACTTTGTATCGGTATATACTATCGGTATACTCACATATATTTTATATTTTTATATTTTTTAATATATTCAATATTAAAAAATTACATATTTATGAAATATAAAATATTGATTGTAGTCAAGAATTTGCTAATATTTTAAAAGTGCTCCGACCGATGCAAAGTAAACTTGTTTATAAATTCAAACATCTTTAGATTTTTTAAATCAAACCACTAGAAGTACCTTATTTTTTGACAGCCGTGGGTACAGGTATTTCGAGTCCATAAATTGGTTTTGAATATTTTGATCCAATGATAATAAATGACATGTGCGTGCGGCGGTGGCGGCGGCTGCACTCGTATTATACAACTTAGCCGACCGCGGCAATTATCACTTATCAGTACTATACACACACTAATGATAATTTACTACGCACACGCATGTACGACTCGAACACTAATACGTATAATATTGCCGACACTGAACCCCTTAAAAATTATCCATTTGCAATCCCCTCAAATGGAATTTTTAAAATTAAATTTTATTAGAAAAAAATTGACAAATTTCTTAAACAATAAAAACTGCATATTTTCGTGATTATTACGTATTTTGTCAATTTACGTACAATTTGGTTTAATCCTATTATAATAAAATAGGTAGGTACATATCTCATATACAATCAAATACATTCTCCAAAAATTAAATATCAAGAAAGTGAACACGCTGAACACGAATTGCCAAATCGTTTTGTTATTTAATTTTATGAAAGTGAAAAACATTTCAACTAGGCCCATGCCAAGTATAGTAAGTGCAGGTAACCTGAGTTTCATAACAGTTAAAAATAAACGGGCGATGCGGGTAATTTCTGAATTTAATGCTTTTTTTCTTGACCATTTTTCAATATTCTTAATAATTTGTCACTTTACAAAGTTTGAAAATTTAGGAAACCAATTTGATGCCCCTAAAATAAACTCTGCAGCCTTAATGACACTGCCGGATGTTTGTGGTTTTAAATGTCCTGTACAAAATATATCTTGAGTTATACCTTCAATCGCAACTACTGGTAAATTAATAAATGGATTGTTTTACTAAGAAAATCTACATATAGGTACAAGTTACAACCAATTTATATTGTGATAATATAAAATATGTTGTTGACCGTGGTAGAAGTACAACATGATATGGTTAGTAATACATTGTATTGATTTTATTTTCAAATATTTGTATATAGCTATTCAAATAAATAAATATAGTTTTTACATTTTATAAGACGTTTTTGGCAGATATTTTATTTTATTTTTTATTTTTTATCTAGATAATTGTACAATCTGTAAATTATTGTTTACAATAAGCACAAGTGAAAAAAACGAATTAAAAGAAAAGACAAAATAACAGACAATGTAACAAACATAAGTTAATTAAATCGCGATTATTCACATCAATTCGGACAGGGGGCTTGGGCGAAGAGGCCATCCATTGATGGAACTTCTTGACATGTGGGGGGGGGGGTAGTCTAAAAATAGATCACGACACCATGTTCTTTTTAGGCGCCTTCTGGGGTCACCAGGAATAGTGGGAACAGATAGATCCGAAATCAGGGGGTTGCGATGATTGCGGAGATTTAAGTGCATGCGTTTGTAGAAGGTCTTGGCAACGCTTTTTACAGTTTGGATGGATAGGTCTTTGTGGAGAGTATTATTAGAGACATAAAATGGGGCTTTAGTGATTTGACGTAGACATTTAGACTGGAATGTTTGTATTTTGGTAATATTGGAGGGTTTGGCGGCACCCCATAATTGAATGCCATAAGTCCATATTGGTTTGAGGAGTAACTTATATAATAGGAGTTTATTTTTAAGGTTTACATGCTTAGAAGTCAAAAGGAAACGCAATTGTCGGGACCGATTATTTAGGTCAAGCTGTTTGGTGTGGATATGTGTAGCCCAGGTTAGCCGGCGGTCTGGATGAAGACCTAAGTAGCGAACGGTTTGATTAGATGGGAGTGGAAGGTGATTAAGGTACACGGGAGGACAGACGGCTTGCCGGAGCGTGAACGTGCAGTGAACGGATTTGGTTTCATTAACTTTTATCCCACAATCTTTATACCACATTGATAAAAGATGGCAGATATTTTAAATTTTAAAGTCAAACTAATTGTATGCGCGTTTATTGAAATTAAACACTGGATATATTCACCCCTAAACTAACGATTTCTCGGGGAACGATTTTATTGTAATTAAAAAACGAATGACCGTAAACACTTGAAATGTTCACCAAATGTTGAAATCATCAATTTTTATACACCAGAAAATTATCAAAATATTTTGACGCTTTGAGCTATTTATTAGGCATAAGAAATGTTCTATTGTTTTTACTTTTTGTACTAATGAATATCTAAAAGTTTATTCGCTGCGTCAAGCTTGAACATTTAATACAAGGTTCATCATAAGTTATTATAATAGCAGTTAAATAATTTAAAAAAACTTCTATTAAGACGAGATTATTTTTATAAATATTTAAAGTTCAAATTTTGATATAAATTATATTATATTTATACTAATACTCAATTAATCGAGTATGAATATATACATTCTTTTTAATAGTCTTATTAATATGTTTATAATTATTATTATTTTGTAGATTATTTATTTTATTTGGTATTGTGTCCTCGGACATTTTTTGTTTTAGGTATTATTTCCACGTGTATTTTTTCCACCGGGTGTTATTTCCACGGGTGTTTTTTACCGGGTATTTTTTTTCCTAGATTCATCCTTTATGGTAACAACTGCGTAGCACCACCGCTATCCTTCCATTTTATTCACTGCTCAAATTGGGGGAGGGGGTGCGCAGAGCGACGGAGCTCCTATACAATTTTTCGAGTACCCCAACTATTGTTTTTACCTTAACGACGGCACAAAGTTATGCCCGGAATAATTTTTATTAAAATGTGGATTTAAATTGTTGTGAATGATATAGGTAATGAATTTTACAATTTTTAAAATGTTTAATATCGTCATTATTTGTAATACTTATTACTTATTAGTTTTTAATGTTGTCCATGGTTCAGACTACCTGATACCTTCTTTTTTTTAAGTTTGTTTTTATTAAATCTCTATTATATGATGCTTGTTCTTTGCCTATAGTGCAGTGCACAGATATGTGAAATAAATAAAATAAATACATTTTGACAAGAATTGGGGAGAGCTAAATTTAAAGAGTCCGTATTAAAATCTTTTGCACTTCAAACGCAGTTTTTAAATCGTTAGATTGAGCTCCTATACTTCATTTTTCACAATAATTTGAGCGCTGAATTCATATTTAAAATAATCTATTATGCGCCTGCATCAAATTATTTATTTAGTATTTAATTAACATATTATGATTAATTATTTATGAGTATTAATGAATTAAATTGAATTTATTTATTTCAATTATGTTATATGAATCATATTTTAATTTTTTTTTCTCAGGTCATATTATTTTATTTCATTATCAGTGTGGTTATATTTATTTATTTTACTTCAGCCAAATCAATTACTTAATTACACTAAATTACATTAATAGTAGCTGATACAGTGATACATATATCTACTGAACTATAAGCTCGTATCTAGTATACGGAGTTCATTTATAATTTGTTTAGTAATATACTTATACAATTATACAATTCAAATACGACTTAATTGATTAAATATAATATAGATTAGATTGGTGTTTACAAAATTAAAATCAGTGTAAGATAAGGAATAAGATATTATGCCCTAATATTATTGACTTTTTACACACATTCTCATTAAGTTCATTAACTATTTTATTGATTGCCTTTTTATTTTATTTTTATGAATGATATCATTGGTATTAATGCATTTGAAATTTTGGCTTGCATTTGAAATCAAAATTTCGTTTTAATTTATTTACAATCTAAACGTTGTACAATGTTTGCGTTAATCGTTATTTAGAAGTAAAACTTTACACAATTTTTGTGTTTATCGTTATTCATAATTTAAACATATGGTAATGTACCTATACGACGGTTTAATGTATTTTACTGTTCTTCTGTCTATTAATTCATTAAGCGTGTTTTGTCGTATGGGCTTTATTAAAATTTGTCTATTACTCTAATATATAATTTATTAACAAATCATATATTTGCGTTGTTGAATAATTCTCCCGATGAGTATATTTTAATGGTAGAGAGTACGACACTTTTATAGTTGTTTTTTGGTTAATATGAAAAAATGAATGTCATAAAATTGATTAACACGGTGCCATGTATATATTTTGTCTTATAGTTGATAAAAATCGAATTTTGTAGAATAAAACATTTAATAGCTCCTAATTATTATTGTCTACAATTCGTAGATAGGTACATTACTTCGCGATTATCTGTGAGTGCAGTTTTTCTCACTGTTTTGACATTTTGCGTAGGTACAAAATAAGCCGTCCGGATGTATATTTACAATTTTTAATAAATCTTTAGATTTAATAATTAGTACATTCTTTAAATGGTTGACGATTTCAGATGTGACATACCTATTATATTTTAATCGGGGCAAGTTAAACTTTAGGTATACTTAGATATAAATCTTAGCTATTGTGTCTAACGGTCAACAAAGTGATCGGAAATTATAACCGCTATTTAGAGGTGGCCGTCCTGTAGAGGTGACCATTAACAGATAAACAATATAAAATATAAAATGTTAAATAATAATAATAATTTTAAATTCTAAGTAGAGTGATTTTCTGATGTAAAGGTAATTCTAGTTGGTGTATTTGAGTAGTAAAAATAGAAAATTCGCAAAAGATTTCAAAAGCGACGGTAAAAACAAAAAAAAATTAAGGAAGACGGTGCATTTTTACGTAAAACCAGTTTTTGACATAATAGATTTTGATATTTGGTTTATTTATTGCATATTGATAAATTTGAAAGAGTATAGTTATTTTGTATCTTCACGGGACAAATTATCGTCAATTCAAATGTTATACTGTGTATGTATTTATTGTTTAATTTATCTTCTATATTATATAAATAAAACGTAAAACGAACGTGAATAATGCAGCACAATAGTTATCAAATTGTCAATACTTTAAGTACTGTAGACGTAGAGCAGATCCATGTCCAATGTACACCTACCTACCCGTGCAGTATAAATACGCATGGGCATTACGGGCGACCCTGACGTAAACGATTCCGGTCCAGGTCCTTTCCGTAACCGTTCCGCTGTAGTTCTCTGTGGACGGACCTTTAGTCGGCAAGCCGTCGGTGGGTAAGTATATTATACGACGAATGCAGAAACGATACCTTAACAAACTAAAATAAAAATAAATAAATCGTTTTTTATTTTTTTATTTACGAAGTATATTAATATTGTATTATTCGCTTCGCGGTTTCGGGCGACCAGCAGCTTTCAGGCAGCACTTCTTCCGACCGGCTGACGAACGAATTATCAGGTCCGTATAATAAAACACACGATGAGATAGGAAGTCGGCTCGCCGCTTTTTTTTCTCTCTCTGTTTCGCGCGAAACATATATGGCAGTCTTGCTATATCAGACAAAAACAAACAATCATTTTTGTTTTTATGTTTTTCTCTATAATCTCGGAGTAAAAACGACTGTTACCAAAAAATATAGAGAATAATATTTTTGTGGGTATGTCATATTGATTTTACCAAATGAAATTATCTCAAATCGATTTAAAAATCGTTTCCATTTCCATATTTGTTTTTTATTTTGAAAGATCAAACTATATAATAAAAAATAAAGCCCATAATTTGTCAAACACTGAGAATTATTATACTTTATAATGTATATGATTTAGATGATTTTACTCTATAAGATTACCTCATAAATCATAAATAATGAATTTACATAAAATCTTTTTATCCGGGTTACACAAGGGTCTGAAAGATAAAACAAATAATGCGCTGACATCCTCTTATTAAAATATGCGTGAGTTGTCACCGCGTCTAACTACCTCACCAACAACATAACATTACCTATGCGTTGTAATGCATCTTACACATTTGTTTTAAATATTAGAGTATACGATTTAACCGGATATCATATTTAGGAGTAAGAATATAATTTTATCGTCATAAGTTAGTTTCCTTTGTTATTTTTAGTTTAAAAACATCTATAAAATGAGAATTTTAAATGTTATAATTTTAGAATAATCGCATATTACTTGTAAAATATAATATTAAGAAATGAACATTCTATAATACACATTTTAAATCTATTTTATAGTATGCGTAGACAGAACCTACATAACTTCAGTTTAAATTAATCTAACCTAGCCCTCACCACTCACACACAAACGGGTCTGGGGACGCCTCTGAGCTGTATAATATAGTGGTACTATTATTATTTTGCGTATTTGTTATTATATGTACTCGGATGATGACTCTTATTATAGCAGAAAAAATGCTTTGATATTCAACATATTATATACTTTATAGTTTCTACAGTAGGAAATGTAATCTAGTTGATATTTTAATATTTTAGAGTAATTGAAAATCTGTAGCAGATTGTCGTATAACGTTTTACGTTGTATAATTCATAGGCTTATAGAATACGACTAAATAACTTAAATACGACTAATTTAATTTTGGGTCTAATTAAATATAATTATCTAGAAAGCAAAGTTCAATTCTAATCGGAATGTAAATAGTAATCAATTCCGCGTTCGAACAGCGCCTAAACATGTATTTAATGACTATTTAATGACTCGCTTGACTCATATGTTTATCTTCCGTCTAATTGTTACTTTTTTATTAAGTAGCTATATTTAATATTTTGTATTCACTTCCAGTATAATTTGTTTATTATTTATCTATGAATTTTTATTATAAATTATGCGATATTATTTTATACTTTGGTATAATTTTATATGTTACGAGCTTATGACGTCATTGTTAGATTTTTAACGGTTGTAAAAAACATACATGATATAGATACTACATAGGGCGCTTATATTATATATAGGTACCCAACGTATATTTACTTATTTTCACCAATATAGATTTTCGTAGTTATTATTTTGCATGAATACAATAGTCTATCACTGTCAACTGTCATCATCAATAACATAATATTTTTGTCAACAAATTCAAATTCAAAAATATATAATACGTACCTAGGATTATAATATTTACGTACAATGTATATTGTATTACATACATACTATTTGAATTAATACAGAATAATTGTTATTGACATAAGAAACAGAGTAAAAAGCTCCTTGAAAGAAATTTGTCAAGACAACATGACACAAAGCTGAAATAATAATGATAATCCTACATAAAACAGGACGTATGGACACCCTAGTGTAGCATAATATATTAAATATATATTTAAAAAAATATGTCAAAGTGAATCTTGCATCTTATATCAAATAATATAATACCATCAAGAAACTCTAGTCAAATTTCAAACGAAATCAATTCTAGCACGCCAAAATTATTATTTTAGTAAAATTAATTTTTATTTATAAATAAAATAATTTTTTAAGGTAAATAGACTTTATAAACTTACACAACTTAAATCTAGGTCTTTATCATTATTTTCACTACTATCAGTTAATTGTTCGATAGTCTCTACATACCTAAGTATCTGATCATGTATGTCCTCCATATTATGTTGCTTTTAAAATATTGAAGATATATTCCCTACTTTTTAATGAACTATCTTTAGTTATAGAAATACCTACTATTTTTTTTTTATCTCCAAATAATTCCATGTACGAATATTGACTATTTCGAAGTTCGTAACTTGCATCTATCACAGGAAATAATTAATTTAAATTAGATCGGACGGTGTCGGATCACAAAAATAACAAAAATTAAATCTCAACATCCTATACAATATTATAATACAATACAACATTATAATGTTAATTTCATATTTTGAAGTTAATTCGTGTTAAAAAAAAAGTACGTAATTTTAAAGTTTTTTTTCGCAATTGTTTTAATGATATATGTAGTTTTAACTTAAAAATTCACCTGATATATTATTATTGTCCATGTTGATGAAACAATAAATTAGTATGAAGCAAAATAACTAAGCGTATCTTACAATTCTTAATACTATTCGATATCGGGTGCACGTCATGTGCTAATTCAAATTTCATTAGTACGATAAGATAAATATTTTGGGACCATAATGATGTATATTAATTATATCAATAATATGTATAGAACATAAAATATTACAATATCTCTTATTATATACAATTTTTATTTTTGAATTTTGGCGTGCTAGAATTTATTTTATACCACTGTGGGGCATGACCTTTTTTTAATATTTATAATAATTTATATATACATTTGTAAAAAACAGTAACCAAAATTTATATTTTAAATGATCAAATTGTGTACCCCGAGCGCTCAGTACACATGGGTCAATTACACAGTTAATTACGAATGAAAAGAATATTAATTCTTTTCTTCTCTTTTTTATCAAAACTATGGATTATTCGCCAATATAGTCATACCTATCCCAGCGATTCCCAACCCATGGGACGTGTATGACTTGTGGTTTGTGAGCCTCGGGCAACGTGGTCCTGGGTCGCTGACGCTGGGACAAAGGTCCGAAAGGGTCCAAGGGTTGGACAATTTTAATTTATTCCGATTGGTATCAACATTGACATTTTTATATGATTTTTAAACGTCCATATTTTTGGTTAGATTCGGTAATATTTTTTAATCAATAATCTGTCTATTTGGGTTATTTATTTCGTTTACAAGTAAACTTTATGACAAATTTAAATTTGTTTGCAGAAGTCTTATCCAATAACTATGATTGTCGGTCAAACACAAATTCAGATTTTTACAATATTATAAAATATTGAAATGTTTATAATATAGGACTTATTTATCAGAAGTTGTTCCAGCTCAATAACGTAATGAAAATAGAAAACATAAAAATGTTCCTACCCAACATTTCTATTTTAATAGACAACTATATATATATAGCAAATATTAATGTATTTTATATAAAAATGATGCACACTATATACAACAATATGATGGCGTTTAAAATAAATTATTATAATATTGTTACGATATCATCGCTTTGTTTTAGCCAACCAACGACATGCACTCTTCGGCAAAAAAACGTAAAACATCATTACACGAGCTTCAAAGCAGGTTGGACAAAACTCAGCAGGAATGGGATAGATTGCACAGAGCCAGAAGTACGCCACCGACTGCGAATGTTTTACCCACGCCGCGGCCTGACGCCAAGCCGATGATTCCAAAACCGTCAAGAATAGATCCTATGTATTATATAATACTAGTTGGACCTAACCAGTAACCGAGTTGGGTAAAAGTCGTCTAAATCAATTCTTATGACCGTAAACATTTGATTTCGTTTTTTTTTTTTTGGTTATATTATCGTCCGTGTCCCGTGAACTCACGTGGCGATGAGGTGTAAATACTAATTATTAATTATTATGACGTTGTTGGTGTTTTTCTTTTTGGGGTGTTATTGAAAAAAAATAACAGTTAAAACAAATAGAAATAGATAGAAATAAATATTATAGTTGTGATAATTATTAAATAACATAACGAATACAATTTCAAAATTATTATAAATATAACTTGTACCTACGTCACGTATCAAATAAAAGTTGATCGACTTACACAACGCGACTTAATTAATATATTTTCTGTGTTTTTATTTTTATTTAATCTTGTGTGTATTTGTTAAGGACGGGTTTTTTATTTTTTATTTAATGTGTTGTATGTTTATTGTTACATTATTTTTTAAATATTAATTAAACAAAATGAATATTACGTATAATGCTCGCGTATCGAGGGCCGAGGTGTCGCACTCTTTTATTGTTATATTTATGCGAATACCATTAAAATAATAACTGTATGCTGTTAAAAATTATTTTATTTAGTTAAAATCGTGAAACAGAGGTGCCAATGTGTTTAGAGACTCCAAAGACATACTTTTTTAAATGCTCAAGCACCCACTCACTTAACAATAGTTGCAACAAAAGAATTCTTCAACTACTTACCTATTAACTCTCTTACGACATTTGTCATGGGCAAAACCATCCTTCGGCATCTCTGTTATAACTTTAAAACCTATGTAATTCCAAAATCTATAAGTATAACATAATATTGTATGTAATTATATATTGCAAATTATATCACCGGATATATTATATTGTCGTAAATGCACCTTCGGTGTAAAATGTAAATACACAAACGTCAAAACAATTTAAAAATCATTTATACTTACACATTTTTTTTTCCAGAGTCGAATTTCACGTAAAATAATAATAAAATATGAAAGATAAACCCTTAAAATAATTATCTTTTTTAAACTATGTAATTTAGGAGATTTTAGTCTAAGATTACCTTACAAATCATAAGCAATTATTTTACGTCAAATCGTTTTGTCCGTGTCACGCAGTGGGTCTGATAAAAAATACAATGCGCTGACATTCTATTAAATTAAAATATAATTTTAAATATTCCGAGCGGAATGGGTGATTTGAAGGATAGGGGGCGAAGGTGAAAGTCGCCTTCCCCGTACCTTGTATAGCTTTATAAACACTTCCATAGTTTTTCTTTAACCGAACTATTTCTGATTAAATGTTAATGTTAATAACACTGTGTTTATATGAATTATTTTTTCATTGATTTTCCGCGTTGTAATACATCTTACTCAGTTGTTTTAAATATTAAAGTATACAATAATTTAACCTGATATCATATTTACTAGAAAGAATATAAATAATTGTATGGTCCGAGTGGGTCCGACGTTAGTTTTCTTTGTTATTTTTAGTTAAAAAACAAGTATTAAAAGAAAAATGAAAAACTTTAATACACTTATGTTTTTTGTAAAACATAATAATAAATAAACATTTTATAATTTGCAATTTAAATCTAAATAGTATGCAAATACTGAGTTAACAAACCTTAGTTTTTCACCTCTCGTACACACACAAACGGATCCGAGGACGCCCCTGAGCTGTTTACAATAGTATAATAATTACCTAACCTATTCGTTATTTTATACTCTGATAATGATACTTTGTGTAGCAGGAAAAATGCTTTAATATTTAACATATTATGTAATGTGTTTTCTGGTAACAAATTACATCTAATTAGTACTTTTGGGTGTACAATTTAAAAAATTTACAGTTCTTACATTTTTTAACAATTTTGGAAAACTAAAAAAAACCCCGATTTGAAAAACGGAGATACTTACGCATCGTCTTTAGTTTTTGACAATTTCAGTTTTGTTCAATTCTTATTATTACTATAGTTAGTAAACTAGTTATGTTCTTAATAAATCTAATTTTCAGCGTAAATCATTTATTGATGTTATATATATAGATGTTTAGATATAGGTATCATTATGATATTATTTTATGTTTGGGTATAAATTATAAGCTTGTAAAAATGAATTGTGATATTTTAAAAATGGTCTTGTAATAGATTGTCGTACAACGTAAATTGCCTTGTTTGCTTTATATTATTATATATTATTTCAATGATTAAAAATACGACAAAGTGCATTATGTGTTTTATTGAATACAATTATCTAAAAACCCAAGTCCAATCCTGATCGGAATGTTGATCGCACACACTAAATTGTTCAAACAGCGCCCAAACGTGTATTTGATGACTCATTTGTCTCGTACATTTACTTTTAAAGTATAATAGGAGCTGTATAATAATAAAAATAAAATAATTTAGTGGTAGGTACCTATTATAATGTTATTTTGTGTGTATATTATATTCTGATAATGACACTTTTCGGAGCTGATAGAATGTAATAAACATATTGTAATCGAACATAATAATATATACAGAGTGATAGTAGTTTCTGGTATGAAATATCATCTAAAATATTATTGAAAATTCGATTTATTATATCATGTGTGGTTTCTACTTTCTAGTAGATAATTTCATGTAGTCAATTCTTTGGGACGTCGTAATTAGAAAATTCTCAGTACTTCCGATTTTTTGATAATATAGTAAAACTTACAAATACCAATGGAAAAACGGTAATATTTGCGGAATCTAGGAAAAAAAACCCGAAAAATGTCCAAGGCATTGAAAAAAAAGCTTATCAACAAACACTAAATATTCAATGATTATGCTTTAAATATTTCAAAAATTTAACTGTTCTACAATTTATCAGAAATATTTATATTATTTATTAATCATTAATTGTGTAACATTGTAGCACTCTTTTTACCATAATATATTCTGAATATAATCATATTTTTTAACAATAATAGGTACAATAAACATTGTTTATAGAACTGTAGATAATATTATTAAAACTAGGTAGATCCCTAAGTTAAAAATTGTATAACTATAATATTATAGTACCTATTTACTTAATTGCGTCTAATTTATTATACCACGTTACACTACTTAGTATGTTTAGGTATTTTATTAATTATTTTAAAGAAAAAATGACTAGTGTTATACCAAAATTAATTGCAGATCATAAAACAAAATATTTTATATAAAGTCACACAATAAATTAACAAATTTTGTTAATATTAAAAATAAAAATAATTAATAATAAAAATTGTCTTAATGTAATAAAATCACATTTATATGATTTATAATATTATCTACATAAAGCTTTTAAAACAAATTTAACTAATTTGGTAACAGTAATTTGTTTCTGGCTTTTTTTTTTCTAATACCTTTTTTACGCAACTTCTGCAAGTTTTTACAAATTCGGTTTTGTTTATTTCATTCAATTTTTGTGAATACTTTTTGATTACTTAGCTCTTAGACATTTAATATTATGTCTTATTTCCGTTGTAAAGTATTTATTTGTTTTATGTTATTCTTAAGTATGATGCTTATATTATTATGATATTATTGTATACCTATTTAAGTATATATATTGAGCTTGTAAAAAAATTATATTGAAGAATTTAAAAAGCGTTGGTATTTTAAAACAGATAGTCGCCTAATGTTTTCGTTGTATACTTGTATAATCTATAGAATATTATTTTCGATGACTAAGAATACGACTAAGTGACTTTAATTGTGTCCGAATTGTATTCAATAAGAACATTATTATCTAGAAAGCTAAGTCCAATTCTAATCGAAATGTTAATCACAATTACCAGTGTAATACAGTGTTCGACCAGCGCCTAATAACATATTTAATGACTCATAATATGTATATTATACTCTTATGTTTATCTTACGTCTACTTTTGAAGTCGGTTCGAAGCCATATGATATAGTGGAATTAAAATATTTTTTTGTAAGTAATTAATATATATATTCTTTTGATGACACTTTTTGGAAAAAAAAATGTTTAAATATTCAACATAATATATATAATATGTATATTGTATATGTAATATGTAATATGGTGCTTTTTGCTAGAAAATGTCATCTAGATACTTTGTGAGTCGAAATTAGAAAACTCCCAGTGATTATATTTAAAAACAATTTAAAATACTAACAAATACCTACGAGAAAACGCAAATATCTACGCAACACGAGTTTTTGACAAAATTAGTTTTTTTTTTATTACCATTATATTACCAACATTGATTATCACTATTTTATAAAATTCCTAAAGCATTTAAATCATAAAAATACTCCTATTTTCAGTCAGTTTAAGACGAAATCAACACTAGCCTGAGAAAGATGTTGGGTATCCACTAACTGTCAAAAATAACAAAAATATAAAATTATGATATCTTAGTCAGCTTGTTATAAAAATATATATATAATCAGTTTGCTTGCGGATAATATAAAAAAAATTATACTATAATTAATAAATAAGAATAAAATAAAAATATATATTAAATTATAATATCTTAATCAATCGGTTTGTTTAAAAAACATTATTAGTTAGCGTATGTTGTTAAACAAATTGAATGTTTAAATTATTTTAATTTTTTAGACGAATGTTTTCGATTTGTTTGTGTCCTCTTTTTAGGATCATTTTTAAGGATATTATTTCTGTTTGAATAAATATTTTTGCTATTTAATAGAGCATTTTGTAACAGTTTTTAGTGATTTTAAATCCGCACCCTAATTATCATGTTTTATTATTTATATACATTTTTTATTTAGGTACCTATAATGTTTTTATACAACTATAATATAATATTATACTACTGTATTTTATAATTTAAATACTAAGTAGTTGCTTTAGGAATTTATTTTCATGGATGTTTTTACTGTGGAGTTTTATACGGGGATTTTATTTCAAGGGATTTTTTTTAGAATACCATTTTAGTAAGTAGCAGCTACTTAAAACTCAATATCATGTATTTTATTATGTTCTATGATTTATGATATTATTCTATAATTATGTATAGTTGTATAAGTTATGAGCTTATGACAATATAATATTGGGAGATTTTAAAAACGTTTATACCTACCAACCCTCAAACAAATTGTCGCGTACGGTTTTACGTGGTATGTTTTGTAGAGTACTATGATAGTTGGTTAAAAAGACGATAAAGCGAATTCTATGTATAATTGAATATAATATAATTTTCTAGAAAGCTAATTACAATTCTAATCGGAATATAAATTGCACATAATACAGTGCTCGAACAGCGCCTAAACATGCATTTAATGACTTATACGTTTATTTAACGCTTACTTTTATAGTGGTATTATAATAATATTATTATGTGAGAATATACAGGTATTCTATTCTGACAATGACTATTTTTGGAGCAGGAAAAATGCTTTTATATTCAATATAATATTATACTATACACACTACACACAGTGCCATATTTATGCAAGGGCAAATGAAACATTGGACGAGGGACCCCCCGACAACAGTCAAAGCAGTCAAACAAAATAAGTTTATGTTTTATTATTTTTGTATATCATCGTCATATTATTACGGTCATTGTAAATATCCAATCTGAAGTCTATATAAGATTCCTCTGTCTCTGTGGTACGTATTCGACAAATCTCAAACACACTAATACATGATATAAATAGGTGTTATACGAATTACGATAACAACTGTTTATAACTCACGTATGGTGTATATGGATTTTGCTTGACTATTTTGGTAGCTTACATAACATAAATACAATTTGAAATTGTACTGGGCCCATGGTTTTGTAAATCGGGGCCTGGGCTACACAGGGTTGTTTCTGGTAGAAAATTGAATTTAGTTGGTATTTTTTGGTGTCAAAATTAGAAAACTACTAGGACCTACTTCCATTTTTTTAATAATATGTAAAACTAACAACTAACAATGGACAAACGGTAATATTTAGGCAACAAATTTTGACTAATTTAGTTTTTCTTGTTTAATTTTTTATAACTATTTTATTAGTTAGGTAATAGGTACCTACTTAATAAAACTTATTTTCAGTGTAAATTAATCATTTTTTATTTATGGATACTATTTATATTATTATGATATTATTTTATATTTAGGTATACATTATAAGCGTATGACATAATATATTGTGCTAATTCAAAAAAAAACTTGGTATAATAAAATTTATAGTCGCATACTGTTTTACGTTGTATGTTTTATAGCGTACATTATTTTCGTTGAAAAATATCACAAAGTTAATTTAGTGACTTTTATTGAATAATATAATTATTATCTAGAAGCCCGAGTCCAATTCTAATCGGAACGTTAGTCACTACAATATTGTAAAGATTTCAATTGACTCGGTGACAATTTATTTATTTAAAGGTTCACAATATTATGTCCAATATATTATTATGAGTCATCTTTTCGCAGTTATCTATACAGATAATATATTAATAATAATTATCTTAATACTCGGTTACCTCAACACTATCGCCGCACGAATGGCGTAATCCGGAATATTGGTAATTGATTAGAATCAAACAAATTTGTATACACAATCAGAATATTATCTCGGTATACGGTTATAACACGCATCTATAGGTAATGGTTATCTACAGATACGTATCTAAGTACAACAAATCTCCGCCCACGTCCACGAATTTCTGAAGAGGAGGATTATTGTTTTTTGTGTTTTTCTGCACCTTATCGATATCGACATTTCATTATGCATGCAGACCTCAACGCAGTCGTACGATTCATATTAGACCGTCACATATATTAATATATTATTTTCTCTTCCTGTGCAGCGTGTTCCACCAGCAGCTCAAACGTCTGTTTAAAATCATTAAAACAATATTGTGTTTTTTATTATTATTATTTTTTATTTTTGGAATCAGCGTTTTCCAGTCACAGAACACTCAAATAGTATAGTATTTACGACAGCGCGATTTTAATGATTAATATTATTACTATTATTGTATGTATTGTTTCAGCAGAATCGGATTCCCTGTGTGTCCATCAACGACGTGAGAATCCGTTTCGTCAACTCTCGTCTTAATTTATCGGTAAGTCCATATCTATATTGGTATTTTACTAACCTTTATGTAATATTGTATAAATAAAAACAATAATTTAGTCTGAGTGTCCGACAAACACATATTATATTACGCGAGCGCATCTGTTGACGGACAACCATTTATTATTGCTAAATATTTCCTAATTTATTTTAATTCCCACTAAAATCGTTTGCTTACATTGCTCGGTCCCTTTAAACCCGTATAATATAATTTGGTCCGGTATCCCGGAGTATCTGTATGTCCTATTGTCTTGTTCGGTCCCAATCGTTCAACATTGGACTTTGATATTAATTAATTATTTCGGTATGTCGAATGTTTCGGGCTGTAGTCATTTGGGCAAAGGTAATAATGGCCGTACATCATTTGCGCATCGTCTGTTTACCCGTGTCAAAATATCGTACATCGTTAGTGCATCAATATTCTGAACAATGTAAAGGTATAAAAAAATAATTATTATAATAATTAAAGATTTTTAAGTTTAAAAATAATGAAGATAAATACATTTACGTTTTTACTCAAAATAAAATAAAAAATTATGTTCATTTAAATTAGGCACATTATAGTCATATGCAGTTAAAATTCAAATAAATATATAGTTAGAGTAAAATCAATAAAAAGTTAAATGTATAAATAAATTTGATTGATTATAAATCAATACTTGATATATTGTAATGTCCCATTATTATTACCATTATAATTATAAAAATAATAATAATTATTATTGTTTTAATTTAGAGATGTGTAAATGTTAAGATTAAAGTTACATAACAACTTGAGCTTTTGGGTATACAGCTTTTTTCGGTTCTATTGTTAAATAATATTGATGCGCAAATGATGTACGACCTTATTTAAACGGTTGATGCGCAAACGATTAATAATAAAAAAATCGAACGATGCGCAACTGTCTTACAAAAAAGGTGAAAATTAACAATAGTGATGCGCAAACGACAACCGGCGGGTAAAAATGTACACCGAAAAATTGATAGTCTGATTGGGCGACTATCATTTGTACAGTTTGGTCGTATATTGATTGCGTTGAAATTACCTTTTTACCCGTAAGAAATCTATTGATTAAACTTTTTTAAACTTTTTTACATGTTGATTCCGCTGGCTATCGATCCACTGAATATTTGTAATTTATTTATTTGAACAATAAAAAAACAAAATGTAAAAGACTTACATTTTTATTTATATTATTGTATGATATATATAAGTTATAACATAATATAATAAATCTATAAAATATAAATTATAATAAATGTTTTTTTCATTAGTATCGCACACTATAACCAACTGTAATAATTTTCAGTTAGGTAACTCATAACAAAATAACAATGTCGAAGTTGAATATTACATGAACGTATAACTTGAACTTTGAACCCAATAACACGTATGATTTATTATTATATACCTATATTTATTTCAGCGAAAATCGCGTTATTATTTTTTTTTGCATTATATTTTATTGTTTTTATATAACAATTTCTAAGATTATAAGTAGGTTTAAATGGTTAATGTTTGACGATTATTTAAATAAAAATTCTCTCCAGTGAAATTATTTTAGCTGGGCGAGGTAAAAACCTGGTGACTTTGATGCAGACGTTTTCGTCGCTAATCACTATTCGCTTATCAACATTTTTATTAAATGTTTACTGGATATTACAAATTACAATATCATTATACCAATAATCTTTTTAAAGTTAAGAGTTTACTAATTATGTATATTGTAAGTGCTTTTTTTTTTTATTTGACAATTTATATTACAATACAATGAGGTACAAAAGTTTGAAGTTAAAAATTCCAATGCATAAAAAGTCCATGGTAAAAAAAAATCCGATTAATTTAATTTAATTTAATTAGGTAAAAGAAAAAATAAGATATTATTAATAATATTAATAAATATTCACACAAACAGACCACATTTTGGGTCAATTCGCTCAAACGGTGTACGCCCAATTTTTCTATACGTCGAAGTTATTATTCGGTACCCACCGATTATTATTATGATTCACTAGTTCGAATGTACCTGACATATTAGATATAAAGTACGAGAATTATATATAAGAAGTTCGAAGTTACGCCCAGCAACAGCCAGGACAAAAAAATGTTCTGCATTTATAATATTTTAGGTAGTTTCGTGAATTTCTTGTAATAAGCAAAAACAAAAAACAATGACAGGTTTTCTACATCTAATGAAAATAATGTGTGCCTATAATTATGGATAAAAAAATGCATAATATATAATATGTATAGCGTATACAATAAGTAAATAAATATTATAAATACAAACTGTCTCTCAAAAAATAAACATAATTCTTATATCAAATTGTATGCATATTTTGAATCATCTGAGACACTCGGAGTTTTGGTATGTCGAATTTTCTTTTGGTTCATCGATACTTCGAAGAACCGAGGTTCCACTACTGTATGTACTTAGTGTTATCGTATATAGACTTTACAAATAGTGTAATAGAATAAAAGTAGTTTAATTTAAATTTGTATTAAGTTAATGTTTATTGTTTGTGTGTTTGACATTCGTGTATTTTCATCGAAATGTTCATATACGACTGTATATTATATCAGTGTGTGCAATAGAAATAGGAGGAAAATGGGAATGCTTACGGTGACTGTCCAAAAGCGGTGAGGGATATATCCCCCTCCCTTCAAGACTTTTTATTCAATAATTAAAATGGGTTATATATAAATAGGTTTAAAACAGTAACCAACAATTATATTTTAAATGATCAAATGGTGTATGTTAAAGAATCAAATACCCCCCCCTCTCTCACATGACAAATCTATTTGCCCGCCATTAAGCGCTCACTACACATGTCAATTACGGGCGAAACGATTATTAATTATTTTTTTTTTTTAACATAATTATCCAACTTTTTCCAATCGTACAACCTATAATTATTAATAATTATTATAACCTATTTATCCAATAATATTCATGAAAACATAATGTTTGAAATCGTCATGAAATTTACTAGAAAATGATTTTCATACATTTTTAAATACATTTTTCTAATTCAATATTTTCAAAGTTTCAATATCTAATTTTGAAGCAATTTCTAGGAATAGTTGAAATTCAAATTAACTTCATGATAAATTCAAATATGTTTACAGAAGTCTTATCCGGTAACTAGGATAGGTGGTAGAACAAAAATTAACATTTTTACAACAATATTTTTAAGTTCAAAATAAATTATTATAATTGTTACGATATCATCGTTCTATTTTAGATAACCGAGACATGTCGTCTTCTGCGAAAAAAAGTAAGCCATCGTTACAGGAAGTTCAAAACAATTTGAACAAAACTACGTCGAACTGGGATAAAATGCACAAGGACAGACAGACGCCGCAGGTTGCACGCGTATTGCCAACCCCTCGGCCTGACGCCAGGCCTTTAATCCCAAAACCGGAAAGACGTCGAGAATAGGTCGAATATTATATCTTAATAATATAACTCGTACGTCACATATAAAATAATAACTGCTCGACGTACACAACGCGTCTTTAATATTTTCTGTATTTTTATTTTTTAATCTTGTTGAGATGCGCATGTGTCGTGGCGCTTACTCATGTATTGTTTATTTTGTACGACTACCATAAAAAATAAAAATTGTATCAGCCAATAAAAATGATTTTATTTAGTTCATAACATGATACAGAGGAGCTAATGTCTTTAGAAACGTCTAAGACATCATTTTTTTTTAAAGCCTAACCACCCACTCACCTACCTACAAGTACTAACAAAATAATTTTCCAAATAAACTTATTATTTTACCTACGTAGGATGGCTAGACGTCCGGCTTAGTATTTGAAAGTTCTGTGTTTTAAAAGTGTATCCCGGTGTCATGAAAAAAGCTTTCGGAAGGCTTAATTGATCTGGTTTTTTATATATGTTCTATTTTAGTACTTATAAAATATATGAAAAGAAAATTGCAACCACAATATAAGATGCCAAAGATGCATCAACTTCTTAAGAAGTATATTAATATAGCATTAAGCAATTAATACTAAAAAGGATTATTTTTATTTTTACTCCGAGCTATGGTTTAAAGAATTTTGATAATTCGATAGTTCGAGAACATTTGATAAAAGGTTAGGTTAGTCAGTATACGGAATTAATTTTTTTCTATTTACCAAAATAAAACGTATTTATGTATTTAATTTTTTTTTTTTTTTAAACGTTGTATTTTAGTAAAAAAATATATATGTTATAAACGTTGTTTGGTAAAAAAAATTAATCCTGTATTTTATTATTTTATTACTTTATATCTAAAATTCATATACTTACGGACAACACCAAATTTCGGTGTCTCTGTCATAACATAAAACCATGAATGTCATTCCAAAATGTATTTACATAGCATAATGTAACAATAATTAATGTAGGTGTTTCAAACATTCCATCAGAAGCCCTGCTTCACCCAGACAACACAAGGCGCATAATCACCTTCATAATTAAGACCAATCTTATAAAATATAGTGTATAAAGTATAATCTGTAACTCATATAATTGTAAATAATGTATGTAAAACTTTTTGTATACCAACGGCCATAGACGCCGGGCTTAAATAAATGAAAAAAAAATAATAATAATTAATGTAACCTGCATGTTCGAGAGCTGAACGATTTTGCGCCAATTAGCAAGGACGTTCCATAAACAACGCGCCGTTATCAAAGCTCTGAGCGGCGCTTCCCCCCCTTCCGTGATCCAACGCCAGCTCGTCGATCGTGAGCTTGACCGACAGCCGGTGTAGCCACCACGGCTTTTGCTGTCTTTTCCAGGCGGTCGAGCCCGACGCATCGTTGTGTCCGTTCTCCGCCGCCGCCGCCGCAGCTTGCCGTGTGAGCCTCCGTGATACCGCGGTTACGAACGGTTACGCATCGTTGTTATGTCGTCGGGTACGAATTAGAGCCGTGTGTTAGGTCGGCGGCAGACAAAGCATCGCGTTTTTATTATTCGTATAATATCATAATATTATATTGTCCATTTGCCGTCATTTCGATGTTTCGCGTTCGAGTGCCGCCCAAAACCACGTGTAGCCTGTAATCGAAGCGTTCGTCGTTAAGTCGTCGATGATTAAGTTACGACAAAGCGCGTTCTGCCAACCGTCGTAAACCACGAGACACTATGGTCGTGGTTTGACGTACTGGCTCGCGTCGTGCAATAGTTGCAAACAGTCGCCGTCCCGATCTCAAATTATAATATATAAATAATAATACGCGTTTTCGTATATCCGACGTCGTCGTGAGTTGTTGCCATCGAAGGCGCTGTCGCTTTTCCAGCAAGGACCTCGCTCAGAGAAGTTTACAAGCTCAGGTATTATCATTTGTATAATATTATTCCGCGATAGTCTGATATCAGGTGTATTATCGTATTGTATTATTATTATTACTATTTATTTGTAATTTCTGGGCGCCTACCGTTATATTATATTTGCGTTGGTACTTGGTTTAGGTATATTATATTATATCAGGGGCGTCATTTCACATTTTTTCATGGGATGCAAAACCAATTTTGAAAATCTAAACTAATACCAGTCGCTCGAGTCATCCAATGAATTTCTTTCAGCACACTTAGTGTAAATGTAGATAATTTTATAGAAATTATAAAAAAACAAATAATAATCATTTTGTTAACAAAAATGTTTTTTAGTCTGTTTTAATACAATATTATCTCATATTAAAACATTAGCAAATAATTTCCACGGCTCTCTTCCTAATTCATCAGGTGCAATTCACTACAACCTCCTCACCCACCCAACTCATCGTCGTTTAAAAAGAGGTCGTCCCCACGACCTTCTACACTAAGCCACCTCACAACACTCAAATCTTCACCCTACACATGCACTTCCTCCAGATCACTCTACGACTTCTGTTACTTATAGTTATACTATTGTAAATATGTAAATATCTTTATGTAAGCACCTTGTTACTTATGTATATTTTATTACCTATGTCATTTATCCTTAGTACTTATAAAAATCATTTTAATTATCACGTTATAATGTTAAAACTATTATTGTAAACTGTAAATATCCCTAGATTTAGATAGCCTTAAGCTAGGAATGTCTTTTGTTAATAAAAAAAAAAAAAAAATACAATACAATATTATATGGATCACCACAGCTATATATAAAGCTTTATACAAAAATGTCTATAAACCAAATAATATAATTAATCAGTAGGTAATGTATATTTAAATATACCTAATAATAATATTGCACAAGCATTGCTTAATGAGGTGGATTAATAATTTATTGTTACATTGTTACACTGTATGTGATTTTGTTGTATTTAATAATAAATTATTTATAAAAAAATAAATATAATAAATTACAATTTACAACAAAGGAAATCTTCTAGATTTTAATTTAGCGTAAAATATCTATGAGCAAACCGTGGTTTTTAACAATCAGTTCAAACTTCATTTCGATCATTCGACGTTTCGATGAACTATAAATAACTATAATATATGAACTATAGTTGTATTGGTGAGCCACAAAATATTATGACTAATCAAAAAAAAATACAAAATTATTGTTATTTGTTTTATACTATAATTTTATAAAAATATGATCTACACAAAAAGTGTGTTAAAAAAAAATCATGGGATGCATTTGCATACCCTTGCATCCCACAAATGACGCCACTGTATTATAATATGTTTATTGCGCATTGCGCTTTATGACCAATTATTGTAGTTATAATGTTATATCATATACTATATTTCATTTTGGGGTAAACATTTTCCGCTCCCGTCCTCAACACATTACGCAAGTCGTAGCCGACGACCACCTTGGGGGATCGGTTACGGCGCAAACACTGTAATTATTGTATTTTTCAATATAATCTCTGCCTACAGTGGCGCCCAACCCCATTGACTAAATTATGTAGCATGTTGCTATACACATTACAAATAAGGGGAGAACAATATCCAAAGAAAAATATTTAATAACAGTAAGATGTTAAGAAAAATACAGGTCACTTTTATAGTTTCATGTCACTAAGTCACTTTTTTGAAAAGTTTAAATCGGGGCTGCTTGTATTTGAAAAGAAAATTTCATTTTACGTTATTTACAATTCAAACGTTACACAGTTTTTGAGTTTATCGTTATTTAGATTTAAAACGTAGTACAACTTTTGGGTTTATTGCCCTGTTTATTGTTTACCATTAAAAATAATATCTAATGCGGGGAATAAAATATAATAAATTCTTGGATTGATTGCAAAGATTTAATTGCTAAATCACGTAGAATAAATATTTCTACGACACCAATATTATAACTTTTAAGTAAATTGATATTAAATTTTATTATTACGTTTTGCGTATGTTTTGCTTAATGATAAACTATGTATATTGTTAATCGTTATGTTTTGTTTTGAGGTTTAGGTTTGTCTTCACGCTCACCTTTTTTAATATCATGATTATGAACGATTTTACTTGTTAACTTTTATGCAACGTTGCCGCATCGATTTGCTACCGATAGCAAAATAGTATGATATTAAATTTTATATATTTTTATAAATTAATAAATTAAATTTTTTTATTAATAACTATAAACTGTTCATTAATTAAAAAATACATAGTTTTACAAACACAATGTATTTAATATACACTATAAATTTAAAAAATAAGATTTTTTGTCAACTGTTTCAAAAATTTAATTATTTTTAAAATAATTGGTCAATACTATATAATTTTTTTTTCTATGTACTTGTTGCCAGTAAATTTTAGATGCCTCAGTAAATCTACCCTATTGGTTTGTTCGAACATTTTAATAAGCACTATTATGCTGCTGCTACGCCATCTCCGCTGCCCACTAAACAACTGAAATTTAAAAAAAGACGGCTTATCCAACAAGGTTAGGAATATTGAAATAAGGTACATAATGTGAATGTAACGATATGAAAAATTAAGATTAACGACAACGTTGCTCGAAAAATCGTTCACAAGCGTTTGAATTATAAGATATAAAATATTATTTCTTTGATCGGCCGATATTCGTTCCCATTTTCGCAATCGTGTAGGTGTAGCAACGCAAACATTTTTGGCAAAAATTATTTTGTACAGATGGTTTGCAAAAAAAAAAAATAATAGGTATTAGTTCTTATAATTAGAAAATAAAGTGATATTCAAGAATATAATTTACTGTGAATTATAACTGCATTTTAAATTCTGAGAAGAGCGAGGAATGTATTGATTTTATAATGTTGTGGGTTTTTTTTTTGTGTCTGTCATCACGTTTTAGTACAATAAAAATGTTCAGATTTTCTTCATCAGCATCTTTTCTGATAGGAAAGTGAACTAAGTTAGTACTTTGGGGAGTTCAAAAGTAAAAATTTCTCAATAGTTTTTAAACACGTCAGTAAAAACAAACAAAGATTACTGATAAGCCAGAATTTTTACTCGTAGCCAATTTTCGACATTATTGATTTTTATTTTTGGTGTAATAGAAGAAATAATGACCGTAAATACATGAAAATTTAACAAAATATTTATATAAGCAATTTCTATATTCAATAAAATTTTCAATGTGTTTTGACTTTTTTGAGCTATTTATAGACAATTTCGATTTATTTTTTATTATTGCCGATAAACATTTTTTCAGTCTGTCAAAAAACTTGAAAATGTAATTCGATGTTCTTCATAACTTGCTGTACTTGAAAATTAAAAAAAAAGTTAAGCGTATGTCTCTAATAGATTTTATATGCGTGTCTTAAGTTAAAATGTCGACAAATACGTAATAATCACGAAATTATGCAGTTTTTTTTAAATTAAGCAATTCATAAAAAATTTTCTTTTTAAATCTAAGATTTGAAAATTCAACACAAGATTCTCTATATGTTTTTCTACCTTTCTAAAAAAGAAAAAGTTTACCGAAAACTCGAACTAATTTTTTATGAGCGTTTGAAATTAAACATTGGATATTCACCAGTTTTCTCCGGGAACGATTTTCTTATTTTAATGTAATTCAAAAAAAAAAAATTACCATAGACATTTGAAAATTTTACCAAATGTTCAGATTACCAATTTCTATACATCAAAAAAATATTTTTATATTTTTTGGTTTTTTTAAATTGTCTTTCCTTAAATATCGATAAAAAAAATTTCGCTGGGTAAAGTTTTTTGAAAATGTAATTCAAGATTTTTCATTAGTTGTTAAGATAGTAGATCATAAATAATAAAAATACATTAGGCCAATTTTTTTTTTATAAGCATTTAAACTGTTTTGTAGTTAAAAATTTATAAATTGTTCAGTTTTTATAACTACAAATTTAAAATTTAAAACAAGGTTTTACGTAAGTAGTTTATAGTGTAACCAAAAAATCAAAAAATACATTAAAATTATAATTTTTTATAGAAATTTTAAGTTAAAATTTGGACATCAAAATATCGAACATTTGCAAACTGTTTTGTAGTTAAACATTAATAAAATGGTCAGTTTTTATAACTAAGAATAGAAAATTCAAAACAGAAACAAAGGTTTTTTGTAAATTGTTCTATACTCAGTTTTCAAAATATTTAAGATACAAATGCACACTTTTTTTTATAAGTGTTTAAAGTTAAAATTCTTACAAAATCCATCAAAATCACAAAAATGTGTAAATTTTTTGTAGTTAAAAAATCATAAAAAATTTTCTATTCATATCTAAGGTTTAAAAATTCAATATACTAGATTATACATAAATGTAGCTTACGACAACTAAAAAAAAAGTTCCACCGAAAAACAGTAAAAAATGTTATAAGCGTTTGAAGTTCAAATTCCTACAACATCCATCGAAATCACGAAAATGTGGAAGTTATTTTGTAATTAAAAATTCATAAAAAAGTTTCTATACATATCTAATATTTGAAAACTCAACACTTGATTTTTCATAAGTTTCGATTACGACAACCAAAAAAAAAATTCGATAGGAAAACAGTAAAAAATATTACTAGCGTTTAAATTTCAAATTCTTACAAGATCCGTCAAAATCACAAAAATTTACAAACTATTTTGTTGTGAAAGTTGTATAACATTTCGAGAATTTATACCCAAGGTTTAAAAATGTAATACAAGGTTCCTCATAAGCTGTTTTATAAATGGTAGTTAAAAAAAAAGTTAGGCATAAGTCCCTAATAGTTTTTATAAGCATCTAAAGTTGAAATTTCTAAAAAATACCTAAAAATCATGAACTTTGCATTTTTTTTAATAAGTAAATTCATAAAAAAAATTTTCTTCAAATCTAAGATTTGAAAATGCAACAGAAGGATCTCATTAAGTTTTTCTACCTTTCTAAAAAGAAAAAATTACCTGAATGTCCAATTAACTCTTTATGAGCGTTTGAAATTAGACAGAGGATATTTTCTGCAAAAATTAATTCAACTTAACTTACTGTATTATTAATAGTAAAATAAACGATTTTAATAGTAATAATATCATAGAATACTCTTAGTTATGTAGGCTGACTGACCGTCTTCGCTCAGAATCGTTTTTCGTATACAATGATTTATATCATTGAATTCAAATTTAATACATCCATGAAAGTAATACACTCGACACATACGACATACTGTATAGCAATGCGGTACCAATACTTGCCGACCTTTTTTTTTTAAATTTTAATTATTATTGCAGTAGAAACTATGTATCACGATTGGTACCTGATATTAATTAGCTCAAAAATAATACTTGTATCATTGTTGTTTTTAAAATGTTTTCCGAAATTATCAAGACATATTTTTAATCATTAGTTTTTTAACCTGTGTTCAATCGTTGATAATTGAAGATACACCGTGGTGTTTTATACGATATAATACCGTATAATACAATACAAAAATAAAATACCGTATTTTAACAACTGTCAACTATATAGACGTAGGTACAGTGTTATGATTTGGACTGCATGTCTGCATTTTTGTCATTTTTACGATTAAAAAAGGGGATTGTAAACCCTAATCATTTTTCATCAAAACAACCTTAGCGATTGACAAAAATTGAAGTACTTCTAGTTGTTCGATTAAAAAAATATAAAGATTTTTGAATTGGTAAACAAGACTACTTTGCACATATTTTATATTTTTTAATATATTCAATATTAAAAAATTACATATTTATGAAATGTAAAATATTGATTCTTGACAAGAATTTGCTAAAATTGAAAAAATGCTCCAACCGATGCAAAGTAAACTTGTTTATAAATTCAAACATCTTTAGATTTTTAAATCAAACCACTAGAAGTACCTTATTTTTTGTCAGCCGTACAGCTATTTCGTGTCAATAAATTGGTTTTGAATATTTTGATCCAATGATAATAATAATAAATGACATGTGCATGCGGCGGGCGGCGGAATATACTTGGCCGACCGCGGCAATTATTAGTTATCAATAGTAAACACACTAATGATAATTTACTACGCACACACTACTGTACAACATGTACTACTCAACACTAATAACAACACTAATACCTATAATATTGCCTACACTGAACCCCTTAAAAATTATCCATTTGCAATCCCCTTAATAAAATAATAATATGTTGGCAATAATATATCTGAAAAGTGAACGGCGGAGTACGATAATGTTGGTAGCGAATAGGCTTCATGGTCATATGGCCATATGTGAACGATTTTGGAGTATTATTGGCCCTTAAGAATGTTAGACCTTCAGAAAATAAACGAATTTTTAAAATACACCCTACACATTGATCTGCGTTCCCCCACGTATAACAATGTTATTATATGTTCGTGAATCGTTTGAATCCAAAACCGGTACTTACACGGTTCCCGCCCCATACACGCGTACGGGTGGGGGTGGGTAGTGGTCGCGTTCTTTGCCACACGAGACGCATCGTGTTCACGACGACAAAAACATCGTCCTGCGATGATTATTGTATGGTAGGTATGTCCTGACCACGTTCATACTCGTTATTCCAGTTTAATTCGAACTATAATGGTGTTTATATTCTAAGGATAAATGTCCTTAAAATGGCTTTACAAAAAGCTTTACAAAAGATAAAATATAAGCCTTATATATAAGACTAATAAATAATAATATTGAGCACTAGAGTGTTCCAATCACCATAGCTCCCACGTCTTCTATACCCATTATCGTGGACCTTTAGAGACAAAGTTAAATAACTCGAAAATTACTATATCAAATTTTGATTATACGTATACGTCAACGTTTTCATGAAAATTATCCGCTAAAATAATAAACAGTAGAAAAAGGGGTTGGGCTCCAAAGAAGACATCCCCCTCTCCCAGTTGAGTAATACAAAAAATCCCAACAATTCGAAAATATGGTTTACGTTACGCGATTTTAATTCCAAAAATTACACCCTGCACAGCGATCTGCGTTCTCGGATGAATATTATTATTATTATTATTAACATGTGTGTGCGCGCGCGTGTGTGTAGTGTGATTGTTTGGCTCCAAAATACCGAGATTTACACTGTTGCCATCCCCTACACGCTTGGGTAACGTGTCCTTGGAACCTTGGCCAACACACAAAGAATTGTGTTAGTACAGAAATTGTCCGTTGGTGTTGCCTATACATATTATTGTACTGTAGGTTTGCAGCTGTCGTGTCGTACCTATATCGATTGGTCGACTAGTCAATTGACGGACACATTATACTTGTTTCAAAATGAATTATACTTATTAATAAAAATTACTTTAAGCTCACTTTAGGATTATTTCAAAAACCACGTTCTACCAATTGAATTCCTTGCGACTGGTGTGACAAGCATTCAATTTGATGCATACGATTGTCCAAAACTAATATAGTTAGTCATCACGCTCAGAATTGTATTACAAACCACGACATTTTAAACTTAATAATATCATTAAATAACTAACTGACGACGCAATGATTACTTTAACTGTCAACTGACAATAATATTATAATGTAGTGTTATCAACATTTTAATTGGAAATTGTAATATTCTAGATTTCCACATACAAATTATTTTTGAATTTTGTGAAACTACAATTTGTTGGCAAATTTTGACTTTTTCCATTTTTCCCAGATATTGCTTTACGCTTCGGCTCATTGGGTGTCGAGGAATCGGGCCTGAATCGCAGCTAACAGGTGTGATTCGTCACTCAGCACTCTCAACCCCGTTTTCCCCGTTTGCCTAAATCGAAATTCGAGCGTGATTAGTTAATAACATAATGTTTATATTCTAAGGATAAAATATGTCCTTGAAAATGGTTTTACAAAAATATAAAATAAATGTCATACTGGTTCTCTTAAAGTGTTTATTATCTTCGGGTAATTGTTAAGAATCATATATATTTCGATGAAAGGATCCTGCTCATGCGTGCTTTATTAAGCAATATATGCAACAGCTACTCGTTTTACAATAATACATTTGATTATTATAATTTTAATGCTTTCTTATATTACGACAAAATACGATATATTATTATATTCCATCATTATAATATTGTTATTAATCACATTTTATTAAATCTGGAAAATTATGGAATAATCTACCATGTTTAATGTCGAATAGTTGTGTTCGGCACAAGGGCGTAAATATTCACAAACGCGCGCGCATGCACACCCTCACACACACACAAACATAGTTCACGAATTTCTCTTTATAAATATGTGTCGTTGTGAGATAGGTACACCACATACAATTTTATACAAAGGAATACCACAGTTCAGTCCACCTGCCCAGTTCAGCTTGACTCTCGGTAAAAAAAACAGTGGTCCGAAAACTATATTTTTTCTCTACACAATATAATAAAATATAATAAAAAGGTATAATAGTGACGAAATATGGTTTACTGACTGTTTACACTGTTTTTGTAAAATTGTAACTGCGGCCTAGTGTCAAGATGAACTAGACGGGTTATAGATACATTTTTGAAAAATATAAATCTGTAAATTATTTATAATAAGAATTGTTCATAACATGTACATATTATGGCAGGAAAAAATTCACTCGAGGAGAAGGCTCCCTTCGGCAGCACTGCTAGGTGCATAATACATAAATATATTACTTATAATATAATATAAAATGTTTTCAATATTATGTACATTATACAATGATATAATATTCAGTGGCGATATATTTTTGTATGGGTGAAGGGGGGCTTGTCTATTTTAGAATTTTGAAGAGCTGTACTTAGGAATTTCGTGTATACTGGATATTATGTATTGTCACAACGATTGTAAAGTATATAATATTTTATTAGTTGTGTCGATGTATCTCTTACAGTCTTACACCCTACGGATTAGCAAAAGTTACAGCTCCAACCTTAGTTCGTCTTACGACTTACCCTCGTGCGCTCTGTGCTAATAATTCTCGCCTGAGACAATTGGATCGCCGCCGTTAGCTTACATGGTACGATGGTATACGCTTATTTAACGACCATTTAGATAAAGAATGCAAAGACAATAATTTGGATCAGCGCTGTACCTGATAAAAGGTAAGAACGTCAAACGAAATATTAGTTATAGTACTTGTAAGTTATTAGTTTATTACCTACAGATGAGAACACTATTATAGAACTATTAGAACTATCGAATATTGTTGAATTTTAAGTTAAAACTTTTTTTTAAATTTTAAATCGATTTGTATGTATAAGTACAATACTTATAAAACGATTATTATTTAGGTATAAATTATCGATTACGTTTTTTTTTTTGATTTCAATATGAATTTTGAATGTCATTATAAAAAAAAAAAAACGATTTTGATATCATTATTTTTATTCCTTAGTCGGTTTTTATAACGATGCTTATGGATATTTAAAATCGATTTTAAACCCTGTCGTTTAGACGCGTGGGCATGTTTATTAATATAATAAGTGTCGTGTGTGGCGTATGTGACTATTAATGTTGTTAATTGTTATTGTATACAATATGTAGGAACATAATATAATTATTATCTATATGTATACGCGCTGCCGCTTATTTTAATAATTATTGTTTATACTTAATTCTTATCAGTCGAACAGAAAGATGACGTATTCATAAAACATAATATAATATTCTATGTACACATTATTATACTGTTTATTATATTATTTGTATATCATTTTTTTTTATTGCTCAATGATTATAAAACAGTATATATGCGCCCGCCTTCGACATCGACGAAATTATTATAATCCCATTTAGTTGTATTTCTGAGACTACGTCTTTTTTTTCATTCAAATAACTATAATAGCTTATAATATTATAGTATAATCATTGATTATAGAATAGACAGATAGCCAATGCAATGTTAATATTTGGTGACAATTAATATGATACAACCGCATACAAAGTTGTTAGTTTATGATACAACCGGTAGGTAAGCGCTAGTGTAGAATTGATGTCACCGAAAATCCTTATACCATTGGCTATCTGTCTATTCTATAATCAATGGTATAATCAACTGAAGCGATAAAAAATAATGTTCAAACAAAACGAACACTGTTCGTCGGTGGTTTCTAGATAACCTCTGCAGCAAATGTGATGTAGCCCTTTTAGATTACTAAATGCTAAGGAGCTTTTTATAGGCAACTTCAAATGATTAGTTAGTTGTTGTGTTAGTTGTAAATAATTGTTAAGGGGCCTGCACATGACCTGTTTTTTTGATCAAAAAGTATTTGAATTATCCATGCTATTTACAAAGGAACAGCTAAAGCTAATTTTTGAAATTATTTTTAGTTGATTTAATATAATGCCTTATTATGTTTGAATTTTTTGAAATATTCAAACCTCATTCATTATAATTTCAAGGACGAAAATAAAAAATATGGCCTTGTCATTCCCTTTTATATATCACAGCTAGTTAGAATATTTTTTCAGAATGAAAATCGGTGTAGGCATTTATCTATAATGTTCAATTACTTCTACATAGCATTTTTGTGCTATTCAGTGGCGGAGGCTTAAAAATTAATGATTTTAACAATTATAGGATTGTTTTTATTTATTTTCATTTTTCAGTTTAAAAAAATGAAGTAGTTAGTATTAAGTTCAAATAATACTGATGGACATCACAACTTTAAATTAGTAATTACTAATAACAAAATTAATTTTCTTATCCACGAGAAAAAAGTAAAATGAAAAAATGTATTTAAATAATTGCCAAATATTTGTATTTGTTCTTTATTAATTATCATTATATATTGTTCGTATATTATGTGTACTTTCTGGACAAATGTACTGGTATCTGTGTTTAAAAAGAATTTTAAAGGTATTTTTAAAAGGCTGGCCGCAGCATAATAATGACAATAATGGCATTATATTATATTGTATTAATCGTGTAAAATGCACCAAGGGTCGGAAATTTCTAACGTTAGGCAATTCAATTCACGTATTGTATCGATAATTTATTAATGAGTTTGTATATTTATAGATATTAATTTGAGTGAGAAAGTGAGCTATAATAACGATATAAAGTTATCTACAAACGCGCACACGTTAAGTCAGTGATCGACATCGATCAAAGCACTATTTAGATCACGGGTCGGCAATTAATTTATATGGCGGTCCAGATATTTAAAAAAAAAAATTTCGAGGGCCAAAAAAATCTTAAACGTAATTTTATCATTAATGTATTTATTTGTTAAGCCGTGACTGCGGCACGTTCAACAACAACACAAATAATCATAAACCGTTATTATTGTCTCAGCGCCTAATGAAATCGATTTCAATATTATTTAATTTTTGTTATGAAGGGAGGGGGAGTGATACATAGGGTCAGTCCTAATATATAGGAAAATTTTTTGGCGGTCCAGTTATTTCCCTTCCTCGGGCCGGACATAGTCCGCGATCCGCCTATTGCCGACCCCTGATTTAGATGAACACTAACGCTTTTACAGGAAAAACTCTCAAGTCTCTTTGATATGTCGGATTTTGATTATTTTTTTTTACCTGAAAGATGATAGCATTTTGCAGGTCGCATTTATATCTCAAATTTGACTGCGTCATTGAAATAATAAGTTCATGCCGCATTTGCCGCCACTGACTAATACATTTTGAAACAACTTAATCAAAGAAAATATATTCTGCAATTTATTCAAATTGTACACAGGTTGTATAAAATCTTCATAGTACATATTATATAATAATTATATAATATGTATATAACTTAAATTTTTTTATATTAACTTATTAGTTATCATTTTAATATATTTAAATATTAATGATTCTTTTAATTAAGTGTTTTTGGTTACTTTTAGAAGTATAAAATACTTTGGTCTAAGACACTAAGTGCCTATTTAATAAGCTAGATGTGAAGTTTTTTTTTCATTATTATGTAGCCCTTATTCTGACATAAAAACAATTTTATTTGAACAAATATATACAATACTAATAATTTTAAAATTGTATACAGGCCTCTCAAATCTTTATAATACCTAAGTCCTATATGGTGACTGGAATATTTTTGTTTTTTTTGTGAAAGATATAATTATAAATATTAGAATACAAACACAAATACTGCTATACTGACATACTGTGTTAGGTTTAGTTGTGTAGTGGTTTATTTTAACCATTATGGATCAATTTTCATTTGATTTCTGTGGGCTGATAATCAATTTTTATATACCTGCATTGAATAATTGAAGTGATTTATTTTTTAATATTCCTATTATTATCATATATTAATAAAGTATAATATTATATAATTTATTGGTCCTTGGTTCAAATAAATGTATGCTTAAACCTATTGACACTAAAGAGTAAGTATAGTGCAACTATAGAAAAACCTTTTAGCTTACTTACGACTTCTTAAGACTTACCTTAGCTCGACGATGACTAAACAACTCTTACCAATTTAGCAATATTAAGCATTGAAAGCACCAAAGCATTAAACCATTGGTTGTAATCAAGTAATCAGTACATTTTCTTAAATGAAAAACATTGAAGAAAATTATTTTAATACCCTTAAAATTTTTATTTTTTTCTGTACTTATCTGTTTATACTTTAATTTATTCAATATAGAATAATAATAAAATGTTAATATATGTACCTATTTTAGGCCACATGAAAAATTAGTTTTTTGCGAAAAGACTATGCTCTTTGCAATGAGGTAGCCCGGTTGCGAGCTACTTATTATTTTTCCAAACAACCTGCTGTTTTTTAGGCTCATTGCATACAGACTAACAGCAGTTAAATCTTTTAAGAACTAAAATCATTTTATGGTACCTAACAACCATTTTAATTATTTTATTTTAAGGGTTATATGTAACGTCACGTAAACTGAACTATTATATTATAGTACTAATATAGGTACATTATTATTTTTTTTCAGCAACTTTGCCAATATTATATTTTGAGTGTCTATGGTCCACGATCTACTTATAGAATATTGACTATTGACTAAAACATACTTCCAACTTTTACATACCAAAAACTTTATTTTGCATATTTAATATTGTAAGGTAATATTTTTTGTGTTATTTCAATTAAATTTAATATTTTACATATTTTTTTATTTTTTAGTAATATAAAATAAAACTAGTAATACAATAGTCAAAAACTGTACAAGTAATAAATTAATAAGTAATAAAATTAAAAATATCATATAACATAATAATAATATAATACCATATACATGTAATCCTTAAAATAAAATAATTAAAATGGTTATTACCATAAAATGATTGTAGTTCTTAAAAGGCCTAACTGCTGTTAGTCTGTATGCAATGAGCCTGAAAAACAGCAAGCTGTTTGTAAAAATAATAAGTAGTTTGCACAGGGGCTACCCCATTGCAAAGAGTCTAGTCTTTTAGCTAAAAAACTAATTTTCCATACGGCCTACGACATACTTATTACTTATTTACTGTTTCATTACTGTTTTGGGTGAAAAGTTTATGTTTGTGTTATAAAGATAAAATTATAAATTTTGTACAAACATATAAAAAAAAAAAAATTATGTACAAAATAAATAGGTACTTGTATAAATATGCATATAATATATCATTTTAATTATTATAAGGCTGAGTAAATGAGTTTAAGTATTTATAAAATGTTATTTTAATAAAATATATTATGTTTGAGAATACTGTTTTATTGTATGTAGGCACTTAAACGCATAAATGCTTTATTAAATTATCTGTAAATCATCTCCTTTTGGATTTCTTTTTGGTTTTTACTTTTTTAAGTAGGAAAAATGTAATTGATAAAAAATTTGAAAAATAACTACCTATTATAGTTACTTAAGAATTTGTTTTCCAAATAAGATTATATTTCAATGGACATTTTTAGTAGATAGATGTATTCAAAGTAAATTTGAGTAGGTGTAACTAGCAAGTTTCTAAGTTCTTTTATTAACATAGGCTTGCACAGCCCTCTTGTTCAGGGTATGCAGAAGCAGTGGCGGATCCAGGAGGGGGGGGCAAAAGGGGCATTCTCCCCCCCAATCGCCTTAGTTTCCCATTGTTTACAGTGTTTTCACTGTGTTTAGCCAATTTTGTACTTTTTCCTCCCCCCCCTAATTAAGCACTAGATTATCACAGGCACCACCTGAAAGTTATTTTAAGAATGTAAAATTCTGATAAAATATATACACAATACACAAATATTCAAATGTCTTGCTGTTTAATTCAAAAAATTTACTTAAAACTCAAATAAAAATAAAAATAAAAGTGATAAAACTTAAAATAGTTATGTCATACAACTTGTACAGTTAAAAAACAAACAAAAAAAAACATTATCATATTAATAAATAATATATTTTATTATAACATCATTCTGCGTTGTGTAGAATTTTTGAAATGATCAATTATATCGTCGGGATTTAAGTTAATAGCCATTTCTTGTTCTACCGTTATAAGCATCAATGCATTTAGTCTTTCTTGAAGCATAGTACTTCTTAACTTGGATTTTACTAATGTTAATTTTGAAAATGATCGTTCACATGTACAGCTTGTGACCGGTATAACTGCAAACTTCTTTAAAATGTTAGTAAATTGTCCAAAAATATTTTGTTTATCATAATTTTTTAACCACTGAAGCCAAATATGAAGCATTTTAGCGCCCAAGTTGCCTTCAATTTGTTTAGTTATTGTTTCATGTTTTTGTAACAAATTTATTTCAGCTACCAATTCATCTTTATTGCATTCAAAATGATTGCTTAATAAATTTATATCTGTGATACATATTTTTAATTTCATTAATCCATCAATTGCATTTATTAGATTGATAGTGTCTTGATTGAATCTTTCATCAATTCCACTAACCATAATATCAAGCTTAGGATAAAATGATTGGACTCTTAATTCTTCCTCTAATGATTGTGCCTGGAACTGTGAATTAATATTGTCGATACGAGTTGAAACTTTTCATTTTGTGGGTAATGGTAATGGAATATCAATTTTTCACATATAGAAGTACAAATATCAAACATAGTTTTAAATGTATTTTCATTTCTTTTTTCAATAAGCACTGATCGAAAAGCGTTAATATTATACATTGCTTACGATAAATCAACATTCTCACACTGTAATGATTTGCTTACTTTATTTATAATTTGTAGAATTGGATCCTTCATTTCAAGTCCTAAAATAAATTGAAAAGTTTTGAGTTGAAACAATAAACCACGTCCTTTAGCTCTAACATCAGGTTGTTTTGTTCTATCTACTATTTCTTCAAGTGCTAATAAAATAGCCGAATAATTATGTTTTAAAGCTGACACAGCCTCAGAGCGACAGGCCCATCTTGTTGTAGATAAAGATTTCATTGACTTTAACGATGCATTGATATCAGCTGATATTCGTTCCAAAACTGCATGGCGTATAGCACTTCCTTCAATAAATGAATAAGTTAACTGTACTACTCCAAAAAAATCAAATACAATTCTATTTTCTTTTCTAGATGTACAAGCATCAACAAGAATTAAATTAAGACAGTGTGCATAACAGTGTACGTACATTATACTTGAATTTACTTCTTTACACTTAGCTTGTACCCCTGAAATACAACCGGACATGGTAGAAGCCCCATCAAAACAAACTGAAACAACATCTCTCCACTGAATTTTTAAACTTTTTAGTACCATTGATAGCTCATTAAAAATTGACTGTGAATCAACAAGCTTCAATCTTTGAAGTCCAACAAATCGTTCAATAGGGTTAAAAGTGTCATCATCAAAGTGACGAACAACAATTGACATTTCTTCATGATGACCCATATCTGTGGTGTCATCAGAAATAATAGATACTGGTTTATTTTGAACATTTGATATTATTAAAAAGAGCATAGTGTTCTCAATACTATTTAAAATGTCATTTTGAATGCGATTACTTATATAAGTTGTATTCCTTGCTCCATTTTCTAAATGATTCTTAATAACAGGATCATATCTAGAAAGAAGATGTACTATTTCTAAAAACAATCCTTTTTCAAAACTGTCATTTTTTTCATTATGTCCTCTTAGAGCTCGACCACCTTTCGTTAAAGTAATTATTATATCAATGAGTCTCTTCATAATAGTTTGATTAGCAATTCTTTGTTCTTCTTGACGACTTATTTCTAATTGTTTTTCTTTTACTAGTATTCCATCAATTGGGTTTGCTTTAAGATATTCAGATAATATATTTACGCTACTAATATGAATAGACGTTATTTGATGTGCTTTGAACTTTGTGGTAGCAATATTCCAGCCTCTGAATCCAGTTTTTGTATATGCTTTATCAGCATGACCTCTTTGTGAAGAAATGTCACAAGCAAAACATTGACATGGGAAGCAAAATGCAGCATCCAAACATGGACTGTATTCCAACCAATTAAATTGACTATACCAATTATCATGAAAATTTCTTTCTGAAGCACCCAATTTTCTTCGAGGAAATATGATGACATGTGGCTGAAATGGGCCTTTTTTATTCTTTCCATTTTTTCATATCGATTGGAACTTATAGGATAGACCGGATCTGCAGGATCAGTGATAGTCTGGAATTGTATAATTTAATTTAAATAAGAAGACTACTGTCATTAATTAAATGCTCTTTTGTTTTTACATAGTATTAGCAAACTAAGTATAACAAGTTACACCTTGTTTTTATACATGCAACTGTTTCCTAATGGTATTGCTTAAAAAGTCTTATATTGTTTTTGATAAATTATAATATTTTGTTTTGTTTATATTTTATAAATGGAAGCTTTGAACAACTAAAAATATAAATTAAATAGTAATACTTTTCAAAAGCCAAGCAGTGATGATTAGTTTTTTCATAAATAAAGCAATGCATGCAATTATATAATATATTATTAATATAGTACCTATTGCAGTGAATCATTCATTATTGCAGAATTATTAAAAGCATTCTTAAAATACCTTTAATTTATTCTGAAGCAGTGCACTTAACTACTGCAGAAATATATTCATTACCAAATACCAATTGGAGCATTGTAGAAAAAAAACTCTTTTACAGTACCTTTGTTCATTTATTTTAATTATTATCAACTCTAAATCATTATTGAAAACTTATTTGCATTAGGAGCATCATAGATAAACCTGATCACTTGACACTTTCAATTAGGTGAAAATGTAGGAATTCTATAAGACAGTTTAAAAGTTTTTCAATAATTACACACTTTAAACTTATAACACATATTATAAAAACTTGTTTTCAGTATTTATGATTTATGAATTTACCTGATTTGGTGTAGAAGACTTAACTAAATTTAGGTTGGTTAAACCCAATTTAGGTAGGTTGGAAAGTTCAATATCTTTTGTGTCAGCTACACTACAGATAATTTGACTCTGATAACAAATAAAAGAACATATGTAAATGCAACAAATTATAAGCAATTAATGAACAATTTAAAAAAAAATGTTTCATTTTATAGTAAGACATTAAACTATAGAATAGGTATATACATTAACATAAAATATAATATATCTACCTGGTCAATTTTTTTAATCCCCATGCCGTCATCACTTTCAATACATGTATTAGGGTCATCCAAGTCTTCTTCTTTTATACTTGCATTTGTGGAAACCGCATTATTCTATCAATAGGTATAATATAATATTAAATTTAATTGAAACACTTATGTTATCAAATAGTATCCAATTGTAAATTCTATTATAACCTACCTGTTTAGAAAAGTATGAATGTAAAGTTCTTTTATTTTTACTAGGTTTCATATTGACTGATCGATAAACTATGAAATCCGAAATCAACGCACAGATATATAAAAAATGAATTTTTAACTATGATAATGGTTTAACGGGTAAACGTCAAATTATTATAAAATAAACGTATATTTTATACGATAATCAAACGTTATCACTGCCGTAACGTTATCACTGCCAGTGCCGTTCTTCTGTTATCTAATATCTATGGTCTGTGCTGAACGTCGTGCGCTCAGCCAGGCCGATTTTCTCCCACCACAGTTCCATTCCAGACAGACAAGTTTCAAGTTTCAACATAATAATTAATAATATGTACACTCCCGGGCCGCACTATAATTAGTAATTATTTTTCTTGCGCACTAAAGTATTTTTTCCAAAAACGATTTTTGCCCCTCAAAGAGCTTCAGGGTATGCAGCTGCATACCCTGCATACCCCCTGCACACGCCTATGTTTATTAAGGATACCTTTCTTAATTGATAGTGATAATTATTTACCACCTAAACAATAATATTAAAAAAATGTGTATATTATGTTTATAATAATAATAAATGTGTAAAATTGAACAAATTTTTCATTTATTTTTTCAGTTTTAATAATAAATTAGTTTTCTAATATTATATTGTTTATAAAATGTTTCATAAAGTGACTTTATTTTGGAATCTTAATATTTATTATGTCTGTTTTTATTTTTAATAAGTAGGCTTCTAGTCAATTAAATTATTAATAAGTGACTTTAAAAGCTAAAGATCTAAAATTGAATTCATTCTGTAATTACAAGATTTAGTTAAACATTTCTTATCATTTATGAAATTAAATTAACAATTATTCCTTCTATTACTATTACTTATTCTTTCTTTATATGTTATTACTAATAAAAGTTATTTTTTTTTTTTAAATTAACGTTTGGTATGATTTAAATCATTTATAAAATGTTGAGTTGTTTTAAAAAAATTGTAATTGTAATTTTTAATTTGACAATAAAAAATGAGTTAAATGCAATTAAATTTCCACAATTAATATGGAATTACATAGGTTTATAATATTTAGGTTATTTCCTATGGTAGGTACATATAATATTATATTCTAACACTTATCCAACATTTTTTGTGAAGCTAAAGCAAGCATTTGAATAATGAACAATATATTTATTATTATTTTTCTAACAGTTTTTAAAGTAAAATGACCCACTCACCCACGTTTAATAACACTATCATAAAGTATTATTTATATAGCTTCATAATGCATGTAACATGAACAAAGCTGCGATCTGATAAACGCGTAATCTGGAACTATATTTAATATTAATAGCTATAACTTAGTCCGATTTAGTTTTATACCATCTTTAGCATATATTGTCCTATTCACTATTGATTATGTTAAAATAAGTTCCTAACTTCTACTCAACTACAAACGTCAACTTTCAACACCCACCAACATTTTTTTAGTGTTTTTTTTAGATTAAACCCGTTCATGCCATCACTGATTAGAGTTGTTATAAAAATATATTTTATTATTATTTTTATTATAATATATAGTATTATACCATATAAAACCATGTAGTATATTAAGTAACCAACAATTGAACACACTAACACAGCAGGTTATAAAACGAATGACCAATTTTTAAAATGTCTATATAATTTCGGAAATTTTGGGCATGTACACATTGCTGGGGAGGTGTAAGCAGTCACCACGATGTAAAATTTGTATTTATTAAATTATTTTTATTTTACTATAGTTTTTACGTTTTGCAAAATAATAATATAGGTAATTTATTTGTATACAAAAAAGTATACAAAAAAAAAGATGATCAATTTTTTCAATTTATAGAAAGGTGTTGGGTGGGTCACAGTACTGTAAGGAATGTGTTAAATTTTAGTTCAATAAACCATACGAAAAACAAAAAATCATACAACTTACCTCTATGAAAAACGATTCTGAGCAAAGACGGTCAACCCAAGTACCGAATTACTAAGTATCGTCGTATATGCTGATCGTTTCTGACGTACACTTGTAAATAAACACAATTAACACTATAGAACACTATTTATTACAATTTGTTCAGCCGCATCAAGCTGAAGAGCTTCTCTCCTCATACATTCCTATCTCGTATATAGTAAGGTTTAACCAAGTTCTATGTTGCTATTTCTAGTATTTCTACTAAAACTTACTGACTAAGACACTAAATTGCGTACAACAAGCATGTTTTCTTAACCTAGTTCATAGCTTTGGTATTTATGAATTGTGACTTATATGCATATTACAACAATAATATATTTTATGATATTATTGCCATCAAAGTAATTTATTTTACTATTAATAATACAGTAGGTTGGATAAATTGTTTTTTTGTTTCAACACAATGTACACCTCGTTTCAACATAGTTGTGACACAAAATTAAAATCGTATAATATTTTTAATTAGTTTAATTTTTACTAATAATTGTCCATTAATATTGGTAGTTGCTGGCAATGATAAAATGAGCCGTGGGCTGCGTATATTTGACATGCCAGCACTGAAGACAGATACACACACACAAAAAAAAAACACAAATCGTTGTAAAATCAATACATTTATAACTTCGCTAAGAATCTAAAATGTATTGCAACTATTCGTAAGTGTCAAATGTTTTAAATTTAAGGTAAGTACGAGTAGTACGACGCGCATTCAAAACGTGTAAATATTTACAGTCTTGTTAAGAATGCTTTTAAAATGTAGTCTACTATTCTAAATACGTATTCAAATACTGTTTTGCAAAAGCATTTGAATATAAATAACAAATACATTTTAAAAGTAATCAAAATACTTTAGGTACAAGTACTTTTTTCATATTTTGAATTTCAAATGTCCTTTTATATTTTAATCAAGTCGAGTTAAACCTTAACTAGGTAGATAAAAGTTGTAGCTATTGTGTCATCTTCGTATTTTATGACATTTTATAAATTCTTAGAATTATTATAAAACATTATTTTAAAAACAATTTTTGAAATAGTAAAATACAAAACGAAAATATACTAGTCGTTAAAAATACAACGGTAAAAAGAGTATAAAATATATAAGTGTTTAATATTCTGAAATAAAATACAAAGAAAAAAAATATTTGAGAAGTATTTGAATACCAAAATGTTTTTAAATACTAGTATTCGAATACTTAACAAAACTGAATATTTATAAGACAAAATTTAAAATAATAATTCTTTAAATGTCAGTAAAAAGTTTTTAATTGACCGGAATAATTAAAAATATTGATAAAATAATATAGTGTTGTGGTACAACGGCGCGTAAAGTCAGTCGTATCGGTATTCGGTAAGCACCATGATAAAATAAAAATGATTAGTATTATTATAATGTTTATCAAAATAATTGGCCAGTATCAACAGGTCAACCCTTCGTCTGTAACAGGTTGAATATCGAAATCTCGATTTTCGTTGACGGTCACACTCAACACACAAACAACACACTGACCATGGTTACCAATTACCAATAGTCGCCAATCGCCATTGTGTCGTACTGTCGTTCCCTCCGAATCATCTCCTTTTGTGTCACAAATAATTTGATCGGTTTGTTGAAATCAATTCAATTTTAACACACACCACACGGTTCGTCACGTCATAACAAATTGTCGGGGTCGTCCTTGATTCGTATTTTCGACCGTTATTGCACCTTGCACGTGGGATAAATCATGACCTCCGTCGACAAAGTCCGCTGTGATTTGAATCGCATCTTCGACTCGTATTCGTCCAACGTTATACTAGTTACCGAGTGAGTAATATTTTTTCATACGTATCCGGAGGCTTATTTGACGATTGCTGCCTGAAATCGTCAAATCCTCTGCAGATACAGCCCGACCAATGCCGTTAATAATAATAATAATAATAATTATAATTATAACATTGTCGATCGACCGTTACAGGTGTAGGAAATTGATGAGCGACGTTATTTCAACATGGTCAACCAATTGGATAGAAATTTTAAAAGAAATCGTCAAATTCCGTAAGTGATTTACATAAAACAGTCTATAAATATTATTATGTGTTAACACAACGTCCGAGCCAGTGGCGTCCAAGACATATTGTTCAGGTGTAACCCGCCATAATTTAACCCCCCCCCCCCCCTTCACACAAACCAAAAAAAACCTCAAAATGTCTTTTTTTATTTTGTTACATTAATTGTTAATATTTTTAATAATTAATGTACTGAGGTATTATGGAAATCATCAGGGCATGAGCGTTTTAAGCTATTTAAAAAAGTGACGAAGTGGCTGAATTGAATCATAAAAGTGACCAAAAAATGACCTTTATAAGTAAGTTTCTTAAAAACTTACTGTTATTAAATATTTTTCAATGTATACAGACTGCTACACCTAGCCATAGGGTTGAGTGCCACTGCTCTGAGCTAATCCGGCCATTGTTTTTACTTTTGTAACACAACCATTTTACACATTTGATTTCAGTTTTTCAGGATAATGTCAGCTTGTTTGTATCCCGACAGTTGTTTTCCGATTTGTGTTTGCAAATCTTACCCCAGTTGACGGATCCACAGTCTAAACTGTTGGCTCATTTCATGCGGGAAGAAGTAAGGAGAACACTGATATACTGCAGGACGCAGATACCTATAAGTTACAAACAAAATTATTTATTATTTGGTTTTATGTTAGATGCAACAGAGAGAGGTTAATTTTGAATATCATTTGTCCATTGTCTGTCACCATTTATCATACATTTACGAGAAAGAAGAAAAATGGAAGGAAGCAGCCAATTTGCTCGCCAGCATCTCAGTGGAATCGTATTACAGGTATATTTTGTTTTTCTTATTGATATATCATAGTACTTGTATCTAATGTTATGCTATCTAATACAAACTTTAAATGTAAACAGATTTTCTATTGATTATGAATTGGAATTATACATGAAAATTGCACGTCTGTACATGGAAGATGATGATCCATTGCTAGCAGAGCCTTACATCAAAAAATCTTCGATTTTGCTAGTATGTTTTAAACTTATTAAAAGTACAGTTCAAGTTCAACACCTATATAACAAATACAACTGTAAACCAAAACTTTTTAATATTTTTTTTAAACAAAAATTATATTTTATTCGATTTGTACTTAAGTGGAACTACGTTTCAAAAATAGTAGTTTAAACTATAAATTAAGATCATGATAACGTTTTATTTTTATAATAATAGGTATGTAATATTATTATAATACAGTTATATCAATAGACTGAGTTCTTTACTAGTTCCATTTTTCATATCTGCAAAACATTACATTAGTGAAGCGCAAATAGAAAGATGGCTATATAAATATTATTTTTCAGATTGAAACAACAAATATGGATCTTCATTTAAGTTACAAAGTTTGTTATGCACGAATCTTGGATTTCCAGCTAAAATTTATTGAGGCTGCAGAACAGTATTATGAATTGTCAAACTGTTCATCAGTAAAAGAAAATGAACGTTTTACGGCATTGAAGAATACTCTTGTCTGTACGATATTATCATTTGCTGGTAAGATATAAAATATAGTCTTGATGGAATCTGGTACCCGTGTTATAAAGACATTTGTTACAAAACTAATATGTATATAATATTAGACAATTAAAAATTTAATAATTAGCAAATAATTGTGTTACTGGGTGACTATATCTTTTTTTTGGACAGCTTTGCCATTGTCATCTTAAGTTAATGGTAAAAAAATTTTCTTTTTTTTTATTATTTATTTGGTATTTACAATCTGTTCCTTTAGGAACAATAAGAATATGAGATCACTTGGTAGAAATTAATGATTAACATTTTTTTAAGTTGTGGAGTAGCTAAGCCACTTAGCCGTTCTTGCCTCATTGTCATTCTAAGATATGTCAAACTCTTCAGACAGGAAAATTATCTTTCACAAGTTCCTGTGTTGGTTGTAATGGTTAAAAATATTTTTAATGGCAAACCTTTTTGGAAATTTTTTTTTTCTTCATTAACTGAATTTAGATCTTATAATACATTGATAGTACACAATACATATTACATATTATTTGACTTGGAAATATTAACATTTGGGGACTGTAAAATATATCAATTTATATTAGTTATATCGTGATATACATCTAAGGTAGAACCTGACCATTATATGTACAAATAATATAATAACAATTCTGTTTTTTTCAAAAATTTAAAATAATTTTTGAAATCAAGAGCTACTTGTAATGTTATTTCTTTGACTATGTGTAAAACTTCTTGGCCTCCAACAGTCCAAATATTTTCTAAAGGCCGTTTGATATTGCAGTAAAACGTTTAAATACCAAACACTCAGGTCACTGACATTTTCGGAGTGGTAAGTTTGTAGTTTGTTCCAAAAAAAAAATCTGCTATTTATTAAAAGTATCTGTTAGTCGAAATTTCAATGTACATAATATTTAAAATGTGGATTTCTATACAAACAATAATTATTATATTTATTTAGTTTTTTTTTTAGTTATTATTAACTCATTTTTAAATTAATAATTACAAATAGTCTTTATACCACTAATATGTTAAGCAATGGTTCTATAAAATTCTGTATCACATGTCCCTATACTAAAGGGGCTTAATGTACTCCAGATTTTTAATCTATGAACTTTGTGGTAGGTGACAATCGAACTCAGTTGTTGAAATCATTGTTTAATGATAAAAGATGTCAAGTCTGGATAAAAGTATCAACTCTTAAAAAACTGTACTTGGGTCAAATAATTAAGCCGTCTGAAATTGATGAAATAGAAACACTGCTGTTGCCACATCAGAAGGCCAAAACTAATGATGGTAATTTTTTACAAAAACATACATTAAATGCATTGTACATAATATTTAAACATTTTGTAGGCACAACCATTTTGGTTGAAGCTATAGCAGAACATAACATTCAGTCCATCCAAAAAATTTATAAGAATATAAAATTTGAGTCACTTGGCAATTTTTTGGGATTTGAACCATATAAAGCTGAATTAATAACAGGAAGAATGATATCTGAAGGACGCTTAGAGGGTTCAATTGATCAGATAAATGGTTCTATAACATTTAAAAGTAAGTTTCATTTTTGTGCTATTTCATGTTCTATAATCTAATATAATTATTTTTTATTCATAGCCCAAGACGATAAAATGAAACAATGGCGAGAGAAAATTGAATCTCTGAACACTCAGTTCAGTCGTATGAATAAACTCATATCAGAAAACATTTCAGAACAGAAAGTTAAGAATGATCATATAAATGTTTAAATGTCATTTTTGGCAAACAATTAAGAGGATTGCAAATCATCGGTTATTTCATTCAAAATGTATAAGTCTTTTTGTCAATCATACCAATGAACCTTGTCATGTGATTATACTTTAAAAAAATTACATGAACCGTTATTATATCTAATTGATATCGATCAGCCCACTTCATTCAGTTTTGTAAAAACTCATATAAATTATTCAACATTTGAATTAAAAATCTTAAAATATGGCTTGATCGATCTCGAGTATACATATTTACAAATTCAAATCAGTTTAAAGTAGTGCTTCGTTAGGATTGACTGAAAATATATACAAATAAGCATATATCTGTTATTGTTCACACTTAAAACGTTGCTGTGGTGACTTGTATGTGAGTGAATGAGGTCTCTGCTATATACTTTATACTACAATCACATACCCTATAATGAACTTAATACATATACATTTACAAGACCCACATTTAGATTCGCATGTACTTAGAAAAATGCCAATATTAAGCTCTTAAAAATTGTCTGTTTGCAATCCCCTTAAGTATGTTGATTTATGTATACATAATATTATATAGAATTATAATGTTTTTATTATCAAATTTTATATCTAGAGTTAATTCTTATCAATTTATATTTGCGTTTAATGTTCTATAAAATGTATGTATTTAAATTGTGAAGTTTTAACAAAATCCGTTCATGATATTAAAGATATAATAAATAATAATTAACATAGTTCTTTTCAGTTATTTTTGTTACAGTTTATGCTACAACCATTGTTGTCTTCATCCGTCCTGGGGGCTATTTTGTACGCCATACCTACAAACATAGTTCGTATACGAAAATTGGACATTTTTCGTATGAAATTACAACTTGGTATTTTGTAACTACTTTTGTATACGAAAACTTATCTTACGTACGTTTGACTTCCATCCATACGTACATTTTACGTATGGTCGACGAAAATTGTATTTTGTACGTCATCCATACGAAATGATGTTTGTTTAGTGGTATTTTGTAATAATTATATTCATACGACGTAATCGATTGTACGAGTATATACAAGTGGTTTTAGTATGATTGCAACGGATGGTAGTAGGGTATGTGAAACCCGGTTTCCCTATACTAAAACATAATTAAATATGTTATTTAACAATTTGATGTAGGTAACTTCCTATTTAATTTATAATTATGTAATAGGCATATTATATTAAGAAATTTAAATGTAATAATAATAAAAAATTGTACATAATATATAATATATTCAATTAGTGTTCCTATAGTCAGGAGCTGCTCCAGAGATTTGGTTGGGGAGGGGGGCTAAGTCATAATTTTTACAGTATTTCATAACAAAAAAAAAAACCACAATTTTTACAACACTAACGTCTAATTACACGATTGTACGTATCTACAATAGTAGATAGTATGGCGTTGGTAAAGCGTGTGGATCTACCGGGCATTTAAAGGTTTAGGTTTAGGTTTAGGTTTTAGTGTGTGATCTACTGAGAAAACTGTAAATAACTAGAAAAACTTAAAATAACTTTTAAAAAAAAACTATATTTAGTACATTAAAGTTTTTGTGTCTGCAAAACAAATGATACAATTATAGTATTAGTCAAAATATATAAATTATATGTTCAAAATATGATAACTGTTACAATATTACATTTTATGAAACATAAACTTTTTTTCAAATCTTCCAAAAAATGTATAGCTGATAAATTATTCCGATTCTTTATTGAGTGGTAACAACATTCAATTAAATGGCATGGTAATAGAAATTTTCATAAGTCCCGTGCATTTTTTGTCCAAGAAAAGGCATATTATACGTTACCTATTAATAGTAGATCACTGCTTACCCGGTAGATCACACGCTTTACCAATGCCAATAGTATAATCAGTTCTTTTTTTGTAATTTTGTTTTTAACAATGTACAATTTTTTTATAAATACGGGATGAGGGGGTGGCCCTTAGGCCCCCACCCTTGAAGTCATCACTGCCTACTGTAAGTTAGAATACCACCATAATTCGTGTATATATACGGACGACTATACGATGTAGGTACGTATTTTAAAATGTTTTTCGTATAGGAGCGAAATTAAGATTCGGATAAACGTCATCATATAATGACGTCATACGAATATAAATGCAGTACGAAAAACATTCGTATGGCCAATGATTGGTAAACCCAAGTTTCGTATGGTTGTACAAAATACCAAATCATATTCAAATAAAATGTGTACGGGCGATCGTATGTACGGAACAATATTCGTACAAAGTAGACCCCCGGATCGTGTTAACCCCAGTATGGGTATAATATTCACATGACAACATCGCAAATTGCTAGTTTTCTCATGGAAGAGAAAAGGTTTTGTATTGTAATACGTAATTGGTACTTCGCGCACTTGTTCATTATAAATATTTTTGTAAATTCAAATAATCAAATAATTATTAATAAAATGTCCACTGAAAAAAGAACAATAGGCAAATCAATCACTAGTGACCCAAAGGCCGCTATGGTTGACTTCTTTAAACAGCATTAACTAAAAGGGAAACATTCTGCAACATTTACCCAAGCTCATGCAAAACTCCAGTGGGAAGAGTTGACGAGTGTATTGAACTCAATACCGGGCCCGGCGGGCCCCATAAAAAACTAGAAGACCTGGCACAGGGTAAAAACCTACATTATTAAGATCACAACTCAAAGTACATAGTTTCAAAATGTGGTTTTATTTTAATAAAGTTGTATATTAAACAAATAACATAGGAACATTTATTTTTAATAGTCTACTAGGTATGCATAAACTTAACCTAGGTACCTAATAGAAATATGTTTTTTATAAATAAATGTGTTAATTTATTCATTTATTAGGTAAAACCTTTTTTTTTGGATATTGGTGTATTTTAAATTAATAATATAATAGTATAACAATACTATAATACTATAATAATATAATATAATTAGCTTATTAGATATATATTTAATGGATATATTTAACAGTAAAAATAATTTTTTTATAGTATATACACATTTAGCATAACTTTTTACTTGTTACACTTACATGAGCATTATTAAATTCTTATTAATTTAATAAAAAATACACATCAAATTTAAAATAATTTTTATATATAAAAATGTATATAACATATTTTGTTATAAGTATATTAATTGAGATTTATAAAAAATTATAACTAAAACTAAAATACAGTTAGGGTAAAGAAAATAAAGAATTGGAATAATTTATTTATACATTTTTTGGAGGATATAAAAAAAAAGTTTATTTTTCATAAAATATAATATTGTAACAGTTATCATATTTTGACTAATACTAATTGTATCATTTGTTTTGCAGACACAAAAAACTTCAATATACTAAATATAGTTTTTTTTTTAATTGAATTATATTTTTATTTTACATAATATTACATATTTATTTATAATTTTTATTTAACTAGTTATTTACTGTTTTCTTGGTAGATCACACGCTTTACCAACGCCATACTATCTACTATTGTTGTAAAAATTGTTGTTTTTTTTTGTTATGAAATACTGTAAAATTTATGATTAGGCTTTTTTTCTGTTTACCGTGTTAGAAGTATTTAGTTCCCCTCCCCCTTAATCTAGTGGTCTATTAAGGTTAATACCAATAATAATAGTAATATAAGATATTATGTAACGCCAGGTACATAGCATACTTAGAGACTGTTATAAGTAAAAATCAGCTTTTTTAATATAATTTAATTTATCAACAAATCTTTATGTCCAGTTGTACCTATATAGTTAATATCATACAATAGTTCTGCATGTAAAATAGATAAAGAAACAGTTGTACAATTGACAAATAAAAATGTCTAATTAAGAAGCAACTTTCCAGTTGTACTTCCACAGTACCTCATTTTTTTCTTATGATAAACTTAAAAATATATTTTATCCTACACCTCATATTAACAAAGTTTTTTTTTTTTTTACGATACAATTAAGTACTTGCCATTAAATCATAAGTCATAGTAACACACATACACACACACACACACAATTCCAAATATTTTAGCTTAATAATTGTATTATACATTGGTAATAAAATACATTTTAAAAAAAAAGGTAAGTAGGTAACTTCTGTCTTCTGCTATATACTACATGTCAAGTGCACTTCGTTATTGAGTAATATAATATATGTGTTAAATTTGAATTCATTGTGGTTCAAAATCAATGTGTAAGGCAAGAAGTGCAAATGTGCCAGTACTACCTGCAACTCTAAATGCTTCGGGAGAGATTTTAAAAGAACAGGAAAATTTGTTTCAGTGCAATGGTCATTGATCTTTTCAGGAGTGATGACAATGGGAAATCGCATGCTATGTTTGCTTGTCCAGAAGTCATAAATGAAGTAATAATTATAAATGAAGGCACAGAATTTCCGCTGATGCAACCTTCAAAATCGTTCCATCTATGCCAAAATGTCGGCAGTTGTTTATAATGCACATTATTATTCAAAATAATGTAAGTGCATTTTTTAAATTTTTATTTTACTTTAAATATTATTGCATACGATTGCCTATGTGACTATATTTTATACATTATACTTAAAACTTAATTACTGTTTATTCTTAAAATTGTCACATGTTAATTAAATAAAAGAAAAATAGTTTATTAATTAATTATAATTTATTTACAGCCAGTTTCAATATGCTATATCTTAATGGAAAGTAAAACTCAGCATGCATATCAAATGGTATTAACAAGCTTCCGTCAAAATATTTTTCCAAATGTCCAGCCTTCAGTTATAATGACTGACTATGAAATTGGATTAAAAATTGCATTTTCAAATGTCAACCCTGATGCAATTTAAGTGTCTTGTTGGTTCCATTATGTACAAGCAAGTATTTATCAGAATTCACTATATTAATTAAGTTAAAAATTATTTTAAAACTTTTATTCATTTATTCGAATTTGTGGAAAAATATAAAAAGGTTGCATTATACAACATATACATAAGGGACAATGAATTGGCAAATAAATGTTTGAAAATGGTGATGTCACTTGCATCGCTTCCTGCAGAACAAATTAAGTTGGGCTTTCAAGACATAAAGACCTATGCTAGAAATTATTAAAATAATGTCAGCTTAGCAAGGTTTTGCACTTATTTTTCTAGGTAATAATGTAATATTTATTATGAAGTACCTACATTCTTAAATAATTACATTTCAAATAAAATGTGTTAATATTAAAATTGTAATACCTAATGTTAATCATATTAAATGTAAGCATTGGATAAACCAGACAGGACCAAATGTTTTTACTTTTTTCGGTACATGGTCAAGCTAGGTAAACCAACAACAACATTGAAAGCTTCCATGATAAAATGAAATATAAGCATTATAAGCTTCAAGCACGATGTAGAGAAGATAAGGTGATAAATATAAGGTTAGTAACTAAGGTAACTACTTAGGTCATAAATTATAATGAATAATCATTTATACATCAATTTTTTTTTTTTAAAAAAGCGGAATTTGAAAAATAATATGACGATTATAATACACCACAAATTTTGCTAAAAGCGCTAGTAATCCGGAGGTTTTTAATAAGAACATTTAAAGCCGCGTTTTTCTGCAACACACTATATAATATGCTGTCGCGCAACCATAGTACTCGTATCTATAGCCGTGGTTTCTAAATAACTATTATCCCAAATTCCCAAATATGCATGTATATGATAAACAATTCTCACAATTCAATATTATTCCAAAATTGGGAAAATTGTACATTTTAACAACAATATTTTGAGAGAATTGGGCCAATGCCAATCCCATATATTATAATACCAAAGCACGATGTAGAGTAGATAAGGTGACACCGCTCCCGTATCTTTCAATAGTACGATATTGACTCAAAAAATCGCGGGAGTTTGGTAGTTCAGAATTTATCACCAGAGTTCACTACCATTCGCACGAAGGCCTACTTTTATAAGAGAGTCCTAATGGAGATTTACATTTAAATTTCATTTAAGAGGACGCTAAACCAGCGAAAATACCGTACAAAAACATGCCAATTTTGTTCCAATAATACGGCTTACTGAATGGTTTTAGATCAAAATACCTTAATTAAAAGTTGTAGAGCAGAGTTATATCGGGTGACGTAAGAGACTCGATTTTTGATATTTAAACATTTTATACCAATTATTCACAAATAAAAAGTGAAAAAAAAAACAGAAAACGCAAAACGATTTTGAGAATGTAATATCGAAAATTGAGTCACTTACGTCACCCGATATAACTCTCCTCTACAACTTTTAATTTTGGTATTTTGCTCTAAAACCATTCAGTAAGCCGTATTATTGGAACAAAATTGGCATGTTTTACGTTAAAAAAATTGTAATTTCGGTCGTCATGTGCTGCCATCGTTTCTAGCGGCAGCGTTTGTAACCTCCGACAGGACAAAACCGGTCTGTTATAGACAGTCCGTGCATCGCGCGTCGTTGCATTATTTTGATATAAACATATTAGGTATGTTCATATTATTTACGTGAAATGAAACAAAATAATATTACGCTGCCCGCGACCGTCGATGCATTACCGACAGCAGCGACTATGAGTAAAAACGTATTTTTTTAGTTCCAAAACCACGACTGACTGGTTTTAGAGCAAAAATCCTCTTACAAAAGTTGAATCTATTAACATATAGAACTTTTTGATATTTTAATTTATTATACCAATTATTCACAAGTTAAAAAATGTGGCAAGTGGATGTCACTCTGCTGTACAGTAGGTTACAAGTGAGTCACTGTTATGGATGGTGTTAAATTTGTATTCAATGATATATCATTGTACCTATACGAAAAACAATTCTGAGCGGAGACGGTCTGACAGATGTCAGCTTAGGATATTTTATATTATATTTATATTGCCATTATGAATAATTTCAAAAGCTCATAAAAAATTAGTTGGACTTCCCGGTAAATTGTTTTTTTTTAGAAAGATAGAAAAACTTATAAGAAATCTTGTGTTGACTTTTAAAATCTTATATTCAAATACAAAATGTTTTATGAATTTACTAATAAAATAAAACTGCAAAATGTCGTGACTTTTACGTATTTTGTCGAAATGTTAACTTTAAAAAACTATTAGAGATATACGCTCAACTTTTTTATTTAATTTTCACGTTCAGCAGGTTATGAAAAACATTGTATTACAGTTTCAAGTTTTTTGACTGACTCAAACATTTTTATCGGCAATAATAAAAAAAAATAAAAAATATCGAAAATTAATTATGTCTATAAATAGCTCAAAAAAATTTAAAACATATTGAAAATTTTATTGTGTATAGAAATTGCGTATATAAACATTTTGTGAAATTTTCATGTATTTACGGCCATTAATTATTTCTCCTGTTACAAGAAAAATCAATTTTGTCGAAAATTGGCTTTGCGTAAAAATCCCCGTTTTTTCTTTAATTTTTTTTTTTTGTTTTTCCCGATGCGTTTAAAAACTATTGAGAAATTTTTACTTTTGACCTCCCAAAGTACCAACTACATTCACTTTCCTATGATGAAAAAAATCGGAACACTTTTACTGTCCTTAATCGTGGAGACGGATACAAAAAAATAAATAAATAAATAAAACACACATCATTGTAGAATCAATACCTATACATTCATCGCTTAGCTCAGAATGTAAAATATGTTGATGTACCTCACGGAAAGCTTAATGTATAATTATAACAACAACGCTGCAGAATCGTATAATTCTATTTTAGCAAAATTTGTTGGTGGTAAGCGAGTTAACGTTTCAAAAAAAGGATCTTATGAGTTGAGATGTAATGTTGCCGTTACAGCTTACAATATTCTGGTATAAGACGTTTATCATTATTTGATAAACATATTACAACAAAGAGTCCGGATTTATTTACAATTACAAAGTGATATGTTAAGAAACACGAGTCATCACTGTGTCGAAAAAGACGACGTCTTCTCTTTTGTCAGCCATCAACAATTCGATCAAAAATTAAAGCATCTGCAGGACCTGATCAAAATTAAAGTGCTGTTTTAGAGGAAATTGATCTATTTGAAAATATCACTGATGCCGGGTACACTAATTTACATACCACATTTTTAGAAAAATTTAAATTATCAATAAGTTAAGTACAATCATTAGAAAAACGAACGAAAAGGCAACAACAATGCTAAGAATGGCATTTAGAAAGAAGAAAACGGTTAGTATAAAATATTATTGTATGTAAAGCAGTAAATGGTAATATAGAAATAGAATCATATTGCTTATTTTTTTCTCCACGAAACACTTATTATTTCACAAAAGTCAAAGTCATGACAGAATTTTAAACTGTCAAGAATTAATTTTTTTAAACAAATTTAATCACTTGGTTTAAGGATATTTTTTAGTTAATGAAAATTAATATTGATATTGCCTTTTAATGTTTACAGTTTAACTGCATCACTATTTGGTCGAATTTGTAAATTGCGGAAAACTACATCACGAGATAAAGTAGTTAGTTCTATGTTATTTGGAACATGCAAGGGGAATGCATCAACTTGTTATGGTATAGAAAATGAGAACATGGCAAAAGAACAATTAGAAAAAGTTATTGAAAATGAAATTCTACCAGCAGGATTAATAATAGTTATGAATCAACCTTTTTTAGCTGTGTCGCCGGATGGATTAATTGAGTTAGATGCATTAGTAGAAATAAAATGTCCAGCAACCGCAAAAGATTTGACCCCAGAAGGGTAAACGGAAAATTAGTACGGTTATTGTGTTTTGAACAAAAGAAGTGCAATAGGCGGAATATTGGTACTATATAAAATATATTATTTTCAGTGGTACAAAAAATTAAATAAAAATAAATAGATGTTCAATAATATGTATGTACCTACTACCTATATATAAATATATGTGTCAAAAATTAATATGTAGTTACAGTAAAAATAGTTCACAATAATTCATAATAGTTAAATTAAAATATAAACTGACAATAGTTCACAATTAAATAAAAATTCACAGTAGTTTCGCTATCGTATTTAAAAAATGTCCATTGTAATTTATCTATTTACGTAACTGGTAATCATTTCATGAAGTTTGTATTGAAGTGAAGCATATTTTTTTATTTTTTTTCGAAATATTAAATTATTAAGTTGTTCATGCAGCGGCCGTATACTTTCAATTCGCATCGTAGATTCATATTGTTGAATACATTGAAGAACTAACCAAAAATATGGATTGCTTGTTTTTTAGAAAGTTAGAAAAACTTATAGAGATCCTTCTGTTGAATTTTTAAATCTTAGATTTAAATAGAATATTTTTTATGAATTTACTAATCAAAAAAAACAGCAAAATTTCGTAATTTTTACATATTTATTCGACATTTCAACTTTAGATGCTTATAAAAAAACTATTAGACGTACCCTTCACTTTTTTTTAACTACCACTTACATAATAGCTTATGAAGAACCTTGTATTACATTTTTAAACCTTAGATATAAATTTGCAAACTGTTATACATTTTTCATTACAAATTAGTTTGTATATTTTCTTCAACGACGGATTTTGTAAGAATTTTAACTTTAAACGCTTATACATTTTTTAACTATTTTCCTATCGAATTTTTTTTATGGTTGTCATAAGAAATACTTATTTAAAATCTAGTGTTAAATTTTCAAACCTTAAATATGAATAGAAAAATGTTTATGAATTTTTAACTACAAAACAATTTGCAAATGTTCGATATTCTGATGGCCAAATTTTAACTTAAAATGTCTATAAAAAATTATAATTATATTATATTTTTTTGATTTTTTGATTGTATTAATGTTTGTTCAAATGTCAATAATTTTCATGCCAACATAATATATTTGATGTTATATTGAATATAGATTATTAAAATAAATCAATGTTTTGGAATCATGTACCAATTATTATGTAATTATTGTAAAAACATTACATGGCATGTAACCATGTTATACAAATTTATTTATTTAAATAAAATTTTTATTAATTATTGTATGATATTTATATAATTATTTATTAATTGACACATATATTATGTACAAAATGGGATTAGTAATATCCACATACAACAAGCATAAGGTATGAGCATGGACGTAAATAGGGTCCTTAATTGCATAGGGCTTGAGCACAAAAGGTTTCAAGAACAAAAAGAGTGGGAGACTTGTCTTCCACCCACTACTTACACACAATTTTATTTGATCTATAATACAATTCAAAACTATCACAAATTAAATGTAAATTAATTACGTTGTCTAGGCAAAAGATTTATATTTTTAATAAATATATTTGTACACAATGTATGTGCCATATTTCTTCAAAAAACATAGTATGTAACCAATTGCAGCCATTTAGATACACAATCTACCATCATCTACTATAATAAAGATTACCTATGTATTAAAATATCTTAATGAGGACTTTAGATGGCTCAAGGAGGGCTAATCCCTCATAAGCCCCCCCCCATATTAACGTCCATGGGTACAAGTTAAAACTGTTAAAAACCTACTGACCCAAATACACCCAAATAAAAATCATAATTTTATTTATTTACCTATATAATATATAATAACAACAAAATTATATGATAAACATGATGTAGAGAAGATATATCTACAATAGAGAATATAATATATTATCAGTTAAAATAATAATATATACCTAATAATAATACTTATAAATTGATAATATTCTATTTTTCATTTTCATTTACATAATTGTTAACCTACTGACCCAAATACACCCAAATAAAAAATCATAACTTTATTTATTTACCTAGTATATAATAATACCTAAAAATTGATAATATTCTATTTTTCGTTTTCATTTACATAATTGTTTGTATTTACACAAGTCTTAAGACTTACTTAATGGTTTTAAATAATTATTATTAAAATACATAACAAATGTTTTGTGCCATGATGCAAAACTGGCTATGCCGTTTATAACAAAATGTTGAAGCTAGAAAAAAAGTGACTAACCTATTTACAAGCAAAAGGTTTTGGTCAATGGCAATAAATCAGCACTATTTTAAACTGAGTACATAGTATCAATTATTTTTTAATCCTAGGTGATATTTTAGATGAATTTTTATCTTCAAAAGATGATGACATTGCCCCCTTACTTCAAATAGCGCAGCCAGTGCCATATAATGAAGCAGACATTGGTAAAGTAAAATCTCTATTAATGTATCTTTTCTTATTTATATTGCTTTTTAGTGAGGAAAAATGGGATTTTCTTTCTACTTTTAAAAAAAGCATTGATATTATAACTTGTAGGTAATAATGAAATACAGCCGGTCCACGGTCCTAATGAGGATATTTTTATTGATGAAAATGGACCCTTATTACCAGATGATCCAGATCTGAACATAGGTACCTAAATTCATTAATATTTTTAATTATGCAATTATAAATAATCTTGCTCTTGTAATACATGATCTTATTAATACAAGAGTATTATTGATGTAGTGAGCAGTAAGGTTACATATTACAAGGTTATAATTTTCAATATTATACTTTATTAATTGTTAAATATTAAATTGTTTTATCATAACTTAAACTTATGTGTTGTTTTAATTGAATTTCGTTCTGTAATTTAGAAAATGAGGAAGATTATTTTACTCCAGAAGATGGGGACCCAAATATAATAGAAATGATGGAAGTTGCTGCTATGTGACGGCAATTAGAATTGGAAAATATTCCTTTTGTACAAGTTTCCGCTGTTCTACCTTCTTTAGAAAACCAACAGGAAATGTGTATACAGTACTCCCTGGTTAACACAAACACGACAGGGCCACAAAATTACCGGTTCATGTTAAAAAAATGTGTGCAAACCGATATTTATAACACAAATTCGTTTTTTGGACTGAAAACCGGAGTATTGTAGTATGATCTGTGACGGAGAAAACCCATATGCTTTAATATCATACGACCATAAAGTTTTATGTCAAGATTGTGTAAATCGTTTAGACCCTAAACATTATCCACTCTGCAATGCGTATTTTACTGGGTCTATGACGATTTGGTAACTCATATTAATCAACATGTATCAAAGATAAACTTTGATATAATATATAAACTATAATATATAGCAGTGATTTGGATTTTGGTGCCTCAGAAATAATACGTACTAACCAGCGGTGTGCTGGTTGGTTTTGGTTAAGTGTTTGAGTATTTTTTTGTAGTTTAATAAGAAAATTTGATGCTGCATTATTAAAGCTATTGTCTACTATCTTAAATGTGGTTTATGATTATAATGAGCAGCATAGCATAGATAATAAAGAGATGGACAGGTCTTACCATTAGTAATGTGTACCCTAAAATCTAAATGAGAGTTAATTATGCATGTTACTAGAAGATATCTTCTCCACATTATATGTTAGATACTATAAGGTAACAGTGGTTAATGGTTATTGTCTATTGAAATATGATTATCAGTAATGAACAACCAAAGAAAAATTATCATTAAAAATACTAATGTATCTAAGTAAAAATATTCAAACCAAAAGATATAGGCACCTTAATTAATAAATAATAATAATAGTAATATATATAATATAATAAATTATAAATAATAATTGTTGAACTATATTAACTTTTTATTGAAAAAAAAAAATAATAATATTAACAATATATTATACATGGTGATTCACCAAGGACATCAACCACAAATTTTTCTTTTATAATGGATCTGTTCAAAATCTAATATTTGGAAATTTTAAAGACAATTGAATACTATATTTTCGAATACTTGAGATTTATTGTACCACTTAAGGAGTGTCCAGTGGCAATACAACATTCCGTTTTTCAAATAAGAACCACTTTTTTACTGTAAATTATTTAGCAGATATTTTTGAGCATTTTGATGTATCTAAATGACAAAATCAAAATTCAATCAATCTATCCCTATTACAGACTATCTAATAGTCCATAATAGGGATATGCTTATGCAGTTATACACATACCATAAAATAATAGATTATTTAATATTTATTTAGTCGAGCACTTATTGGCAGTGTTTGGAAAGAACGTCGTTCATGAACGCACGTTCATGTGTTCACGTTCATATTATATAGTGAACGATACGTGAACGTCACTCGTTTTATTAAAATAGAACGTGAATGTGAACGACGTTTATATTTTTAACGAACTTTTAAGATTTTTAAGACGTTCAATTTATTTACCATTTAATAAATATGTTTATAAAATATATTAATATTTTCCATTTTAATTCCTATGATATATTTAATTTGAATAAAGAATAAAAAAATTAAATACGTGAAATTGCGTTCATTTTTTGAAAGAACGTGAACGTGAACGCGTTCGTTTTAAAAAAAACACGAACGTGAACGTGAACGAGTTCATTTTTTTAGTGAAAGTTCCAAACACTGCTTATTGGGTGCAATTTATATAAAATGCTAATATATTACCTAATATTGCTCACAACAATTTTCAAATCAATTAAAAATCAAGTTATATGTATTTTATTGTATCTGAGTGTTACTGCCGGGCGACTTCCCTCTTCGCGTCTCTACTCTCCGTGTCTTGTTTAAATGTAAAAAATAAAATAAAGAAAAAATTAATTTTAATTTGAACGAGTAGGTACTGAAAACAATAAAATGGACTATCCATACTATTTCATATTATCATAGGCCATGGGTAATAAAGACAAGTCTATATAGAATGTAATGCATTAAATTTTATCGCCACGTGGGAAAATATATATTGGTATATATTTTTTGTCCGTCTAGCTTCAAATAAATTATCGATTGACAAATAATTTACATTCGATTTTTTTTTTTGTGTTAGAACCTATGTACGAGTGTAATTTTTTTTGTTTGGGATCTTACGTACGGGTGTATTTTTTTCGTGAGGGAACTTCCATATTATGTACTTGCTATGTTTCGTGGAAATTTACTCAGTGCCATAATAAGCGCGATTGGTATTTGTATTTTATAATTCAATGTGATGACCTCACACCCGAAGATTATAGAAAAAAAAAAAGAATAGTTTTTATGGTCGGATCGGATATTGTAAAGAAGAAGTATAATATATAAAGATTAGTAGATACCGAACCGAACCCACGTCATGTATTCATGATATTTTACTCTCCAAAAGTATTATACGACGTGGTATTTGTGTTTTATAATTTCAAACAAACACACACCCGAAGATTATAGAAAAAAAAACAAATAGTTTTTAGGGTCGGGTCGAATATTGTAAAGAATCAAAAAGATAGCAGACACCGAACCGAACCCACGTCATGTATTCGTGATATTTTTCTCGCTCCACAAGTGTTATCCGACTTATTAGAAACTGACATTTCGTTTCCCACAGACCATTGTCATTTGTATGAACATTGAACACTGTGAACACAATGGCTTGGGTATAAGGTTCATGCGCCGCCGCATCGGTCTTTGGCGTCGGTCTACAGTCCACAACCTATACATACGTGTCGTTTTGTTATTTTAAGGTCGAAACGAATATTTCGACGCAGAAGAATAAAGACATTTTAAGATACCAAACCATATATGGTCTATAACACATTAATTCTCTCTACATGTGTATATGCGACCTCACAGAAACTGACCCGGACTACCCCCCCATTGTTATTAATTTATTGTGTTTAAAAACTCGAAACATAATGGGATTTGGGAACACGGTCTGAACCGGTGGCCGGTGGTGGTATGCACTACCGAGTACCAACCACACGAAACCTACCTCTGCTGTGTTGTAGGAGGGTGCAGAATTGAAAACGTCCTGATCGAATCGAACGCACGCTGGTGGGGTGACACAATAACCTTTATTCGGGAAGGGACGGTTTGCATTCCATTCTATCGGCCACCGATATGTGATGGCTCGTTAAACGGTACCCACTGCTCATTTGCTGTTCGCTGTCCGGTCGGAGTGCATCGTCACCACGCTGTTTGCAACATTTTTCCTTCACGATTCACCGCAGAAGACACAGTGAGTACAATCAAATAATTATTGGCGCTTATACACATAGGCGCGACTAAGTCTCTGTTTCTGGGTGGGCTACATTTTAATAATATCGGCGACTCGTCGGGGCGCACCGCTTGATTAACACTTAATTAATTTTTCAAAGCAACGTGTTCTGCAAATTTGAATTCAACCTGTACTGTATTGTTAATAGTAATAATATTTTAAAATAGTTTTTTGTATACAACGATTTATATCGTTGAATACAAATTTAACAGATCCGCGAAAGTGACACACTCGGCACCTGCTGTATAGCAGAGCGGTACCCACTTGCCGACATTTTTTTAATTTTAACTACCTCCTAACAGATATATTATCGCGTAATATTAATTTAAGTAATATTCTATAAGCCTATAGACAATAGTCGATGACTTCGTGCCGTAGGCCCGTGCCAATATATCGTTTTTCATGCTAGATAGTATCGATTAATCGATGTAATTGAAAAAAATATAAGTATCGATCAATCGGATCCATCGATAGTTTGATACATCGATAGTTTGATACATCGATAGTTTGATACATCGATAGTTCGATATATCGATTGTTCGATACATCGATAGTTCAATACATCGATTTATCAGGTCACCAACATTACTGAAACGCATTTCTTTTTTTTGGGAGGGGGGTTACTTAATTATTTTTTCTATTTCATCTGAGTAATCGATACTGTCGATTATTTTAAAACAATCGACTATCGAGCAGGCCTCGTAACTCGTCCGTCACATCGTTTTCGTTATATTATTTCAATTAGGTAAAATATTATGAATTATATATATTATAATTATTGTAAGACGGTGCGCACCTCTGAGCGGTGCGCAATACTAAACGTGCGCGCGCGGTCAGAAAATTGCAAATGGTCGTGGCAGTTTTTTTTTCGTTGCTTTGGCGTGCGCCATGATATTTAGAATAATTGGAACGTTTTCAGTTCAACTGACTTCCGATAAAAGTACACAAAATTATATGTTATAAATTACAACGGTATGGCGCCGCATTCTTTATATTCAAATATATATATTATATATTTATTATAATAATATTTGCCTGCTAACAGCTATTATAATACAGGGTGTCCCAGGTCTATTTGACTAATGCAATAACTTTTTTCTATTCAATATTTTTAAGTTTTTTTTTTTTTTGTAATGATTTGTAGAGCTCTGCGCTATAATTTGTATATCTTATATTTTATTTTTATTTTTTTACAACAAAAATAAATAATTAAAATTTTTTATTTAATATTTTTCTAATAATCCAAGATTGCTATTTCATAAATAAGTATTTAAAAACCATTTGGCGTTTAAAACTTTTAATTTGGTTAAGTCGTTAATTTTTAAACAATTTTCAAAGTGTGTTAAAATTCAAAATTATTTCTTGCTAATCACTGTCACTGCTGTTAAAATTATTGCATTAGTCAAATAGACCTGGAACACCCTGTATATTATTCAATACAATTTACGTAATATTTTCCAAGGAATAAGTATAATAAGTAGAATTAAAAGTGTGAATTATAGTAATGCGGCCACAAATTGTTCAATTAGGTACGGCCAGGAGGGGGCACTTACATGCCCCCCCCCCACTTAAATTTTTTCTCTAGTTTTTGTGTACTGTACCTGTTACTTTATGACACCACAATTGTTCATAATTTCAAGATTTTTTTTTTGGGGGGGGGGGGGCACTTGTCACCAGTGTTGACCATGGCTTCGAAACTGCACCTGGTGTGTGCAACACCTGTACAAATAGGTACCTATACGATTTAAGGTTTCATTACACACGAATTTTATTATACTAATTATATCGTTTAAACAAAATTAATTATTAATGTTAAGAGTAGTACATACCTGCGTAGAAACGGTTTAAGTACCTATTGAAGTTTTGCCAACATATTAATTCATCTCGATAGTAGGATTAGGCGTAGGGCACATTGGTAGGACGAGTCCCACTCAGCCCGCGCGAATTTTTAGCATTTTTTTACATGTTTCGTTGTTGAATTCAACCTAGGAATGCAATGTTCCTTATAGCATTGTGGTGTAGTATAGACCTTGCAGTGTAATGTGTAACCAAATATTAAAATTTGGTTCAAATTACGTTTACTTAAAGATTTATTAATGTTCATTCAAATACAATTTAATGTTTATATTTTAGTTTTATTTATTGCTATATGTTACTGCCTTTTAACACTTCGGATTCCGGGACAAATATTTAAACAGTCGACATTAAAATGTCGTTTTTGTTAAACCTTGATTAGATTCAACGTTATAAATAATATTATATATTTAATTATAATATTATAATTTATATATTAATATAGAACATTTTGAATAATTGGAATGTTTTCAGTTCAATTTTTGTCCGATAATGGCGCAAATTGCAACTCTAAAATGTACGCAATACACCATCGTTATCCTTTTATTAAATTTAATTAAATATTATATTATATGTGTCTACACTCTATTATTTCATTTAGTATTCAATAAACATAAACTTCAGAATTCGTGAAGATTTATGTATTATTATATTTTTTTCCGCAGCACGTTAATGTTAAATTATTATACGAGATCGCAGATTTTTCATTTTTTTTTTTTAAATTCTAATTGTATTTATATTTTATAATTTATATAATATTTAATTTTTTACTTCAGCATCTTTTCTGGTAGGAGAGTGAATCTAATACATATACTTTGAGGGTCGAAAGTAAAAAATGCAGTGTAGTTTTTAAAAGCGTCGGGAAACGGCAATCCTAAGCGTATAACCAGTTTTATCAATTTTGTTTTGCCGGCGTTACTCAAAAACGAATTTAGATGTGTTACGGGAATGCAAACGATTACACTGAGTTTTGTTGAAAGTTAATTTTATGTTAATTGAAATTTGAAATGCAGGGCTGGAATATTATTATCTTAAATTGTGGGTCGTGTCAACTGTCGAGACCAACGAGGACGCAAACCGAACCCATGGCGAATGGCGACAACGATGTGTCGAGTTCGGCAGGACTGAGACAGTCGGGGTGCGTCGGGAGTCGTCCGTAATGACGATTGCCGACCAAAGAGACCATGTCGAAATAAATTTATTATTATTATTACTATACATACTAAATAATCGTGTTTTCGCGGTGTCAACGAAAGCAAACGGTTTGCTGACTCATTACTGATAAGGATTACGAAGTTTGTTCATCGCCAAAACGAAAATGTATTATCGGGGGTACAGATATTATGTACAATAAACTAGATAGCCAACTGATACATCCTACTAATGTGTATAGTTGCAGCAGACGGCAGCCATTTAATTCGAGTTCACAGTTATGTACAGTACTCACATAAATATTTTGTATAAATATCATTTGTGACCTCGATTAAAATGGCGGTAAATAAATTCTTCAGTTAGCAATCTTATAGTTGATAGTACATATCTGTGGGGGTACCATAACCAATACCTCGTGGTTAATGTCGGTTACTGATAAGGGCAACCATTTTAGTAAACACTAAACAGTAAAATTATCGCCATAATGTGCCATAACGATTTTTAGTAAAACGTCTGTTCTCGATACCTCCACGCAAAACGTGCTTAATGATCGTAGTTTACTAGTACTAGAGACCTAAAATCTCCAACAATTATTGACGACGATTTTTTAATTTTAAAAACTTAGTTCTAACTTTGAACATTTCAGGAAGTTATTTTAATATATCTGTACAGGTACTTTCCCAAGATTATTATTGTTTAAAACAGTTCTAAATACAAATATATTATAATACCTGTTGCTTGATATACAGATGTTCTTGATTTTTGTTGGTACTAATTACCAAACGGTTCAGAACATAAGGTTAATTCACTCGATTACAGGATGCCCATCACTTAATTGTTATAGTTGTTATGCGTATAAGAGTATTATACATTTTTGTTAACTCAAAGCTTTTATTTTAATTAATTATTGTTTGGTATTTACTATTATTTATAATTGAAGGTAAATTTCAATTAGAGGATCAGCCCATCAACAGAATCCTAAAGACCAAATTAATATAAACAATTGTCATTAGTATTTGTCTATCATGGGACGCAAGAAAATTCGTATATCCAAAATCGAGGACGACCGAAACCGTTCGGTAAGTAGTATTGTAACTTCCAATTTCTGCATTAATTTCTTAATGTCAACCATCAAATTGTATAGGTAACTTTCAATAAGCGAAAACTTGGTCTTATGAAGAAAGCTTACGAGTTAAGTGTATTATGTGACTGTGAAGTAGCAATCATTATTTTCGACAAGTCCAAGTTGTTCCAGTTCGGTAGTACAGACATAGATAAAATATTACTAAAATATGTTGAAAGTAGTGAACCATGTGAAACGATGACTAACCAACACATTATTGATGCAGGATCAAAAGTAATTGTACTTAGAAATGTTGAATTGTTACTCTTAAATTAATTTAATATTTATTAATTGCATTTTAAAATTGTAGAAATTAAAGAAGCGCACTTCTAATGCTGAGGAGAATACATGTGTTGATGTTGGGACAAATGCTGATCAACAAATGGGAACAAATCAATCCAAACAATTGAAAGTGAGGGGCACTCCTAGAATTAAACTTAAGCACAACGATATTTCTGATGAAGAATTCAGATCACTTATGACACACAGAGAGGGGATAATGAATGTAAGCATTCATAACTTTTGTAATTTACATGATTTCAACTACTTTTTATTTTTTATGTATAGTAAATACTAAATATAACTTTTTGAACATTTGAATGATCTAAATGTTATTCAATTTATTATAGAATGATGATGATGACTACAAAGATGGTGTTAAGTGTGAGTTAACTTCTAGCAATTCTGCACAAAAACTTTCAGAAGCTTCAAGAAAACCAAATGACTCAGATAACTCAGATATGAGTATGAATTGATAATATGTATTTTCAATGCTAATTAACCAACATAAGTATTGATAATTAATTTTTAGGTGATGGCGAGTTGGTAATAGACAGTTGTGATGAAGACGATTTTAAAGATATAGATGACAATTTTATTGAAAACTTTATTTCTCCAATCACCTCACTACAACAAACTGATCCTAATAATGCAACAGGTATTATTAATTATAATATTTCAACTAGCTATAAACAATAAACTTATTTCATGCTTCATAGACTTAAAACATAATATAAATGGTATTTTGATTTTTTTTGTTTAAAAATTTACTGCATACAACGCCAATTGGCGTCATTTAACATTGTTCACATAGTATGCTGAATGATAGGCATTCTAGACTGTTATTCAATTAATTATAGTATATAACAAAATTAGCGTTACGATTAACTATTAGGTTTTTGTTAGTAACTCCTTTAAGTTTTATGTATACTGTATACATGTACATTTTAGTTTATCAATTTTTAAAATTATTTTTTTCATATTCAATTTTTTAGCAGAGGAGTAGTATATTATATAATTTTTTTATACAGTGAATGTGTTATAATCATTTTTTTCATTACTAGTTACATTTTATAACTTTTATCAATGTAGGTAATTTTTCTTTAGATTTAAAGAAAATATTTTTATTATTATTTGTAGATGGTTTTTGTTGTGATTAGATTTACTACGTACAAGTGCTCGTATGTCTTAATACGTATGGCTTTTACAAACAAATTAGACTCTAAGGGCATCATATATCGTCAATTTCTCATAACTCTTTGAATAAAAAGAATACAAATGTAGCACCAGTATCATATTTCTTAAAATATTGTATTTAAATAAAATTAAAACAACTTTATTTTTGTGATATATGCCCTACTAACTTTTCAATGATTAACATTTTAGTTGATGATAAAATTGAAATTAAACTCAAAAAAAATGATGAAGAGGTTAAAGTTGAAACAATCAAAGATGACGACAACCTTCCTGAGGAAGTGAAAAACTCTACAAGTTCAGAAGTTACAACACCACAATTAACCCCAAATATGTGGAAAACACAATTAACAGAAAAATTAATGTTAAATACTCACTCAAGTATTGTATAATAGATACATTTTATTAAAAACTAAAAATAATTAAATTTATTTATTAGATATGGACCCAATAAAAAATAAATCTCAGAAAAGTCAACGTGTACATAAACGATATCGCCCTTATATTCTACAAGCCTCTCAGAAAAGAGTAAAAATACAACCAGAACAATTTTTGAAAATTCAAAATACCATAGCACAAAATAGTGTGCAACCAAAACTTCATACAGGATTTGAACAAAGTTTACGGGTCAAAACAGATATTTTTAAGACTCCGGATAATAAAACTAATGGTATGTAAATGTCGCAAGGTAGTAAAAATGATTCTTAGAATTAAGTGTAAATTTGAAATTAAAACATTCCAAATTGTATTACTTTTATTTTATACGTTTTTGTTTTAAGGCTGTACTTAAGTTACAATTATTGGTCTTTAAAAATTTAGCAGTTTGAAAAATCTTTTTATGAATGTAATCATTTTAATATAAATCTACATTTGAACATTAAAATTTATTTGCTTAAAATTGTATACGGGCCACATTTTTCTTAAGTCTAGATATTATGTATTATTGAATAATTTTAAAAGCATATAAGCACTTTTGGAAAAAAAATTTTAATTTATGTATTACTATTTTTCCATTTTTAACTGGTTTTAAGCATTTGCTCAACAATTTTTGCAACTGTCGTTTTTTTTTTATTGAAATAACTGTTATATTTAAGTACTTATTATTAGTTATTATCATTTAAAAATATTTTTTCATTATTGTTTAGATCTTAAGTTAAATAAATACAACTTATAAGTAAAATATACATTTATTTATTTTACCTTAAATTATAGGTATCCTAGCCTATATCATAATAATATTATTTTACAGAAATTTGACTGTACATTGGAAATCAAGAAGTAATAAAAAAAAAAAGGTCAGCAAGTGGGTGCTCAATGATATAAATCATTGTATATAAAAAACTATTTTAAGCTATTATTACTATTAATAATACCGTAGGTTGAATTAATTTTTGCAGAAAATATTGCTTTGAAAAATTAATGAAGTGTTAATTATTAGTTAATAATAATAATAATAATTAATTTAAAAAGTTTCGAAAACCCTCAAAAAATATTTTTAAATTAAAACGAAATAAATAACATCATGTATTGTCATTTAAATATCTAATTTCATCCAAATGTTAACTTAAAATGTCTATAAAAATTATTTGTTTAATAGATTTTATAGATTTTTTGGTTACACTTACACTATAAACTACTTATGAAAAATCTTGTTTTCAAATTTTAATCCTTAGCTATAAAATTTAAGATTTTATAAATTTTTAACTAAAAAACAATTTGCAAATGTTCGATGATGAATTTTGGTCAAATGATTTTAATTTTCTATAAATAGCTCAAAATATGAATATTATACCATTTGTAGATAATGACTAATAATTGGTAAGAATTTCAAATTTCTAACATTTTTTGGTGTTTGAGTTACAGCAAAATAAAGAAATCGGTTTTGTTAAAAAGTGGTTTTGCGTAAAAATTCATGTTTTCCCCTAATATTTGGTTTATTTTTCCTGACATTTTTATAAACTAATGGGAATTTAAAAATTTAAAAAAAAACAACACAACATTGTAAAATCAAAACATTCATCGGAGCGGAGCGCTCAGAATCTAAAAAAATTGGTTAAGTTTGTGCCGCTCTGATGTACATTCGGTTTTGTGCGGATCACTGTTATGGATGTGTTAAATTTGAATTCAATGATACAACATCATTGTATACAAAAAACTATGTACTAGATATTAACAAAACTATTTTTTCACAAAGGCTAAAAATTAGTCGTCTCTCTGCGAGCTACGTTCGATGACAGAGGCAACTATTATATTATGCTGCCTCCACAGAGAATCGCACATGCGCCATTCGTATTATTTTAATATTTTAAGTGCGTCTGTGTGTGTACATTTGTCAGACAGCGGCGGCGTTTGCCACCAAGGAATATTATACGGATCGTATGGAGGCCAGAGGGGCAGCTATATTGTACAGTAAATTGAGTTAATTATTATAAACAATACGCCAATACCGCAAGGGCACAGCTGACTTTAAGTGATGGTAAACTGCTTATTATATTATTCTGCTATGGTAAAATATCAGTGACAAATAGCTACTACTGCTATTTTTTTTTTAACACATAGACGGAAATTACAGCTAATTCAGTAACACAATTAAATTCGGAATCTAGCAGTCGTACATATACGAAATTATCAAATATGATTTTTTTACCACCTCTTGTAGTTTCTATTATTTCCATTATATTATTATAAAATATACAAGAACGAACAGTTTACGCTCGATATCACAAACTATACTAAGAGAGTAATAGACCTAAACGCAATATGTTGTTAATAGCTTAAATAATTTGAGTTTGGTTTATCAACCCATTAAATTAGGTAATAAATACGTAACGTGAATGACGATAGACAATTGATGCTGATATGATGATTGTATATTTCGGGTAAAAAAAAGAACCTATTATGTGTAAAAAAATATATATTGATTCAGGTGGGAAATGTCTCTGTCCGGGGAGGGGGGGGGGGTGGGGTAAACGTCCAAATACCAATAATTATTCACCTAACAGTTTATACATTTTTTCGTTCTTTTGCGACGCGTGATATAATAAATTGAAATTGAAATTCCTAGATGCTTTTAATGATGATGCATATTGGTCTGGTTAGACCTGGTTCTGGTTCTGGTTCTTTATAATCGTGATCGGATGTAATAATTGCTATTTTTGTAGTGTGATAACTGATAAGTTATAATAATAATATATAAATAAAATTTCAGTAGTCATTGCTTGTTGAAGTCGTGTCCGATACTACTTTTGGATTCGCGGTTATCGCATATCGGTCAACGACTTGCGAGGTCCATGGACGGTCGTTAGGGTTACCTATTATGACGATAATAAAATATACACTCGTACCTAGGTTTAAATAGTTTAGGCACATAATAACAACGATGCCGTTTGCCAAATACTTAATGTTTGGAGCCCAAAAAATACAAATAATAATAATACAAAACGACAAATACACGTGATATACACGGACATACACTAACAATAACAAATACTTGCGGTGACCACTGGCTGGCTATTACATTGACCGCAAACTTGGTTGTGACAAAAACTGACGATAACGGCGGCGTCGCGGAACGGCTGCTGATTAGAATCGACTGGATCAATGACCAGAATATTATAACGCCGGTAACCGCGACAGCTCGGGACGATGCGGCAAATGGTAACGAATAACGATGACCGACGATGTTATGACGGGGTACGGGGCTATAATTTCGGGGGGGCGACTTACAAACCACGTCGCACAACTGCAAACGGACTCGACCGCGCACACTGCACAAGAATGGGATTACGAAAGCGCCACCTGACCTACGATAACTTAATCCAAACGCGAAGTAACGCAAACGATCGTATACTCGCGGTTTTGGCGGCACGCGAATGGCGTAACACACTCGACGACGAGCAAACATATTTTATATTTAAATAAAAGCTCGACGCGTCGTCTGACACGAGATCAAACCGAAGGTCGGCGACTTGATTGGACGGCGCGAATCCGTAACCGAAAGTAACGACGACTTGAACAACATCAACAAACACGTGGTGTCGGTAACTCACGTCGGTGAGCGGACGTCGAACGATGGGCTCGACAGCCTGGAAAAGACAACAAAAGGCCGACGGCGGCACAGCACCCTCGGTAGACGGACCGGCGTCGGACGCGACAGAGGGGGTAAAGACGCCTCGAGAACTTTCAACGCCCGCCCGTTGCTCACCCGCGCGGCTTATATTGAATATTGAGCAGAGTTGCGAGTGCCGCGAAAACAGGTTAATACACTTTTATCTCCAAAGCTGATGTACAACCTGTTTTCGCTAATGGAAAATAGCTGCAGTGATAGGTATATTTGGGTAATATACGATTGCGAACGGACCTATTCCGGTAACACGATTGCGAACGTTTTTACCTGACTTTCATTTTGCGGTGTTGTCAGATTTGGTGTCAATTACAAATTTTTAAATAATAATTTAAAAAATAATCAAATAGTAATAAAATAAGTGTTTTTTGCTATTACGCCACGCCGGAGCGCCAGGCGATAAGATAGATAGGTACGAATGTACGATGTAGAAAAGATACAAACATATTTATCTTTAATATTATATCTATATTAATTTGATGGAAAACCAGCTCGATTCGTATAGTCGTGCAGTATTATTTGTGATTCATTCGTATCGTCATCGTTTCGTTTTGTTCTCTTCAGTCTTCAATATGGAAATTCAAAAAATTATCTCCGAAAAAGGCAAGGAGTTAGTTCTCTTAAATAATTTTAAATACTGTTTTGTTAGAAAACGTAAAGATGGGTATATTAAATGGGTCTGTACAGACAAAAATTGCACCAAACTATTATTTTGAATGTATTATTATGTATTATTTCATTTTTTATTCAGAACCCAGATCTATGTATGTAATAAATATTTAAAATATTCAGAAATTACAAGCTTGGCAACGTAGTCTAAAAAAACGTTCGCAATCGTTCGTTTTTCGGCTAAAAAAACAAATTCTTTGATAAGCGTCATTCGTTCGCAATCGTGTTATAAAAAAGGTAAAACGTTCGCAATCGTGTTGTACCCGTATATTTACTATGCTATTGATAATATTCGTGACACCTCTAATGGAACCTCTTACCCAAATGGTCGAATTGGAAAAATTATCGAGGAAAAACGCCATCGTTTTAGTTCAGAATACACCGTTTCATAGCAGATAAATTTGACAGTAACCCGCGAGGGAGGACTTTATCCCCCACACCCCCTACACATATAGTAAATTAAATAACCAACATTATAATATTAAATTAATTAACACATTACGGCGTATTAGCGAATAATGTATAAGGCCGGTTGCGCTCGCTCCTTCGCCTACTTCGGGCCGCACCTGGCCGGAGATAATAGATTCGTAGATCGATTCATCGGATTAATGAAAACTAAAACTTGGAAAAAAAAATAGTACCTACTTGAGTTATTATAAACTTAATTCAATTATTATGCTGATAATTTGGTGGGACTTTGCTATTGCCTGATTAGAATCCCGGAAAAAAAGAACAAAAATGAAAATAATATTAAGAAAACTGTATACCTAGTACCTACTTAATATAATTTTTAAAAAAAATTTACTTTGCAATATATCTTTCATTCTTCATCTTTAAATTGTTTGGAATGCTTTATTATTTAATAAAATATATTTATTTTGAAAAATATTGTTTTTTTAATGACATAAAATGATATTAAAACTTTTCAAAATAATGAGTTGTTGCAATATTTTTTGGAATAACGAAGCACACTTTGTTTTGTACTTTATTCTTATTAATAATTATAAAATAATGCATAATTATAATATAAAACAAGAAGACAAGTACCTATGTCAGTCGCTAATATAAATATTTTATTTGCACTTTTGACAAAAAAAAATTATTTTATTATCAAAGATCAACTTACCATTTAAATTTAGGATAGCTTCTAAGATTTTAAGACTGTTGACCAGATTCATAGATAGTACTTAGAATATACATAGACATATTTTCTAAGAACATTCTTCAATAAAAGTGTATCAAGAGTAAGTTCATTAAAAAAATATATATTTATAGATATCGAACTATAGTTTTCAAACTAGTTAAATATGGTTTCATCATTTACTGCCTTACTGGTCTTTTAGAAAAAAGTACATAACCAAAAAACTAAGTATAATATAATCTCAGGCAATAGAATATTTTATTTTATTTAGTTAAAGCTAAATAATGACTTTTTATTAAAAACGATGAACCAGAAAACATAAGAATATTAACCAGTTTTCTTAAACCAAAACAAAATATCAAAAGAATAAAAACCCTTGATCAAAAACAAAATTATTACTCTAATAATTAATATAATACTACTACTATTCTACAATTAATCTTGTTCATGAAAACATTATAGGTTTACTATAATGGTAAATGTTTAGCTGATGGTGGTTATGCTCAAACAAGGTTTGTCTATACATGTCTATGTCAGTTGGCTGAGTGAAATGAAAGACTGACATAATATATGTTATAGGTGAATAGAATATAGAAGTGAATGAAAATAACAATGGTTGTAGCATAGACAAATAAAAAAAACTGAAAAGATTTATGTTTATTATTATTTATATCTTTATTATTATGAACGGATTTTGTTAAAACAACAATTAAAAAACATAAATTTTGTATAATATTAATCGTCAATACAAATTGATAAAAACTAACTCTAGGCATACTATTTGATAATGAAAACATACAAAAAACATAAAAAATTCTATATATGTATAAATAAATCAATGTATCTAAAGTTATTATGGTACTATTAAGAGGATGGCAAACAGAAAATTTATAAGAGCTCAATATTGGCATATTCCTAAGTGTGTGCATGCGAGTCTTGTAAATGTGTGTGTAGTAAATTATCATTAGTTGTATGACTTAAGTAAAAGATAAAAATAGAGCGCTACTGCACTGTTACATAATATATAAGTCACCACAGTAGCATATTATGCATTAACGATAATGGATATATAACTAATTTTGTATGTACTTTAAGTCAATCATACCGGTGAACTACTTAAAACTGATTTGAATTTGTTAAAATGTCTGCTTGCGATTGATCAGACCACATTTTAAGATTTTAAATTTAAATTTGAAATAATCAACATTTTAAAATTTTATGAGTTTTATTCAAAATTCTAACCAAAATATGGGAGTTTATATAAAATGGTATAGTGCTCTGATAGATCTTAATTAGACATATTACACAGCTAAAATCAGTTTTAAAAAGTATAATATTGCATGACAAATTCCACCTGTACAACCGACAAAAGATTTGTTCATTTTGATTAAAATAACTGACGTTTGTATTCCTCTTAAATGTACATCATAAATGATATTTACACATCTGTTTGCTCGTCCTTAACTTTCTGTACTGAACTGTCATTATTACTATTCAACTGAATGTTCAAAGACTCAAATTTGTTATGGCAATATTGCATCAAATCATTGTTTCGGGCTGTGTACAAAAAAAATCATTATAACATAAAACATGAAATAGCAAAAAAAAATTAAACTTACGTTTGACAAATGTTATAACACTATTTATCTGATCAATTGAACCCTCTATGCGTCCTTCGGATATCATTCTTCCTGCTATTAATTCTGCTTTAAATGGATCAAGTCCCAATAAACGGCCAAGTGCTTCAATTGTTATATTTTTATAAAGGGTTTTGATCGATTGAATGTTATGTTCCGCTATAGCTTCAACCAATATGGTTGTGTCTACAAAATGTTTAAAATATTATGTATAATGCGCTTAATGTGTGCAATTGTAAAAAATTACCATCAATAGTTTTGGCCTTTTGATGTGGCAACAGCAATGATTCTATTTGTTCAATTTCATGTAGTTTAATAACACGTCCCAAGCACAGTTTTTTAAGGGTTGATAATCTTATCCAGATTTGACATCTTTTATCATCAAGCAATAATTTCAACAACTGAGTTCGAATGTCAGCTACCACAAAGTTCATAGATTAAAAAAAACTGGAGTACATTAAACGGTATAAGGATAATGGGACACGTGTTATAATACAGTGTTATAATCCATTGTTAACATATGACTGTGTTATAAAGACTATTTGTAATATTTAATTTAAAAATATGTAAATATAAACTTTGAAAAAAAACTTAATTTATTTAACAATAATTGTTTTAATTAAATCATTATACTATATTACTATGTATATTAGCAAAATATAGCACCAAAAATCTAAAATATTTCAAATATGAAAAAAATAGAAATATAAAAGAGACAGTTGAACATCCAAATCAAAAAAAAATTGTTGTTAAAAAGTTGAAAAATCCATCTATTTCATGAAAAGTTAACCCTATTAGTATAAAAATATAGAATATTATAGAACAATATTTCATAATTATTTTTTTACTAATGATTTAATAAATTGCAGAATACATTCTTCACAAACTGGTTACTTCTCATGGAGTGACCATCATTATATTATGGTCAGTTAGGTAGTATAACTCAATCTGAACAAAGAATATCAATATCCGAAATATCTAATAAAGTACTGCATATTGTTATTACCCAGAGAATTAGTAAAAAACATTTTAGCCAATGATGTACAAAAAGTTGATAAAGTAAATTAATTTAAATGATATTGTAATCCAAGTAAGCACTTAATACCTATATTCAAATTTTTACAATACAGGAGAATTCTGACCCTGTAGGTGAGTGCGAAATGCCAAAATGAAGAGTAAACATGTCAACACAATATTAATTAAATGGATAATTACATATAATACAACAAATTAAGATAAAACAAAAATATTACAAATATGGTTCAAATCACCATCATGCAACAGAAGGGACGAATTCATTAGTAATGCATCGACTTAGAATAGGCCACACACATTTTCACCCACAGGCACTCGATTAAAAAATATATTATATTTTTGAAAAATATATGTTTAACTTGCTATGTTCCAAAAAAAAAAAAAAATGGTCAGCCAATAATACAATTATTAACAAATTAATACATTTTGAATTGTCTGATATTATGTACATATTATTTGTATAACACATGTCTTTATAACACTCGTACACAGACATTATGTACTATCTCAACTAGATCGCTAACTACTGATGAAGTTATTATCCGCCATTTTAAGCAAAGTCTTAGATATCTATGTATATTATATATATAATTGTATATTTATTATATACTGTACATAACTGTGAACTCGAATCAAATAGCTGCAGCCTGCTTCAACTAAACACATCAGTGAGATACAGCAGTTGGCTACCATGTTTATTGTACACATAATATCTGTGCACTATTGTACCAGATTCTATCAACACTATATTATACCCTTATATCTTACCTGCAAATGATAATATCGCACAGACAAGCGTACTCTTCAATGCCGTCAAACGTTCGTTTTCTTTTAATGTTGAACAGTTTGACAAATCATAATACTCTTGTGCAGCCTCAATGAATTTTAGACGGAAATCCAACATTCGAGCATAACAAACTTTGTAATTTAAATGCAGATCTATGTTTGATGTTTCCACCTGAAAAATAATATTAAAAACTTATATTTATTTAGGCAACCCCTCTATTTGCGTTCCAATAATGTAACATTTTCTTCAGATATGACAAAATGTAATTAGTAAAGTACCTACCTATACTCCCTGTCTATCGATTAAAATAACTGTAATAATATTAGATACCTAACCTGCTCGTGTGTCATTATGCGACAAAATTGCGGCAATACGAAATTTTTTAGCCGCCTCCCATGGCATTTGCATTAGTCGACAACGATGATTATTATGAGTGTGTGGTTGTATCGGATATCGGTCTATCTACGCACTCGCTGCATGTGCACACAATATGTCAACAACACCACCGACCGAAATAAAAAGCGTGATTTTTTGCTCAAAACATGGTTTACAGGAAAACCTTTCACGCTTCGTAAAGTGGTCTGATTCAATTCACTTTTTTTTTGAAAAAAAAACAATTATCAACATGGAGCATTGGACTTAGAAAAAAACAAAAGCTTATGAAAATTCCTCTTATGAAAAATTCGTATTTTATGGTTCTGAAATGGAGTTTTAAAAATCCAAGTCCAATGCACCATATGAAACGTATTTTCTTTCAACAAGAAAAATTATCGAAATCGGATCACTTTACAAGAGTTTTACCTGTAGGGCATGTTTTTGAGCAAAAATACAGGTCACGCGCGTCGCGCAAATCTATAGTTTACAGCATGGCTTGCATTTGTTATCAAAATTTCGTTTTACGTTACATACAATCTAAACGTTATACAATTTTAGAGTGTAAGTTATTCAGAATTTAAACGTTACACACGTTTTGCGTTTATTGTTATTTAGAATTGAAACGTAACCTATATAAAGTTTGAGTTTATTGTTTGTCGTTGATCGTTAAAAACAATATAATCTCATTCGGGGCCCGGATACGGAGTAAAATAAATTCTTGGATTGGTCGCTAAGATTGATAGCTAAATCGCGTGGAATAAATACTACGACAAAACCAATATTATAACTTTTAAGTTAATGAATTTTAAATTATTTCGTTTTGCGTTATGTTTTGTTTAGTGATATATATTATACATTTTTGTTCATCGTTATGTTTTATTTCGTGGTATTTAATTATTTTTGTTTACTGTTTTCCGTTTTAATTACGTTTTCAAATTTCAATCGTTTTTTTGTCATATTTAATAACGTTATAATCATAACGTTACTATGACGATGACGTTTGTAATCCCTGGTTTTAACTATTATTTTTGAAATGTAGTTCAATCAATTTCAAATTAAACAAAATATAATTTTTGTTAAAAAAAAAAATTAATAAGTTTTAATTTATATTTATACCGTTATATAGAAAAAAAGACCCTACATATTTGGTATTAAACTTTAATTGAATATCAACCATACTTGCAACAACGAAGCTCTTTTGACATAAGGCTCGGCTAGCAACGGCTCATTATCTTCCATGTAGAGACGTGCAATTTTCATGTATAATTCCATTTCATAATCAATAGAAAATCTGTTAAAATATTTTAAGTTTGTTTTAGTAAGCATAACAATACAGATATAGGTAGGCAGGTAAACTATGAGAAATATATGAGAAAAACAAAATGTATATATAGTCACCTGTAATATGAATCTTTTGGAATTATAGCAAGAAAATTGGCGGCTTCCTTCCAATTTTCTTCTTTCTCGTAAATGTACGATAAATGGTGACAGATAATAGCCATATGATATTCAAAATAAACCTCCCTCCCTCGCATCTAACATAAAACCAAAGGATAAATAATTTTGTTTGCAACTTATAGGTACCTACAGTATAGTAGTGTTCTTACTTCGTCCCGCATGAAATGAGCCAACAGTTTAGACTGTGAATCCGGCAACCAGGGTAAGATTCGCATACTAAAATCGGAAAACAACTGTCGGGATACGAACAAGTTGACGTTATCCTGAGCAACTGAAATGAAATACATAATAATATAGTGGTGTTACACAGGTAAAAATTAAAAACAATGCGGTTGTATTGGCTCGGACGTCAACACATGCTTAATAATAAATTAATATGTTATATATTATGTAGGACCTACATTGACCTACACGTGCTTCTCAAACCGGGGGCCATGGCCCTAGGAAGCTGTGGCCATACTACTGGGGAGCCGTGAAATATTTATTTTATTTTTATTTATATTTATACATGTTTAAAGTTGAATACTAAATTATAAAGTTTTTTTCAAAAGTTAATTAAAAAACATTAATTTAGGTACTATACATTTTAATACCTAATTTATCTGTATTAAATAAAATACATGTAATTTTAGTATATAATTATGAAAAATAACTAATGATTTTGATTAAGGGGGCCTTGACAGTTTTACATTAAATTTAGGTGGCCCCATGACAAAACAGTTTGAAAAGCACTGGATGATATAGGTACCCAAATCACTTACGGAATTCGACTATTTCTTTCAAAATTTCTACCAAATTGGTCGACCATGTTGAAATGACGTTGTTCAACAGAATTCTATACCTGCAATGATCAATCGACAATGTTATTATAATTATTGACATTGGTCGGGGTATATCCGCAAAGGATTTGATGATTTAAACGAGCAATCACCTAAGCCTCCGTATATGAAAAATATTATCTCACTTGTTAACTAGTAGAATGTCGGACGACCTATATTCGAAGAAGATGCGATTCAACTCCTCGCGGACATGGGCGACTGAAGTTATGTCCGTCATGATTTACCCGAACACGTGCAAAGTGCAATAACAGACGAAAATACGAGTTAAAGACGACGGTTGTATGCGTGTAGCCGTGACAAATCGTTGCTATGTGACGTACTGCGGGGGGGGGGGGGGGTCAGGATACACTGATGTTTTTCGGTGTTTTCGGCGGAAAAACCAACTGTGACGGTGACGCCCGGACCAGAGACGCGCGTACTGTGAACGTGACTGAACAGTTAACGAACCGATCGAGTTCTGAACGATATGGACGGATAGAGCCAACGAAGTGATGGGAGTAGCGACTATCGGCAAGTGGTAACGACATGAGTGTGTGACCGGCAACAGGAAATCGGCATTTCGACATTCGACCCCCGAAGAGGAACAGTTGACCTGTAGATAGATACATACTGGCCATGATAAAAATAAAACATAATATTATAAAATAATAATTTATTATATTTTATCACAATACGCCAGACAGCGGCCGTTAAGCCCGCAATAAATTATTATATTTTATACGTTATACGTTATGTGGTTATACTTATCTATGGCGGCGACCGACCGGTCAATGTCAAAGGTCTAATAACCTAACGCGCAGCGTGCTTATCTGCGTACAGATGTGTCGGATTGGTAGATCCGTCTGCAGCTGCGGGATCGAGTTCTGTTTTTCCTTATAGGCATAATATTCAATAATACTAATTAAAGCTGTACATTTGTAGAAACATATAATATTTTTTTTAGATTACTATAAAACGCAGCTCCATAAACAGAAAATTCTAATTACTTTTTTTAATATTTTAAATTTAGTCATAAGTATAAATGTTTTAATACGTTTTGAACACGCGTCATAGTTACCTGTCATTTTTCATATTAAAAATAGATAATTGACACTTGATAGATTTTTATATTTTAGATTCTGAGCTGAGCGATGACTGTATTAATTCTATAATGTGTGTGTTTTTATTTTTTGTCTTTCAACACCTTTTAAGGCAGTTAAAATGCTTCTATATTCTTCTACAGCTCTTTTCTGGTAGGAACCCGAACATGAATCTATAGTCAGTATTTCGGGGGTTTAAAAGTAAAAAATTCAAAATTGTTTTCAAACATGTCAGGAAAAACAAAAAAAAATTAAAGAAAAACGGACATTTTTACGCAAAACTAATTTTGGACAAAATTGGTTTTGTTTTTTTATGTAACACAAAGAATAATAACTATTGTAGATGAATGCATTTTTTCACAAAATTTTTATATTACATTTTCTATACGTACATTATTAAATTTTCAATATATTTTGACTACTTTTTTAAAGCTATTTATGAGCATTATTAGAAATGTTTTAATTTTTTTTTCACTGTCGATAAAAAATATTTTGCCTTGTCAAAATACTTGAAAATTTAATACAAGGTTTCTTATAACTTATTGTTAGTGAAAATAAAAATAAAAATGAGAGTAAATCCACAATAGTTTTTTATGAGCATCTCATAAACTTCAACGACCGACCTAACTGAAATACATATTTTTTAGCTCATCCGCGGTCCGCTATAAATAATTTAAATGAAGTAATGATAGGTAACACATTTATATTGCTTAATACTGCAGTAAAGTGAACTATTATGTAGGAAGTTGTTTATTTTGCATTGAATAAATAATAACATCATTTTGCGTTTACACGTCATGTACGTATCATATTGTTATTTTATTTAAATTAACAAAAACAATGTACAGTTTAATCGTATATAAACCTGTAATTATTTCTGTGATGTTTTTGGAAACATTGGCTTGGCATTAAACCACTGTGTGGGTGCTACTATAGCGATTTGAGGATTTTTTTTGCCATCCTGCTTTCTTTCACTGTTATTCAACTGACATTTCTCAAGCTCATTTTGAACATTCTGTAATGACAGTTGAAAATGTATAGAAGACGATTGGTGAAGATTAGAGGATAACATGCCGGTGGTCTAAAATAAAATTAAGTAATAATTATAATAATTAAATATTGTGATAAAACATAATCTATTGATGTTTAAGTATAATTAAGGTTTTTCTATAACAGTATGTTCCCATCTTTTAAAAACGATTAGCTACTGCCTACTTATTACATTTTTAGTTTTTTTTTCAAATCAGAGATCGGAGCTGTACAAAATTGTTATCATTTTAGGCACTGGACAACTGCCGCCACCGCTGCCCCGATTGAGTGAAACAAGTACCTAACTAAATGTAATTTTTGTACTATTATTACTGTACTATCTACAATATGAACAACTATTCAATAATATTCAGTTACAGATATGAACCTAATTAAATGATAATTTCAATTTAAAATATCTAAGTAAATTATAATTTCAGAAATATTTAAAATAAACGTTATCAACAGGTACTTACTATTAAATAGCTACAATGATGTAGACCTATTCAAAATTTTAAACTATTCAATAATATTCATTATACTTGTAGGTATGTAATTGAACGATTATTTCATTTGAAATATTTAAATTAAAAAAAAAGTCGTGATGGTTGTATAGACAATGTCTGGTCTTCAAAAATATGTTTCACGTGTCACTGGTGCGAGCCACTATAAAGCAATACCTATATGGGTTAAGAAACGAAGCTATATACACACTCCCCGAGTCTTAATGAATAAGTGTGCACAATTTGATGCCAATTGGTTCAGTACTTTTCAAGTCTATAATCCCTATTTAAACGTACATTTACTTTTATTTAGTAAAATATATAGATATAATATTACCGATTTTCAGTTCTACAATTATGCATAAACATAAACACGACGTGAATGGGACCGAAAAAAATACGAACATTTGAAACTATAATAATTTTAACTGCACGGAATTAAAATAATTTCAGAAATATTTATGATAATAAACGGTTGTCATCATATCAACAGGTAGGTACGCGTATTACATATTTGTCGGACATAATTTTTTGGTGTATCGTACTATCGTATAGGTTAGTAAAATATAGACTTACATCAGATTTCATGAAAGGCATTTCGACGAATAATTGATACGGCATTACGTTGTTGGCTGTCATACTGAAAATCCAAAACTGCTAAAAAAATATATAATAATCGATGAAGTCGTAAATGTATATTTCATATAGGTATTTATGTAGCTGATTTACCTGCAAAATACCGGGTTCAATGATTTCATACAGAGCTGATGCCTGACAGGAGTAGGTATTAGATCTATTTGACGGTATGAATCGCACTGTATTGAGGTCGCTAATAAAATGTCAAAGTCGATATACAATGATTAAGAATACCACCAACAAAAAATCCTACTCTTCAGAATAGCGTCGACGTGAGTGGAAGTTTACTTTTATTTGTAGATAACCATTACCATAATAATATATAATATAATCGTATATTGCGATAATTCGATGATTGTATACAAATTTGGTTTTGAATTTCACCAATACGCCAAATAACGATATGATTATATTTTATGACAATAAGATAATGATGTTTATGAGACCGGGATGGTGACTGGTGGGGGAAAATGCCACCCATGGCCAAATTAAATTAGTTTCAATATAGCATTTGATTTCAAATAAGATTATATAAAATATAATATATAATAAAAATATATATATATATGTATATTATATATTATTAAATATTATCATTTTTGATAAGAATTTTTTTTAAATTTATATTTTGTAATCTATTTTATATAAAATATTTCTACTTATTATAATAGCAATATAATCTATAAGTTATAACCCACTGGCAAGTGGCAACCATTAGAATAAACAAAAACAGCTAAATTTTCTCGAGTTAAAACTAAATTCATGTGTGAACCACCCTATAAAAACCTATAGGTAACCTAACCTACAGGGGTTAAAAAATAACCTATTAGAGTCTCGAGGAATCTATATAATAATAATAAAAATTGAACAAAACTACAAAAACAAAACCGGTTTTGTCAAAAATCGGTCGTGTTGCGGCAATCTTACTCGGCTTCTATAGCCACTACAATTAGGGCTCGGATGTATACGCATTGGTATATGTTTTTAAAACTTCTAATTACTGATTTTGTTTGAAATATCCACGAATTAAATCATGATGAAGCTAACGGTGGTTATTTTATTTTGAATATTATTGCATATTTCAACAATAAACACTTAAGATGCATGCTTCATTGGTATATTTTAGCAATGGTAGTCGGTAAAAGAAGAAAATAAAATATTATCAATCCAAAAAAAAAAATAACAATTATTTATGTAGGTATAGTTATCTTATTTATATCTCGTCTTAATTGTCATACACTCCTATATACTGTTCTATATAGCTGCAACCTGCAACTATCTCATTTGAGTTTTGACAAATTCGCTGTAGGTAGTTTATTGTGAGTGCGTTACGTGTTGTTTGTGAATCTACTTAATTTGTACTTAATTCATTTAAAATGCTAAAATTACAAAGCATTGCAAAACTTAAACAAATTTTAATCTTATCACATCATTGTTTCATATTGTAATACTTTTGAATAACAATAATAGTCCATAATAATATTTTTAATATTTTAGAATTTAAAATGTAGGTTTTGTATTTTATGTCATATTTTTTTCATTTTTTGTATATTTTTAATAAATCAAAATGCATATTTTAACATTTTTTATTGTATATAAATCGTTGCCCTAATTATATTTATGTTATTTAAAAGTATACAAATACCTATAAATAATATATTATTATGAGCAAATAATAAGGTAATTTTTTTTTATTAACTAACTTAAGTGCTAATTGTATGTTTTGTGAGATTTTAACTACAATTTAATTTAAAATCTTATATGAAATAAGATAATATTATTTAATCAAAACGTTTATAAACAAAACGATTTGTTTCATAAAATGTGTTATTTGGTTAGGGGAGAGAGAGTTAGACCGGTTGCTACCTTTTGGAAAGTTGAAACTGTAGTCTACAAGTCTGTAAATATTATAAAAGTTTTTAAATGTACCTAATAATTATAAAACGTAAGTACATTGTTTATATACTTGAAGAGTTTTCGGCAAGAGAATGAAAAAAGTCTTTGTTTTATGATTATTACTGGATTAATTATTTGATGAATATAAATACAATTGTACCTATATTGTGTTTTAATATCCAATTTCACAGAAATTAAATTTTAAATGATAGTTAATAAAAGTAATATACTTGACTTATCATTAAAATTGAAATTGATATGAATTGTCAAAATAAATACTTCATCAATAGTAGTTACCTGTTGATACAACGATAAACGTTTGTTTGAAATATTTCTGAAACTAAAATTTTAATCGTTCGTACCTTTTTTTCCCTTTCAAGTCATTTTTTATGTATATCTATGTATATTTTATGTTCCATAAATGATAAATCGGTATAGCAATTGGTATTCATCATACAATTTTATCTTTATATATATATAAAAGAACAAGCCTTTTTAATGTTCCAATTTTCTGAAGACACTATTGAACTTTTTTACAATTTTTTTTCACAGAGTTGTTCTAAATACCTTCTTCGGTGTCACCACGTCTCCTAATTTTTCATTTTTTTGTCTAAGGGTAAAGGAAAGGGGGTGTATTATATTTTTACGTTCCTATTTTCTGACTACACTATTAAACTTTTTCCAATTTTTTTTCACAAAGTTGTTTCAAATACTCTACCGAGTGATCTATTATTAAGTTAAGTTAAATTATAAAAATTATTATATATTATTATTTTATTAGGTACATGGCTTGGCTTTTAAATAGTTTAATTATAATAAAAAAACCAATGTACATAGAAATTGATTATTTAACACATGATCGAAGCCGGGTATTCAGTTAGTACTATATGAAAATGGAATCCCTTAATAAATAATCCCGTGAAAAAATAACCCTGTAATATAAATTATGCGTACACATATTCACAATATTTCAATGTCAGTATATAACAAACAAATGTTTTTTTTAAATTATAATATAAATAAATATAAATAATAATAATATTTTTACCAACTAATAAATTTGTATTAAAATTTCAAAAATATTTTTAAACAAAAAAAAATACTCATAATGTTTTTAGTTATATTAAATTTATGTATTACAATGTCAATAATAATGTATGAAAAAAAAAAATATATATAATATTTTTAGATTCACTTGCCCACATTTTAATTTAATTTTGTAAAATTTCGTATGGGGTATTTTTTCAAGGTCTTAATTTTCGGGATTATTTTTTTGCGCTACCATAAAAATTATATGTACGTTTGGATAGAGCTTATATAGACTTGGAAGCATAGTGAACCAATATTAGCACCAAATTTTGCGCGTATATTCCTTAAGACTTGGTGGGGAGTGTTTATAGCTTTGTTTCTTAACCCATATAGGTTGCTTTAGGATCCCATGTAAAAAAAAATGTTAAGCCTAAAAATTGTCCACACCTACCATCACTACCTCCTTATGATCAAATCATACATACTTACTTTAGTCTATTTTTTTTTTATTCCAAATAAAATTATTATTCAATTAAATACAAGTAACTGAATATTATAATGATTGGTTTGAATAGGTGTCTACTTTATATTGTAGATAATAGTGTAATTATAGAACAAAAATTAAATTAAATTAAGTAGGTACTTGTTTTAAGTTTTTAAAATTTTGTTTCACTCAATCGGGGCAGCGGCGGCGGCAGTTCTGTAGTGCCTAAAATTAACAATTTTGAACAGCTCTGGTTGTATGTTAATTATTTAAGCTATCTCTGATTTGAAAAAAACTAAAAATGTAGTATTTAATAGTTTTTAGAAGTTTGGAACAAACTGTTATAGAAAAACCTTAATTATACTTAAACATCAACATAATTATGTTTTATCAAAATATTTTATATCCAGTTAAATTTTTTTTGTTTAAACTTATCTTTTTATAGTATCATTATATTATAGTGCAGTGCAGTTAAGTTATTATTTTTCTTTTTATCATACGAAACCAACAGACAAAACTAATTTTGACTCTCTTTTTGATTATAGTCATTTATTTTTCTAGTAATATATCATAATTCATAATGATCTGATGTTGAAAATAATTTATTCAGCCCACGCAGCCGCTTGGGCTTATAGTTCATACTAATTTCTCACCAAATGTCTGTATCAGAGTATCACTAATCAGTAATCGCTATAGTATTAGACTATCCGTTATTACTCATTAGAGAAGTAAGAGTACCTAAATTGTATGTAGTTAAAAAATAAATAATCAATAAACTTTAATATTTATTGTATGGACTGTCATACTTCATCGGTACGTGTGTGCGTGTATTGTGTAACGAAGACGACGGTTGAAATGTTTTACAACAATTTTACAACCTATATAATATAAAAGATTATATTTCCCCGAATTTCGGGCAAACAAAAAGCGTTCGGGTCGTCCGGCAAGGGTTTCAATTTAATATACAGAAGTATATTGTAAATAATTCATCTCTCGTGCTCACTCACTCACTCTCTCTCTCTCTCTCTCTTACCCGCTCTCTCTCATTCTCTCTCTCTACATACTCGCCCGCGCACTCGGGTGGTCGAAGTGATCGAAGTCCATCCCGAGGTCTGTGAAGGGGATAATATTGTATAATATTGTTGTATTCTCCGGAAATGGCCGGACACACCGCCACTATCACGCTATACAAAACCGACGGTACCACAGCGATGTGTATTATATTTTATTAACATAGGCCGGTTGGGGGTAGGTACCAGTTGTTACTAATTTTATTGTAGCACGTGTGCCATAAATATCGAAGAGATTACATAGCAGATGGCACGTTTAAAACCGTGACTACATCTTTAAGTACAATAATAATAATAATAATAAATTACGTATACAGAGTATATGTTGTAGCCTGTAGGTTTACAATTTGATTTAAGAGGACGCCACACCCGCATGTGTTGTCTCCGTCTTACAAACATGTAACATACAAAATTTACGCTCAGCAGTTCACGTTTTATGCCGTTAGCTTAAAAATTAGAGTGAATCGACCTATTATAAAAGTTGATGGTAAAAACTGTATCTGTGTTTTGTTGGAAATCTTTTTACTATAATTCAGTTTTAAAGTGAGTTACGAGCATTTTTAATTTACATTTATTATACACACATAACTCACTTAAAAACTGAATTATAGTAAAAAGATTTTCAACAAAACACAGATAAAGTTTTTACCATCAACTTTTATAATAGGTCGATTTACTCTAATTTTTAAGCTAACGGCATAAAACGTGAACTGTTGAGCGTAAATTTGGTATGTTACACGTTTGTAAGACGGAGACAACACATGCGGGTGTGGCGTCCTCTTAAGAGGATACCATTTACCGGGATCATTATTACAAAGCATAATATTGTTATTTTACTTTAATGATTGATTATTTGATTATGTATATTATTATATAATTCATACATATTTTTTTAATATGCCAATCAAGGAGGACTTAATTTTATTTTATATGGCTAAACAGAATGATATTGTTTATTTTTTTAATAAACAGGTTGAATTTTTTCCTAATTGTATTAATTAAAAAAGTTGTTTTCAGAACCTTATGCCAATAAATAATAATAGTATTATTTTAAATTAAATACTAATTTATTTGGTCTACATAAGTTTGATTATACAATATAATATAATATTTTACAATACAATAAATTAAGAATCTTCTACAGTTCTATCTTGTAAAGTAATCTTAAATCTTAAATCTTGTAAAGTAAGTAGCTAAGTAGGTACACTGAAACACTGGGTAGTGGGTACCTATATAATATATATATAACTTACCTTACCTATTAGCTAGTCAATTATTTTATTCAAAATGTTTGTTATTTATTCAGATCTACTATTTTCATCCGATATTAATATTAGCATTTTCTAAACACCATAACATTTTCAAAATATTTTGAGTTTTTTTGAACTGTAAATTTATACCCAAAAATTTTTGGTTTTTTTTTATTAATATTGATAAAAAAAATTGTTTAGTCAAATAGCATAACATTTGATAAAAATGTTTAAACTTTTGGTTCAAGGTTCCTAGTTAGTTATTTTAATAGCAATTTAAAAATATTAAAAATACGTAGGTGTACATTTTTTTTTAAAGTTCAAATTTTGACAAAATTAATTAAAATATTGACAATTTCCAAGTTATTATATAGTTAAAATTATATTAAATATTTAATTTCTATAGCTTTAAATTGAAAATTGAATACAAGTTTTCTTATTAACAGCTCATACTGTAATCAAAAAATCTAAAATAATATATACACAGTTTTTTTTAATAGATATTTCAAGTTCAAATTTGGAAGGAATTATAAATTTAAACGAAGAATTATGATGTTATATAATATATATATAGTTATGTCTTTGTAATTTAAAAATATCATTCATGAGTACTTGCAACTTTTAAAGTATATTATTATAAAATATACACACTACCTATGATGTTTTAAAATGTAATTTTTTCAGAAATAAATTATTTTATTTGCCATCATATCATAAAATATAAATAGCAAAGACGGTCTTTGCTCAGAACATTTTTCTTATACAATGATTTTATATTATTGAATTCCAATTTAACACATCCATAACAGTGACCCATACGACACCTATAAATGTGCAGCACAGCAGTACCCACTTGCCCACCTTTATTCAAAATGAATTTAATTTAAACTTAATTGTATTATTAGGTAAAACAATTTATTTTGTAATTATTAATTACTAATTAATTATTTAAAATTGTTATGTTACATTTTACGTTCCCAATAATTATAATTTAGAACTTCAAACTATTTACTTACTTAATTTTATACCAACTGAAAAATGAAAATAGATAAACAAAATTTGTTATATTTTAATTCTAAATACTTTATTGATATTAACTAAACAATAAACGGTTTGTTAATGAAAAAATACAAAAAAAATTAATATTCAAATAAATTGTTAATACTTTGATTTTAATTATAAATATGATAGTACCTATATTGACTAACAAAAAAACAATCTAAACTCAAAAGTATGATTAACAATTCTTTTGAATTTCTAAAAGTATTTAGATACGATCATTACACTTACAAAATTGAAAAATCAAGGCCTACTTCATTAAAAAAAGTCTGAGCATGCTTCTGCATCAATTTTATAGATCCTAAGCTTAAAAATTATAGGTATTATGGATTAAAATGTTGGTAATCATTTTTATAAGTATAATAAATTACTAATTAGTATAATCATAAAATACCTAACAAAATAATGGTAATTTAACCCTTTACAAGGCATTTATCTACATGAAAAACAGTTAACTTAATATCATAATAAAATAATAATATAGGTATTAATTATATTAAATTATCGTTGTATGGTCATTCCGCTGGTTGAATTTATCAAAATAATGATCAAATTTAAAGGAAAAGATATTATCTAGGCTCCCAAAGGTTTTTTTAAAATGTTTTAAATGTTTTAATGTTTCAAAATTTTGAAGCAAGTTAAATGAACATTTTTAAATTGTTAACTTTTTGTACATTTTGAACTGCTCATAACATAGGTACACTAAAATTAAAATATCAAAAAAATCATACACAGGTCCTTAAATAATTAGGATAGGTACTTACTACCTATCTACATGACTATATTTTATTATACATTTATATTACTATTAGTAATACAGTAGGTTCAACTAATTTTAACTGAAAACACCACATTTATTATATTAGATATTAATTGTATATTATTATATTAAATGTATACATCATACATTATTGTTATAATCTTTTGAGTTATTACTGACTTGCCGCAGAACTGTGTGTATACTTTGTAGTATAGGTACATTGGCAATAGAATTAATCTAACATGTCCATAAAATTAAGAAGTTGCAAATCATACAATTAGTGATTGCAATATTGTGTTCATAAATATTTGTCAATACTGTTCACAATTGCTATGTTTTATTTAATTATATAAAAGTATCTTATATTCTTATATCCCACCAACTACCAAGTGTATTAGTTAGTATTTCAGCCAATATCAACTTTTTAATGATGTTTGATTGGCATTCATACATTTTAGCAAGTGAATATTTTCATATTTTTATAATGATTGATTATATTATGTTTATTGAAACACAGTTTATTTTGTTGACAATGATAGTAGTAACACATATAATCAATACTTTTTGTAAATACATATTATTATTCACTTTTCGTATATATTCTGAGTATAAGGTATACTATGGTTATACTGCTAATAATACCTGCGGCTATTTATTTATTTGATATTTTTTTACAATTATATTATTTAATTAAACCAATGCAACCATACCCCTGTTCGGGTCCGTATGTTTAAAATTCAAATTTAAAAGAAATTATCTTTAGGAGGGTGCACCCTCCCTTGCAATGTCAAGTCTCCAGCTGTCATAGTTACGGCTGTAAGTTTATTAGTCACTCAGGACATCTTTTTTTTATATATATATATACGTAGTCACGTAGATAAACCTTTTTACATTCTACAGGTATACCCGACATTGACGGACTGTCGAAAACACTCGTCCGTGACGTATGTTTTATTCTATAATAGAATATTTTTAAAGACGTACTTTATTTATTTATTAATTAGCCGTTTGGATAGAAATATACATCAAATTTATATGTATCAACTATCAAGTTATTACAATAAGACATAATACATATAACATATATGCTCAAATATTTAGCTAATATAGTATAGTCTATTATACTATTATAATATACAGTGCAATATGTTCTGTATGATTTAAAAATAGAAGGAAGGGTCAACATTGGCGATGGACAGTATGCGCCTCATATAGGTTAATTGGACGTCATCCGATTGTGTCCCGTTTCAACCTTTTATACCTTTTCAGTGTGTCGATTGCGTCCAGAAGTTTGACAGGTAAATTATTTTTCTTTTCTTTTTTCTTACTGCATACATTCTTAGTTCTAGAATTGAGAAATGAATAGTCATAATTAGTTATTATTTTGTAATTATTAAATAACTCAAAAATACATTTCTAGTCAGTCATCGTCAGTGTTATTAATTTATCAATTATTCGAATTTATTTATTTTTTTCACTTAAAATGGTATTCATTATATATCATATGCTATAGCACTATAAATTTTAAAATAGCTTTCGACTAAGGCACTTGCAGACATGGGCAGATGCCGGATAGGCCATTTTTGACCTACCGGGAAATTTCAAAAAAGGACCATTACATGAAAAAAATCGTTTACATGTATATTATTATATAAAATAACAAAACAAATTTTTAAAAATCATTAGTTTGTTGTAAAATAATAACATTTTACCAAATACTGGGCTCAGAATCAAATTTGTTGAGAATATCTTTCATTAACAGCAGATTTGTTTCTAATACATTCTGACCTAAAGTATTTCTTAAATAATTGTTGACAAATTTTAGTTTAGTAAACGTCTGTTTGCATTCTACTTGAGTAATGGATAAAGTTAGCATAAATTTATACTAAAAGTGGTATGTATTTGTGTTTATAAATTATATTTTACCTATATTTCAAAATAGCATGTAACACAATACTTGGCCGGATGCGGGCCGATTAGAAATCTTTTTTTTTAAACATCACAAGATTTAAGATTATAGGTTAGACTGTTAGGACTATTAGATTATATTATTTTATATTTCTTATTTCTATTGTAATTGTATAATATTAATGAGTAATTGCGTCAAACGATAAAAAGGCGCAAAGGGCCATATTGTCCAAATACAAGGGGGGGGGGGCACCGGGAAATGCCCGGCTTCCCGGTAGGCCTATCTGCCCATGCTTGGCAGACGTACTAAATCGATAACCAGCCTTATAAGATAAAATGTTCTTAAGCTCATCAAGTAAAAACCAATTCATGTTTAAATATATCTGCACAGCATATGTGCCAAATATATTAGATTTATCATGTCAATTTACGCTTACCTACTATACGATAGGACGCAATCGGAACACAGAAAAGGTAGGAAAAAAATCGTTTACCGCAGTCGACGAACTCCGGGGTAATCTGTAATATTTCGCCATATTAAAAGTTTGACGCGACCCGCGGTCATAGACCTTATAATATAAGGCCTATGCCCGCGATAGTAGCAAATATAATATAACATATTATAATAATAATAATATAATAATCGAGCACTATAGCGGCCCATCTATGTCGTCTCCAACCACCACTACGGGACTCAAACTGCACGACGAGGTCGGCTCTCTCAGGTTCGATAACGGTTCTAGGCGGAGGGCGGGAGGGCGGGAGGGCGGGACGGGAGGCGTAGTGTTTACTGTTCGCGTAGGACGTACGGTCGGCGGTAAAGAACGATGACTTCGTTTCGCGCCGTGTAACCGATCGCCCGACGTCCGACGCCGAAGCGCCATCGGTGCTCGTTATTATTTAACTCGACTGTGTAGACTACATTTTTTATTGAACTTAATAAACCAACCACACTAAGGTGTGTGTACTATCTCATACGATGTTAATATTATTTAAATTATTTCTGTGTTGTGCGCCAGGCCTTCCACAAGACCACAACACCTCTACGACCGGTCATGGGTAGGCCGACCTACCTTTAACCACCATCACCGTGTTTGTAGCTATCAAGGCAATGGTCACAGTTGTGGTGGCGGTTGAACACCAGAAATATCACAGCCAAAATTTAAGAATAATCAACAGATTAAATTATCAAGATACCTCAAAAAATACAATTATTCGGAGTTTAAAAGAGTTTAAAACAAGTGTGTATCTTTATTATCTGTGATGTGCTACCCACTCAAAACCTACCACAACACCACTACGACCGGCCGAGCCACACCGAAACCGCTGAAGAATTGGTCCAGTCAGCAAAAAGGTAAGACTTTATTCACGCTGACACATCCACCGGAATATTTGCTTATATAGTTATATTATATTATTTTAGTATTAAGTTATTTGTCCAGCAATGTGGTTTTTCCGGTAAGCTGGTCACTGGGCTATTTTTAAGTTAGATTACTCGATAAGTATTCTGGTACGATGGGAAATCCGCGCGACCGAAAAATAAACGTGATACGCGGCAGTGGGAAGTAATTACGTAACGTACCACCACCCACCGCTCAACAATTACATTTTATTCCGCGACAATACTGCCGCGATGACATTGCAGAGCACCTACCCAGTACCCACAGTGGTTCAAAAATCAAAATAGTTGGCCAATATTCGATATTTTGAATATAAAAATACTCAAATAAAGATAATAAAATTGTTTTGTATACTACCCAAGGCATATTAATATGTAAAACTTATTGCAAAATATTATTAGGTAAACTCATTAAGTAATATAAAAGTAGACAAACTAAAGTTTTTTTCGTAAAAACGATGGTATTTTGTCAATAATCGTCATATAGTTTAACTGTCTAAAGTAAAAAAAATAAAATGAAATTGAAGTGTTTATCAATTTATACATGTTAGATAAGTTATAAAGATAGTATTTAATGACCTAACTATAAGGTACGATTGTTATTAAGCCGCATGTGGTCATTGAAATGTACAATGCTAGAAATAATACGATAATAAATCTATAAGCTTTTATAAAAATATAAATTTAATAATTTTTTTCATCGAGGTACACGACGTTATTCACACCACCAGTTAAGTCACCATCTACAGATTACAAAAATATCACTATTAGTTGATCATATTTGCTCTTTACTTTGTAGTGAGCACTTGAAGTTTGAAAGCTTTAAATTAAAAATATATAATTAATAGCAAAAAATAAATTGCCTTATATTTGATTTTCTGTTTTTTTTTTTTTTAAATGCGCTCTGTAAGAAGTGTTTCTCATTCCAAAAAAAAAAATTATCAAAATTGGATATTTTTACGAGGTTTGAGAGTTTTTTCGGTAAGACATGTTTTTGATCAAAACAACAGGTCACGTGCAGGCCATTTAAGTCGGCATTCGAATACGAATTATTATTTTGATAATTATTATGTAAGTAATAGCATTGAGTATAGATAGTATAAATACTATCTATACTCAATGGTAATAGTTGATTTTATAAGAGTTCTGTGAAAATTAGAATATTGGCCAACTATTTTGATTTTTGAACCACTGTGCTACCGGGCTTTTGAAAACCGGCCACTGCCGCCGCCGCCGAAACCGTGACCTAATGCCACTATAATAATTGGAATGGTATCGGCCATACACGACAACCGCTGACATACTGTTTAGGTCGTCAAACAATAACAAACAAACAAACATAATGTTAATCACGCTTGAGTAATATCTTGTGTTTTTCTCCAAGCCGAATATTTTTAAAACCACCTCGGAACGCTGATGGAGACACTAGTTCCGACATAGTGTCAACACGTCAGTAGCGGCGACTCGTGCTACGGGCACATGCCCCACCTACAAAATAGAAAGAAAGGAGAACAATAATTTATATTAAATTAAAATTGAGTAGGTGTTTCTTCCATCATATTAATTTAGTTAGTATATTATTTAAAAATATTATCGAAAAAAAAAAAGATATCAAATGCGGGCGCTTCTGCAGTTCTACGTACAATATGTACATACTATATTATACGGACATTGGGCGACAGGCACAAATTCGTTTTGCCCCGATCAACGATACTAGATTTCCTCCATTTTTCGACACGAATTAATAACACGGCGGGCACAATCGGATTCCTTTTTTATTACGATTTACGGGATTTTGTCGGTTTTATCGTTTGTTTTTAAACGATAATTTTCTTTTTATCATTATTTGTTGTGCAAGACGTATATTAAAAGGCGAGTTAAAAGGTTTTTGTCACGATGTAGAGAAGATAGGTGACCGGCGACCGCTTGTACCACGAACTCAGATATACTATATTATGTTGTAATAACTAAGTAATAAGTTTATCTTAGATCGTGGCTTGTACACATTTCGGTCGCATTTTTTCTCGGCGGTTTGGTAGTACAAAATACAAATGTAGGTAGCCCCACCATTCGCCCGAAGTCCAGTTTTTATATTGTGAATACATATAACTTGATTTTTAATTGATTTGAAAATTGTTGTCAGCAATATTAGGTAATATATGAGCATTTTATATAAATTGTACCCAATAATAGTGCTCGACTAAATAAATATTAAATACCTAATCTATTATTGTATGTTATGTGTATAACTGCATACCTATTATGGATTATTTAGATAGTCTGTAATATTAGGGATAGATTGATTGAATTTTGATTTTGTCATTTAGATACATCAAAATGCTTAAAAATATCTGCTAAATAATTTACAGTAAAAAAAGTGGTTCTTATTTAAAAACGGAAGTTTGGAGTTTCAAAAATATAGTATTCAATTGTATTTAAAATTTCCAAACATTAGATTTTGAACAACTCCATTTATTAAAAAAAAATTTGTGGTTAATGTCCTTGGTGAATCACCATGCATAATATATTGTTATTATTATTATTATTTTTTTTTTTCAATAAAAAGTTAATATAGTTCAACAGATATTATTTATAATTTATTATATTATATATTTTACTATTATTATTATTTATTAATTAAGGTACCTATATATTTTGGTTTGAATATTTTGATTTAGATACATTAGTATTTTTAATGATAATTTTTCTTTTGTTGTTCCTTAAACAAAAGTATAAAGTTATACCTTCTTTTGATATATTTTAAATAATGGTTTAGACGGTTTAGTATTATTTGACTTTATCAAGGAACAACAAAATGCAATTTTTAAAAAAATATTATTATAAGTAGACTACCTACCAATGTTTTCGAAATTTCTATTCCAATTTCCTTCTCTTAAAATATGTAGCAATTTTTATTCGTTAAGAGTTTCTCTTCACTGATCTAGTAACTTGCATACCTCTTGATAGTTGTCCAATAATAATATATTGTAATTTATTGTAATCACACAGATGTCATAATAAAATCATTTTTGTTCATACATTTCAGTTTATAACAAATATTATTCCAACTAATAAATACTATCCTAGAAATGTCTATAAATAAATTTTGATGTCATACTTGAAGCCACGATGTAGAGAAGATAAGGTGACACCGCTTGTACACATATCGGTCTCAAATTTTCTCAGCAGTTTGGTAGTACAAAATACAAATGTAGGTAGGTAGCGCCACCATTCGCCCGAACGCCAGTTTTTATATTGTGAATACATTGTTTTTAATGTAAAATATTAAAAATGTCTATACATTTTTTGTGGTTTTTGATACTATTACTAAAAAGTTTAAATAATGGACAAGTAAGAATTATTTTTAAGTAATTATTCTATTTAATTAGGTACAATATAAAAAAAGTTTAAATTAAGGAAATTTTATTATATTTTATTTTAACAACTATTATATATTACACAGTTATACAGTTATATCAGTTTAGACTGCTTAGCTAAATTTTTAAATTGGTGGTTTTTTATTTTCTAGCTTCAACATTTTGTTATAAACGGCATAGCCAGTTGTGCATCATGGCACAAAACATTTGTTATGCATTTTAATAATAATTATTTAAAACCATTAAGTAAGTCTTAAGACTTGTGTAAATACAAACAATTATGTAAATGAAAACGAAAAATAGAATATTATAAATTTTTAAGTATTATTATATAGGTAAATAAATAAAGTTATGATTTTTTATTTGGGTGTATTTGGGTCAGTAGGTAGGTAGTAGTTTATTTGAGTTTTTTTTAACAGTTTAAACTTGTACCCATGGACATTAATAGGGGGGGGGCTTAGGAGGGATTAGCCCTCCCTGAGCCATCTAAAGTCCTCCTTAAGATATTTTAATACATAGGTAATCTTTATTATAGTAGATGATGGTAGATTGTGTATCTAAATGGCTGCAATTGGTTACATACCATGTTTTTTGAAGAAATATGGCACATACATTGTGTACAAATATATTTATTAAAAATATAAATCTTTTGCCTAGACAACGTAATTAATTTACATTTAATTTGTGATAGTTTTGAATTGTATTATAGATCAAATAAAATTGTGTGTAAGTAGTGGGTGGAAGACAAGTCTCCCACTCTTTTTGTTCTTGAAACCTTTTGTGCTCAAGCCCTATGCAATTAAGGACCCTATTTACGTCCATGCTCGTACCTTATGCTTGTTGTATGTGGATATTACTAATCCCATTTTGTACATAATATATGTGTCAATTAATAAATAAATATATGTATAAATATCATACAATAAATAAACATTATATTTAAATAAATACATTTGTACAATATGGTTACATGCCATGTAATATTATCACAATTATTACATAATAATTGGTACATGATTCAAAAATATTGATTTATTTTAATAATATATTCAATATAACATCAAATATATTATGTTGGCATGCAAATTATTGACATTTGAACAACAATAATTAATACACTTAAATGAAATTAAATGTAAATCTCTATTAGGACTCGTATAAAATAGGCCTTGTGCTAATGGTAGCGAACTCTGTGTGATAAATTCTGAACTACCAGACTGCCGTGATTTTTTGCGTCAATATCGTACTATTGAAAGATAGGGGAGCGGTGTCACCTTATCATCTCTACATCGTGGTTTTTGTATACAAAATATGAATTTAATTTAATTTATAAAATCAACAGGAATTGGCGGGAAGTTCAAAGTTGTGATAGTGGAAAATGAGGGAAATATTCGTGCCCCACCTTCACCCTCTTCAATTTTATGGTTTATACCGCATAAGTACGGTATAAAGGTACAATTAGAATTTAAAGGAAAAAATATTTAACCAGGTTTCAATTAATTTTGTGGTCCTCAACCCGTGTGTATGCACTATGCACCCTCGAATGGGGGACGGGGGACCGTATATGTTTCCTGGAAAATGTCGACCCACCGAATTGCACACGACCGTTTGGTCGATTTCTCTTTTGTGCACATGTACAAATCCGCACCGCTGACGTGGGGTAGTAGTTGTGGTTCGGCGGTGACGCGTACCGCAAACAATCTGTCCGCCGACCGGTCTGAATAAGAAGGTCACGTGATTTACCACAATCGCACAAGAGTAAGTGCGGCCGCGAGAAACCAGTAATTATAATATTATTATTTTGACGCCACGGCACGTCTCGCTCTCGAAAACCACAACACCGCTCCCTTGCAATATTTGTTCGAGTACAGTGGCGCTTAACCCTATTACTGTAGGTGTAGCGGTTGCTACACATTGAAAATAAGGGGAGAAGAATTTTCAAAGAAAAATATTTAATAATTGTAAGTTGTTACAGGAAACATATTTATAGAGGTCACTTTTATCACTTTTATGATTAAATTCAGTCACTTTAACACTTTTTTTAAATAGCTTTAAGTTTTGACCACTTCCAGCTCTATATTTATACCTCGGTACCCAGAGGCGTATTTACAATTGTGGCGCCCTAGGTACAAAAATTTTGGCGCTCCCTTTTAAGCAACCTCTAATTACAAATTTACTTTTTGTCATTAAAAATGATATCTCAATATATATATATATATTATATGTATATTTTTTACTTATTTCATTTATGCTTCTGCATAAGTGAACACTTTTATTTTACCACTGTAACCCTGTTCTAATTATTTATTATTCTTAACAAAAAAAAGTCAATCTTAGACAATTATTTATAATTATAAAGCAGTTTTACATAAAATTGTCAGTAAAATAATAAATTATTGATGTTTTGAAAATATAGTTAATATTATATCATAATTTATTATTACCAAATGTACAATAAATAACTAAATTAATAAATTTTATTTATTAACAATTAATACATTTAAACTATTTTACTTTATAATAATATCTATAACAAATAATAATTTTAGATTTTACACTTTTTTTCTAAATTGTATTACAAAGGAATAAAATTAATTAAATATAGAAGTATAAAGGTTATAATAAAAAAAAAAAAATTAAAAAAAAAATATTAAATTATGATAACATATTTTTAGATTTTACGATGGGCCTTTTGTAAAGAAAATTCTTCAATTACTTTTTTATATTTAAGAGAACTGGTAATTTCTGATTCAATACTCAGTATAGCCAATGAATTAAGTCTGTCATTATCAATAGTTGATCTTAAGTAGGATTTTATTCTTTTTAGTGCACTAAAGGATCGTTCTGCTGAACAATTTGATACCGGACTGCATAAATACATTCGTAATGCTATTTTAATGTATGGATACAAACTAGAAATATTAGGATCTTTAAATATTTTGTACAAATCTAAAATAGTTAATGGCAAATCGTCGCTGTCGCATTTTCTACAGTAATAATAATAATCATAAATAGTGATTAGCACATAAACAACATGTACACATACTACATACGAGACAAGAAATGGACAGACCATGATAGAAATAATCTATTTTTAATAATTTTTATCATGGGAGTATAGAACAGACCCGCAAAATAATAAAATTGATAGATTAACAACCATCTATTTATAGCCGAGCTCTGTAGAATAATAATAAATTCTATGATAATAAAGTATTTATGATACAGATTATCACTTATCTGTTATCAATAATTTAATTATTAATTTTCAATTTTTCAATAAAAATTAAATTATTTTATTTTATTATATGTATAATTTCACTGTGAAAACAATTTAACCTCTAGCCACGGCGCCCCTTTAAGGGACTTATGTCTTGCTCTGCACCTGAAAAATATATCTTGAGCGCCACTGTTCGAGTACACAAATCTAATAAAATCAACAACCGGTATAGTGTATAATTGAATGCATTACGTGCACCTACTACTACTATAAAAAGTCAGATTATAGTCGTCATATAAGCCGCCTTCGGTCGTGAGACATCACATAATCATCATTCGTCAATCGACCACGATGTCGTGAAATAATTGTTGGATTCAAATCGTACAATTATCGTGTTTATACTCAAAATCAAAATTGTTTTTGTAAAAGCACCGTGTTTAAATCGTACTCGTCATATTTTCGTACATCATTATACGTTTCCCGGTACCTATGTGAATTTTATTCGAAAGTCATATTGAACATTTAAAATAATTTAAATAAATACAACATAAATATGAAGAAATTAAGGTGACATGAATTGTCAAAGTATGTCAATTAAACTCTCGTTTTACGGTAATTCGACGTCGCGTGTAAAAAACGCATAGGTTTATGGATAATTTAACGACTTTGCAGGGGAAACGTTCCGAAATCGTCTTTTTCATACATTTGAGATACGGGCGGGTACATGCAATATGACCATTTTATAAAATTACTACCTCTCCGAGCGTCGCAGTTGGAGACCCCTATTATGAATAGTGAATAAAATAATATAACTATTATTATATACTACTATTATTATTTAGGACTTTTTAATTAATTGCAATGTATATACATTTAATAAAATAAAGCAGAATTATAGAGGCATAGAGCTGTAGACTGAGAAAACAACCATGTTTATAGGTAGATACATCAAGGGTCATCCACCTACTCGCGGGCCACATGTGGCCCGCGAGTAAAATTTATAATTTGTATGAAAATAGACATTATGTTTAAAAAAACACGGGTAAAACTAAGGGTCTGGTCACACTATGGCGGTTCCGCCGCGCGGTTTCGCCGCTGAATGAAAACCCATATTTATTTACGGAACGAGTCACACTACCCCGATTTCGCCGCTGATCGCCGCTCCGAACCCCGACATGTCGCGGTTTGTCTGTTTTGCCGCGTCCAAATATTTGTAACCGCTTGTGATTAAAACATATTGTTTTCAATGATACGTACCACACTTGAGCGGTAAAGACGCGCGGTAGAAGAGCTTTTTTTTATTTTCTAAATTTTTTTAATTAAAAAAAATGAGTGTATTTGATACAGAAATGTTTATTGTGAGTGTAGAGAAACACGAGTGTCTGTGGAAAATAAGTAGCAAAGATTATGCTGACAAGCATGCCAAATTGAGGGCATAGAATGACATTGGGTGTGAATTATTTGATGAATGGGAAAATTACGACGAGAATGAAAAAATAATTAAAAGTAAGTACATTTTTTTAATGAATTAGTAATTATTGAAAATATGGATTCTAATTTGTATTTTTAAACAATCAAGTATTAATTACTATAGCAATAAGACGCATATTATAATATATTAAATTTAAACAGTAGTTAGTACCAAAATACTTTATGTCTTTATGATGATAGATAATAAAATTATTTATTTAATAATTGCAGTGAATACAATACAAACAAATATGTAAAATTGTTATTTTAAGAATAATAATTATAGTGATAATAACAAAAAAAAAAACTAAAAAAAAAACTTAAAAACTTTAATAACTTCAATATTTTAGTAAGAAAACCTAGATTGAAAGGGTACTGACCCGGCGCCCATAAAATAGTCTGCAAAATAATCGCGTACTTGAGTACCTTGCGGACGAGCTCCTGCAGCTCCACTATTTCCAAAGTCCTCCATGACATTAGATAGAGTATCTTCAAATTTGTAACCATCTCTTCTTCTTACATAATTATGAAGGATGCAACAAGCTTTTATTATGTCGTCTGCGTAGTCTGGTTCAACTAAAAGCGGACTGTGCAGAACTCTCCATTTATTCGCAAGAATACCAAAGGCGCATTCTACTAACCTTGTAGCGCGGGACAGTCTACAATTAAAAACTCTTCTTGTTGAATTAAGGCCACGTCCTGGATATGGCCTTAATAAATTCTTATGCAATCCAAAAGCTTCGTCTCCTACGATAACGAAAGGTTGGGGATAATCGGTGGTATTTGGTAAACAAGCAGGGGCTGGAAGATTTAATTGGTCGGAATAAAGTTTTTTTCCAAACGGACAATTTTTAAATACTGTAGAATCACCTTCTCGGCCATACGCCCCAACATCGATGGACACAAAACAATATTCTGAATCAACAACAGCCATTAGAAGAATAGAAAAATATTTTTTGTAGTTAAAAAACATAGAACCACTATTTTTGGGATTAATACATCGAATGTGCTTTCCATCTACAGCCCCGACTAAATTTGGAAAATTTGTTTTCATATAAAACTTATTTGCTATATCTAACCATTGATTATTATTAGGTTCAGGCATTTCTTCTGGTTGCAAAATGGTCCATAAAGCTTGACAGGTCTCTCGTATAATCGTGTTAATAGTACTTTTTCCCAGCAAAAATTCATACTGTAGTGCAACGAAATTTGTACCAATTGATAAATATCTGTAAAAAGTTGTTTTATAATAAGAAGACATTTATAAATTATTTAAATAATATTTGTTTGTTTAATTTAATCTTGTATGTTTTAAATATGTATTATATTTAATAAACGAAAAAGCATAATATTATTATATTTTTTTTTATAATTTTCATAATATATTGGATTAAATAATTAAAAAATTAATTTTTAAATATTGTAAACTGCAGCTGATGATTTAAAAACAAAATGGAAAAATATTAGAGATAACTATACAAGGTCCATAAATGAGACGAGAAAAACAAAGAGTGGATCTGAAGCGAAGTCCACAAAGACGTATGCATACGGAGATGTACTGTCTTTTCTAATACCAGTGGTAAAAAAAAGAAAGTGAGTAAAAATAAAAATTATAATTTATGAATACAATTTAAAATATGTATATTTTTTATACATTTGTTTTGTTTAAAACACAAAAGTATAAGATAACTTATGTGTTTTTTATATAAAAGTTTGTACTTTTAAGAAGTCAAAATTGATAATTCCAAGCATTTATTACAAGTGTACGGATAAGGAAAAATCAAAAAAAAAAATAAGAAAAACTGGAATCTTTACACAAACCCAGTTTTTTCCAAAATCATTTTGTTTTTTTGTCGTAACTCAAAAATAAATAACCATAATAATATATATGTTTATACTTTAAATGTATTAAGTAGGTACATTCATTACTGTAGGGCAGAGAAGTTATAGGAGGTAAAATTAAAAAAAATATGCATGCGAATATGCACACAAAAAATTAAAAATAAGCATTCAAATACATTAAATATGTAAAAAAGTATGCACAAAAAAATTTATATTTTAGAAAAATTATTTAATAAATGAATTGTTTGTAGAAAGTAATATAATAATAAAAGGAAATAAAATGGTAAAAATTAATATTAAATTAATCGTAATTAGAAATTGGTATAGTAGTAATAAATAATAATAAAGATTACATTCTTTGATAAAAATTAACCGAAAAAACATTATCCGAATGTCCACCAAATAAATATTGAATGCAGGTACCTACGATAGTAACCTATACGTACATAATATAGTTTACACGGACACAGCGTATAATAACACGTACCTATATAACACCATAAAGTTCTTATAATCAATCAAAAATTAGGTAATTTTTCTCTAGAAATTGTTTGAATATTATGTAGAATATACATGAAATATGCATAAAACAATAAAATATGCCTTTTTGTTGCAAGTTGTCAAAATATGCAAAAAAAAAAAATTAATATTCCACCTTTTGAGCCTATGACATATATTTATAACTTGGTTTGCTATGAAATAGAGGCTCAGAAAAAACATACAAATCCTATAACTTCTCTGCCCTATTCATTAGTCATAATTAGTTCCTTACCCACTCGATACTTGCTACATGACAGCACAGCGATTACCACTTGCTAAACTTTTTAGTTTTATTAAGGTTAAATATGAATAAGAATTTAAGTTAAATTTATTTTTAAATCACTGAGGTCAGTCTGTTCGAAAAAGAAAATCTTTCGATGATAGTTCGTTAATTTACATAATATAGCTTTTGAGGAACCTTGTATTACATTTTTAAACATTATGTATAAATTCTCAAAATTTTATACATTTTTCAATACAAATTAGTTTGTATATTTTCTTGATTTTGTAAGAATTTTAACTTTAAGTGCTTATACATTTTTTTAAGTGTTTTCCTACCTAATTTTTTTTACGGTTATCGTAAGAAAACGTATTTAGAATGTAGTGTTGAATTTTCAAACCTTAAATATAAATAAAAAATTTTTTATGAATTTTTATTCACAAAACAATTTGCAAATGTTCGATATTCTGATGACCAAATTTTGACTTAAAATGTCTATAAAAAGTTATAATAATTATAATATACCTTTTTGATTTTTTGGTGTACACTATAAACAACTTACGTAAAACCTTGTTTTAAATTTTCAATCCTTAGTTATAAAAACTGAACATTTTATAAATTTGTAATTACAAAACAATTTGCATATTATGTTCGATAATGAATTTCGGCAAAAAAATTGAAGTTTAAATGCTTATAAAAAAAAATTGGCCTAATGTATTTTTTTATTATTTTTGGTGTATTATTTTAACAACTTATGAAGAATCTTGTATTCAATTTTGAAGAAATTTGTCGGAACAACATTTTTTTTATCGATATTTAAAGAAAAATATTAATTAAACGATTAAATTTATTTTTAACTACTATTTACATAACGGCTTATGAGAACCATGTATTAAATTTTAAAACCTTAGGTATAAATTCTCAAAATTTGATACATTTTTCACAACAAATTAGTTTGTATATTTTTGTGATTTTGATAGATTTTGGAAGAATTTGAACTTTAAACGCTTCTAAAAATATTGTTCATTTGTATCTTAAATATTTTTAAAACGGTATTCAGAAAAACTTACGAAAAACCTTGTTTTTAATTTTCAATGTTGGACATTTTGATGTCTAAATTTAAACTTAAAATGTCTATAAAAAATTATAATTATAATATATTTTTTTGATTTTTTGGTGTACACTACAAACAACTTACGTAAAACCTTGTTTTAAATTTTTCAATCCTTAGTTATAAAAACTGAACATTTTATACATTTTTAACTACAAAACAATGTTTGATGATGAATTTTGGTCAAAATTTGATGTTTAAATACTTACCACTAAAAAATAGTGGCATTATATATTTTTATTATTTTTGATCTAATACTTTAACAACTTATGAAGAATCTTGTATTGAGTTTTTCAAAAAATTTGACATAACGAAATTTTTTACATCGATATTTAAAGAAAAAAAAATTTAAAAACCAAAAATTTCTTAGGCTTACATGTCACTTAGCTCAACAATTGTTGAAATATTTTTTAATTATTTTGGTGTATAGAAATTTGTAATCTGACCATTTGATGAAATTAGTTATTTATATAAATAATTTTTTGCTCAATTTATGTTACAATTTCTTAACATTATATTATTATACATCTATACATTTTAAGTTAGTAATTTTAGATTCTAACAGAAAATAAACTTAATATCATTGTAGAATCAATACTTTAATCGCTGCGCTCAGAACCTAAAATTATGTTCTGTATTTTTGTTTTATATTTTATATTCTAATTTTTATCATTCAGGACAACCGGAAATATGGACAATCCAGAAAATATTAACGTCCTTGACGAATCTAACCGTGGAAATGATGGAGAAAATGTTATGTCACTGCAAGGGAGTGTTCCGACGTCTGATTTATCTACGAGAAAAAAAAGAAGGATCAAAATAATTTAGATTTTCAAAATACTCTGGTCGAGTTTATGAAAAACCCCCCTCTAAAACCCCCTGAAGAATTCGATGCTGATAATGCATTTTTATTATCTTTTTTACCAGACCTTAAAAAACTGAACGATGTTCAAAAGTTTGATTTGAAAATTGAATTTATAAATTCAATAAAACGAATTAGTGCAGCTCCTTCTCAATCTAATAATAATTTCTATCCAAGTTATACAGATTATTCCAACCAACAAAATTTGACTAATCATCAAATTCATCAACCTTCAAATGCATTTCTTCCACATTTCCAAACAAACTTCACACCTTATTCATACTCATCTACTTTTCCAGCTGCGCTTAATAATCCTGTAACATCAATTAATACTGAGGAGGATCGTATTTAATTTGAAGTTATTATTATATTATTTTTTAAAACGTTTGTTTGAAATAAGTACTTTCATAATTTTAAAGCGTTTGTTATTCTTATAATATGTTATTAATTTGTTAGTATACCAATTGCCAATTGGTGTATATTGCATTAAAGTTTTAAATTAAAGGCTTATCATGGTTTGATAAAAAAAATATATAATTTATTATTTATTGCTAATTTTTATAAACTAATTTTACCTGATTGTCAGAGTAAGTCTTTCTTCCGCACATATTGGACTTCGAAATGTCGTTTCTTATTTGGTGATGTAAGGTCTAATTTTCATCATAAGCTCGTCAAATGAAGCAATCGACATACGGTAATATGTAAAAAATTTATCAGAGTTTAATTTTATTTTTTCGTAAAAATTCAAAAACCTTTCAGTCTCTTCTCGTGTCTTATTAAATGGATGGATCCAGTACCGTCTATCTCTTTTCGGAGCGTTTGAGTAGCCAAAATATTTGGCAACTTGTACGACTCTCATAACTTGCATATAATGGTCATAATCCATGTTTAAACTATAAGTTTCTGTATTTATATTTAACTTATAACTTTAATTTGAATAAATCACTATACACGTCGTATGTCGCACTTACTATACTATAATTATATTTTAATAATAATATATAGTATAAATACATGTAATAACTATAATAATATTAAAATAAAAAACTTAATGAAGTATTAAAATTATGAAAATTTAGAAAACCACAACTGATTTTGGTGGTATCTAATTCCGTAATGAACACATACTTCAGCGGTTTGGCCGCTCTAGTATGGTTCGTGAACACCGCGCGGCGAAATCAAACGCGGTTTCGACCGCGCGGCCGAACCGTCATAGTGTGACCAGACCCTAAAATGGTGTGGACTGGAAACGACGGATTTAAACGATGTTTGTTTGTAAATATACCTTGTTAAATTAATATACCCAACAGTTTTATGAACTTAAATAAACTACATTTGACATGACTATGATACATTTTTGTTTAAAATAAAATAAGGTATGTTCAAATTGTGGTCCGTGAAGAACTTATATTCATTTTTTGGCCCTAGATATTGAAAAGTTTGCCGACCCCTGATCTACATACTCGTCGTATAACATATTATAATGCTTATCGTATACAATAATGACATATATTTAAATCGGTCGTGTAAAATTCATTAAAACCAAACATATGAGGCAGTTCGTTCGTTTGATAAAAACGTCCCCGAATTCCAAAAGCGTAATTCGTATCCGGGGTACACAAAACCTACACATACTTATATTGTGTATTATGTATAGACTATTTATAATAAAAACTCGTCATTTTGTACCCAGTTTTTATTTTTTTTCAAACACATTATACATTTATACGTCGTGCCTTTATAATCTTATTCATACCGACCGAAAAATACATAATATCATATCAACATTATATGGGTAATGTGTGTACCACATGTATTTTACTTTTAACACATACGTTTTCGTATTCCTTTTTCCATCCCTTTCGACGTTCACTCCCACTCAAACTAATTATGGCTTAAGTTATCCAATCGTAGGTTCGTATGATGTGGTATGCCAACGAGCACTCCTCTTTTACTCTGTGAATATCTGAGTTTTCTGAGTACTTTCTTTCTTATTCTTATTATAAACTATTAATTATCCTTATGTACAAAGTACTGTACTATTCCTACTTGTTTTTTTGAGCTTGTCTTGTATAATTGATATAAATCAATAAATAAATATAATATATATAATTATACTGCAGTCGTGCCTCCTCTAGTCCTCTGACCGCTACCTATATCCGTAGTCCGGTAATAGGTACACCCTGCTACGTGTGTAGCATAAATAACGATAACAGTAAGTTGTACTTACAGTTTTCGTTTTACAGTTGCAACGTGCGAATTAATTTTTTATGGCACGTCAGGAGACGTGCTAGAAAAAAATTATTCTCTTAATCGCGGTACGGACTAACGAAGTTAACCTTTTATATAACTTTTTTGAAACTTAAACATGTCTTACGTATAGTATATAATATTATGTTAAGCTTTAGAATTACTTTTGCAATTTCTTGGAATGCACTGAAAAGCACGACTTATAGTGATGCGTGCGTCAAATATATCTGCAATTACGAAAACAACATACCTGTATACGAAAAACAATTACAAAGTCATTGGCCAAACTGTGTGACCTCAGGTCTATAAAAAGAGAAAGGGAGATACCACTTTTAAGGGAGACGACGGTACAGTGGCGGTCAAATGATTTTGTCAATTATATTCGTTATAAAAACCCTTTCGCCGAGCAACGAGCGTACCTACATTACTAGTGTAAATAATTATATGAAATGCAATATCATCAATATCATTTAGCATCACTAGTAGAAAATGTAATAACCAAATAATTGAAAAATATCCATTTTTTTTATGAATCGTTAACAATTAGTTGAAAATTTTTTTTTTATAAATCACTTCATGACAACGATATTACTATAATATTAATTATAATATTATGATAATAATTGCTTAAGTCATAATAGAAAATAGTAGTCAATATTTAACAAATAATTTTAATTTTTAAATAAATATGTTGATCTAGATGAATAGCTTTTTTTTCTGACCGATTTTCGTAGCGTTTTGTTTATAAATGGTTAACATAATATTTTGGCTATTTTTTTGTACTATTACATTTCTAATAAAGTAAATATAGATATGAATATTAAGGCTAAAAAATAAGTAAATATAGTTTGTTTTGGAAATTACTTGCTTAAAAGTTGGTATATTCTAGAAATTATGAATTCTAACGCCATAGCATTATTACTAGTTTCTTGTTATCTCCTGAAACATATTATTATATGACTTATAGATTTTCCGTGTAGAGGAAACATATCGAGTAGCATTCTACGTTTTTTTACGGTGTATTATAAATAAACTATTCAAAGAATAACTGAATACTTATTATTTATCGTATTATAATATTTCAAATATTTAACTGTTTAACAGAGGCGGCCAAACGGTAGGTAGATGTTGGACGATTTCAAAGTCGATTTTTGTATGTATCGTATGTTTAACGAAAAAAAAATATTTTTTTAAATATTTAGTTGTTTTTTTTTTTAAATTATTTAATAGGTTATATTATAGTGTCGTTTAAGGATGTTAAAGTTTAAAGTTTATGTACATTCTACGTATGAAACTGGTCAGCGGTACAATGTATTATATATCTGTGGTCGCATGTAATAAATTGATTGGTCCGTGGTCGCGTTACTAATTACATAGGTATACAGGTATACTTTAGGTTGATCAGTGGCAAATGGAAAACGCTTTCATTGCGGTGATTAATTTAAGAACGGCATGCGCATATAGGTACAGTAGTTTTTTTTTTATATACATATATATATATATATATATATATGTGTTGCATATATATAATATATCATTGTGATATTTTTTAATACACGAACGTTTGATCTTTGATGAATATTTAATGGTATAAATAATTATTAAGGTCAATTTTTAGGTTAATTATTGCGTAGGTACATAATAATATAATCATCGATTGATCGATCCTCATGAAGATATTCCATAAAAAAATACTATATTATGTGTATAGATGGGTATAATAATCATAATAAAATTTGTTTTTTTAAAAAAATGTTTATGTTGTAGCTCTCGCTCACGCTATACATCCATAGTTATTACTTATTTACCTATTGAATAAAAGTGTATATAACTATTTTTTTATCGATATTACTTTGAATTTTGCACTTACAAGTATGATTACAGACAAGTATAGTCACTAGCCCTACGTCTTCCGGCTTCAGTCGGTTCCACCCTTTTCATACAATAAGCCCCTAAATAAGCAATACGAAAAACAATCTCCGGAGGTTAACATTTCCAATTGACAACTAAACCAAGAACGAAGGCAAAAAGGAAATAAAAATTCGTAGGTATACAAAAGCGAAGCCCACTCACCGACTCAGTCTGAGGACCCCTGATGTTAATCGAAAAACAAAAATGTTCCTACCATATTTTCCACTGGCCACTTAACGTTCTCCTGACTATAATGTTATACTATGTTAGATAACTATAACTTCATGTAAGTACGGACCTTTTACATTACAGATTAACCTAACCAGTTCTATCAAATAATAACAATAATAAAATAAAAATTATGTAGGTACCTGCAAATACTTACAAAAATAAATATTTCAGTACTTTTTCACGAGATTTTTTTTACCAAATGTCTATTGTTTTTTGCACTAAATTTTCCGCTGACCAAATGGATAGCAATTAAAAGTGTCGACAGCACGGTCTTAGAATACCAGCATTCAGCAGTAGCCAGTAGGTAATGGGTGCGTGATGCATGTATCTAACTACTATAGATAATCAGAAAAAAAATTATATTATAATATATTAATATAATATATAATATAATTCTATTATATGGGCTATTATTATTAAATAGTATTATTTAAAGAGTGTTACATAATAATTATTGATTAATAAATAATATCAATCAATTCCGATAATTCATGGAACAATTGAAAATTAGGAATATTTAGAGCATACATAATCATTGAATGATAAGTGTTTTTTCCCTAGATTCACTTAAACAATTGACTACCAAAAAGTCCGGGTAAAAAAGTTTGATGTATATACCTATATTATATAGGTATATTATATATTATATACCTATATATATATATATATTATATAAACCTATATAATAATATTTTGAATTATTTATTTATTTTGGGTTATGTTATAAAAAAAAGTCGAATAGATTATTTATACAAAAATAGTAGGTATAGACAGTACATTTAATAATAATTTCTATCGAATAAAAACTTTGTTACTTCGTTAAGTAAATAAATAAATTAAAATTTATATTAATACTAGTTGGAACGTTAATTGTGCATCGCATCGTATTTTTCCTTATACTTAATGATAAAGATAAAAGGTATTGCATGATGCATAAATCTAATTACTATAGATAATCAGAAAAAAAAATTGATGTACGTATTGTTATGGCCTAAACCTAACCGCTATTCAGAGTAGGGCGTTATTCGAATGAAATTTTATTTAGATGATTATTTAGATAACGTTTTATTCGAATAAATAATTATTCGAATGATTTTTTTTTACTCAAATAATAATGTTTGAAAATTATTCGAATAATTTCTTACTCGAATAATAAAGCTAAGACTATGTACTATGTAGTACTGAAACAGGACCATTTACGAGGTACAATAATAACGTCTTCAATATTGATAAATAGACAATATAGTTACTACTGAGGTACATACTATATACCAGGGGTGGCCAGCGAGAAAAGACTTGCGAGCCGCCCAATATACTAATGTATATGAAAGAGCCGAAATGAAAAAATAGGTCACATTTATATAATATTAATAATAAGTAACATAATATATCAAATGTATATGTAAAAATGTTTTGTATCTTACGATAAGATGGGAGCCGTATAAGTCTATGACGGGAGCCGCATGCGGCTCGCGAGACGCAGCTTGGCCACCCCTGTTATATACAATATACATATACATTATACAGTGTAGAAATACCACATACTAGAAGAACTATTATCATTCTATAAAAGGTACATATTTTGAACTAGTATAATAAAATTATGTTTGAAAATTATTCGAATACATTTTTATTCAAAAAATTATAAAAAAAATGATTCGAATAATAATATTTTAAAATTATTTGAATAATTATCTAGATAAAATGTTGCCCAACTCTGCCGCTATTTATCTTATAAGGCTGTGGTATCGATACTGAGTATTTACGTACCAACTTGTACCGAAATTAAGGTCGGATACGGGTCGGTAAGTCTTGCTGGTATGCCACAGTCTGACAGGCGCACAATATTGAACCGATACATATCGAAATACTCCAATAATTTCTTAGTTCATAAAGAAATTAAAAGCCGGAAAAGCCATTCATTACTATCAGCGTTCCAATTTCCCAAGCACAGCTGTAGGTCATTGATAATATAAGAATAAGATTATAGTAAGATAATAGTATATATATTAGTACTATACATTAACTACAGCATAGATAATATAAGATAGGATTATTCAGTGGCACAACAAGTATTTATTTTCAAGAGGGGGAGGGTGTTATTAATTTGAAAAAAATTCAATTTCGGAAGATGTTTGGTGAAGAAGGTTAAGTTCAGTTTATGAGCACTCACAAATATATTTCGGAGGGGGAAGACACTGGGTATATTATATTACATTTAATATTATATTCTTTTATTATCTATGATCTACATACAGCCACAGTATATTATTATTCTTTATACAGTGTGTCTGTGTTACAGCCGTGGTAAGTGGTTCCAAGTTATAAGAATTTGAGGCCAGGCTTTTATTACATGATAATGTGATAAGGGAACCTCAATTGCCTCTCCTTAAATTTCCCCTTCGAGACCGTGGCCTCATATTACCACTTACCAGGCCAGACAAAAATTGAATGTGAAATGGCCAAATCGGGTGGCTATAGCTTTGACACGGTCTCCAGAGAGTCATGGCTTACATTATTAATTAAATAATCATATCAATATTGTAAATTATTTAACAAATGTCAAATTAGTACTTAGTACCACAGAACTATAACAATACTAATTATTAAAATATTATTTCATAGCAAAATGAATATAATACTAATTCATTTTACCAATATTTAATGTTAATGTATATTTTAAAATAAATGTATAGCTATGCAAGTGTATAATAACAATTATACTAGTGTATGGTAGTACCCAACATTAGTAAAGCAAAAAACAAAAATCCTTCAAGTAGATAACTGCTCTGTTATACAGTAGTGATTATTTTTAACAGTACTGACAAATTTTCAATTTTAAACCAAAAATATCAACTAAATAAACTAGTAAAAAAAACAAACACCATCGTTAAGTCAATAATATCTCTTTACTCAGAATCTAAAACTGATGTATCTAATAGATAGTTGAACTAGAAATAAAAAACTTGGTTTAAATAACAAACATATAAGAAATCTAGTAAGAAAATATTTTCTTTATTAATCAAAATTAATAGAAAAAAATGAAAATGAATATATTACATAGAATAACAATTAACATATATATAAATGTACATTTGTATTGAAACTTAATTATAAAAGTAGTTGTAAATATATGTTTTGTGAATGTTTAATGAAACAGCAATTTGTATTGAAAAAGATAGTTAATTGCAATTTAAAGGGCAGTTTGATGAAATGTTAGGAAGTGCCAACAACCATTTATAATTTAGTATACATACATTTTATCACAATAATACAGAACAACTTGTGTCGTTGTAATAAAAGAACACATCAATTTTATTAACTTACACAAGAATATTATATACATCCTGAACATTTTCAAGAATATCATTACACCCATAAAAAAGAAAATTAATATCAACAGCTGGTTTTTTTTAATTTAATATTTTTAAATTAGAAAGTATTTGCACTTTTCTGTTCTCTGTACCTGTATGGTGCTTGATATTTTTTGTTGGTTCTATCTAATGCGTGAAAAATTTGAAATCGTAAAAAATGTATAGGAAAATCTTTACATGGGTGATCTAATAACATTCCATTTAACATTAAATCTCTTAAGGCTTTACTTACACAAAAAAAGAAAAGAAAGGAAAAAGGATTTTTAATTCTTAGAGACAGATAAAGAATATCATCTAAATCTTTAAAACAGTTAGCACCATCTAAATACTCAAAATAATTCATTATAAAATGTTTTCTAAAAGTACGCTTGAATTGAATACATGTAAGGTTAATACAGTTTCTGTTTTGAATTCTAGTAGTACCAACAAAATTTTGAAAAAAACTGTCTTGATTCAGTCTACAGGTACAGATCTCAATATTGGATTGTTCTTGATTGTCTTGGATAAATTAGAATTAAGACGATTAAGTCCAGCTATTGATATTAAACAAGAGTTCATACATTTAATAATATATTGTCTATTTATGGTGATCGACTCATTTTTCAAAACATAACATTTTTGGACTTCTGAATTTTTAAAATAATTAAACATACAATTAAAAATTGTTTTTTGATTATCAGAGTTTGTAAATGGAAGACAAAAAAGTTTGGAACCATTCTTTTACCATCAGAAATTCGACAAGATATTGGATGAGAATTAAAAATGTCATAAAGTTCATCTAATTAATTCAATAATATTGAAGGCATTATGAGTTAATTTGTCACAAGTAACTAGAGTAGTCATCCCTGCCACAACTGTGTGACTAAAAAATTGGGGTGCATATATTCTGGTAGATATGTTTATTAGTTAATTTAGGTTCCAAACAATGTACTTGAGATTTATCTATATCATTAAATTGTTCTAGATACATGTTTTCTGCAATTTTATTTACCGACTTGAATCGATAATTGAAAATGTTATTTCTTGTTGCTTTTAATAGGTGGGGTGGATCAAGTAAGGGGTTTTTGAAGTAATGTGTCTGCTATCTACTAAGTTTTTAAAATTGAATTCTAAATTGGAAATCATAACTCTTACATTAAAGGAGATAACATGTAATTTATGAATACAGCTGCAAATTATAAGTAGATCAGCTCCTGTACAAGTGGTCGTAACTATGGAATAGTTAAACATGTAACCATCATTAAACCATGTAAGCCATCATAATAACCATAACTGAGTAAATCACAAGTTTTAAATGTATTTGTATTGTGAGAACCTACAATTTTATGCGAAAAGATTTGAAAGACATCTCATCTACACACAAAACACATTATTTTGACCTAGGTTCCATTGATTTTATTTTCGCCGCTAAAACTTAAAAGAAAAACTCATGAACACCAGGATTTATTTCTCAGCTTTGAGTTGTTCTTTGTAAAGTTCTAGGTGAAGGCAAACTCATTGATTTTTGAAGATATACCTTAGGGCCTAAAAAATGTATCATGAGTGCAAATTGTTTAATCTCATAAGAATATCTAAGACCTTTGGGCGAGTCAGTTTGGATTGAATTTGAAAATCTTTATTAAGAAATTTATTACACATCAATTGTAAATGTTCTAACAAAGAAAAAGTTTTTTGGTTTTTTTTTAATAATACATTTTTTTGAAGATCATTATACTTTTTTTTTGTTGACTTACCAACATTTTTTTGAAGCTTATCTTGGCGTATGGCTGGAAAGGCTTTGGGCTGTCCGATAGTAAGTATATCAGTTGATGAGACTGTGGGGGTTTTTGAACTGAAAGAACCAATCAAACTTCTTCTTACTGGATTTGCTATAAAATAATACATAATATTGTCAGAGGCGTAACAATACAATTTGAGCCCCCCCCGCAAAAATAAAAATGGCCCCTAAAATATTGTTTTATAGGTAGGTATATTAGTTTAAAAATATTAATCTGATATAGGTAAATCACTTATTTTAATTACAATTTTGTTATGATATGATAAAAAATAAAAATATTTATTTAATATTACATTATTACACAATTATTACTTAATGTCTAAACTCTTAATAACTAAATTTTACAAAATTATTTTATTTAAATCTCTGTGATCTTCTAGCATTTTTTTCAGCAAATTTGTCAACTAACATGTTTATATCTAAACTGCGAATTTTCTCGTTTTCAATACTCAATACACTTAAATCTGATAAACGTTGTTGTGACATAGTACTTCTTAAATAACTCTTAATTAGTTTTAATTTAGAGAACGAACGTTCTGCTGTAGCTGATGTTACTGGTATAGTAAGAAATAATTTTAAAACGGTGGCTACTTCCTGAACACTTGGTACCTAACATGCAATTATTTTGAACAATCAATAATTCAGCTAATTAATATAGTATTATAAACATAGAGTCACTCTAATTAATTTGAAAAAAGCTATTATTCAATTTATTTATTTATTTTTTTTTTATTATTATTAAAGTTACTTAAACCAAAGGGCCCCAAATTACCGTGGGCCCCCCAGCAACTCGGGGTCTGCGGGCCCTTAGTTACGCCACTGAATATTGTTAACAGTACATTACCACATGATTTAGTATAATATTTAGTTAAGTATATGCTTAGACTTAGGGGTTGAGGTTGATTGGACCGAATCAATTAATGAACAATAATCTAAATATATATAAAATAAAATATTTACATAACTTATTCAATATATAATATGCAGTAGGTGCCAAAGAGATACATGAATAATTACCTGTAACTTCCAACTGAGGATGGTCAGGGTTGATAGGTTGATCTAAAATATTAAAACAGCTTTATATAATAATACACAGTATTGGATTTATTCTTTATTATTTTTATTCAAAAAACTAACCTGTGATTTAATTTTGCTCATTCAAATTTTGACGGAACTGCATTTGGAATCGGACGACTTCCTAAAAACTGAGTGAAATAATATTGTTGATGTTTACTAGTTAATACGAGAAAAAATGACAACATAAAACAAGTGTACTAAAGACTAAAATTTTGAATTAATGAAAACTGCAGCTGTCGCGTCGGCCTGATACGTTTTTATAATTTCGTAACAAAGCGACTTACAAATACGTTGCCAACATTCTATCAGATTACGGATACGGTTTTGACTTTGAAAGTCCAATAGAGGCATACAGTGGGGCACTGGGGCCCGATCGGCGGCAGTCTATACAATATTATTGTTCCGTGGTAGAATGTGGGGCGTCTGATGCGACGACGCGACGCGTCCGCCCCATCGGCCATTACCGACTATCGACCGTTCTTGCTTTCTTAGTTGTTGAAAGTTTTCGTTCGTAGCGTCACTACGTCGTAGCGTCTGGCGTCGTACTTTCGTCAGTTTGTTCTTCTATGTGTTCCTATGATGGGAATATTACAATAGTAACAATAATAATAATAGTAATTTATTACACAAATTGTTATTAGCAATAGTTATTACACTAATCGGTCATTAGTCCTGCTACTTAATAATTACGAATCACGATATTGTTCTTCCCATTTATTATACGCTGTTGTTTCGTGTCGGTGGTGATGCATCATCTCGCTTGGATCACGATTCGCTGGGTATTTCGGCTTGTGCAGTTGTGCTGATTTCCTCGTATGTGGTTTCGACATTTTAATAGTTTTATTTTTGGGGATTTTTATCTGCTACGTTTTTTTTACAACATTCTTTATATTTTAGGTACACTAAAAATTCAACTAAAATTTGTACCATGCAAATCTAGTTTAGCGGCCACTCGAATTTTTCAAATTTTTTTCGGAAATCTATGTATTTCGACGAGTTCAAAACGATGGTGTAAAAATAAACTTTCGGAAATGATTGGTTTTTAAGTTATATACTTACGAAGCTCACGATTTTCGGTGTTTTACTCATGCGCGCAACGCTCTATTTTACCGCTGTTATAACGAATTTTGAAACTATTTTTTTCGGAAAAAAAAACAAAAAGATATCCCTCGACTTGCTATGCAACAACACCTTCTTGTATCAGTTATCAAAAAAACAATTAAAAAAAGTGCAAAATAAATTGTGAGCATTCACTGGAGTTCGAACCCGGTATCAGTTCCGCACCGAGTGGTTGTCAGTACCATTAGACCACGGGTAGATATATAACATTTGAGCAACATATTAAGTTATTAACATAACACATATATATTAACCAAATCCAAATAGCTATAACTTTGAAACTAAGTCCGTCCGCAAAATTCTGACTTCACCATCGTTTTCAGCATACTTAAATACATGGGTTTCAAAAAAAAAGTAAAAACGTTAAACTAGATTTATGCCGCAAATATGTCTTACTTATTGACAAAGACAAGTTGTAAAATTTAAATTTATAATTTTTCTAAAAATTAAAATAACTCCAATCGCAGTAGTAGTTAATAACTTAATGTCATGTTTAAATAGCTTATAACATTGTTAACATAATATATTCTCTGATAATAACGTCCCAACTCTATATGGTGGAGCCATCTACCCTTACTACTAATAGCTTGTCCGGTGTTAATTTGTTTTCACAATACAGATCATGTTCAAAAAAAATAGTAAAATATACTACTGTAGTAGTTCATGATACAGATCTTAACATAATATTGAGTATTTGTATGGTTGTGCTCACTTTTGTTGCATTATTCTTAAGCCTACTAAATAATTATTATGATGGTTTAATTCTACAAAACTGTAAATATTTCCATGTTTATCTACTATTTACAATTAGGTAGGTATCTGGGAAAGGATAAAATCTATTGAAAAAACAAACCGTGATGATTAATATTGTATAATGTTATTTAAGTTTCCTTGTATTTTAAATTTTTTTTAAATAATGTACCTACTAAAGTTATTTATTTATTTTTTCAGATAAAAATTGAAATAATATCATTAAGTGGAATATTCATGTTTTTCAACTAATACAAGAATAAAATCCTACATTTATAATGGTTTGTATCATTCTATTTCTTATGCATAATTTATTATTACATATTATTAATTTAAAAAAATTGAAATAACTAACTCAATGTTGTAAATATACATCTTAATAAATGCATGTATTTAATATGCCAAGAGTTACCTATATTCTAAATTGTTTTATTTCATTTTAAATCTAACTCACCCGACTATCATGAAAATAAGTTTGTTTGGCTTAAAATCCCAAATAGAATTATATTATGAGCACTAAATGGCTTTGTTGCCACCAATTTAAGGGTTAACTGTTATAAGTAGGATCTGTTTTGTGTATAAATATTTTATATAGTGCTCTCGTTTAGAAATATATGTTGAATATATATACTACCAAACTATTAAATAAAAAATAATTATTTATACCTTTTAAAAAGTATTTTTTATTAATACTTAAATGTATATTTATTTTTCTAAGACGGTGGAGTTAAATTTATTAGTTATATTATAGCAATCAAACTAGAAATACAATTTTGTTCATTATGCTAGTAAATTGAATAATTGTTTTATACAGACAAAATATAATCAATTTTATTTTATTGTTATTGATTTATTATAGGTACATTATACATTGACACATAACATTATCAATTAGTTTCACTTACATTATCGTCGGCCTAAATCAAAAACTCAGTAACAGCTAAACAATATTTTACCAGTAAACAATATAAACAATATTTGGTAAATGCGTTTTTAGTTTTAAAAATTAAATTTAACACCGTTAGTACATTTTGAAAAAACTAAAAAAAAAAACAAATAACCAAAAGTTATGTTACATAATAATTTGGACACCAGGTCAATCAATAATTACTGAAGTAGAAAAAGATCTAGAATGGTTTACACATTTTAAAATATAAGAACCTTTTTTTTTATTGTGACTTGAATATCTTTTTTTATTAAAAAACAATTTAGCACATTATTATTATTATTATTTTTTACATATTAATTAATTGTACTTAAAATTATATATTTACAAAAGAATTTAGTATTTACAATTACATAAAAATATATCATGTGACATTAAACAAATTATAATTTATAAGTACCTATATTATTAAAATAATAGTACCATTATTATTGTTATTATGATCATGTTTTTAAAACATCTTATATCTATATTTCTGTACACAATTTATATTTGTTAAAATTTTAAATACTAAAGAATAAAGTGTACAGTCGTAATAATAATTGTTACCTAGATTTTTCATTGATATAGTTACAGATGTGTTAAATATTAATTTTACTTCAATATTGCATCATCAAGACAAATATCCACTATGTATGTTGTAAATGTATAAACAAATAGACAATTTATGTATACAGTTAAAAAATGTCAATTAATATTATTTTACAATAAAATAAAATAATTTGATGACCAGGCGGTTTTAGACTAGAATAAACTTTAATTTGCCATATTCTTTTGAACTTCATGAACAAGCGAATGTTGTTGATTAAATGTGTTAGTGTAGCAATAACTTGAAAAATTTGCTCTGTTTGTTTTAACATTGTAGCAGGAATAAAATTAAAAAGGTGGCAAGTGAATGTCGCTCTGCTGTACAGTAGGTTACAAGTGGGTCACTGTTATGGATGGTGTTAAATTTGTATTCAATGATATATCATTGTATACGAAAAACGATTCTAAGCAGTGAGCGGAGATGGTCTGTCAGCCTAGGATAGGTATTTTATATTATATTGCCATTATTAATGATTTCAAAAGCTCATAAAAAATTAGTTTGAGTTTCCGGTAAACTCTTTCTTTTTTAGAAAGGTAGAAAAACATATAAAGAATCTTGTGTTGAATTTTCAGATCTTAGATTTAAATAGTAAAATGTTTATGAATTTCCTAATTAAAAAAAACTGCATACTTTCATGATTTTTACGTATTTTGTCGACATTTTAACTTTAGACGCTTATAAAAAACTATTAGAGACATTAGAGGATCAACTTTTTTTTTAATTTACAGCAAGTTATGAAGAATATTGTATTACATTTTCAAGTTTTTTAACCTACTGAAAAATTTTTTATAGGCAATAATAAAAATAAATTATGTCTATAAATTGCTCAAAAAAAGTCAAAAAATATTGAAAATTGTATTGTGTATAGAAATTGCTTATAATATAAACCTTTGTGAAATGTTCATGTATTTATGGTTATTATTTCTTCTGTAACACCAAAAATAAAAGTACATTTTGTTAAAAATTTGGTTTGCGTAAAAATTCCCGTTTTTCCTTTATTTTTTTTTTGTTTTTCCGAACGCGTTTAAGAACTGTTGAGAAATTTTTACTTTTGACCCCCCCAAAGTACCAACTAGATTCACTTTCTATCAGAAAAGATGCTAATGAAGAAAATCGGAACACTTTTACTGCCCTTAATCGTGGTGACAGATACAAAAAAAAAACACATAAAATTGTAGAATCAATACATTTATCTCTTCGAAGCGCTCAGAATCTAAAATTGCAAAACATTTTATTCTCTATTACAGTTTTTAATTTCTTATCCAAGTTATTAAACAGCTGTTATCATTTATCATTAATTTGTCCATTCAAAACCTAGAATAGTCAGTTTAAATTTTAGAGTATCACTAATTCTGCGTATATTTTTTAATATGTGCGCTCCGGACACCAACTTCCTTGCACCTATCATTTAGAGCAACTACCAACCTAGTCAAATATACCCTTTGATACTTGTTTTTTGTGTGGAATATAATGCTATGGAAATAGGTAGATAACAAGACAAATGATAACTCAAATTGTAATATAATGAATGTATATAATGTATAACTAACTTTTTTTATGACTTGAATTTGCTGATAATAAAAAGAATAATAAAATAAATTACTATATAGGTACCTATTCATAAGGACGAGCATTAACATGTTAAAAACTGAAGGTTAAGTTACTTTCAATTAAAATGTATCACAAGTTAAATTTTGTCCATGTTATGCAGTAACTTATGAGTTAATTAAATTTATTATTATGCCAAAATAAATTTTTTCTCTATTAAGAGAAATGTAATATCCAAATAATATTCGTGTTTAGGTATTAATATAAATGATCATCATCTGAATCATCGTTTACATCTAAAAAACATTAGTCTTAACATTTGTATTTTTTAATTATTAAATACACACTCAAACTATACAAATAATAGGTTTAATGCTGTCAGAAATAACTTATAAAAACATTGTTGATCATTACAATCAAATTGCATTTTTTCAAAAATATTATGAAAATAATTTGCAATTTTCTACAAAATTTGTTTTGTGGAATAGACATTTAAATTTTTTTATCGAACAAAAATATAGATAATAAGTAAAACGTGCAAAATTAATTGAAAAGTCAGTAGGTAGAGAGGCCCCAAGTCTCCAGGTACTAACTGCTCTAAAAGTCCACTTTTCAATGTAATTTTTTTGGCAGACATAGAACATGGAAATAAGCTACTTATAAATGTAAATATACCATTAGGTGTAATCCCTAACAGAACTTTCCAAGTATTCTTAAGGTCTAACTACTATACGCTTCTTTAAATATGAAAATGGATTTTCAAATTGTTGTATTGTGTTTAAATAGTATAGTAATAATTGAATTTTTTTAAATGCACTTTTACTGTAATGTTATTAAAAATAAAAAAATAAAATTTTCTACAAAACACAAACAAGAAGCGAACAAATTTAAATATTTTTTCAGAATTAAAATTGGACTTCTGGAAGTTAATATTTTTTTTCTTTTGCTTGATTGTCTTAATGCATGAAAAACAACCTGCTTTCAACAGCCTTAAATTAAATACCAAATGTTTTAATTTTAATTGCATAGTTTTATTTTATCCTTGAAGAATAGTTCTCAGATTCATGAATCATTTTTGCTATGTTTGATATATTGACTGATTCTGTGCTAAAAATACAAACTATATACAATTTAATATAGTGTATAGCAGAGTTGAGCAACTCAGAGTTATTAGAGGCAAATTTTTAGAACTTGAAAATCTAACTAACTAAAGGCATAGAAAATAAAAAAAAAGATTACTACAATTTAAAATTTGAAACATTACAAAACACGAAAATAATAAAACCAATGCTAATGATCTGCATAACTCGGCTAAACCGATAAAATAAAATAAGTATCCATCAGCTATGTTGGCTATGCCTCTATAAATATATATTTAGCCACTTAATAAATAAGCTGCTGTTCAATACTAGAGTTAATAGCTAATACTAGAATGACTATCTACGTTTTACGAAAAACCTACTAAAATAAAATAAAATGCAAATAAACGCTAACATTTTATAAAGTAATTTAAAAATTTAGCACGGGCTGGATAAAAAAAGGTGGCCTGCGGGCCTCCAGTTGTCCATCCCTGGTCTATAGAAATGTAATTTACTTTTATATTTACCAAATTGATTTTAAATTAGCTGATAGGTCTAATGGATTTTCTTCAATAATTAATTAATTAATTTGTATTTAACTCATTAACAACTAGTTGATGATCATATTCAACTGGTATGGGATCCATTAGAATTATTTGTTTTTATGTATTTTTTCTAGTCTTCTTTTCTGGTGTCGAATAATGTGAACTTAATTGTTGAGAGCAATAAGGCAAAATTGTAGGTCCATTTTGTTTTTTGGTTTCTTTAAGATGGCAACTACAAAACCCTTGCACCTGATTTTGATTCATCAGTTCTTCTACAATTTAGAATTCTTACGAATTAAACCTAATTTAGTTAAAAACTATACATAAATATAAATATTTCAATTTAATATCTTATTATATCTTATTTAGTTATATGATAAGAAACCTGAGCAATTTTATCCAGCTTTTCTTAATCTTACATCTTAAGATATTCTATAAAAAGTACACATATCTCACCCATTGTAATCCTTGCATCTATATACCCAACACAAAACTATTTTACTAAAATATAAATAATAAGCACAATAAATAAAATATCTATTATTTTTAGTAGCATGTAACTATATTTAGTTATTTTTTATTTTTAATATTGTTTGATATAATTGTAAAGATTAAAAATAAATAAAAATATTATAGATTGTGTACATCTGAAATAGGTTGTATACTTATATATATATAGACATATAAGTATTGATTTAAAAAATTTAATTTTGGTATAAATAATACATTAAACCTAAAAAGTGTATTCTTTTTATTTTACATGGATAAAGTGATTTGCTTGGATCCAAAACAAATTAGTGATATGTGTGATGTCGTTGCTATCTTTCAATATTAATAATTTTGAAAAATACTATGTGATATAATGTACTTTAATTAAACATATTTTATTATTAATAAGTTGCACATTTTCGTAAAATCTTTACATTTTAAATATTTATTTAAAAGTATATGTATATGTTAAGTAGTATACATTTAATAACATATACTATAAATTATTGAGTATAAATAATAACATTTATAATGTGTGCTGCACTGCTGCTATACATCTTAAACTATGTAGTTTTGTATTAGTTCTGCATAAATTAAATTTGTTGAACTCGATAAAAAAAAATGTTCATGTTATAATTATTGAGCTTGAAATATTAGTATGAAATTCCGCTACTTACTGAAGGTGAATTTAAGAAATCTGTCTACTATATTTAAGGTTTAATATAATCTTACCTGTGAATTTTATATTAATTAACGTTCTTACCTAACTTGGATATTTTTGTTATTTTGGATTATTTCTTAATATTTATTAATATTTATGTAAATATTAAATTTATTATATTATAAATATAATATACTTAAATTAATATTTTACAATCGTAGTAGTTGGCTTAAGTAAAACGTTTAGTTATAAGAGTTAACAAAGTTAAATTAGTATTGTATATTTTAAGGAATTTATAATTTTTTACAGTCTTATGAGCTTATAATATTGTTTGATCTATGCATGCTGTTAATTATTCAATTTTATTTTAACCTATATAAAGTGCTTGTATTAGCACATTATTATTGTTAAGTTGAAAAAAATAATGTTTTGTATGTTAACCATAGGTGAATTCGGATGAAACACATTTTCTTGCCATTGGCGCAGAAATTAGTGCCAAGTACAAAGGGGCATTTTGTGAAGCGAAGATCACAAATATAATATCAAAATCTTTAAAATGCCAAGTTTGTCATTTTATCAATAAACTTCATTTTAAATTATTTTTTATTTTTACTATAGTATGTATTTTTTCTGGTAAGGTTCAATTTCCTTCTGGGATATCAAAAACTGTCACAGATCAAGAAGTGAAAGGACAATTAAAGGTTACACATTATTATTTAAATAACATTCTAATATCATACCTTATATATTCAATACGTATTAATGTACTTTTTATTATATCAAGGTGGGAGCTACTGTTGATATAAAATGTAAAGATAAAAAAGACTTAGTTAAAGCAAAAATTCAAAAAATTCAAGATTGTAGTCAATACACAGTTGGTATGTATTTGTCTGTAATTGTGTTTATATATGACCTATTTATTAGTTTTTTTGTTATTTTTCAGAATTTGGTGATAAAGATGTTGCATGTTTGAAGAGAGCAGCATTATATTTGAAAAGGGAAAAATATTTTGCTTCTAGTGCTACTCTTAATCAGCTCCCCATTACCCGCCCTGAAGACAGTGGTAGAACTGCTTTAGTACAAGGTCGTAGAGGTCAAAAGCGCAAAACAAGTGTTAGGTAACTGTTTATATTTTACTAGAAATTTTTAAATATTTTGTGTACTCAATAATTATTATAGTATTTACTTCAATTTCAATTTTAACTAATTGTTTTACACAATAAAGGGAAAGTGAGGAAGAAGAAGCTTCAGCAAAGGATAAAACCTGTATTGGAAAGGTAGTGTGCGTAGAAGCTAATGTTAAAAAGAAAGTAAAAAACAATTGGTTTCCTGGTTTGATTGTTGTACCCACTTTACAATCATCAGTAAAAACGAACATTTTGGAAAATCACCTTGTTCGTTCCTTTAAGGATGGAAAATAGTAAGCATTACTGGAGATTTTTTAGTTTAATTACCTATTTTTAATTTCATATTTTATAAATATAGTTATACAGTACCGAAAAAAGAAACAATACAATTTACAAGAGAAATTGGCTTTAAAGTGGAAAATCATTCTCTTAGAATTGGTAAATATTGGATTTTTACATAGTCATCTTTAAAAAGTAATCATTATTAATTTATTTTAGCTGTTGAAAAAGCGATATTCTATCTTGACAATGATGAACTTCCTCCACACTGGGATCGAGATTTATTATTTGGTGTTGACAAACTTTGTATTGCTACAGATAGTGGTGAAGCATATGATGGCAATGTAAGCATATTTTATGTAAAAAAAACTTGTGGGAATATGATGTTAATGGAATTCTCATTAATTTTTTTATCATACTATATAACATAATTGTTTATTTATAAAATGTGAATTTTTCAATAACTGATCAACCTATTTTTATATATTATTTATTACTATTAAGAATCCTGATAGAAAATCAATGGAAGAACAAGATCATTTTGTCGCTCAATTATTTAAATTTATGGATGATCGAAGAACTCCTATTAATCAAGCTCCAGTGATTAATAAAAAGGATGTGGATTTATATAAGCTATTTAAGGTATTTATTAAAATTAGATAAATTAATATAATTTGCTTTTTCTAGGATATAATTGGGAGAATAAATAGCCATTTGTTTTTTAATATCACATAGTTTAGATGAAAAAATGTACTATCTTGCATATTAAAAATTATAATTTTGTTGTCAGTACTTGCAACACTCTTATTAATTTAAAATCTTATACCTAATGAAATCATTTTATTTCATAAAACGACTACTTATTACTTAAATAAATAAACAAATATTAATAACAGTATGTTACTTTTGATACTTGCATATATGAATTACTATAAAAAAAACTGCTAACATTTTCTATTTTACACTTCTGAAAAACAGACAAAAAAAATTGGGATAACCTTCTTAGGAGCTTAAAACTACTTACCTCACTTATAATAATTAATGTTATTTAACTATTTTTAGGTAGTCTACGATTATGGAGGATTTAAAAAAGTTGATAAAAATCAACAATGGATGTTTGTATCAATTAGAGCTGGTTTTAAACATCAATTATTTGCTTCTGTTAAAGATTGTTATCAAAAGTCAGTATATCATTTTATATTACAATTTATTATATTTAAAAAAATTATATTTTCAATTTATAATCGAGTATTTAATAACCTTTTTCACATTCAGGTAAATTAATTATTTACTATTTAATAATTCTCACTTAAACAAAATAGTGCAAAAATTATCAATTTTATTTATTCTAAGTATTATCAGTATAAGCATATAAAAACAACAAGTTAGTTTATGTGTTGAACAATATCTATATTTATAATATTATGTATGTTATTTGTAATATACTTCATAATTATATTTATTATGTTATATTATAGAATATCTTGACATTCTGACTCAAGACTTTTATGCTAACATCTAATAAAGGGGTGTCCAACCAGCGGCCCGCGGGCCACATGCGGCCCATGATAGGTTTTGATGTGGCCCTGTCGTACATTGCACCATCAATTACTTATGTATAAAATAAGAAAAAAAATTATTAAAAAAAAAAACCTATTAATAGGTATAAGTTGCCCATACCTATTATATTGATTAAATAGTATATGAATGTGCTATCAAAAGTACAACGATGGTGATGGCGAAAAAATTAAATGCGTAACGTAAACTATTTTTCATACCCCTAGGTTGCGCAGAAATTGAAAAATTGAAATACTTTATCTTATTGGTGGCGCCATCTATCAATGAATTGTAGCACTAGAAAAACTGATGCTTTTTTTCGATGGGATTTATGTATAATCTTTGTTTATTTTTAGGGTTGCCATCAGTTATATGTTTTATTTTATTAAAATACTAGCTTTGTTAGTGCACTTTGTTGCCCATTAAACAAAATTAATAATGCCAACTCTATATAAATAATATGTTTTATTTTATAATATTATAACGGTTAAAATAAACTAAGTATTATCGTTACTACAATATTCAATTTAGTCCCTCCCCACTGCCCGAGCCAAATATTAATTTGAGATTAACCTGAAGTGATTTACCTGAAAAACATTACAACGGTGACCTAGGCCAAAGATTTGTTTTTTTCTATAAATTTATTTGCAAAAATGTGTATATGCCATATTCTTACTAATTATAATAGTTATAAAATAATATGTAACCATTGACAACCCTATAAATAATCAGAGATTATACATACCATAGCAACCATATTTAACAATAGCAATCATTTATAAACAAATATTTCCATCGTAAACTTTAAAACCCCAGTGTGAGCACCTCCAGGGGTTGGACCTCTACCTTTTAAAATTAGCCCATGTCCTTTCTCAGTGTCTAAAACTCTAAACTATCTATGTACCAAATTTCATTTAAATTGGTTCAGTTGTTTCGGAACATATTCAATACAAACAATCAAATCTTTCCTCTTTATAATATTAGTAGTATAGTATAGAAGTATAGATATAGATTAAATAACAAATTCAATAAAGTTTTAATCATTTAAAAGATGCCATTTTTACGCGCAACAAACACTTCTCAAAAATTTCAATAAACTAAAAAATTGAACGTGTTTTTGGTTCAATAAATTAAAATTGTTAAAGAGATTCATCAAAGCAATCAGAACCTCTGCGAAGACGCAATGATTCTACTAGCTGGAGGTTTTCGCTAAACGCTGCCAGTCATTCCTAGATCAACAGATAAAAATGAAATAAAAAGTGCACGGGATCGGCTAGAAATATTTAGTATGCGAGTGATGTTACAAAATGACAACTCTGTAAAGGTTTTCACCTACCTAATTCTGTTTTCATTCAATTACACACCTCATGGGGTGATAATATACTGATAATTTACTGCTCGCATATTGTCCGTGATATAATGCAGTGGATTACCCACCTAGGTGGTTTAGATGCATGTAAATCACTTGAAATTAATCTTAACTTAATATTTGGCTCAGGCAGCGCTGGGCGGGACAGCTAGTAATAATATAATATAATATCTTCTAATGAAATAGAAAAATAAGTTCCAATCCTATTGACTATTACTAATAACCAGGACTTGGAACTTCATGCATTTGCATATTACTTAGGAAGCTGCATTTTCAAAATATGACTTAATACAAATTCTTTTCATGATACATACAAATATACAATCAAAACAAAAAACGGATGTTATTGTTTTTGCATATTTAGAAATTTCAAGTATATAAATGCATAATATTATGTTTATTAATCAATAACAAACAAATTTTCAATTATTAAAAATTGTAATTTAAATGATTTGAAAATAAATTAATTGTAAGTTGGTTTTGATTAGCCTGGTCTTATTCAAAACATTTTCAATAATAAATAATTTATTTTTACTAAGAGCTGCCATTGTTGCCTTCATCATGACCGGCCAAGTTTTACCTTATAATAAAAATGAAGTCTTTCATTTGATAAAATTAGACAAAACACAAAAAAAATGTAGTTAAAAAATTTATTTTTTTTGAATAATTATGTTTTTTCCAAAATTGTTCCCATATAAATACATATTTTATAAAAAAAAAAAATTGCATATTTGAGCTAATTTAGTTTATACATATACACATATTTCATTGTTTTTAGCACCTAAAGTTCCGAGCCTTGCTAAAAACTATCCTTTTGCACGGAAACATAAAAAAAAAATTTTAAAATTTTATATTAAAATATTTTTTTAAGTTAGACATCCACAATGATTAAAACAATTTAATTTTTTGATAGATTATAATTCAAAAAAATTGTTCAATTATATTTTATATTTTTAGTTGGTTTGACCAGAGTTAATATATTATATTGTATTTTTGTTACAGATATTTACTTAGTTTTGAAGATTTTTATCGAAAACTTGGTTGTACAATGTTAAGTTATCCAAGGGGAATAACATCACGCCGTAGATTTAGTCGCAGTATTATTTCTAATAAAAATTCTAGAACTAAAAAAGAAATGCAAGAAATTTTAAAAAAAGAGGCGGATACACTAGATAATGATCAGATTATTGGAGATAAAAAAGAAGAAAATAAAAAGTCCACAAACAATTTAACAATAGTGTCTGAGCTAAAATCCGAAGATACTAGTATGAAAAACTTAGGACAATCAAAAACAAAAGAAGATTTATCTGATAAATCAAGGTGGGTGTTTTCTAAAGTTGTGTTAAAACTGTTTATAAATCTTATATGTTTATAATCTTATTGTGTAATAGAATTTAATATTTGAAATATTTGAAATATTTTACAGTCAAATTAAAGTTGTTCCATTTGATAAAGAGGCGTCTATAAATGTTTTAGATAATGTATCTGTATACAATAAAAATAAAGAAAATTCAAAAGCAAAAGTAAGTTATTCAAATATATAAAAATCTATATTTTATTTTATAAATATAGATATAGTTTGACACACTACAATAAGCCTTATAATATATTGTATTATAATCCTAATTACAATTAAGCCAAAACAATTCATTTGTATATTTTATCATTATAAACTATATAGGCATACAATTTATTATTTTAATGACTTATTAATATTTTTTTATTATTTAATGTTTAAGCAGTTTAACCTATGACTTATAATAGTATGAATAAATATAGTGCTGTGTTGAAGTGTTAATAATTTTGTTTAAATAGTTTAAATCGATTTTCATTGTAAAAGTCTTTTAAGTTAATATTAGTATTGTAATTCTCTATTTTAATCACCTTTAAAATCGTATTTCTCTCATTCCACCAGCTTTAATTTTTATTAAATTTTTGTAAATACTTAAGTTAAATTTGAGTTTTAATCATCATCTCATGACATAAATACTTTGATATGTAATTTGTTAAAATATTTATTATTTATAATGATCAAATTACATAAATACTTTACATTTTTTTTTAGGTTCTTAAAGTGAATAATATTAAAGGAGTAATGAAATATTACATACATTATGTAGGATATAATCGACGTCACGATCGATGGATAGATGCAATAGATATTGATTACAAAATTAATGGACCTGAACTAGAAACTGAAAGAAATAATGATGTAGACTCTTCAAAAGTTAGTCCTCCAGAAGTATGTTTAATAGTTGAAAAAAAAATTAATAAAAAATGGTTGATGTATAAATATTTCCTTAAATATTGTGTTTAATATAAGAGATATATTGAGTTTTTTTTTAAACTTTGAATTTAGTAACAATCAATATAATATTTAAATTAATATAATATGATACATTTAGTTTTTGTTTATGTTAGAATTTTAAGATACCTATTAAGAATTACCTATTCTAAATGTTATGGATCAAAGATAGGTTACATTTAAAATTTCATTGTTATTTTGAACAACTATAATAATATGAAAATTGTAAAATATTAATTTTTATTTAATTATTGACAGAAAATAATTAGGTGATTATAATTTTTATTCAAGTATATAACTTTTGTGCTTTTGGAATAGTGTAAATTCTAATTGAATACTCTCAACCAATGTAATTAAAATGCAACGTTCATTAAAATTTTGTCATAGAACACGGAAAAGAAGAAGACTGTTAGATATAAAAAGAACAATAAAGAGAAGAAAGTGACTTTAAGTGATCCTTCACTTATGTAGGTTTATATACTATAAATCTATGTATGGAATATTATTTAATATTTGTAATATATTTTACAGTAAAATTAAAGCTGAACCATCTGACAAAGATGAGCAATTTGATGAAGATGAACCATTTGACGTAGACGAACCATTAGACAAAGACAAACCATTTGACAAAGACGAACCATTTGACGAAGTCTTGTCAGTGATAGTAAGTTATTAAAATACAATAATTAAATAGTAATATATGTAATATTCAAATAAATTGTCTTGTGCTTTTGTTAAACTGTATACCTTAATTTAATAATTGTAATCAATGAAATTAAAATTTGAAGTTTACTAATATTCTATAATATGAATTCTGCCATAGAACAAAACTTTTTATTATGGCTTACATGAAATGAATAATATTTCTTTAATAGTCTTAAATATTGTGTACATTCTTAAAAAACAAATTAATAAATATTAATGTTTATTTATGTAAGTACAAATTTTCATTATCTTATAACTAAAAACACTATATAAAAATATTATTTTGTCTGTGCATAATATCCATATTCTTGTTAGAATTGGTATATTTATAAAAATTATTCAAAATATGACAGTAAAATACAACCAAATATATAAATAAAAAAAAATTTCAATTGACTTCCCAACAATATTTTTTATGAGTGGTATACTAAGAGTTACAGTTTTAATATTTTAAATACATTTTTAAGAAACAATGTTTTTTTTAAATATAATAATTTATAGTTGGTATTAGGTTTATTCAAACTTGAATGTACATACTTGGTTGTTGTAATTATATTATTCATTAAAAACAATATAGCATACATCCTACCAACAACTAACATTACATTTTTTTTTTAGCAAAATAATTCAAACCAAAAAAAGATTCTATCAACAACTGGTAGAACTAGAGATTCCACTACTTCTATCACATATTCAGAACAAACAAAATCATGTTATAGCAGTACTCTACCTACAAAAACATGTACTTTGACCAATCATCCAAAGTACAATTTTGGTAAGTCTACTATTTTAGGTAATTTATATTTATGAAAACAAATTGGTTTAGGGTCAAAAAATACTAAGTACTTATTGTCTGTAAGGGTTTTCCCTCATCCATTTCAAATTTGGTTCTAATGAATATATTATACTATTTAAAATGATTATATAGTTGACTTTAAGTTACTTGAAGTTTAAGAGGGGAAAAAAATAAGTTATTAAAAATGTTGAGATATCAAAAACTAATTAAATGTTATTATCTCTCCACTTTATCTGATCGTCGTTACCATCATAACTTATGTTTTCTTAACAAACTTCTCTCTGGCTCCATTGACTCCCCTTCCCTCCTTGCACTTATAAATATAAAGGTACCAATTAGAAACACCCGCAACAATGCTTTCTTTCATGTACCACATTGTTCAACCAATTACCTAAGGAATGAACCCCTAACCAGGATGATGATAATTGCCAATGAGGATCCGTCGTTCTCCTTCTAGGTTATCGTATTATTTTACTTTTTCCAATTCTGTATATATTTACTTCTTTTTTTTTTCTTTTTAAATGATTTTGTTATGTATATATTCAAACGTGCCATTGTATAAATTGGGCTTCGCCCGTTATTGTATTAAAATAAATAAATAAAATAAATAAATTATGGTGTTGGAAGGATAATTTTTAAATTCAATCAAATCAAAGCCAAAGTTACCAAAAGTTGACTGTGTGTATAAAAAAAATTGTTATTAATATCAATCACAAAATGGTTAAACATTTATGACAATTTAATTTATATTAACTATGTAACCTTATAGTATTATATAATATAAGAAAGTTTAAAAATTAATATAATAAACAAATATTTGAAGATTATAGCTATTCTTTTAAAAAAAATAATGATTTAAAAATCAACCTAATTAATAAATTAATAAAAAATAAATAAATAAATAAATTCTAATAAATTCTATTCAATAAAATTAATAATTTCTAATGCAATATTCAATATAAACTCTGGTGAAAACCCTACAATTTGTAGTTGACAGTTTAACCAGCTCAACTGAACCAGAAGTAGACAATATGTTTATGTTCCCCTTTAGTTCTATATATTCCAAGTTCTATATTTTTAATTTATGTTAACTTTCCAGGATTTTATTTGAGATGCAATAAAAACTTTACATTTAACGACCACCTCTCCTTAAATTTTTCTCCATTGGCCCTAATAGGCCAGGATGAATCAGGTAACTTCCTTCTCAATCTCAGGTATACAACCTCTTCTTCCCAATTAAAATTTTTTTTTTTTTGGAAATTTGGATGTTTGTGTTTATGTTTTATAAATTAGCTCCATAACTGCTATTCTAAAATCAAAGAATACCTCTCTGGTCACTAATTATAGACTTACTGCAATTCTTAGTTACATTTCTATAGCCTTTGAATCGCTTATGCTGAATGCTATTCAACCTTATGTCAATAATTTATGAACAATACAGTTTTTGTCCAAGTCGTTTAACTATAACATGTAATGTTACATTTTGTAATTACATATTATGTGCTTTTGTTGATGATTCACAAGTTTATATGATCTATACACATTTTACTAAGAAATTTGACTCAGTAAATCACCAAGGTGTTGTTGCTATATAACTCCTCTTCTAGGTTTGGGGACTCACTGATTTCACTTACTTCATTGTTAAAGCTTTTTATTACAAAATCTGATGTATTCATTGCTATTTCAAATATACTCCAGGGAAATCATTTATCACCAATACTTTTTTCTCTATTTATTAATAGTGCTAAGTCTGTGCTCTAATACTGCTGTCTTCTTAGTCTTACATATGATATGAAACTCTTAGAGTATCAGTTATATTGATAATTGTTTATCTCTACATAATAATGTTGATACATTTGTTAATTGCCGGTATGGGGTGAATCTCTACAGTGTCCCTTAATATCATTAAATGTAAACCTTCACTAGAAGTTGCACTCCTATTGTCTTTACCAACATATTCTATGATACTGAATTTCTTTCAACTAACATTATCAGCGACTTGGGATTAACCTTTGATTATTCCGTTTCTCCTCGTCATTAGACGATTACATAAAGTATAAAGGTTTTAAAGGTTTAGGTTTTGTTAAGAAAATTGTTAATGAATTCAAGCTGGCAACTTAACTTATATTTCCTTACTGCACTATACTAGAATATGGCTCAGTTATTTGGTATTTTTTTGGTATTGATGATGGTCATCAGTTTAATGAACATATACAATAAAAGTTATTTCATTTCACTAGTTATAAATTTACCTTATAGCTTATCCCGATTACTTAGTGAATTAAATTTATCCTATTTGGGTGACCGTCACAATATTCTTGTAATAATTATTTTCTTAATGATCTCATCTCATCCCATCTTCTGTAAAATTGATTCTGTTACTGAAGTTTTTCAAAGTTCCTTTATGTTATACTCATAAAAAAACTTAATTACAGGTTAATAAAATAAATAAACAAAATATATTTAATTTCTCAATTTTTCAAATTTTTTTATAACTATAGCCAAAATGTACATTTTTTGCATTGGGCACAAAGCCCTTGTATAATATATAATAAATAAATATAATGGTTAAAGTAAAATTATTACCAAATCTACTAACTTTATTTATTTTTAATTAAATATATATATAAAGTGATGTATAATATTTATGTTTACTTAACTATATTGTAGATAGTTCCAATAAAGAAGTTAGTGACAGCAAAGCTATGAAACTTGAACCAGATATTGATATAAAAATAGAACCTTTACCAAAGTCATGTGTTTTTGAAACACAAAGCAATACATCCGAAGAAGTTGAGATTTATGCACAATTGGAAGACGTTGAACAAAATGGGTCCATGATACCATTTGTGCAAAACAGCAATAACATGTATTCATTTGATAATGTTGAATTAAATGTTAATGAAAATTTGATCTTTAAAAATGAAATCAAAGATCCAATTTCTCATAGTCAATTTGAAAATGAGTCTAATGAATCCCAGAATGTTATAAGTGGTGTTATAGTTAATACATCAAATATAAAAGAAATTAGGCTACATTCTCAGGATAATACATGTCATGAAGTTGATGTATCTGTTATTAAAGATGAAGTTATGGATTTACGCATGAGACCACTTGAATCACCACCCTACAACATTTTTAGTACTCCAGAGCCAAATTATGTCAATAACATGATCGTTGAGGAAGACGATGATGATGATGAACCAAAATTAGTGATAGTTGAAAATGATTATCAAATAGATGCTTTTCTTGTAAACCATAATGGTCAAAATAGAGTTTTTATGAATAATATTGATGAAAATACAAAATTCGGTTTTAAATTTGATCTAAATTCAAAACTACCAACACTTGAAAACAGAAGAAACATTGAATCTCCAACCAAGCTTTTCTGTGAATTCCCTGTTTATGAGCCTACAAATAATGTTACGTCTAGAGAATATGCACATGAAGTCGAAAATATCGAAGATAAATATACGAATGAAAAAACTATGGAGCTACCAGAAATGCAATGTAGAGAAGAAATAGAAGATAAAGATACTGTTAATAATGCTTCAGTTCTTGAGTACAAGTATGACATTTTTGAAAATCAAAGTTTTGTTGATTTGATGCATCACCCCGGTACAAGCAAAGATAGTTTCTACAAAACTAATACTAATAGTGACTCAAAAAATAGTTTCTTTGTAGCTAGACCAGCTGTCAAAAGTGTTATTTTTGATTCAAAAGTACCTGAAAATAGTAGTTCAATTGATCATAATATTTCTAGTATTAGCAAAAGCAATTTTTATGAAAACTCCATACCTAGTACTAGTAAAAGTTTCTATGAAAACTCCATCCCTAGTACTAGTAAAAGTTTCTATAAAAACTCTATCCCTAGTACTAGTAAAAGTCTCTATGAAAACTCTATGCCTAGTACTAGTAAAAGTGTCTATGAAAACTCCATCCCTAGTACTAGTAAAAGTTTCTATAAAAACTCTATGCCTAGTACTAGTAAAAGTTTCTATGAAAACTCTATGCCTAGTACTAGCAAAAGTTTTTATTGTCCAAAAACAAATGTAAATAGCGTACTATTTTGTGAAAAAATAATACAAAGTAGTCCAGCTAGTACAGTAGAGCCATATGAAGAAGTGAGAAGCAACAAGGCGCTCATTGAAGAAAGAGAAGCTGCTTTAGCCATGTATGCCATGCACCAATCTTTTTGTAGACCAATGACGACTTTGATGCACCCATCTACTGAGAAAGAAATGGAAGAATATACCAATGTTTTTCAAAAGTAATTTTTTTGTATTAGTTAAATATATTATAGATTTAAGAAGACGCCATATACTCACACGTGTGGTGTCGCAACTAGAGATGAAAGGGTCCAGGTATGTGTAAAATTTTGGGCCCCTTATTTCAAACTATTGTTTTACAAAATTGCATAGCAACAAAAGCCATATATTATTATATACAAATGTCTGAAATTGTAGACTTCTTTTTCTGTAAATTATATAGTGTACTGTACATAAAAATAGATCAACTTATTTATACAAAGGCATCTATTTGAAATATAAATTATAAGTGTTATAATCTCAGTTGATATTTTTTAATTTGTAAATAAAACATAACAAAACCTTAATACAGTTTATTATAATAGTATTCATATTATACTACAAATCTGAAACAAAAACAATTTTAATTAGATTATTCATTAACTGAAATAGAAAATATAAATAGGTACAAATATTTTTTAATTATTTTAGGAAATTTATTTTCTTTTTTTCAATGTTTTTTATAAGTTTTAATTTCGAAAATAGTGTTCTGAGAAGCTACAGTCACTGGTAATGTTAAAAAAGTAATACCTCCCATAATGTCACTATAAACTGAACAAAGGTCATTTTCGAAAAAAAATCACAAAGATCTCTTATAGTCTTCAATTTCCTATTTTTTAAATTTTCTTTAAGTGATAACAGTTGTTGAGAGAAATCAGAACTTTTATCGTTTTGATAAAACCGAACAGTCATATGCAACTGATATCAATTCTGATTCTTCAGAAGCTGGTATAAAAGGAGTTAAAAATTCAAAACTATTGTGTACTATCTTCATTTCTTCAATCCTTTCTTGTAATTGTGACAACGCAGTATCAATAATAGGTAAGAACATTGTCACCCAAAAGTTATCTTTGGTTAAACCAATTCTTCTGACCCTGTCATTTCATCAAAATGTTTTTGGCAAACACTCGGCGATGGCTTTTAGATTGAGTTGATATTCCCCATTTTGAACACAATACTTTTGATGAAGCCACAATTTTATTGTAGTTTGTTCTCAAACTTTTAATTTATCTAAAACAATTTTCAAGTAACTCACAAGCTTAATGAAGAGTAGTATTTGGTGACTGTAATAATTTAAAAACAGAGTATAACAGTCTGTTAATTTTAAAACATCAATGTATTTATCTTTTAAAGCATAAATTGCATCATGTCTTACCTTTCATCGTAACACATATTTTCTTTAAGACTTTCTTTTTTATTATGTTTGTTACATTGTGACCAAATTTTAAGGAAGCCCATCGTGGTCCACTTTTAATAAAAAAAATTTAATATTACTTGGGCAGTATCAAAAAACAATGATATTTTTGTAGTACTTCTTGCTACATCAGAAAGTACCAAATTAAGATTATGGCCATTGCAATGAAACAATGTCCAAAATTCTTTTTTTTACTCCATTGTGTATTCCGCTTATTACTGATGCTCCATCAAAACCCTGTCCACAACACTTATTTATATCAATACCAAATTTAATTAAAGTTTCAAATATTGAATTTACATGGTCTTTAGTAGCATGTTCATGTAAAGCAAAAAATCCAAAAAATGATTCCTTAATATCTATTTTTATAGTAAATTATATTATCACAGTAACTTGATCCGCTTTACAAATATCTTGAGTCGAATCAATAATAAATGCAAAACACGGGGCTTCTCTAATTTTTTGACAAATTATATTTTGTACATTTGTTTCTAATAACTCAATTTCTTCATTTTGTAACCAAAAAAAAAAAAAAGTTTTTCTCTAACTCAAATATTTTACATTATTTTCTTCAACAGCTATAAGTGTATTAAAAACTGAATCAAATTCCGTAAAGAACCATACTGTTTGTAAAAAGTTACCTTCACACGCTTCTCCACATCCTTTTCCTTCATTGCCTTGTAATGCTGTATTGCCAGCAGTAAGAAAAAGTATAATTTTCATTTTTCTAGTAAAAACATCCCTCCAAGACTTGGCTTCTACAGAAATTTGTTTTTCAATATTTACATCTATAGTTTGATTCTTAATCCATATAGTTGGTCGTTTTACAGCTTCAATGAGTTGAATTGATTTTTTAAGTTTCGCAATTTTTGAGTCTGCGAGTCATAGTTTCAATCCAAGAATATTTAAAATAGGGGTAATTTCTGTCTGCAAAAATCCAACAAGACTCACAATATGATTTATTCAACTCAACTGAATAATATAGCCACAACCGTGGTATTTTAATACCGGGTTTGGATGTCATGAAATAATAATCAATTGAAAACTTATGAGTTTTAGATACATCATCATCAATAAACTTTGTATCCAATGGAAAATCTATTACTGGTTTACACAGACCATTCTTACAGTTAATCTTATCACTACTTAAAATATCAACAGGAAACTTTTTTCAGTCCGTTGGATATTTATGTTGAATAACAGTTTGAATTGGTTAAAATATTCAAGCAAACAGGAGCTTTAATTAATAAATAGGTTGCTACTTGTGAGCGCGCCCCACTTACTAGTGCATTAGAAATACATGGGCGACAATTTACGCAAAGGTCGACACTGCATTGACACGAAACGCGTCTAAATGACCGTCCGTGAATATTAATAATCCACCTCTACCGCGATTATGACGCGAGCGGACCACGTCGCACAGACGATGGGCGCGGTTACGACCTGCCGCGACGGCGTCTCTTGAGCGTCGTATACGTTTCACTTTTACCAGAACTGCCTCTTATAAGAGTAAAAAATAAATTTCAGATAGTTATTATCAATAGTAACGATTAATTTTTAAATTTTAAATTTTAAATTCGGTTGATAGTACACAACAAAATACAATCCAAGGAGGTACTGGGTACTAACTTATAGGTAACTGATTAAGTATTAATTATATGCCTGGGTAGTCTAATAATTATGCATATGAATATCAATAAGGTTAGCACTAATTTGAATTTGAATTTCTTTTTGAGCAGATTATAAATTCACCACTTCAGTTATATATGTAGTAGATTTACTTAACACAAAACATTATTGAAGAGAATAAAATGATTATTTTGTTAAAAATTTAATACTAGTTTAAACTACTTTTAAAACTATAAAATATAAAATAATATTTTAAATTTTAAATTTTAATTAACAGTGTAGTTTTTGCAATTAATGTACAACATTTATCCAACAAACCATGTTATTTTTTTTTGATTTGGCAAGCCGAATTTTTTTAGCTTTCCTCTTTTGTGGACCACTTGTGCCACTAACGATTCAAAAATAAGATAATAATAATTACAAAGTCATAGCAAAAAATTGATAGTTTAAAATATTTTCTTGATAAGTATCATCAATACTATAAAATCATATTAGATGTTGGACTTTTAACTTGTTAGTATCGAAAAATTTTGCTAATTGCGGCGCTGCACACATTGAGTTGTTTCCGTATTACTAATGAACAACATGGCCAATTTGCGTTCAGCGGTTCCAATTTTATATTGTTGGTTTTAATATAAGTGTGAATTAATCAATTATCAAACTTATAGGTAAGAACATTATCATTATGTTCTTATTTGTTCTTATTTGATATGTCAATTCACTTTATTTAAGCCAGCAACACAAAATTTTAACTGCTGAACTTACATTTTGGTATTTTATGGCTTAATAAATTTATTCAGTCTCAAAAATTAACCGCTGTTTAAGTAATTAACTATTTAAGACGCCTTCAAATAATTAAAAAAAATTGAACAAGTACTAACTGATAAGTGATAATACATTAATATTTCTTTTTTCAAATTGTTTATGTCTTGTTTATTCTCATATTATATTAATTGTAGTAGTCTATTATGAATTAATTATTAACATTATTTTTGTATCAGTAATCACAGTGGTGGGACAATACCCAACCAAAGACATTCAAAATACTTGGCTACGAATTCAGGCAGAAATGTTGATATAAATATAAACAAACATTTAGTCACTGGACCAATTGGAGTAGAACCAGAGCCAAACAATGAGAGTAAGTAATATAATATATATCGAGATATTTCTAAAAACGTATAGTACTTTTATTGGATGTACTCTACCACCTATAAAACCACAATCAAATCACAGAATTAGAAATCTTATAGTATCATTAATACACAGTGAATCATCCACAATTACTGCTCCTATATAAGCTTTTTGAATTAAACATAATTCTTTAACTGCTATTGATCAAAATATTTGTTCACTTTAATTCATTGTCAATGTTATAAATATGTCTGTAGTAATGAACTAAAGTATAATGTATATAATAATAATAATAATAATTTAAAAAAAAAAAAAATGTTTTTATAGCAAATCATGTTGAAAAAATAATGGTTATGGATGCACCGATTCCTATGACAAACGGCTAACCGTTGATCGAAAGTTACATTTTTCCCTTTTGTATAATTTATGATAATGTGTTTAAGTTTAAATGATTTATATTATCATTGATCAACCATAAATACGTGTATGTATGATATTGATTGGACATTTCTAAGTTATAATTCATAAATGTTTAATATATTATAATCATTATAATCCTTCATTACATCAACTTAAATTTTAAAATTTTAGCTTCAAGAATGAATTATGCTGATGAACAAACTGAGATTCTAGAAAAAATGAAAGAACAGCAAAAAAAATATGCTAAAGTTATTCGAAAACAAAAATAAATGAAGAAAAAAAAAGAAATAGCAAAAGTTGAAAAAATGTTTATAAATATTAACTATTTTATATTATCTAATTGAAAATGTGATGCCAAATAATATTATGTACTTTATATTATTTATTTATTTCTAAACATCTCACAAAAAGGTAACTTATTTTTTAATTACTTGCTAGAATAGAAGTTGTATGGCAACACATTTATCATTTTATTATGTTAGGACTAATTAAAATGTTATATAACAGTACAAAGTTGTTTGTTTGTAGTTAAATTCTTGTTGCAATATGTTGTTTATATTTCAAATTTTATTTGAGAATTTTGCAGTCAAATAAGTTTTTTACTATGCTTATAATTTATGAGCGTGCAAAGAAAAATTGTGCCTTGTGAAGATTTCATTAAATGTAAAAATACTAAAACTTCTTATTTTGTGATTGCAATTAAGTGTTTAATTATCATTAAACTATTTAATTATTTTCTACTCAATAAGATTTTTGGATTGTATAATGTATTAATAAGCTCTGATTTATTTAAAAACTATTAATTAAATCCCACATTAAGTTTTTACTTTTGCTGAACATTATGTAAACTTGAATAATAATGACTTCTTTTCATATCAATAATTCTTAAAAATGTTGTGTTTGTAACTGATATGAAAAATAACACTTATGTATTTAATAGTCCTTTATTGTTAAGGTTCCTTCATATGGCTTTTATTAAGGGTTTTTTAATTTAATTTTTATTCTGATGATATGAATGCAGTTTGGGTCATATGAATATTATTTCAAAAATTAGAGAGTAGGTATACTAATATTGGAACCACATAACAATATAATTGACATCCTTGTTCCACTGAAAACGTATTTGTATGTGTCCTTACCACATAGTAGAATTAATAATGATACTATGCCCATTAAAACAGCATTTAGAATATATCATTATACCACCTGTATGTCGAATAGGAGCAGAGGTCGGCTGTAGCTACTTAAAAGTGAAAATTTTTGGGTGCACTTGTTAACAATGAACATCCCTATGCTAACAAAATAAAATATAATATTTTAATAATTTAATAGGTTAACTGATACGTTTAATACTGTAGCAGATGTGAGGAGTTCAAACTTGTGTCTCCGTGCAATTCATTAATGCAGAGCTAAAAAAATTTTAGACATTGATTAATTTAACCCGTGCCACATACCTAACGTCTAAAGTTTTATTGTGAATTATACAATTTTAATTCTTAATTTCTAATTTAAACACTGTTTCATTACCCTATTTTTATGTTTTAGGGTGACTTGAATAATAAAAGTTTGGGAACCGCAGGTATATTATGCAGTATACATAAACTTATACCACAAAACATATTATGTCCACATTCAATAGCTAAATTTTAATGTAGGTATAGGTATATTTACTCAAATAAAAATAAACAAGAACACAAAAATGTAGAATTACATTAATATAAAAAACATGCTACAAATAATAATTTAAAGTTATAAACAACGTTCAAAACTTATAGATTATAGCATTTGCAAATTTTTTTTCTAAAAAAGCTAACTACAAATTTATTTCAATATGTAGTGCTATAAGTCTTGAGCCCTGATTATAATCATTAAACAGTAATATAATTATAGGGATACGTTTTACCTTGAAATCAGGACTTTCTTTTACATTTGTAATAGTGAAACCGTTGTGTATTAATAAATCTTTTGCTTTTACAGATTTTCATAATATGCATTATAATTTTAAAAAAAAATCATATACCTTACAAGTTTTAATTTAAAATACAGAGTGAAAATGTGAAACAGTACAAAGTAGTATTACCTACGATTTACAAATTATAAATTTAAACACCAGAATACTGGAATATGTATTTCTGGCTGCTGATGTGGTCGTCAAACAATATAATATAGGTAATATACTAATAAATAATAATATGTGGATTGTGGATAACTGGATAAGATAATAATAATAATAATATTAAGCAATATAAAGATGCAATATTATTTCTTTACGATCTATTGGTTTTGCAATATTTTGTTGGTTTGTCGGTATAACCTGTTTGGCTGTTTTGACTATTGCTTATGCAAGAATTGAGTCTATATAGTGGTTTAAATTTAAATTTTAGACCTATTCAATGACTTTCCCATTTGCACTGGACACCGGTCCAGTTTGTGAATAAAATTAAATAATAAATGCATTCTTCATTTTCATGTTCAATTGTAAAATTTGAAATTTTCATTCGTGACAATAAAAATCTTTACTTATTAGGTACCTATATGGCTATATGGCTATATATTGTTTTCAGAATTTATACATTTTATTTCATATTAAAAAAATTACGATAAAACATAGTTCCCCATTGTTGTTATCGATTAGCAGCGTAGATTGGAACACCTTTTTTACACCCAAAAATATATACTAACGGCAGTGTAATGGTGCTCCACACCATCTTGTAAGTCTTCTAACTTCTAAGTAATGAAACACTTGAAAACATTTTATTAAGCACATTATATTTATTCAAAAATTCTGAAATGGTGTCAACAAAACCTTGTGTTTTATAATCCAGAAAACGATTTAATATATTGGAGTTTGCCATAATAATTGGAAAAATTTGAAATCAATAACTAGATTAGAAACTAGAATTTAATATTTTACTTGACATTTTTAAAAAGTCAGATTCTTCATGTATAATAAAACTTAGAGGTTTCATTTTTTTTATTATAGATTTTATCCTCAAATTTTACAACACAAATTAAAAATTTTTCTCCTTAGCAAACATCCTAGTTTTATAAAATAATTCACTATAATATAGTAAACGGTTTTACCATTGCTAAATTTACATGTAGCACATAAAACATTTTTTTTAGCTGAAATTGTTAGTTTTCTAAAGCTGGTGCATGAAAAATAAAAATATGCTTTACAAGTGCAAGATTTTAACTCATCACCAGCAAATATTTCATCGTTACACACTGCCTAACCTAACTCACTGCGCACAACATTACGTCTTATTGTTATCGAAAAATACGCAGTATTATGAAATCAATAATAAGTCAAAACGCAGACGAGAGAGAGGCCAGCAATAAAAACCTACCAAGTACCACGCGTATCGGCCAACTGCACACATATTGATACGTGAATTTAAAACCACAAATTAATGGGAACGGGATACGATTATTACGTCATTACCTCATGTGTGCGTAACACGTTAAACGCATATTATTATTCTAAAGAAGAAAATCTAAAAAATAATTAATTAAAATATAATACACGGGTATAGCGGCAGACGGTATTTTACGAATCTATTAACAAGTAGTTGCGGTAAGACGATATTGGACGACAGACGTACGATATATTTCAGAACATTATTTTGTAGAATTTGTTCACGTTGGCCAAAACTGTTATCGCAAGAGTTGTAACAAATATTAAGTTTTGATAGTGAATCGAAAAATAGGTGGGCAAGTGGTTACCGCTCTGCTGTACATTAGGTATTCGGTTAAGGTCCCACTGGTCCATTATTTATTTGTTTTAAATGGCTAATACATTAAGAATTTTTATATGAACATAAGTCCTTGCTTACTATAGTTTACTAAAGTTGAAACTTGATAAATATAATAAAAAAAAATTATACAGTATTGGTGAGGGGGTGGGTGGGCTTTAGCCTTTAGATATCACTAGTCTTTATTACGACAACGTTCAGTTGAACAGTAAAGGTAACCCCGTATAGGTAGGTAACCCAAAACCGATACGAATGTGTTTTTAAAATTTCAATGTCTTGGCGATCTAGTCAAATTCGAACGGTTCCACAAGTGCTGTAATACCTAATTGCTTACTGTGTTATTATTATATATTTTAATAACTGTTTACTTATACTTAAGTAAAAAGTGTACAACACTGAAAAGAAATTCATACGCATACTATCTATTATAAATTATAACTAATAACAGTTGATATTTTACAAATTAAAACCAACATTCAAATGACGATAGCTTCTTTAATTATTAGCACATCAATGTAAAAGACCCATGAAAATGCATTATAGATTAAACTTGACAAGAATTTTATTTCAAAATTTAGGCTGCCATTTGAATTTTAAAAATTACTTCTCAAACCTCCCCCTTCTAATTAATAAAAAAATAATTAATTTTAAAGTTCCAAATTTTTAATGTTGGATAGGTAGTTTATATTTTTAGATTTGACTTGGTCGATGAGGGAGGGACTAAAACTCATTAGCCCCCCTCTTCTGAGACACCACTGTTGGTACTCCAAGCCCAATGATTTTATTCCAAATTATATGCCCTGATCATACTATATCGTACCTACATCATATTTATATCACGTCAAATTTCAATGCAATTACGGTCCTTGTGGCCAAACAATAAATTTAAATATGTAAATCTAACGAATGATAATAACACAAATATGTTGGTAGGTACTTACAGTATATAACGTGCGCAAATTGGCCAACCGCTTCCTTAAGACCTATATAAATATAACACTTGCACACAATTTATGATAATATAATATCGATAAGAGTTGCGTCGACAAAAACCACTATAAGCTGATGTACAAATGGTTACAAATAAAAGGCTATTCAAGCAATAAAATATTTTTAAAAAAAAACGGCACACAGCACAGGTACGTAATACTAATACAGAATAAATATTCGGTAATATAATTTGTGCACATACAATAATAAAATACAACATTATAAAATCGTGTTGATTCGAGCACACGAATACACGATATAAATTATAGTTACCACGTAGAACTTTTTACCATTATAGGTGGTAAAATTATTAAAAATTCCAGAACCACAGCTTAATATTTTAACCGACGCGCTCACGATTTATCTGAAACTGACTTTAAATCACTGGGACACTGTGTGTATGTGTGTATGTGTTTCCATATATAAATACGTTGTCGGCGGCGGCGGCGGTGGTCGGGTTAATGGCCGCGGACAAAGATATTAGGGACTAGAAACGACGCGGTTGGCGGAGTCTGAAGGGTCCGGTCCGGTTTTTGTGCCTGAAAAGGGAAATCGACAGACAGCACTGAACCTGGTGGTGAATATTATCATAACTATTATTTAGCCATAGGAATTTGCATATAGACCAATAGAATTTAAATTTAAGAAGCGGTATCTATTAGATTTTTTGAATTTAATATTCAAATAATAAATATTAAATAAATATTTAAAAAACTAAAACATTATATTGAAATTCTGATACTTGTATCGTCTTAAACACATAAAACCATACATTTATAAGTAAATTAAATTTCAAAAATACAATTTTTAGGTTACTAAATCGTTGCGTGAAGCGAGGAACGTTTACACGTATACACTATACGATAGGCAATACGATGAGCCGGGCCCAAGACGTCACGGGGTTATTCTACATTTCTTAATAAATCTCTTAAAATAATAATAGTTTTTACAATTTTTTTTTATAATTTAACATTTAAAAAAAATTTAAAGAAAGTTTTTTTTGTGTTTTGTTCTGCTTTAATGACAAAGATGGACAAGTTAAATATTTTATTTCCATGAATTTAATGATTTCAATAAATTAACATATGAGTGGTCAGGGCTGTCCTTAGGGGGGGGCGAGCAGGGCCCAGGCCCTGGGCCTCGCGCTTTTTGCTTAAATTTGGGGCTTTGCGTTTTTTTTCAATTGTTTTTTTTTGTAGTATTTAAATTGTATGTTTTATCACTTTTATATACCTAATTAGTAAATATGAAAAAATATATAAAAATAACGAAGTTGGTTCAACATACAAATATTGGATAATATTACAATAATACAATATTTTCCTAATCGCAACACATCAGCCTTGATGATGAAACTTAGGATTTTTATATAATATTGAAAATTTGAAGTTATTTGAAGATGAAACATTACGAAAGCATTGTATGGATTTAGAAATATTATTAGGACGGTGAAAATTGCGATTTAAATGGAATTGAACTTTTTGAAGAGTTAAAAATATTTTGTAGAATTTTGAACAAAAAACCTGTATCGAGTGTCCTGATTTAATGGAATCAACATGTGGTTCATTTCCAAATATTGCTATCGCATTAAGAATATTATTAACTCTTCCAATAACCACTGCCAGTGCTGAGAAAAATTTCTCGAAGTTAAAAATCATTAAGAATTATTTGAGAACAACAATGGTGCAAGATCGACTTTCTGATTTAGCAATTATTTCAATTGAACGTGATTTGTGTGAAAATGTAGACCATAATGATATTATTGAGAAGTTCGCAGAATTAAAATCCAGAAAAATTAATTTTTGATGAATAAAATGATTTTTATTGTACTTTTTAGTATTTTAATTTGTCTGTTATTTATTGTTATATTTTATTTTTATTTTATTAAAATGCAAATTTGTATAAATATCATTAAGGGACGATTAATGAATTATATAATATGAGTAAATAAAGAAAAACATGTTATTTGAGTCTACTATAAAATTATTTTATTTTATTTACCAAGATTATTATAATATTTTATAAAAAAAACCCTCATTTTTAATTATAATTAGGGAGGTACCAAACAAATTTTTTGTGTGATAATAGAATTATTGATTTCATTATATGTTTATAGAATCTATAAACATATTATAATATATCTATATTATAGATAGATATAAATATATAATACCTAAGATATATTACAAGTAATCGCCCTGGGCCTCGCAAATCCTAAGGACGGCCCTGTAAGTGGTTCTCACGGTTTTCTAAACATGATCTGGGTTAGGGTGGTCGTGCTCATCTTCAAATCCTTGGTATATATATATACTACGGTAATGTTCCAAACCGTTGGGCAATTATAGCACCGTAATATTTTACACCGTGGCACAGTTAATAAACTTACTTCTTCACTAATGACGCACAGTCTGATCATATCACTGTGGTTCCGTTAATGAACCGACTACTGCACCATAAAAGCACGGTTAAAATTTTCACTGTAGCGCCGTGTCTATACCGACGCTTACACTGACGATACACGGTGTTCTCTGTATAAAAGTTCGGTATTCAAATCAACCTTCTGCACTGTGCAGTGAAGATAATTTGCACCGTGCTTTTAAGGATCATCTACTGATTGCTGAGCACGCAATGTGAACTGGATTTGCTACTAGGGTAGCACTGTGTGGTATCCATCCCATAAGGCCATAAAGTAATACATAATTAAGTGATCCATTTAGACATTTTTATTTAATTGTAGTTTTGTAACAACTTGAAACCATGTAAAAAAAAATTTAAAAACCGTTAATACTTTTTGAAATATTTAGTGTCCTATACTTTAAAATAATATAGTATTATACTTATTATAGTAATATAGTAATAAAGTAATTTAGTACCTAATATATATTATTCTATGTCTCTATGATCAGTAGCGGTTGTATAGGTATGATCTATCCTACAGTCGTGATATCTAGTTCAATTTTGTAGTTATAGTTGTTTAATAATAACAATACTATTAACAGGAAAAGTCTTACAATCAACTACACAAATGTATGTAAATACTATACATATTTTCTTAAAATAACTCGAAGACAAAACCCAATTAAATAATTTGATTCTGATCAAACCAAATCACATACAATTAAATTATTTCTTATAATTTGTTACTTTATTGGTATAAAATAAATCCAAATAGCAATTTAAAGTATAGACGTGTGACCAAATACTGAAAATTATATTTTTATACCACCAGGTTTACGCACCAGGCGATTCGATCATGTAACAGACTTGTAACATGGACGATATAACGAAAAGAAATGGAGTATGCAATTCAACACCTAGTACAAAAGACGTAAGGGAATATTTTATCAATTATTTCACAACCCAGCTCATGAATGAAGTTGGCAAAACAGGGTGATATGAAAATTTGTGGTATATTAATTATTTACTTATTTTGATTTTATTGTATAACATATATAAATAAATAATTATTGTATACAAATAACCGTATTATTAATAGTAAAATGAATTACTTTAATAGCAATTATTTCATAAAATTTACTGAGTAATGTAGGCTGACAGATTCTGACCAGTCTTCAGTCAGAATCGTTTTTCATGTATTATGATTTTATATCATTGAATTCAAAATTAACACATCCATTAGTCATTACAGTAAACCACTCGACTCCTACTGTGCAGCAGAGCTGTACCCACTTGCGACATCTTTTGTTTTATTTTTTCCCAAAACTATTTGTAATTTTTAAAAATGACCTCTCAAATACAATTTAGTTTTCGCATATCAGAAAAATTACTGAAGTTGAAAATTGAAGCATTATTTCGACAAATTATCGTGTACGATGTGACGACACACGAAAAAAACACACATCACTTTAAAATCAATACATTTATCGCTCAGAATATAAAAACTACTGAAAACGTCGGTTTGTTTGTTTTTCACTGTGTGAGTGTTGTCTGTATAGACATTGTGGTATTGAAAACATTGTGGAAACGTTGTAGAAACGGTGAACGATCGCATCAGGATGATCGCATGATCTCGCAGAACGAGAGTATAGCTACTGCCACCGTCGCTTGCAACGGGCACCGACGCAGCGCCACCGCCAACAACCGCTGCCGCCGAAACTGAAGAACAGTCGCACATCAGTACATGAGACCCTGGTACTCATACCCCTTATATTTGATTTTAGCTCGTTTTTAACTCGCTAGCTAGGTGCTTTGCCAGTTTCTTTCCCGACCAACCTAACTAAACTCAATTCAACCAAAGACCCCGCAAAAATAATAATTTGTTTTCAGTTTCATTGAATTCAACGCGGCGGTTACGTCTTTTAGAGCCGGTATACCTTTATTAAGGGGCAATATTTAGGCAATATGCAATTTCGTCGCCTCCGCTCATAGCATTCGGGTGTAAGTGTGTTTTCGGATACCGGGCTATCTGTGCACACACACAAGTCAACTGCCCCGCTGACCAAAAATGAAACGAGTGGTGTTTTGCTCAAAACACGCTTTACAGTAGAGTGGTCTGATTGAATAAATTTTTTTTTTATTTAGAAATTCATAAACAATTTTCTGTTTAAACCTTAGATTTAAAAATTTAACACAAAGTTTTTTCTACCTTTCACAAAAAGGTTAAATTATGTAATTGAAATCAAATTTAATACATCCTTTACAGTAGGTACTGACACCCACTGTACAGCAGAGCAGTACCCACTTGCCGACTTTTTTTTTAATTTTCAGCACTTGAAACGTTATACACGGTGTCATTACTGAAGTCAAACTTGATTTGAGACGAGAGTTTTGATTAAGTCAACATAGTAAAAAAAATTATTGCCACTGCGATGGTGTACACATTTTGATTTTTCCCTGTACATAGGGCGGCTTGTCGGGAACATCGCTGTTTCAACATGGGGTCCTGGTGGTTAAAGAGAGTAGAAGGGTCGTACCCACCACAAATGCCGGCAGCACTCGTCTCGCCTCGCTGTGCCGCTGATAGGAGTGGGTCGCGGCCCGAGGGAGCTTTCGTCTCGCCACCTGCAGATGATAAGCGAGCGGTGGCGCGGCGGTGGCGAGGCGAGGCAAGAGTTTATTGGCGGCTTTAGTGGGGCGTGCGGACTACTCTTCTGGTTTAATTTAACACGCACCTAAACTCTACCGATTCTGCTTCGCTACTTCAATTAATACGCCACACAGAGGACTACACACCAGAATGTATATTATAAATTGCAGACTACACGCAGTATATATTATATTATCCAATTCCAATATAATCTATAAATCGTTATGATCTGCACAACTGGGTAATAAATTAAATAATTGTTTTTCCTATTGATCATTTAAACTTATAACTCGTCCAAAATTCGATTTTTATAAATCAAATGACTCTAAAATATATTCGCTGGAATACGGAATTAAAAATGCATGTTGTCATTAAAAAAACTAAAAATTTTAACGATAAAGAACAGTAAAAAAATGTTGTTTTTAAATTATATAAATAAAATATTTTCAAAAACTAGTTTTAAAATAATCAGTGTCTTACGTTAAATTTATCATCCGGTATATTATAATATACATATTGGGTCCCTCTACTATGTTGTATATAGTAATTTACACATGGTATTTCAATGTATCTATAATAGTGAAAATAATATTCAACAAAGTGTGTATCAGCATATACAAAAATACAAAATATAGTAAATATTCTAACTATGACTTTGTACTAATATACTTTCATTTGAACATGATTTTTTTCTACTGTTGAAAAATCAATCTCAGAAAAATCTGTCATCGTGTCATAATTTGTAACTGATTACATACTATACAATTTAATGTTATTATTTCAAATCATACTTTGTAAAATAATAGTTATATGCAAGGCTCGGAACTTTATGCGGTAAAAAGTACTCAAATATGCGCATACATATGCGTTAAGAAACATCAAAACATGCGGTATAATATGCAGAAAAAATTTGGAAAATATGCAAAAATATGCAATTTATTGAATACATTTTACATACAAAATTTAAAAATTTAAAGTAGTTACCAGAGCAAAAAAATTTAAAAAAATTAACGATGGTTTTAGGATAATGATAATGAATGATAACGACCTTTAATGGCTACTTATTTATTAATATGTGGCTATTTATTTTTAATTATTTTAACACAATATGCACGTATGTGCTTAAAATCTTAAAATAAGTAAAATCATGTAAAATTAGTTAAATTTATGCAAAAATATGCAACATACATTTTTGTATTTAGATTGCTATGAAACGAATTTGTATCGAATCAGGTTTTTAATATGCTGCTTCCTAAGAAGTATATTTAAATGCATAAAGTTCTGATCCCTGGACTTATACGTAAAAACTAACTTAAGGGCTTATACATTCATCTAAAATGTCAATAGTATTGCAGGGTTGATCAGGTTCTGATTTTACAACAACACTAATATGTATCATAATATATTATACTAATTATTATTCGTAAGTATTTAAGTTAGTCCTATAATTATTTCGTCTAAAATACTCTTCACCACTTCCTCAAAAATTTAAATTTTTAGATTCTGAGAGGATTGATAAAGCTATATGGTAGGTATTACAATACATTTTAGTATTCATACATGATTTTATATTTAAATATAAATACCTGTTTTATTATAATATTAATAGGTACCTATATTATTAAATGTAAAATAATATACAAAACTTCCTTACTTCTCTTTTTTTTTATACCGTTTTAGAATTAGAAACCAGCTCAATTTTTTCTTTGACGAACGTTTAATTTTATTAGTTTTGTTCGCCATATTCCAATTATCAAAGTATCAAAAATAACTGTATGCGTGTATAAAATAAAAATTTGTAAAAAATAAACACAGCAATATCACTTTTGGATAATACGAAATAAATATAAATATATAAACATTATAATATTTGTTTGATAATATCATGTGATTGCGAAAACAAATGGTTTTAGATCCACGGGTACTTTTCTTTTTGTTGACAAATAAAATAACTCTAACTATGTAACAAAACAAGTATCTGTGGATTTCAAACCATTTTCGCGCCATTATAAAACATGATAATTATTATGACAATACTGAAATCAAAAATATACAAAATTTGACAAAATTAGACATTTAAACAATGAATATACATTTTAGTTATTTTGTTGTAGTTCAAAAATATAATTCTCGAAGACTTGAAACTTTTATGTGTATTATTATATTTTATACACTTAATGACATTTTCAAATCGGGCCGTTTTTATCGTTATCGTGGTAAGATGCGAGCTCAGGAATCTTAAGAGCCTGTCTTATATTGGTATATAGATACTCGCAATGTTTGTATTCAATATTCATTATGAAGCAGTTTAGTTAAAAAATGTATTTTCGACACTTTCAAGGCTTTCAAAAACTTTTTACCTTAATATTATGTCAAAGTGTTTTTTTTTTAATTTTCAGTACCTCTAACCACCATTACGTGGTGTCATTATTGATTTCAAACTCGATTTTAGATGATAATTCGCGTACGTTAACGCGATTGTGCGTTAACGCGGTTGTACGTTAACGCGTACGTTTTATACTATTTCCGCCGCGGCAGTGTACGGGCCATCATTTGGATTTGCAGCCGCCGTGGATAGGGCAGCTGGCGTCGGGAACATTGGCGTTTTCCCATGGGGTCCTGGTGGTCGTGGAAGCTAAAAGGGACGTCCGGAGCAGTCCCCACTTCTGCGAGCAGTACACTGTCGCCACGCCTTTCATCAGAGAGGGATCTCTCGTCCCTCCTGCACCGCTCCGACCATAAGCCATAAGCGAAAGGTGGCGAGGTGAGGTGAGGCGATACTGCGAGAGTGCCTGCGCGTCACACACTCACTACCGACCCACTCTGCTCGGCTACTTCAACGCCACACAAAGAACTGTACAGTACTACAAACCAGAATGTGTGTACCACCACGTTGTCTTACACAAACATAAACATGGCAGATTTTAAGTTCACAATTATTATCCGTTTTACTCTCTGTTACTATCAAAATAAGAGTGCATTTTAAAATATTTTCGTTTGATTATTGTATCGATGACATCTTGGAGTCTTATTGATATTTTAATATTACGAATAGCAAGTTATCGCTTTACAAGGATTTTAAAACTGTAAGTTTTTTTAAATTTTAAAAGTATCATAACTTGTTTCAAAATTAAAATATCAATAAAAGCCATAGAGATGCTTGATAATATTCGTACCCCTTTTAATTTTATATAATTAACTCTAATTTAGAAAATAACAAACAACGATAATTATAAAATCATAAAATTATGAATTTAGGTTTAACAAAAAAATGTTTTGGTGAACAAACGATTAACGTTAGGGTTTTGACGGTTGGCCTATTAAGTACTAAACTTTGACAAATGCCTAAACCGAATGCTTTTAAATTGTGAAATGTGTCATACCTACAAATCCTTATTAATTAGGTAAATAGCTAAATAATTGCTTTACAAAATGCACAATATGGTTGGTGATGTGAACATTCACGAGCAACGTGCATATTTTTTCGATTCAACAGGGAGTAGCGATGAATGTATTAATTCATTGACATTACAATGACGAGTGTCGTACATTTCATTGTCTTTATATTTTATTTTCTGTCTTTCAGTTAACTGTGTGGTATTATTAAGAGGATGTCAAAGCAGTATTTTATTTTATCTATTGAACACATGCCTGCTCAAAACATAGATAAGATGCATTCAAGTACAGTCATTTCTTCTATGATTTTGAGTAGGTAATTTTAGAGTAAAATCACATTTAACAAAAAATTATAGAGGATAACATTTTTGAGAGTTCGACACATCGGTTTTGTATTTTATAATTATTTGACCTTATATTCGACTTGAAAAATAAAAATAAATGTTTGTAAATTTAATTGGATATTAAATTGTTTTGAGACAACATATTGAGTCAATTTGATATGCCGTACCCTGAAAAATATTATTCTCTATAAGTTTTGTAACGATTTATTTTACTCCAAGATTAATCAAAAACATAATTAAAAAATGGCATTAAAAAAAAGATCATCGGCAAGTGGGTACCGCTCTGCTGTGCAGTATGTGTCAAGTGTACCACTTTCATGGATGTATTAAATTTGAATTCAATGATATAAATCATTGTATACGAAAAACGTTTTTGAGTGAAGACGGTCTGTCAGCCTACATAACTACTCGTAAGTGTATTCTATGCTATTATTGCAATTAAAATCATTCATATTACTGTTAATAATACAGTAGGTAGAATTAATTTTTGCAGAATAAATCCAATGTCTAATTTTAAACGCTCATAAAAAATAAGTTGGACTTTCAGGGAATTTTTTTTTTAGAAATGTAGAAAAACTTATAGAGATCTGTTGAATTTTCAAATCTTAGATTTGAATAGAAAATTTTTTGTGAATTTACTAATCAAAAAAAAAAAATGCAGAATTTTATGATTTTTTCGAAATATCAACTTTAGGTGCTTATAAAAAACTATTGGAGACTTACCCTTAAATTTGTTTTTAACTACCATTTACATAACAGCTTATGAGGAACCTATTGTATTCAATGTTTAAACCTTAGGTATAAATTCTCCAAATGTTAAACGCTAATAACTTCTTGAACAGTTTTCCTATCAAATTTTTTTTTTTTGGTTGTCGTAAGCAAAACTTATGTGAAATCTAGTGTTGAATTTTCAAACCTTAGATATGAATAAAAACATTTTTATGATTTTTTAACTACAAAAAACCTTAGATATTATAGCGATTTTGATGGATTTTGTAAGAATTTGAACTTTAAACGCTTATAAAAAAGTATGCATTTGTATCTTAAATATTTTTAAAACTGAATTTAGAACAACTTATGAAAAGCCTTGTTTTGAATTTTCAATCCTTAGTTACACAATTTGACTATTTTATAAATTTTTAACAACAAAACAATTTGCAAATGTTCGATATATTGTGTCTAAATTTTAACTCAAAATGTCTATAAAAAATTATAATTATAATATATTTTTTTGAATTTTTTGGTTACACTATACACTACTTACATTTAACCTTGTTTTAAATTCTCAATCATTAGTTATATAAACTATACATTTTTAACTACAAAACAATTTTCAAATGTTCGATGATGGATTTCTGTCAACATTTGAAATTTAAATGCTTATAAAAAAAAATTGTGCTTTTGTATATTTATTAATTTTTATCTGCTATTTTAACAATTTATGAGGAATCTTGTATTAAATTTTCAAGAAATTTGACCCAACAAAATTTTTATTAACGATTATTAAAGAAAAAAAAATTGAAAAACACAAAAAAATTGTAGGCTTACAATTAGCTCAAAAGTTGTCAAAATATTTTTTAATTTGTTTAATGTATAGAAATTAATAATCTGAACTATTGGTGAAGTTTTCAAATCTCTACAGTTAAGTCATTGAATGACATCAAAATAAAAAAATCTTGTGAATATCCAATGTCTAATTTCAAAAGCTCATAAAAAATTAGTTTGAGTTTCCGGTAAACTTTTTCTTTTTTAGAAAAGTAGAAAAACTCATAGAGAATCTTGCGTTGAATTTTAAAATTTTAGATTTAAATAAAATTTTTTTTATGAATTTCCTATTTGAAAAAAAACTGCATCATTTTGTGATTTTTACGTATTTTGTTGAAATTTTAACTTTAGGCGTTTACAAAAAACTATTAGAGACATATGCTCAACTTTTTTTACTTTTCACGTACAAGTTATGAAGAACATTGTATTACAATTTAAAGTTTTTTGACCGACTGAAATTTTTTTATCGGCAATAATAAAAAGAAATTAAAAAAAAACCCGAAAATTAATTATGCCTATAAATAGCTCAAAAAAAGTCAAAACATATTGAACATTTGATTGTGTACGTATAGAAATTGCTTATAGAAACATTTTGTGAAACATTTCTAAATTACAGACCTATTGGTAATGTTAAAGATACTAACTTGGTTGATGACACGTCTTGTACTCTAACAAACATAAATTACGGTTTGCGAGTTGATTATAATTCATCATCTTTGAATTCTGAGTAATTAATAATTTTCATAATATTTATCATTAATTAACTACAATACAAATTAAATAAGGGAGTTTTTTTTTTTAATAAACTATAATCGTGAAGGTGAATTGTACTTGTTTTTATATTAAATAGGTAACAATTTTTTTTATTTAATACTTAGAGTTTTGATTATTTTTTGTACAAAATTTTATTTTATTTTGTATTATTTTGTTCACCTTATTAGCAACATTATACAACAGCGGATGTGTAACAATTATTATTATCACCCATATTATAAAATAATAATAATATTATGTTCTCAGAACCTTTGCCCGCACCGTTTCCCATTCTATTTGGTAGTGTCACTAATACCAATGATCATTAACTACGCACACACCAGAACAGCTCACACGCACGCACTTATATTCACGCACATAATTTTCAAGTACAACAAGTTATGAAGAACATTGTATTACATTTTCAAGTTTTTTGATCAATTGAAAACAATTTTATCGGCAATAAAAAAAATAAATAAAAAAACCAGAAAAAAAATGATGTCTATAAATTGCTCAAAAAAAGTCAAAACATATTGAAACTTGTATTGTGTATAGAAATTGCTTATATAAACCTTTTGTGAAATGTTCATGTATTTACAGTCATTATTTCTTCTGTTACACCAAAAATAAAAATACATTTTGTTAAAAATTGGCTTCGCGTAAAAATGCCCGTTTTTTCCTTAATTTTTTTTTTTTGTTTTTCCGAACGCGTTTAAGAATTATTGAGAAATTTTTACTTTTGGCCCCCCAAAGTACCAACTAGATTCACTTTCCTATCAGAAAAAATGCTGATGAAGAAAATCGGAACATTTTTACTGCCCTTAAACAATAGGGACAGACACAAAAAAAACACACATCATTGTAAAATCAATACAGAAAAGTTGGCCCAGAAATCTAAAAAAAAAGTTTTTCGCGTGAATGCCTTTTGTTGCTACGCTTGGGTTGGATAGAGAAAACGACCAGCGCCCTCTTTTATGAAACATTATTGCCACCACATTATAAACGGCTGTGTTTTACGGGCAATCATTCCGATTTGCCTCCTTGGATCGGGCGGCTCGTCGGAAACATTGGCATTTGCTCAAGGGATCCTGGTGGTTTTGGAAGCTAAAAGGGTCGTCCCCGCACCAATGCCGGCAGTACACTCTCGCCACTCCCTTAATCCGAAGCATCCCTTGTATCGAACGCTCTTGGCGCATCTGATGATAAACTTCTGCAGTGATGGTTTTGATAAATTGTGAACATTTTATGCATGCTTATTTTGAATCATTAGATCTAATGCATATTCGGTGTTAACAACCGCCGATGGTCATAATTACCAATTGATAACTAAACTAAGAACGAAGGCAAAGATGAAATGAAAAAAAAAACCTATACAAAATAGAAGCCCGGTAGAGCCCATGGTCTTTTGTCGACACTGTCACAGTTTGAGGACCCCCTGTATATCGAGGTAAAAAATGTTGACATAATATTTGCCAGCTGCCACTTTTCGTTCTCTCGGCTTTAAAAGAGTCGTCCGTATAATAGTCCCCACTAATGCTGGCAGCGCCTCGCCACGTCACTGATCGGAGCGGGTCGCGGGTGCTCTCCCTTATTGACACCAGATTATAAGCGACCGTCGGCGAGGGGAGTCGATGAGAGAGTGTACGCCGGCATTAGCGGGGACTATTCCGGACGACCCTTCTAGCCCAACCTCTCATACTATCACTACTTACCGAATGCTGAGTTACTTCAATAATTTTTATTTTTATTACTCTTTAAGAAGATAATGGGCCCCACTGAATGTTTTATTTAATATACATTATACAGTAACATTACTAAGTTATATTATTTTCATATTACGATATTATATTAGCAGAAATAATCAAAAATACAGTTGACTATGGTAGGCGTGTTATTATAATTAATCAAAATAATTAAGTGATTATTTAAAGTAATTTGCAGCTCTAAGCAAAATTGATTATGTCTATAATATGTTTTTTTTAACTTTTGTGCAAGTACGTAGAATTTTGATTGGTTTGTAGAAGAATGGGATGGTAGTTATATCGGGTAGGCAACTGATAAAGTGAACAATGGTTCACATTTTAGTGATTTTACGTTGCTGATAAGAAATCTAAGACTCCTTTATCATGGCAAGATGCTAGCGTAGAAATGTTTAGGACTTGTCTTATGTTGGTAAAGTCATAAGGTTAGTGCTGAATATTCGTTTTAAAGCAAAATAAACATTTATTTTGGACACGTTCAAGACATGGTTTTACTATAATCGATAATCATCTGGCGGCGAGACGTAACTACGCAAGCTTCAGCGACTCACTCCGATCAGTGGCGTGGCAAGGTGAGACGGCATTCGTGGCGGGGACGACCCTTTTAGCCTCTGAAACCACCAGGACCCCATGCTGAAACAACAATTTTCCGGACAAGCCGCCCTATGCACGGAGAAAAATCGAAATGATTTCCACACTGTCGCAGTGGCATTTTTTTTTTATTATTATTCCATGTTGACTTACTTAAAATTCTCATCTCGAATCAAGTTTGACTTTAGTAATGATACCATGTATAATGGTCTTACGGTCCGCGACCCACTCCGATCAGCAACGTAGCAATAGGCGAGACGAAAAGCTGCCGCGAACCGCTCTGATCAGTGAAGTGGCAAGGCGAGACGACTGTGTGCGCTACCGGCATAACGGCGTTTATAGTGGGGACGACCCTTCTAGTCTCTGAAACTACCAGGACCCCATGTTAAAATGTCAATGTACCTGACGAACCGCCCTATGTACAGGGAAAAGTCGAAATGATGGCAAGCACACTGTAACGGTGCCAATCATTTTAGATTCAGAGCAAAGCAATGAATATATTTACTTTACAATGATGTGTGTTTTTTTTTGTGTCAGTCACAACCCTTTTGGTAGCAAACCTTGATGTTATTTGATAATGTTTTTTTGTACAATTTTGTACGAGTGAAAAAAAATTCATACACCACCACCAAACACGAAAAACCCGTATTTTCTGGTCTTATTAGAGCTACCATTATCAAATGTTGAATGAATACAATTTTAGTTTCACAGTACTTTTTTATGCACAACAGCGAAGTTACAAAAAAAATAATAATTTTGTACACTTCCCTAAAAAATAGAAAATGTTATTATTTTCTATTATTTTTGGTCATTTTGAGATTGGTTTCATACGTATAAGTATTAAAAAAATACCCTTTTACCGTAGACATCATAATATTTTAACGATACATTTTAGGGTCATGTCGTTGTCTACTGCACGTACTACGTCTGTACCTAAATCTAATAATGATACAAGTATAAAATATGTAGGACGTAGGGAGTAAAATATTATATTTCATTATTTATACAAATTTGAAATTGTATTTTATCCTTTGTTATCTACAAGAGAGTAGTAGGTACTTGTAAACTCTCCCGATTTTAACGACCTGAAAACAGTAGTGGACTGACCCGTTGTGCCACTATTTAGCACGGTGGGCCAGTACCCATTCATAAGTTTTGGGTAGCTAGCAAAGATATCTAAAATATTTTTATATAATTTGGTATCTGTACTTTTTTTAGTTTAATGTTATATGTATAATAATATAATATTATATTGGACGTTTTATGCGAGCGGCAGCTAGTTGCTCTTACAATTTACCATAGATAGCACATAGTACATAAATATATAATTATTTATATGGACATCAAAACCATTAAAAATATTTTGTTTCTAGAAACGTCATTGTCTTTTTGGGGATTTTAGCCATGCATCTACTAATAAATCTCAAAATTAAAATCGAGCCCGTGCGGCCATCGCCATTGGCCAATATGGCAATATCCCAGTCAAATTAGATAAAAAAAAAAATATACTTCAGCTTGGAAGAATAAGTACCAAGCTGTATTTTGGTGTACACCTATTTATTAAGCCGTTGTACCACGTTGGCTAACAAACAGTACTCATACTATTATATTATTATTAATAAGCTATTGTCCGATCAACAAAAAGTTGATTTAGTTGCACACCTTTTGAAGAAATATGTTTTTTTTTAGCAAACAAACTTTGTGTTAATATGTCGATTTATATTGGTCATATGAAAATTAATTTCGACCAAAAATTGTAAAGGAGCGATTTATCAACAATGTTTTTGCATTTTTTTATCATGTACCGTTTTAACCATTCTAGGGATATACGAATTTACAATAGTAGGTATTTGTATAATTGTTATAAACTGTAATTTTGTGTGGTGAACATAACAATTCATATACTGCTATGATACTGCTGAAATAGTAACAAAATAATATAGTATGAGTATTAAAAGTTAGCCAATGTGGTAGTTTTTAATTTTGGTATTAATTTATTTTACTTAGGTATATAAGTTATATTAAATGTTTTATGAAAATATAAATGCTATCATAGAATATTATTTTTATTTCATATGGGAACCTTTAAAAAAGTTGGCCTTGGGGCCTCAATTGTCTTCATCCAGTCTTGGAGTCAACTTGGATGTGCTGCTTTAATAGCAAGCTGAAAAATTAGACTGCACTTCCTGCTCACAATTTATCCAAACAAGATCAAGAACTACAGCATAAGACTTTAATACAATTTTTTCATCCAACTATCAAATATATTAAAGAACAATTATTATAAGTCTGCACAAAACGTGTTTATTATGGTTGATGAAACGGCAAAGTATACGTCACCAAGCAATGATTCACTGCTGTGAAATACACCACTCAGAAATATATGTGATACCTAGCTATGATAGAAGATATCTTTTTTACTTACAAACATAGGTACTTTGCGAGATTCTTTAGAATACAATATGTTCACTAAATTATACATGACTAGCCGGGTCGTCACGGCTTCGCCCGTGATTGGTTATTTATTTTGCATTCGGACGATGATATGTAGAATTTTTTATACAAATTTTATGATAATTAATCTGTTGCCAAAAAAAAATTAAGAATCAGGTGATGTTGTGACATTCAAGAAAGTATTTGGTAAAACTCTGTGAAAAAAAATTGTAAAAAAGTTCAATAGCGTCGTCAGAAAATTGGAAAATTTAAATACAATACACCTCCTCCAGACAAAAAAAAATTAAAAATCGAGCGTTGTGGTGACACTCGGGAAGATATTTGGAAGATCTTAGTGAAAAAAAAAATGGAAAAAAGATAAATATTGTTGTCACAAAATGGGAACATAAATAAGTTCTGTTCTTGCGAACATCGTAGTGAGGCCCATAAAATTAGCTTTGTTTTTAAATTTTTCAAGAATTTTCAACTTATTTTTTACTATCAAAAGTGGTACTAAAACCTTCAGCAGACTGTCAGATATAACAGTAAAAATGTTCAGCCAAATCGGTTCAGTAGTTTTCTTGGTTAGCGTGGTCGTAGAAAACCCCTTAAATTTTATATATTAGTATAGAATATAGATAGATAGGTATACAATTTACAAGTTTATTTTAATTAATAATAAGTTTTTTTATTAACTATCGGACTAAATTTATGCCAAAAACCTTCTCTGTGATGTCCTCTTTAACTGCACGACGATCCAATAAGTAGTTTCGGAGTTTATTGTTTATCCAGAACAAAAAAAATCGACTTCATTTTATATAGTAGTATAGGATATAGACATATAGTAATAGATATAGATTAATACGAATATTTAGTATACATGTTGTTGGTGTACGTGCAATAAAATTCTCAGAACAACACCGATATCAAACACAATACAATTTGATGAACAAAAAGGTCAGGTTGCAGGTAGCTGGAAACCCGTGGCCCGCACAATACGTACAATAATATATAATATATAGTTATACAATTTACACGTTTATTTAAATTAATAATAACTAATTATTCATTAACTTAATCGGACTAAATTTTTGCTTTAAACCTTCTCTGTGATGTCCTCTTTAATTTAAAAAAAATTGCAAGACGATTGAATAAGTAGTTTCGGAGTTTACCCCGCACAAAAAAAAGCGACTTCAATTTATATAGTAGTATAGAAGTATAGATATGAAATATAAAAATGTTAGATAAAACAACTTTGTAGTACAAATTGAAAAGTCTAGTTTAAAATAATAATTAATTCAGACTCTAGTTAAACTCTACCCTATTTGTAAGAAATTAGATTAAAATGAAAAAAATAAAGACATTCTTAAAACTTTATTTTTACCCTATTCAATTTTTATTTTAAACAGTTTTTTTATTATATATAATACAGGTAACCTAGTGTAGTTTTTGTAACTGTAGTCTTCAAGATATTTATTTAATATTGTTGACAAATAAAATATACAGAATAAGAAAATAATTTAAATATATTTGATCTTAAGAAAAAAAAATGTTGGTGTATATAGGATGAAATTACCTAAGGAGTTAATTTCAAATGCAAACAAATATATGTATATAAACATAAAAATTACAAGAATATAGGAAACTGATTTTTTTCTTTGTAAACTTTATTTGAATAAGATATAAAAAGGTAATAATTTTGATACTTGATGTATAAAACAATAATATGTATACATGATTTTTATTGTTTGTTAAAATATGGATAAAAAAAAAAAGGCAGCTGATATTATTTTTAGATTTTACACATAAAAGAGTAAGAGAAATACATTAACATTAATCGCTTAATATGTAAAAAAAAATATATTTTAACTTAACTTAAAAGTGAGTCATAAACTGATCATATAAAATTAAAAATTAAAATAAAGTAAGACTATAATAGCATTAAGCCATTCATTATTTATTAATTTACTACAAAATTATTAATTCCTTATCAGAAAATTATAAAATTATAAAATTATAAATGTATTATACAATTATTATTTAATTAATTTTATTTCTTATATTATTAATTAATTAATTGTATTCCTTATATTATTAATTAATTAATTTTATTCCTTAAATTATTAATTAATTATTTTTATTCCTTATATTATTAATTAATTTAAAAAATGACATTGATTAATACACACATTTTTTTTTACAACTCATCGTGGTTATCTTCTATTGTGGATGCAACTTCTTGATCATCCTCTTGATCATCCTCAACAGGTTGGACATCAGATATCTTTGCTTCTTGTTCGGCTTTCTTCCTTGCTTCTTCGTCAAGTGCATCCTTCATCATCTTCTCGCCCTCCTAAAAAAATAAACATGTTTATAAAATTATATTACCGTCAATATTTAAAATATAGTTTTTACATACAAATCTTGATTTTAAGATGTCATCTGCCTTTTCTTTAGCTACTTCAATGTCATCTGTGATCAAAATATTGTTGAAAATAGTACCAGATTTTACTTGCCATAAGTCAAAACCAAAAGCACAAATTTCTTTTCTTACATATAGTTTATCATCTTGTTTGTATTCTGGATTGTCAATTTTTGGATGTACCCATAATCCCTTTAAACATCATGGATAAATTATAATGTGATTATTCAATTTAAAACCATTTTCAGCGTTTTTAACTATAAAAAAATTAAAATAGAATATAATTTTGATATATTAATACCTTGTATTTTGGATTATCAATCTGTTTTGGTTTCCATTCACCCTTGAAATCTGGATTATCAATCATTGCTGGCTCCCAATCACCGTCTATTTCACTGTCCCAATCTTCTGGTTCAGTGGAAGTTGGGTCAGGAATGAGTTCTGGCTTATCCCAATCTTCTGGTTTCTCATCACTGGGGTCATCAATAGTAGCATTTTCTTCCCAATCTTCGGGTTTCTTAGCTTTAGGATCCTTGATTTTCTTGGGTGGCAAAAAGTCCCAATCGGTTTCTAATTCACCAGATGCTACATTGTTGTTGTCAATTAATACCTCATAAGTGTTATCAGGCTTTACAATAAGTGTGTAAACATGAGTGTAGACATCATCAAGACAACGAATATCTTTTTTGATTAATAAGTTTTTGCCATTGTAGCTGAAGATAACGTGCACTTTCTTTATACTCGGTCCACAAATGTCAGGTCCTAGAAATAAACATAAATTGTGTTGTAAAAATGCAAATTATAGAAGTAAAATAAATTGAAAACTAAAAACAAATATACATGAATTAGATAATTTTAAAAGAAAACGATAAGAACTTCAAAACTTTGAATGAAATACAAAATATTATACATATAAAATATGATTTTAATTTTGAAATATAGCATCTAAATGGGGAAAAATATTTACCATTTAAGAACAGATTTTGATCACATACTATGTACTAATGCACTATATTTAACTCTTGATTTTATTTATAATCATAAATCCATATTTTATTAGTATATTGTTTGTTGTTACATTTTTTTAAATAGGAAACAAATAGGTATTCGAATAAATGTAATAAATTAATACCAAGGTGGATTAATAAATCCACCTTGATTAATACTATAAGTTATAATTTATAACCATAGACTTATAGAAATTGATAAAACATTTGCCCCAAGGACTAGAATACTTGGTTGTGCCAAACGGATTAAGAAAGATAGTCTGAGTTTTAACATAAGAGTGAGAGAAATGGAAAAACTGTTCCAAAGACAGCCAATCAGAGTGTTCGTTCAATTTTTCAATTTTCTTAATGATAACCCTGACTCTTGTAACAATCTCTATATACTTGCACGCGTTATCATGCCAAATGTTCCGTCTATTTCTCTGAATCTATGATTATAACGGATAATGAAAAGTTTTTTAATAAGCCGATAATATTAATGATCATTAAACAAAACAGTTATCGAAGTATGAAGTATTCAAAATATTTAAGTGGATGTGAAGAGTTACATTACAGAAACCTATTAAAGTGCGCTTAAAAAATATTCCAAAAGTTAAACAATAATGTATTATTAATATTAGAATACAATATCTATTACTTAGTATGCAAAATACTTAAACATAATTAATATCATCAATCTATGAATTATTTTTAACACATAGGAACTTGTTTTCAAGTTACAATGTACTTGTAAAAAATGCTAAATAGTTCATTTTGATTTTAAAGAGTTAATAATACAATAAAATGCAAATTAAACTGTACTAAACCATTAACATTTACTCTAGAGTAAAATGATGTTGAATCAGTTAAATGTATTGATGAATTAAATAATTACCAAAGAAATATTGTATCATAATTATATCTAGATTGCTATCATTTCTTGTAATTTACTAATTATTACAATGTATCTATAAATTGCCGTTTGGAGTTAAATAAATAAATAAATAAATAAATATCTAATTTATAACTAAAAGAAGAAATTGAATATACCTAATAACATTATGCAATATAATTTACGTTAATAAAAATAAAATCTTGTAGTCAACAGAAATGTTAACATATTAATAACGAATACCATAATACTTCCTATCAAATAAAATAGTTATTAACTATATGACAAGTCTAATATGTGATTATTAAGAGTCATTGCTATTTATAACTAAATAATTAATGTTAAAAAGTAGTAAATATCCAATAGACGTAGGCACATACTTAAAAATGCATTTAAAATTATATAATAGTAAATACTATCTATACAGTGAATATAAACATATACAAAATTTGAGTAAAATTTAATTATTAGCCTTGTAAAATAAACATAACTATCATATTGTTAAAATACAATTTTAACTATTTTCTACAATAGTTGTAATGATCTTAATATACATACTATATTATATTTTATTATTACAATCATTAAAGTATTTTATCAAAATATATACAATAATAATTTAATAAATATGGTTAGCAATAAACTATTATAATAAATTGACATGTAAATTCAAAAATTCAGTATCTCTCTTTAGTTTTATTATAAGTAACATATTTAATGTTTACATTTTCTATACAAAATACCTACTTTTTATATAATTTACTTTTATTAGGTATTTGATTAATTGGTAGCCACATATGGAACAAAACTGAGTAACGACCAAGATAATTCTGACCGATTTATCATCAATTAAACTCAATTAAAGTAATCGTGTTTTGTAACTAAAGAAAGCCAGTGTGGCATCCTTTTAATACTAAGTAGGTATCAGTGTTGGGTAGTAACGTAACGAAAGTAACGCGTTACTGTAACGCCGTTACTTTGTTTGTAACGCGTTACGTAATTTAATTACAAATATTTTCAAATAACGAAAATGTAATGAAAATTACTTTTGATGAGTAATTTACATAGTATAACGCGTTACAGTTTTAAATTATTTAGTACCTATTGCGAATTTCAAAAAAAAAAAAAACTTAAAAATATAATGTCTAATGCGGGTATTATTTATACAAGTGGCTAATGATTATACATTCCTAATGTTCTTATCAACTATTGTAATTTGTCTATTATTAAGAATAAACTATACGTCTATACATGCACTAAAAATAAATATTGATGGATATTGGATAACCAATGATAAATCGAATTATTTACATTGCAGCGTTATAAATAATTATTATTGTTGTTTGGCATTTTACAAGAAACGGTGAAGTTATTATTTATTAATATATGATGCTATTTATAAACTATTATTAGAATTTTATTTTAATAAAATGTTTAATAATACGATTACACGGGACACGGCCGAGTGCTGTTATTCCTTATTTTGTGTCAGTCGATCAGTCGATACGATCTCGACAGTTACCCGTTAAACCATATTGTAAGATTATTTTTTCACCACGAACATGGATTGTGATGAAAATGAACGTATGAACCTGCACCTACCTTGGCTGACTTATGATAAGTATTTTGAAATGTTAAAGGAATCCGAAAATGGAAAAAATATTCTTGTAAAATGTAAATTATGTGTGGGTAATTCAAAACCATTATCAACATCCAAGATAAGTTCATCAAATTTGAAGAAGCATTTAAAAGTAAGTAACAACTAACATTCAAATAATAACTATTTATACTTCACCATTTTTCTTTAAATATAATAGTTTTTATTGAACCCAGCGATCAGCCATTTTGACATATTAAAATCAATACAACAAAAAAATATGTGAAAGAGCAATTATTGTAGTTATTTAAGCTCCTATTATTTAATACATATACCTAGTACATAATTATTTTAATTAATTACATATAAAAATTATTAATTATGTATGATTAAGTATGATATGAATTTAAATTTTTACAGGCTAAACATAATATTGATTTAAACAAGTCAATGGATACTCGAGTTACTGCGGAAAACGGTAATAAACGTGCGCTAGATGAAGATGACGTATCAAAAAAGAATAAACAACTGTCCATCATAAATGCATTTTCTCAACCACCAACTATTAATCAAGGTATGTTATTAAAATATAATTTATTAATATTTAACAATGTTACCTACACATTATATTAAACTAGGTACATATTTTTAAAAATTGTCCTACCTAATTAATTCAATAAAAATTATTTACCTAACACTACCTATGTTTATAAAAATTTAAGACATGTTATTTTAAATTTTAATTATTTTTAGTTTAAACATCATAAGAGATGAGAATCAGTTGTATTAAAAATAAACATAGAAAAATATCTAAATAATATGATAATTTAAGCTTATGCCCAGTGTTAGCATAGACAATCAAATAATTATTTTTAACTATTTTTCAATCGAATCATTTAATAATAAACTAGATCAATTATAAAATAATTAGCTGATTAATGATTATAAATAATTAACTATAAATTAAATAGACTGATATTTTATATTTTCTTACACCAATACACCATTGTCTAAACTTTAGACTCTAAAGTATTAAAAAATTATAATTAAATTGTTAATTACATATACACATTGGTTGTTACTTCTTTGAAAAAAAAAAATAAAAATATTTTAAGTACATAGGTAGGTAGTTTATTATTATGATGGTTATTTTATTTAAATATAATACAACCTTATTATGATCACCTGTAATAATAATTATGAGTTATAATTTTGTTTATTTAATATTTTCATGATTTATGACGTTAAAAAATTGTCAAATAATACATAATATGTATTATAATTATTAATATTATTTTTTTAAATACATTTTATATTTTTTAGAAGTATTAGATACTATGATTACTGAGTTTGTGATAATGGGAAATCATCCATTTAGTATAGTAGAAGAAGTAAAATTTCGAGATATTATTGCTAAAGGCTTTCCTAAAAGAAAGTGTATTTATCGGAAAACTCTCATGCATAAAATATCTACAACAGCTATGAATATGAGAGACTCTTTAAAAAATAAATTGACGTCAACATCTGTAAAATATGTATGTGTTACTGCTGATGGTTGGTCTGTTTACAAAAGGTAAATTTAAAAACAAAATGAAATTTTAAATGTAAAATTTGACTTAAATTGTTATTATTATTTGTACAGAAGCTACATTGGAATGACTGTTCATTGGTTCAATTACACAACTTTATTAAGAGAGTCTGCAGTTTTAGCATGTAAAAGGGTAAAAGGAAGGCACACATATGATGTTATTACAAAAATGATTTGTGAAGTATTCTGCGAATATGGTATCACAAATAAAGTTACTAGAGTTGTGACGGATAATGGATCAAATTTTGTGAAAGCATTTCGGTAAGCATAACCTTTATATCTACCTATGTTGTATTTTAAATTGTTTAGATTTTTCATTGTAATAATTAAATAAAAATGCATTTATTATTTTTAATTTATATTAAATAGTAATTGATAAATATATTTTTTTATTGATTTAATTTGATAAATTAGTAATAAAAACTTAGCTATATTTATTAAGCTTGATTAATATGAATAAAAAATAAACACATTTTATATAATAGCATTGAGTATAGATAGTATAGTATTATATATTATATAGTATCTATACTCAATGATAATAGTTAATTTATAATTTTAAGTGAATAATTAAATGAAAATATTTGATTTAATGTAATTTTTTTTTTTGTATTACAGAGTTTTTGGGTCAGAGATGAAGACTGCAGCAGAAGTATGGTTCGACCAAATTGAACATGAAAATGATAACAGTGATGATAGTGATGGTGATGAAGATGGTATAGAAGTAATAGAACTGGATTCTATTTTAAATAATACTGATGATCAGAATATTCCATATAGTTTACCACCTCATCATAGATGTGCTAGCCATACCTTAAATCTTGTTGCTACAAAAGATAGCGAAAAAGCATTGTCTAATGTATTATACAAGAAACAAGCAAGATCAACTTTTGGAAAGATGCAAGTACTTTGGAATAAACAGGATAGATCAAGTCAAGTTGCTGATGAAATTCATGATTCGCTCAATAAATACATTCAAATTCCTAATATGACCCGTTGGAACTCGACATTTAGAGCTGTTCAGTGTTTAAAAGACCAATTAAAGAAGGATGAAGAAAAAGTCCTAAAAATATGTGATGTTGCAAACATACCTAGATTCGATAAAAAAGATAGACATTTTATGACTGATTATTGCATAGTACGTATTATAATATTTAATTTTGATATTTATTATCATTTATTTTAAATAATTTTTCAACTTTTTATAGATTATGGAACCCTTGGTAAAAGCGCTCGATATTTTGCAAGGAGACAAATCAGTTGTTATCCAAGCAATTAGAAGAATTAAGTTTAACTGGTGGTTGCTGCAAAGCTTTAGCTGCTGTTTGTGCCCAAGGTGTGGAAAAGAGGTTTAAAAACATGAAAAAAGATAGTACAATTATTTTAGCGGCAGTATCACATCCAAAATTTAAGCTAAGATGGCTGAGTGGAGATGAAAAAAAGGAAGCAAATGATTTATTACAATTGGAAATTGATGCGACTCCAAATTTTGACAATAATGATGAAATTAGTTCAAAATTGCCTCAAGGTGAAGACGAATTTCTCTTCAATGATGAAGATGTTGAAGAACCATATCCAGAAATTGAACGATTTATAAAAGCTCCTTATACATCTGATCTCACCATGCTCAATTCAATGACAATAGTCAAGGATATTTTTATTAAATACAACACAGCTTTACCATCAAGTGCTTCTGTAGAGCGATTATTTAGTGTTGCAGGGGACATTTGTTCTAAGAAAAGATCACGTATGAGCGATAAAAACTTTGAAAACACTTTATTTTGTAAAGTAAATTTAAAAACAATAAATAAATAAATAATAATATTGTATAATAAAAATTAATAAAAAAAAAGGTTTTTATTTATTTATTTATTTTTATATGGTGTTGTGGTTGTGAGTTGTAACAAAATAATAAACTTACCTATCATACTTATCTAATATCTTTATTAGTAATGACCGAATATTCATATGTACAATTAATTAGTACTATTTTTATTAGTTATAACTTAAAAGTTATAAGTAATTAATATTGTTATATATTTATGTTATTAACTGTACATCTTTTTCTGTAGGAAGTGTATTTCTAGTTAATTTGCTTTTTAAATGATAATTGCTAAGCAATTAAAAAAAAAAAAAATTATAACGAGAAAGTAACATAGTTACTTTTATATTTGAAAAGTAAAGTAATTTCATTACAATTTTATTTAAGTAACGAGTAATGTAACTTCATTACTTGTATCTCTAAGTAACGAGTAAAGGAACTTCATTACTTTTTAAAAGTAACTTACCCAACACTGGTAGGTATACATAGTATTTAATCATAGGTACTTTTTTATTCATTGTTATTAATTTTTACAATATATCATAGTTTATATCATAAACATATCATAGATTTGAGCTGTACCACAACAGTACCACAACAGTACCACATACAACTAATAAAAAAATAAAACTATAATTTACCGAACATGATTTCGTATGGCGTTTCACCGTGCATTTCCTTTGGATCCATATCACAGTTGAACAGCTTAACGTAACCACCGCCACAATCAATAGACTGCTCGTGTTTGACCGTATACTGGATGACGAGGTCTTTGCCTTCGTTACTGAACGGTATGAACTTTCTGGACAAAGCATAGAACCGATTATCCTCTGACGTCTGTAATCCCTTGTCGGCCTCGACATCGTTGTAAAAAGCGCCTGAGCTATGTACAAACTTGCCGAACTCTTTGCCGGGATGTTCAGAGTACGTCCAATCGAGCTCAAACGAATCTGTGGAACGATAACATCAAATAAACGTTGGCCACGATGACAACAATATTATACGTACCATCGGGAAAGTTATCTTCGAAGTAGATTTCCGAGCTAACGGCTAGGGCGGTAGCCAGACAGAACAGCGCGCACAGCGTCAACGACATCGACGCAGCTCTCATGTTGCACGAATATAATAATAATATTAAATGAATGTAATATACTTGACGGGCGGCGTAAATGTTCCGTTGACGACCAAAAGAAAATGCCAAAATGGACGAGATTGATTGCGACGCGCGCGCGTTCGGGTGGGCACGTTTCGAGGGATCGGAGTGAAATGTAAACAACTAACGAGGGGCAATAGTGAGTGGGTGACGCGTGCGGCGGCGGCGTCGGGTAATATTGCGTATCGGATATTTGAAGTCACAACAAATGGACACCGTCGATTGGCCGGCCCGGTCGATCGGCTGACCCGCGCTCAACGACGTGTGAGCATTGGCGGCCGACGTACGACGCCGCAAATACCTAACCAAAAAAAATAAATGCGACTCAGCCGCCCCCGACACCAGTTGCCGCCAAAATTTGAACGCGTTATATTTAAAAGGACGCCACACCCGTATGTGTTATCTCCGTCTTACCAATGTACAACATAGCAAAAATTGTTTTGGCCCGGGATGAACCGCTCAGACTGTATAGTCATAATTAAGAAACGAAATTCTCACCATATAAAAAGGAAAACTTTGGCAGCTGTGCAATAACGTTTTTATTTTTTCGACATCGGAACTACAAAAAAAGTTTTTACATTTTGAAAAAAGCCAAAAATAATAGATTTTGAAACAATATGAACTTTTTTCGTAGTTCCGATGACAAAAATGTAAAGACGATATTGCACACCAAAAGTTTCTCTTTTTATGTGGTGACAATTTCGTTTCTTAGTTATGACTACAGCCTGAGTGGTTCGATCCCGCGCAAAACAGTTTGTACAACATATGTTGTACATTTGTAAGACGGAGAAAACACGTGCGTGTGTGGCGTCCTCTTAAATATTACGCGTTCAAATTTTGGAGGCATTTGGTGTCGGAGGCGGCTGCGTCGTATTTATTTTGTCTTCTTAGTATAATATATTAAACACTTTCATTATTGGGAGGGTTTACCTTGCATTTAAATCACGCTATTGATACGTGTATAATCGGATTTTATCGATGTATTTAGTTTTTGTAGGTACTTATAGACATGCAAAGGTGTTAAAGTTAATAAAAAAATTAACTCTATTTAAGTTAAGTTAAGTGAACAAAAGATCGTTGTTAGAAGTCAATAGACAATAATTAACATTTAACAGAAAAAAAATAAACTCGCTAAGAATTGTATATGAAAAAAAAATATTAACTTAATTAAATTTTAGAAAAATTTAATTAACATTTTAAAAATATATTAGAACGTATATTACTTAAACGTAATATTATTTTATCAAGAAACGTAACATAAATTAAAGTATTAATTTTACTATTATTATAATATAAGATTATTTTTATTTAAAACAATTAAAACCATATATAATACTGTACCTAATTAATGTATAAAACCATTTTGAAAACATTTTTTTATTTGAACTTGATGGATTATTTTTAAATTTACTAAAAAAGTTATTAAGTTATTACTTATTTCAACATTCAATTAAACTATTTAGGTTCTTAAGTTATTTAGACTTATCATACTAGTTTGGCTAAAATATAAAAAAACATTACTTTTTAACTATAGTTTATGTCTGCCTTGGCACTTACGTATAGGTATTATATAATATTTTAGATTCTGAGCGGAGCTAGTAATGTATTGATTTTACAATAGGTATTGTGTTTTATTTTGTGTCCACCATCACGTTTTAAAGCAGTAAAAGTGCTCCGAATTTCTTCATCAGCATATTTTCTGATAGGAAAGTAAATTTTGTTAGTATTTTGGGGATTATTTTGCAAAGCAAATTATGATTTTTGGTGTAAAACAAAAAAAAAACGACTGTAGATACATGCAATTTTTACCGAATGTTTATATAACCAATTTCTATACACAATACATTTTCAGCATATTTTGACTTTTTTGAATTTCTGGAGTAATCAATTTTCTGGTTTTTTTAATTTAATTTTTATTATTGTCAATAAATATTTTTCAATAAGTCAAAAAACTTGAAAATTTAATATAAGGTTTTTCATAAATTGTTGTAACTGAAAATTAAATTGAGTGTATTGACTCTAATAGTTTTTTATAAGCGTCAGAAGTTCAAATTTCAATAAAATACTTAAAAATCACGAAAATGTGAAGTTTTTTTTGATAAGGATATTCATAAAAAAATGTTTATTTAAATCTAAAAACTAAAAATTTAACACAAGATTCTCTATAAGTTTTTCTACCTTTCTAAAAAAAAATTTATAGGAAAGTTAAACAAAGTTTTTATGAGCGTTTGAAATTAGACATTAGATATTCACCCGTAAATTATCGATTTCTCAGAGAACGATTTTCTTATTTTGTTGTAATTAAAAAAAGAATGAACCATACCCACTGTGCAAAGTTTGTTACTAATTATCGCCGCTATATTAAAATTAGGTCGCAAATGAAACATTGCAAGACGATGTAAATAAAACATCAATGTATTATTACTTTAAGAAAATTAAATTTAAGTTAACGAAGAACATTATATTAATATTGAAAATGAATTATTGATACCACATAGAATATTAATAGCAATGTGATATTATATGGTTGTTGCTTACGAAAAGTTTTGTATATATTACCGAATAATATTAATTAAATATTGCAGATTATTTATTGATGTTATACTACGAATTAATATGTATACGATGTTATCTTATGATATTTTTTGATAAAGTATGATATGTATATTAATGCAATATCTATGCAATATTCATAATGTGTTGTAGTAGAATTCAAATATAGCGCAGCTTTATATAGAATAATATATACTATATATATTTATAATATTATTATATCTCTTCTGACTATTTTAGTAGGTACCTATTCTTAAAATAGTTTCACAAATAACAATGTATTCCCACAAGGAACTATTATTTATATAAATAAATGTTATTAATAAGTATGAGTGTATGACATAATATTATATTGACTGTTGCCATTCCAACACTAAGTATTTTTAATTTTGTTATTATCACTATTCACGGTTGTTTCCTATAATTCTCCATATAATCAGTAATCACTGTCCAGAGTCCAGACTCGGAGTGTTCAGTGTTGTCTTATGTCTATAGGTACTCTATTCGTCTTCGACACGGCGACAATACCTACTGAAGTTTCAAGATTGAATTGCATTTACGATTTTGTATTTATTATTTTTATTTTTTATTATAAAGTGAATTGTTATTACTTATTTGTTGAAAATAATCAGTATGGCATCTTCATCTTTCATGCAAGGAGTAAGTACCTACTTACCTACTAATTTAGTTTGATTAGTTTATATCAAATTATGAATACAAATTTGTAGATACTTATTCACAAATTTAGTTGTCAATAAGAATTATATCGCTTTATACTTAGGTGTGTGTAGTGTGTACTATGTACCTATGTCCTACATATATTTATCATTATGAGTTAATTACCATTACACTGTATTAATTATGAGTTCATTTATTTTATTTAACTAAGGTATGTAAACTAAATGAATATTCAATAACTAGTAGAATCTATTTCATGTCCCTATGTTCAAATTTCCCATATTAATAAAAGTATTATACTAATATTCTTATATTATAGGGCCGTATATCAAAAAAGTGGGTTGTAGGTATTTTTCCTGAAACCAATGAATTCAGCGCAGTTCCCACAAATTGGCTGATAAAAAATATTATTAATGATCGGGTCATGATTAGTTGTAAATGGCCTCCATCACCCATCATTGTAACTAGTGAAACAATAAAAACTGCCATTGAACCGTCCCCAGAGTGGCCTATATATTCTATTCGGTTAGCAGATAATGGCAAGGAATATTGTAAGTTCTGGACTATATAATACAGACAATATAATGTTTGGTAGGTTCCTATATTATTGTTAAATTGTTAAAATCTAATTTCAGCAAATTTCAACAAAGCATGGCATCAAAAAATTAAAATAAATTCTGAAGCTTCTTCATCTGAAGCTGACACTAGAAAAAAGAATAGCTATAAAAGATCAAAGATCATATCAGAACATCTTTCTTCAGATTCTGATTCTTGTGATGAAAGTAAGTTGTGAAATTCTGAAACTTCAAGTTTAAAATTTATTTATTATTAACTATTTATTTTTTTTTTAATAAAAAATATCAATTAAAACAGTAAAGTATCTGCTTGATTACCTACACATGGTTTTAATTAATATTATTATTTTAATTAATTGAATTCATTTTTTTTGCAGGTTATCAAATATGTAATACAGCAGATAATTCTGGATTAAAAATGGTAGATATATTTTATACATAGTACACTGAATATTTTTCATATTTTGAGTTTTCTAACTCATAAAAATTCATTTAAAACTTTGTTTTTCTCTTTTGTGTTTTATAATTATTTTTGTTGGCTTTTAATCTCCAGGTAATATAAATATAAATGATAGGTGAACTCCACATTGATAGGTCTATCATAGAAAATTATGTTCATTTTAGTAATTCTAATAAATTAATAATTCTGTTTTACTACTCAAACAATTTCTCTAACATTTAATAAATAAATGAAATTAATTAGTAGGAATAAACTTAAGATATTATGTATGATTTGCCTACTTAATATTGTTTATTTTTAGATCTCTACGTTGGAAAAATATTCAGTTGACCCTTTATTGTTTTCATCAGATGAAAACCCAGAAAATGTACAAGTTGAAGATGATGGCCAAAAAATGGTAATTTTTATTTTAAACAACTTTTAATTAATTTATAACAACTTTTCCTATTGGTATATTCTTATTTCCAATAGTTTTAAATAGTTTCATTCCTGATTACAAAATGTATTAGGTAATTTTTAACTTGATCATGATCATCATTTATAAATAAATTCCATTCCAAAATAATAAATCATTGTGAATGATTTTATAGGTACTAAAAATTGAATAATTTTAATTTATTTGTTCAATTTAAATTAAGCAGTACAGTAATTTTTTTAATTTTTAGACTTATGTGAGTGAGAATGCAAATAATCAATTTGTGAATCTGATTAAAGCCACTGCAATGTGTTCAGATACAACTAATGCTGATAATTTGGTATGTGTATACAACATAAATATTTTTAAAGAAATATTATTAATTGATTGTTGAAATATCTTTATTTCATATATAAATTATACCATACATAAAAATAAAACAAATTAATTAGGTATATAAACTTAAAATTAAATTAATTGTCTGAACATCCAATTGTATTTACAATACTAGCTGTGTGGTTAGGAGTATGCTGCGTGAAGATTATTTTAGGGCTTGAGGTCTATGGTACATTTGTATTGTACCAAATTAACTTATTATTTAATTAAAACATCTTATATCAAATAGGTATTATTTTTAGTAAAATTCAATTAAATTATTATGTAGGTATCATCACAATACCATAACATACCGTCTACTTCAATATATAACATGGACGACATGTGTAATTCTGAACCTGATAATAGTGTAGATCAAAATGTTCCATTTCTATCAAGTAATATTTTAAACAAATTTATCTATTCACAGATGTATTTTGTATACTTTTTCTTATGTTTTTTATTTTAATTATTAATAAAAGCATCAAATGGTGCAAACAATCAAAGAACAGTAATGGAAATATTATTAAGTATTGAGAATCAAAATAATCTTATCATGAAAGAACAATCTATCATGAAACTAGTTCAAGATCGTTTACTAAACAAAATCAATGGCTTAGAATTAAATATTAAAGGAAATAGTACTAACAGTCATGGATCATCAGTGCATTTGGATTCCGATTTTTTATCAATATTTCCTCTAAGTAATAATGCTATGTATGTCAATGTAGAAGATTTGACTTTAAATGATTCTTCTTTTAAGATGAAATTAGTAAGAATATTTAATTAAATTCTACAACATTATAAAATAAATTATTAATAGGAGCTTTAATTATGTTTAGGAATATTTTATTAGAAGTGTTGGTGGTTCTAATTCTAAAAATCATGTACAGAGAATGATGGGCAAATTTTTTACTGACGAATATGCTATAAAATGTACTAGAACCGGGCGTGGAAAAGACAAAACAACAACAGTTGGACAATCTGAACTTCTTAATGTTTTAAAAAGTGAGAGAGTTGTAAAGTTTAAATTTTTTAATCACTTTCAATGTATTTGTTTGGAGAATAATTTATTGCTTGACTAATCTATTTTTAGACTAAATAATTAACTATTCTCTCTTTTTTTTTAATTTATCAGAAGTCGTGAAGGAGTGTAGCAGTGGTAATTCTGTAGAATTTACTGATTCAAATTTTGAAAATATTGTAGCTGAGTGGTTAAGATACGCAAGCATAAGATTAGCTAGAACAAAGAGAGCTGACTAATTTTACTTAAATTATTTTTATTTACCAAAATAAAATTTGAATGTTCAGTATTACATTTTATTTAATATTTTAATGACAACAGTTAATAAATTATATTTTATTTAAGCATTACTATACTAAAATAAAGACTTTATTATTAAAATACTCTTAAATCAGTTACTATAACAAACATAAATTAATTCAACTATTTATTAATTAATAATTGACACTTGAAAACACTTTTGATCTACAGAGAGATACATTTATTAGTTGTAAAATATTCATCACAACGTTTATTTGAATATTTTTAATTTATTTCATAATTTTAGAAAATAAGCAGAAAGAAGAAAGATTTGGGACTAATAACAGCCGGACACTTCAGAAAAATCATAAATTTAGAAAAAAAGAAACATGATACATCTGTCAACAAATTACAGCCAAATTATAATAACTGTGATCCATCTCCAATAATTAATGTAACTACAATTGCTTCTAATTCTTCAAGTGCTCTACCTAATTATAATTTAGTCGAATATCCTTTGAAAGATACATTTACAGTTCAAAATAATACTTCGTTTAATGTTCTAACCGTTTCATCCGATAACCCTATTACACAAAATGTACAACCCTATAATATTGACCTAAAAGATAAAATTCGATCTTGGATATTACATCATAAGGTATCTCATAATTGTGCCAATTCTATATTAAAAATTATGAAATCTGAAGGTTTACAAGTTCCTAGTGATGTGCGCACCTTGATGAAAACACCCCTGTTTCACGAATTTGTTAATATGGATAACGGTTCATACATTCACTTTGGACTAGAAAAAATGTTAACTCCGATTTTAAAAAAGTACTTCATTAAAATAGATTTAAATAATGTTTTAAAATTGGGAATCAATATAGATGGCCTTCCAATTTCAAAATCTTCTAAAAATCAGCTATCTCCAATATTATTATCAATTATTAACTGTAATGAATTATCTAATTTTGTAATTCCAATAGGGATATTTCAAGGATTAACAAAACCATTGTCAGTTACTGAATACTTCCATCCTTTTTTATTGGATATTTCATTATTGTTAGATAGTGGTCTTTGTGTAAATGATAAAATATTTAAATTCGAGATAGGTCATATTGTTTGTGATTCTCCTGCCAAGGCATTTTTATTGAATGTAAAAGGGCATAATGGTTATTTTGGTTGTTCATCGTGTACTTAAGAGGGCAGGTATTTACAAAACAGAATGACATTTCCTGATATAGATGCTCCTTTGAGATCTGATGAAAGTTTTCGTAATAGGACAAATGAAGATTACCATAAAGGTGATAGTCCGTTAGAACTTTTACCCATTGATATTGTAAACACTGTATTTTTAGATTACATGCATAATATATGTCTTGGTATCACTAAAAGACTTGTTGAGTTTTGGGTAAAGGGTAAAAAAGATGTTCGGCTAACTGAGGAAAATAGAAAACAAATTACTGTTGACTTATTAAAGCTTAGACCTTACATACCTTCAGAATTTAGCCGTCTGCCAAGAGCAATTGAAGATATAGATTATTGGAAAGCTACCGAACTTAGATCGTTTTTATTGTATTATGGTCCAATAATTTTAAAAGGAAAATTAAAAAAAAAATTATTATCTCATTTTATGCTATTATCTTGTGGAGTTAAAATTTTAATAAGTAGTTCTATATGTCAAACTCATAACGATATAGCTTTAACATTATTTAAAAAATTTATAACTTTGTATTCGTCATTTTATGGTGAACAATTTATTTCTTATAATGTGCATAGTTTGCTACACTTGCCAATGTTTGTGAGAATTCATGGTCCGCTTGATAATTTCAGCTGTTTTAAGTATGAAAATTTTTTACAATATGTAAAAAAATCAATTAAATGTGCAAAATATCCACTTCAAGAAATTTATAATAGAATAATTGAAAAACAAAAGGTCTTTATATCCAACCCACTAAAAGAATGCAACTATATGATACTGACAGAAATGGAAAACAGAATTCCTTCTAAACATTCAAACTTAACTGATACACTTATTGAAAAAATAATTTTACTTAATTTAAAAATAACAATTAATGTATTAAAAGAAAAAGACAAGTTTATATATCTTAAAAATAATTGTCTGGCAGTTATTAAATGCATTGTAAAAAGTAATGAAAATGAAATTAAACTAATTGTTAATTCATTTTTGAGTGTTTCGGAAATTTTTCTGTCTCCTATATCTTCTATTACAATTGGCTCATTTTTAGTAGATCTCAACTCGGTATCTGAAAGTATTACTATATCTATTGCTGATATTAAGTATAAATGTTTTGTGGTAGATATAGGTTTAGGTAAAGCAATCATGACTGTACTAAGTCATTCATTGCATGAAAACGACTATAATAATGAGTAGGTAATAGGTTTATACAAATGTACATCATGTTATATCATATATGATATATAATATAAAAATATATTAAAACTTTTTATGTGGATTTTGTAATTATTTATTTTTAATATTTTATGATGTTCATCAAATGTGTATACAATTTTATACCTATTATGTTATATTATTCTTTATTACCTTTATTATGTATTTTTAATATATAATAAATTACTGATATTTTGAAAACCTGTGTTTTTTTTTTATGTATATAAACCTTCAACTCATGTAACATAAAATAAGTTAAATCTTATTGTTGTCAAAGTTTAAAAGATCAATAAAAAAAAAAACATTTTAATAATTATTATTATCGTGTATCTAATTGCACTGCAATATTGCTGAAAGATCTAGGATAGCATCGCATAACCATTTAATAATAAATATCTCATAGATATTAAGTTATAATTTGTATGTGATGTTACTATAAAATCACCCAAAATTATTTTTCGGTGATGTTGCATTTATGGTACATGCAATATACATACAATATATATTCAAAATATTGAATAAATAGTATTTTATAATATCGGTGAGGTATTTTGTGGCAACAGATATGTAATGATTTTTGAATATCAGCAAATACAAGCATTAACAATCGCAGCAATATGTATGTTATATTAAAATAACAAACTTAGTGATATTACATGTCGCAGTGAAATATTACATACATATAAAATCAATATAATATTGCACAGTGGGTAGGCATTTTCACCAATTGTTGAGATTATCATTTTCTATACGCTATAAAATTATTTTGATATTTTTTGAGATAATTGAGCCTATGAAATGTTTGGTTTTTTTAAAAAAAAATTTGTCTATAAATATTTGTTAAAAAAAAGTTTGTTTTGTCAAATTGCTTGAAAATTTAATACAAGATTCCTTATAAGTTGTTATATTAGCAGATCAAAAATATTAAAAATACATCAAAACAATTTTTTTTTATTCGTATTTAAACTTCAAATGTTGACCAAAATTCTTCATTAAACATTTGCAAATTGTTTTGTAGATAAACATTTATAAAATGTTCAATTTTTGTAGCTAAGGATTGAAAATTTAATACTAGATCTTTCGTATATAATTTATAGTATAATCAAAAAATCAAAAAAAAATTTTTTTTTGGACAATTTTACATCAAAATGACTACAATTTGTTTACTATTTTGTGGTTAAATATATATAAAATGTTCAATTTTTATAGCTAAGAATTAAAAATTAACAACAAGGTTTCTTGTAAGTTCCAAATGCAGTTTTAAGAATATTTTAGATATAAAGGCACACTTTCTTTTTATAAGCATTTAAAGTTCAAATTTTGACTAAAATTCATCAAAGTCTCGAATGTTAGCAAATTTTTTAGTGGTTAAATGTAAAAATGATCAGCTTTTAAAGCCAAGGATTAATAATTTAAAACAATGTTCTTTGTAATTATTTAATCGTGTAACCAAAAAATCAAAAAAATACATTCACATGGTTGATTTTTATAGACATTTTAAGTTCAAATTTGGACGAAATTAGATTTTTAAATAAATTATAACAATTAACAATGTTAGTTATTTCAATGTAATTTAAAAATATTATTCATGGGTGCTTGAAACTTTTTAAGTATATTATTATATTATAGTAAAAAAAGGTTGTGAGTAAATTTATGAGCTTAGTTAGAAATCTAAATCATTTGAAAATATGTATTAGTGTTTTTGAAGAACTTTGTCCAAATTTAGAGTTCACGCATGTGTCACCTTACATTCGTTCTGTAATATTATCACGGAGCACCATCATATAGGTAGTTAACTATTTTTAATAACTTTACGTCTTTACAAATTGTATAAATTTATAATAATACCTTATCTTTCAAACTACTACATATACTAGCATACACTAGTATACATGTTCCGAACTAGTCTTTACCACTTGTTCCGTGTATAGCAATCTGCCAGGTCATCGGTAAAGTAAAATATATATTTTTTTTAAATTGTATTTCAATGGGTAGACTTAAAATGTTTATACTTAAATTTTACTCGTTATAACTATAAGTGCCTTGTCAAATATTATTATCATCAAAATCCTCTCGTATTTCCTCGTTTGGTATATTGATCTGTCAGTTGTCACTGATAGCTAGACTTTAATAGTTATTAGTTACTATCACATAACCCTTTAAAGTATAAGTACAATTTATTATGAATCTCGTTTTAAATTGTATCCTTTTTTTTGACCAAGAATAAACATTTAGACCAAAATGCAGTGAAGAAATAAAAATATATACTCGATCATATTGTAAATGGTCGTAAATTAGATTTTGGAATGTTGAATATTAGTATATTACACATTATGGATGCGTTGGTAAACAATGGATAGTTATCGGTCTGTAAATGTTGTACATTTTTATCATACAGATAACGTTGTATGCTTTATTTAATATTGTGGATTTTATTACCTATAATCTAATAATTTATGTGTAGATAGTTAAGCATTGTGTGCATTCGTTATCTACAGCTGTCAGAATATCGAATGCAGCCCATCATGTATTGTACAAACATAAAGCTACGTAAAAGATACGAGAGAGAGAGAGAGAGAGAGAAAAAAAATCGTGTGTAGTTAAAATATATAATCATATCATAAATCTTCAGCCCAGACGAAAAGCCATTGCCATGAGGTGGTGTCGGTACGGCGGCAGCGGCCGAGATATTATTTTATTACTCTAGCCGCTGGCATTTTGGCAGCAGCAGCAACAGCACATGTGCATGAGGGTACAAAGAGCTAGGGTGCCTATTAAAGTAATTTGCATCACGTGTCGGTAGGAGTGCGGTGTGTGTGGACTACGCAGACGAGCTAGCGTATTAGTAATGGTCGGAATGTGGCTATTAAAACATAATAATATTATATTACATGGATCGTCTATGTAGGAAGCTTACAAGGCGATTAATTTAAAAACAAACACTCATTATAATGAAAAGTATTGAATTTTTTCAAAATTTCTTTTTACATTGTTTCAAGTCTTTAAAATTTTTTTTTTTCATATTTTTTATCCTTACAATTTTTAAATTTTTACTTTATTGAATGACAACATACTGTTTTTATTTCATATACCAAAGCAAATTATTTTTCCTAGTATTTTGATATACATAAACATAAGTTATAGGAAAGTCCACTTTGCGAGCGTGCTAAATTCCCAATTTCTAAACGTATTTAATAAACTATAATATACGTATACAATTTATAAATAGTTTGGTATTTTGGTAACTTGAATATTCTTATGTATCGAAACTTTAATATATGTAGTAACTCATGAACTACTCGTCCGAAATTTGATTTTTTTGTATCGAAATAATCGGTGAAAAAATCTGCTTTAGTATAAGACTGTATGTTGTCATTCAAAAAAGTAAAAACCAATTTTAAAGATAAAAAAATTTCGTTTTGTAACGATTCAAACCATTATTTGTAACTTTTTTTTTAAAAATGTCAATACTTTTTGATATAATGAGTGTTTGACGTTAAATGAATCACCCCGTATATTATATTTTTGCGGTCGTGTTTCACTATACTGGCGCCCGGCGGAAAGCCCCAAATAAGAGAGAAATGCCGCCGCTACCTCACCACCCTTCCATAGTTCCACGAAATCTCTAAGGCGCGCTGCGGGGTGTAAGACGCGGTGGCGACGGCATCGGGGAGTCAGTGTCAGATGCCATTGCGCCCACTTGTCAAAAATATGTAACCCAACGGTCTGCGTCTAAGCACGTATATATTATCACGACGTATAAAGCATCACTTGTTACTAAAATAATAATAATAATAATCATTATTATTATTATTATTACCTACTATCGTTTTAAAACACGTTTTATATACACACGCCATGAGCACTGTAGCTGCACCGGTGATGGGAGGATAGAGCAGTGTGTCTAGACCACGCCTGAAAAAATAGGTATTACATTCCACCCGTTGTATATAAATTATTATGTACTATATATTTCGAAATGATGATGATGCGATACCGATTATTAATTAAGAGGACGCGACACCCGAATGTGTTGTCTCCGTCTTACAAACGTGTAACATACCAAATTTACGCTCAGCAGTTCACGTTTTATGCCGTTAGCTTAAAAATTAGAGTAAATCGACCTATTATAAAAGTTGATGGTGAAAACTTTATCTGTGTTTTGTTGGAAATCTTTTTACTATAATTCAGTTTTTAAGTGAGTTATGAGCATTTTTAATTTACATTTATTTTACACACATAACTCACTTAAAAACTGAATTATAGTAAAAAGATTTCCAACAAAACACAGATAAAGTTTTTACCATCAACTTTTATAATAGGTCGATTCACTCTAATTTTTAAGCTAACGGCATAAAACGTGAACTGCTGAGCGTAAATTTGGTATGTTACAGTGTTACACGTTTGTAAGACGGAGACAACACATGCGGGTGTGGCGTCCTCTTAATTAAGTGAAGAATCAAGAAACCTCAATAATATTATGTGGTGTACCTCAAGGGACTACTCTATAGCCTACAATCTTTAAAATAGGTACATAATATATACCAAATATATGATTTGAATATACATAGAAAACTAGTTTGCTATCCAGACGATGTACAGTACTTTTTGTTGATGGTCAGTCCTGGGATGAGGTATTTGCTATAGTGTACACAACGACTTGAGTAGAACCCAAAAGTGGCTATGTGAAAATAATTTATTCTTTAACTTAGAAAAAACTTACATTTTATCACATTATATAGTTAATTCTAATCAATCAAAAAATACAAGTCTAAGTATACATGAGAATGTGTGTTTAAACCAAACTATATGTAAATGCCAAACCTTCGTACAAATAGTTAAAAACTGTAAATATTTAGGTATAGAAATGTGCCATAATCTTAAATGGAATGACCACATAAAACTTGTAACCCTTCTTGTAATTAAGAAAAATAATATATGCTTTTAAAAATCTAATAGATATCTTAAGACTTAAGAAAATAAGACTAGTGTATCAAGCATTAATAGAATCTATAATTATTATAATTATGGTATATCTATATAGGAAGGTACATATGAAACAACTATAGACCCATTAAAAAAAAATACAATTTAAAATACTAAAAATTATTCTAAAAAAGGACTTAGATACCACACAAAATACTTTTAGGTACAACGATATAAATGTACTGGCAGTAAAAACATTATTTTATAAAGTTTCGGTACTTAACCTAATTAAATAAAATCTTACTTTTAAAACTAATAAAACTAAACATGGGTACCTATATAATACTACAGACAAATATCTAATATCAAAGTACCAACCATGCACAAAAAATTAACACAATCTACATACTTATAGCATTGAGTATAGATATTAAATGTGCACAGCGATTGTGGGCACGACTGCACCGCTATAATACACATCGATACCGTTTCGTCGCGGACAACCGCCCGGCTGTTCGGCCTTCGAAATAACCCAATCCAAAAATATTGTTTTTATAATACTCTGAATTTGTATTTTTTTATTTTGAAAAATAATCTTAATAAGACTTAGTTGTATTATCATGATTTATGTTTTCAATTTTTCTCGAGTTCGGGTAGGTAGTGCACGTGCACTTGTGCGCATTATACGAGCCGCCACTGTAAGTATTTATCTTATGATCTATTATTGCATAAAGATTATGAAGACCTGACACAAGGCTCGGACACTCTCGGTTTGAGGTATAAATTATACCGTATAATAGACGTATAGCAACTACTTGAATAATGATTGGTTAATGTAAATTAAATGTTTAAAAATATTCGGCTTTACGAGTGTTAAAGATTGATATACAATATTTTATTAATTAATACTCGATTAGAGCCCCGTGGACCGTAACGATATCGTAATATAATGGACAACACATGCGGCCGCCGGCCAGTAATGTGCCATCGGGAACTCGGCCACTCAGGACTCAGGGTACAAGCTTCACGACGCGCGTAGCGTATCTACTCGATCGCTGGGCGCCGGGCGGTCGCAACTCGCAGCTTGGCAAATAAAATATTTCCATTTCATACCACGGTATAGAAGATAAGTTATCTTCTATACCGTGTTTCATACATTAAGATTGCAAATGGCAACGTTGATTTATAGCCAAATTAGGCAACCTTGTATCGTTATGATTATGATGGTGATGAAACGTAAATTACGTAGGGGTGTCAACTGCACTATAAAAATATAATATACAATATATTATGAACTATATTATAATATTATAATTGCTATTATATTTTTAATATAATATTACTCATTATAACACGGTGCGCGCTCTATTGGCAGTTCCGATGAACTGATTCATTACGTATCAAAATATAGGCAAGATGGTTTTCTATTCTATCTATACTCAATGCTTATACGTATATCGGTTCAAAAATGTACAATATATTACCATTAAAAATAGAAATTGAAAATGGTCACTCTCTCTTCCTTTTAATAAAAATGTGATTTTAGTAATTATCGATAATTTTAGTTTTATAATTTTTTATTGTATTATTTAATTACACGATTTTTTTTACATAATACTTCATTATAATATATGAATATATATATAAAAAAATGGCATTCACTTATTTATATTGATAATTTTAGTCTTATAGGTAACTTCATATCTTATTATTTAACTACACAATTTTTCTACATTATACTACATTATGAAAAAGAAAAATATTTAAATCGATATTTTATGAAGTAAAAATGTACTGTAATTATTTGATTGTATTAACTATTTAACCAACTTGTATTTTAAACTGTGAACTTATATAGCTCCCAACACAAACATGTTCAGTGGAGCCCATTTATCTTCTCGAAGAATAAATAAAAATTAAAAATGTAATACAATTATAACTACGCAGCGGCGCGGTGGCGACTATACAATATACATATATTATTATATGCAGTACTATACATATAGTTAACCTACCATGTAGGATCCGGATTTAAATTCAAAGTGCATTATAATTAGGGTGCTCTAGGACAATGCATTCCATCAAGTACATAATTCGTTTCATACAACAGATAGTTCAAGGGCAGTGACGGATCCAGGGGGAGGCTAGGGATCTCGCCCCTCCCCCCCAGACCTCTTCAACAGTCTCCTCTTTTTACTTACAGAAATATTTTAAATTGTGTAATGTAACGCATTATAATTAATTACACAATCTATTTTGGAAACCATTGGCAATGTTATTGGAATTAAAACATTTGCAATTGTTATTTCTAGAACCTATTTTGTTGGTCAAACCTTATCAGTTGTGTTCTAGATTTGACGAGACACTCGATATCATTTTTGTGACCATGTCACCGTGAATGATATTAGGTATTACGTACCAAGCACTGCTATACCTTCAATATTGGTTTTGGTCCAAAGATATGTTCTTCGTAATTTCTTCATTATTTTTTATTATTAAAAATATTAAAGACATTGCCTGTTAGCACTGCTGCACAGTGCTGAAAGAAGTTTTTCTACCTACTTTGAAAAGAGTTAAAACATAGCTTCGTACTACCATAGGCCAGGAAAGGTTTAATGATTTATGTCTTTTAAATGTAGGTACATAGAGATTTAAATATATATGATAAAAATGAAATCATTATAAATAATTTTGTTTCTAAAAATAAGTGCAGATTAGATTTTGTATTATAGAAGTTTTTTAAAATAAAATAATAAAAATATATTATAGTATAATTATTATAGGTACCTAATTAACATAAACAATTCCTAATCCAACCATAATAAAATTAATAACATTCCCTTAATAACCATTTCTTTCATATTTTTAGGAACGCCAACTAGAACATTATAACGTATATTGTATTTATGGCTTAGAAGTATTTTTTTTTTTAGGAGCCCCACCCCCCAAAAAAAATTTAACCCTGGATCCACCACTGTTTGAAGGTGACACTTACATTTTGAAATTTTTTTTAGCATAATATTATTCGCTATTTTTCTATTCTTAGAGCATTTTTATGTAATTTTATTACATATTGGTGCACTGTACGAGTTTATTGTGTAAATTATGAAATTTCAAATATTATATCAAAAAATATTGTTTTCATAATATAAATTGCTTTAATAGTTTTTAGATATTTTTCATCCGTACAAAAATATGTCAATCGTTTAATTTATGAATGTGATAACGTCTTTATCTACATCTACAGCCTGGCCATAGTCAAACAAATAACAATTAATTTGTTCAGCTGGCGTTATACATTGCAATTGTGTTTATTTCGAGTATGCTGTCAATTTATTGTGCTTGCTTAAGCCCTGCTAAGTTAGGTATTTTTTTTTATACTGCAGTGCGTCTAGACGGCGCCGATTAAAAATATTACACGCCACTCATCGTATATATGGATTATAAACACCGAAATTATGACAATAACGATAGGTAATACAATATATAATAATTTATAACTACGCATTGGCGGCTGTAAATAATATGTTGTATGGGCGTCTGTTCCCACGTATAACACCTGCGGGCCGAGGACGCACCCCCGCGCGCTCCGACGCCGAACAACCCCTCTCTCTGCGGTGCGGACAAATGTGTTTGTTCCGCTGTAGTCGTCGTTGCACCGGATACATATTTTTACGACTGCTCCTGCAACCACCGGGTACAGGCCCGGATTTGAGGGGTGACCTACCGAGAAAATGCCGGTGATGGTCGCTATCGAAATATGGGCTGGTCATGAGTGTTTGGTCGTAATATTTTTTTGTTTATATCATAATGAGAAATGAGTAGAAAATAAAATCAAATAGGTGTAGCCGTAGTCAGATGTTTGAAATTCTTAAACTCGGTGAGCCGATACCTTGCTAATCCGGCGCTGACCGGGTATATTTATCTTTGCCACGTCTCCTTTGTATTTTGTTGTGTTTTTGTTTTGTAATAATAATAATAAATAAAAACCTAATTATATTAAATTGTTATTAATAATATTGTTATATTATATAATTATTTTACATTGTTATTTGTAGAGCATTGGTGGGCTTGAGACCATAGGCGGAAATCGGAGGGGGGGGGCTTACGGGAAACGTAAAACGGAGAGGTTTTTAGTTGTGTGGGATTGAAGCCCCCCCCCACTCACATTAATGTTAAAAATATTAGCTTCCCCTCCTGAAATTTTACTGAACTTCCGCTTATGCTTGAGACGTTACGATGCTGCATCTGATAAGTGGTAGTAAGACGCCAAAGCTGTGTTGCTGTATTATATTTAAAAAAAATTCTACGTCCAGCACTCTATATTATATTGAATGAGGGCTGACAACGACTTTTATTTATTTACGACAAAACGCATATCTGTACAATAAATTGTTATAATGCATGATGTACCTTTAATATAATAATGATTATTGTACATATTTTGTACATGAAGTTCTTAACCCAGTTATCTCGATGAAAAGGTCTGCAACTTACCAAACTAAAGTACAAATAAAAATTTCAAACGACCAATTTATGTTAAGTAGGTATATTAATAGCCACATGGTTATAATATTATATGCATCGGAAAAAACCAAAAGCACCGGAAGTCGAGCCATCCTCAATACTTTCGCGTAGTCAAATATAATTAATAATACCTATGCTTATAAAAAAGACCGGAAAAAAAGTCCAATTGCATAAATATACAATGCTGAATCATATAAAAATCAAGCATCATTTTTAAAAATCTCAAAGTTTATCTTAGCTAAGCTCAGACTTTTTTTCAACGGTATTTTTACAGTTTACCCTACGACGGTATCAGGAAAATGTCATCTAAATGTGCGTTCATATAGTATAATTGTATGTGATGATTAGGGCTGGGAATTTAATGTCCTTAAAAAAATGCGGAAATGACAAAAAAAAACTCAAAAAATGCACTATAAAAATGCCTTTAAATTAATTTTGAATAGCTTAAAAATTAAGAAAATTTTTTAAAATCTATATTATAATAATGATAGACACAACGAATGCTGCCGAGGCTACGACGATGGACATACTAATCGATTACTAATACTTATCGATCATCCGTGTATCTGTATATCATGTAATAAAAATAATATTTATATAAACGCTTATTTAACAGCGGTGATAAACTGAACGGAAAGGCCTAGTTATGATAAAATTGCTATCGACGATAACTTATCGTGCTATATATAGGTACTTTATTATTCGTACTGTCGTACTATCGGTCGAAACTCGAAAGTCTCTTGTTAATCGAAACAATTTACGGTCACTATACAAACTAATTGTGAAAAATGCTCTAAAAACATAAACTCATAAAAAAACTGCCCTAAAAATGCCTTCAAAGGTGAAAATTGTCAAAAAAATGCAAAAATAAGATTACATTAAAATAATCAGAATTACCCAAGGCAAATGTTCTACTTACGGACCTACGTTTTGGAACACCAGAAAAAAGATGAAATTGCATCAAAATGAGTTATGATAGACATTAGACGATAATTCGTGAAAGTACCGAACGCTCGACTTCCGGTTCTTTTGGTGTATGTTTCGATGTATATAATAATGTACCCAGCTGCCGACTCTATATAGAGTTTACGTAAATTAAGTCATATAGAAAACTGTTACAATTGTGTGGTATACTTTTGGGAAGTAAGTCTTTTTGTCGCGAAGCTGGGTTAAGAACAGCATGTAACTGATAACTGAAATGAATGATAACTTCCAGTCTTCCAGAATTAAATAAATTATTGGTAGGTACCTAATTACTTCCGAAACCGATGTCTATAAAAAATATTATATTCCGGAAGGTAATGTAATTTCTAATTACTGACTAAAATTACAAAAATACAGATTACAGATCTGGTAGTCTAAATGAAAAGAATCAGAAATTAATTTTAAAACATTGTGAGAAAATAATTTTTATACTTCTTGTAAGCTGCGAATGAAACAAACATTTTATTATACTAGCAACCGAAAACTTAGTAAATATTTTGTAAAATATTGAAATACAAATCCAATAATAAAAATGTTTATAATTCACCTAGTTAGAGTTATTTTATAAGAAATTCCTCAGTAGACATTACTAGTGAAGTCTTAAATATAGTTAAATGTCCATTTATCTAATGACCATTCTCATAGTTATAATAGGAATTTATTATTATTACTGTTACTGACAGTCGACAGATAATTATGTCTATTAAAATGTATGTATCTCATAAATATTAAATGAATTCGTGTATTGCAATTAGACAACATTTGCCATTCATATTAATTTAGGGCCATATATTTAGGGGGCAGGGACGCAGGGTGCTGTTGCCACGAGCGTCTGATTCTGAGAGGGAGGCTAATTTTCTACATACACAATGTACCTATTGTTTTTAAATTGCATTACATTTTTATTCGGTATAGGTACCTAAAAAGACTTTTTTTGCCCCAGGGCGGAAAATTCCTTAATACGATCCTGCATATTATTATACTCAAGAGAAAGAAATTATTATTGTGATGACTGATATTTATATTTTCGATTTTGAGTGGTGCGATAAATGTATTGATTTTACAATGATGCGAGCGTTTTTTGTTTGTTTGTGAATACACGATTTACAGCAGAAAAAAATGCTTGGATATTCGAATAAGTACAACATCTTTTCTGGTAAGACAGTGAATAAGGTTATTTTGAGCAGTCTTGTTAAGTATATGAGTAAATGTATTTAAATCATCTAATAATATTTAGAATATTTTTTAAATTAACTATATGAAAAGTATTTTAAATACTGTCGTGGATGAATTTGTATTTGAAAATCGAATACTTTTATTTAAGTATTTATCATCGGTTTTGTTTTAATAAATTATCAGTATTATTATTTTTTCTAGTCAGAAGTAAAATCGCTGAAATGTTGTAACTTTATATTTATATTAACAAAGCTTTCTAAAATAAACGCGAAAGGAGAACACTATTGTTGATTATTTTTGTCGAAGGCTATATTTATAATATTGTGATGTGAATTGAAAACTATAAATTAATTGCTAATGGGATACGGGCTTTGTGTACAAAATATAAAATATCAAAATTAATTAATAGAAATATAATACGCGGGCACAGCGCAGCCGGCATTCTTCAATTTAGAAAAGTGATAAAAATATATTTAGATAAGTATTTGTATTTAAATATTTATTGACAAAAGTACTTGAAAAACAATTTAAATACTTTTTAAGATGATGTATTTGTATCTTATCTCTATTTAAATACAAATGAATAGTATTTTTTTACGAGATTGCTTTTAAGAGGTCAAAATTAAAAAATCCCAATACCTACTTTTTTAAAAATAATCGGGAAAAACAAAAAAAAATGGTTAAAAAAAAAAAAAATATTAATCAAAACTAGTTTTTGATAAAATCTATTTTCTTATATTGTTGTTATTTAACATTAAATTATCGTAGACATTTTCTTTAGACGTTATTTTTTTAAAAATATTTAACTTTTTTGTGATAGTTATGGAATTTAAAATTTGAGTTTTTTTTCAATAGTTATTAATATAATATTTTTTGCTCTATAAAAAAGCTCGAAAATTTAATATAAGATTCCACATTAGTTAATACTTATATTGTTTTACCTATTAAAAATATTAAAGATACATAGGCACTATTTTTTTTTTATAATAATTTTAACTTTTAAGTTTAAATGTTGATAGAATTTGTTATTTAAACGAATAATAACAATTTTAGTTATTTTGTTGTAATTAAAAAATTATTCGTGGGGACTTAAAACGTTTATATTACGTATATTATATTTTTTATACGCAGTTACATATTTAATGCCACCAGTTTATAGACAAAAAAAAATCATTACAGTACAAAAGTTGAGTCATTTTTATATTTTAAGTAGCACATAATTAAAGTATTTTTTGAATATCATTAGATAACAAAATGATCATCTATATTTTTTTTTTATAGGCTTTATGATAAATATGATTAGGACAAATGTAAATAATAAGTTAATAAATCGAATATTACTCAATATTTTGTAAATAATTGAATACATTTTTATTATTTTTTATTTTAATGTTTTTATTTGTTCACTTAAAATGTATCTTGTTTTATCTTTAGATTTTTGACGAAACGTAAATACGGACTGGAATTCCAACCGTGCGTATACGTGACTACGTCGCAGTAATTTATCAATAACTCCCATCTTTAAATATCGCTTTTTGTTAGGATGGTCGTCCAACATCTCTAATACCTACCTGAAGTCTAATATGTATCCAGTTTTGAATACAAAATAAAATATAAAACAAATTGATTTATGACACAAATACATAACTAACTATATTTTTCAAATTCTGAAAACAAACTGTTGGTCGCTACTCTGCTAGATCACGCTTTCCAAAATAGCAATATTAAATTATTATATGGAATTGACTGCCTGACTTTACGACACCGATGTTTTCGTTAACAATGAAGAAACGCATCAATTTTCAATGTTTAAAAAAAGATGAACTGTCACGTAACCTACACCTACGGTATATATTGTGTAATTGTGTTAATGTGCTTTACACGTTTAATCCGATCTTGTATACGTATGTTGTATGTAACATGTAGGTACTTGAATATTTAAATTATGTTTTACTTATCTTATCGTTTACATATTTATCCGAATTATCGATAGATATACTTTCGTTATATTTCTATTATGCTCGTTTTTTTATTGCTTTTTTAACCAATAGTGAGTTATTATATTTTATTGTTTGGTGGGCGGGACTGCCGATAGGTGAAAGCCTGTGATGTCAATTGTATATAAATATGCAGCCGTTGCACCGCGGTGGGTGGGGAGGGAGGGGACCCCCTCTACCACCGTGGCAGCTTATAAAATACCTCGCGAAGGGTCTTACTATTACTGTGTAATCCGTCAACCGACTACTTCCAGTTCTCACCTGTGTCTCCTCGGCACGCTTCTCTCACCCATCCAGGTATTTTTATTTTATTCTAATAACTATTTGTTTGACTTATATTTTCTTCGTTTTTTTCTATTATCCTGCATTTACAAAAGGCAACACCATAAACCACAATGATGTCGAAAATAATTATGATGATGTCAATTATTACTATCATCGCTATGTACGGGGAGGTAGCCAACTCTCGACCCGATGATGATGTTTTAGAAGGTAAGATCCTGTGTAAATTTTGTCATTTGGTTATTTGTTAGAATTTAATTTCTATTATTATTCATCTTATTATTGTTATTATATAATAATATAGTTTAGTTTTTGCATTTCTAAAAAATATTTTTCATTTAAAATACTACTTTATACTCATTGTTATTATTAGGGCTCGGAAGTTATAGGAGTTAAAAAAGGCAAAATATGCACAAAAAAATTTAAAAATATGCATTAAAATTTGTTAAATATGCAAAAAAATTTAAAGTTTGTGAAATTGTCGGCATATTATAATTTTTTAAAACACTTAGGTAGATTTTACAGAGCACGGACGAATTTATTACACGTGACAGTTCACACACGACTGACGGGGAAAATATACTTGCCCATATAATTCAGTCATACACCTATAAATACATAAATGGCGACTGTATGCTACGTTCAATAATCGGAAATAAAATAATAAAGCCATAATTATTAGAAAAAAACATCAATTTACTTAGAAAATATTAAACGAGCATAAAAATCCAATGAAAATTGAGAAATATGCATAAAAAGCATATGAAAATTGAGAAATATGCACTTTTTTTCTAAAATTAACAAAATATGCAAAAATATCCATATTTAATTTTTTATTTAAGCTTGTTATTGTATAGAATGGATTTCTAGCTTGGTCTGCTATAAATTAAGGGCATACAGAAAAATATGCAACTCCTACAACTTCCGAGCCCTAGTTATTATTATTATTTTGCTTTTTAATTAACTTATTATTACTTCTGTGAGTCTAACACTTTATTTTGTAAAGTTTTACACACATTTTGATACAAGTTAATAATAATGATTAATGGTAATAATACAGAAGAATAACCAATAACTAAGAAATGATTATTTGTAAGTTAATATTTAAATATTATTTTTTATTAAGGGCCCTGGCGCCTTACTGCTGTCTATTTAATAGGGGCAGTATTTAGGAAATATGCTATCTCGGAAGTAACCGAATTGGTTCCCGTTTAAAAAAGGTATTTTATTAAGTTGAGCCAAATTAGTTCCTGTTTGTGTACAGGTAAAACAGTTATGAATCGTTCCATTCAAAGCTGAATAAAGAATTTACAAGTTTGCATATCAACGATTTTAAATTGTGTTTATTATATTTTATTATTTGTATTTTGTACAGCTAACCTAAGTGATGACTTCCAAATCAACGATTTAAAATTGTATGTATTATTATATATCATTTTTTTAAGCACACATTAACTCACATTTTTAAACAAGCCTACTTAGTTGACAGTCCTAAGCTTGTAAAATCGGTAACCAATTCGGTACCAGCCCGATAATGTGCGTAATTAAACGGGAACCAATTCGACTTACCTTAATAAAATACCTTTTTCAAACGGGAACCCATTCGCGGTACCCATCTCACCGTTGCCGCACGTAGTCTTTATGTTATTCATAAGCGATAATAAATAGTGTGAGTACGGTTGTAAATAGGTACCGGAACCGGATTATCGAATATCGTTGCACGCGCTGCAGATGACAACATGTCAACGGCACAGCTGATCAAAAATGAAAAGTGTGATATTTTTACTCAAAACACTCTTTACAAGAAAAACTCTCATGCCTGGTCTGATTTTATTAACTTTTCTTTTGTTAGAAACATGATGATTCTCATCGGGGTGCATTGAACATTTGAACTTTGATTCTTGATTACGTTGCTTAAAACAAAAATAATAAAAACAAAACTTATGAAGGTTGGTAAAATTCAAAATATATTGTATTTGTATGGAAATAGAGTTTTAGAAATCAAATTCCAAATGTGCTTTGTAAAAAATCTTTCTCTTTCCAAAAAAAAAACACATCGAAATCGGAACAAGTTTTTTCTGTTATTGCAGTTTATGAGCAAAAAAACAGGTCACGTGTAGGTTACCTTACGTTTTTTGATCAAAAAATTACGATTTTTATTTTTAGTCGGTGGTGCCGTTGCCATGTGTGAGCCTGCTGGTGCCCGTATTTAACCACACTCGCATTAGTTATCATTTAGAAGTGCCGCGGGCGGCGTCAACGAGATTGCATACTATCGTCTAGTTTGATATTATTTCCCCTAACCGCCTCTAAACCATTATAAACAACAAACCTACTCATTTAATCGATGTTGTATGTGTTACAGTCCCTCCAGGTGTCCTAGGAAAATGTCCGCCGCATCACGGAACCTCTGAATATTATCAAATTACCATAATGCGTTCAGTTACACCATTAGTTGGGGGCTGTGCATACATTCAACACAATCCAAACGAAGTCAAGAGGCAATCGTTCAGCTTATGGCTTAGTAATTTTAAAAACAACGTGCAACGTTGCCGTGAGAAGAGTACGTGTAACAAATTATTATTTTAGTACAATACAGGATTCATCGCTGCTAGTTGCTACCATGACTTTAAGAAACCTATTGCAGTTAATAACTGCACTGCAACTATACTGTTAACTATTTGATTCTCACTAAATTTAATTTTCCAGACAGGACCCATTTGGCCTAATATACAACTTTTTTTTTTAAACAATTAATTAAACCAATTATTTTAGGGTGGCTTACCTGCTATTAATAATATTAAAATCATAACCTCATATTCATTTATTCTACTCACAATTGGTTCATGTAAGAAAAAAAGTCACTTATTCGCCTTAGGTAGATTGTTCATGTCTGTTATATTTATCACCGGACAACGCCAGGTAATACAGCTAGTAATGAATAAAATATATTATTTACGAATATCACAGCACTATCAAACCACTTTTAACGAGCTCATGTATTTTTTCTGTCGACTATAGATTATAGAGATATGGAACATTATCATTTTAACTGTCTGATAAAACCGCACCCGTCGTCAGAAGATTCAAACAAGGGACGTATGTCCGTAAGGCTATACGGCCAGGCCACCAACGATACGCGCAAAGTAAATGTGAGATGTGCTGTAAGTATATTATACTTGCAATTAAGTTTGCCCAATAGTAGGTATATCGGAAAATATATATTTTGAATTCAGATCGATCGTGCTAGTACCTACAATGTATAGAGTAGAGAGTTAACTCTAATAAGAGTGACCTCATGCGGCTTGATTCTGCGCAAGCCGTCAACAATGGTTGTGGCTAACACACGTCGAGTTCCTCGTTCTCGGGAGTGACACTTATTGCTCTAACATTTTGCTAACATTAACACCGAAAATCAATTTTTTCGCGAGCGCGCCGGAAACGAAAGCTTACGACGAAAACCGATTTAATTGATGGGTGTGATTTTACAAAACCATACAAAAATCTGTCACCTCCTGAGGGTACTATCGTATATGATGCAGTATATTATAGTTCAATCTAAATTCAAAGAAAATTTAATATTTTTATTAGCTTATTTATTTTATAACATAGTTATACCTATTACCTTGACGAATAATAATAATTTAAACTTACAAAAAAATAATGAAATTAATAACTTATAATTTTGTATTTTGAATTTTATAACTAATATATAATACCGAAATAAAAATAATAAATAAAAAAAAATATATAATAATATATAATACAAAATGTAATCTCTTTTCTATGATAATACCTAACCTATCTTCCTCTTACCGCAAGACGTTTAATTTCTATTCTTATATTAATTTACAAATTAGCTCCATAGTAACTTTATTTGCCCATCTCTGCAATTAAACACTAGGTACCTATTGCATTAGACTATTTTTAGAATTATTTTATTAGAAGTTTAAAACAATAGAGTTGTAAATTTTAAAATGTATTAATAATTTGTGTATTAAAAATGTACGAAACTACAACTTGATATAATTTTGATCTGACCACAGAACTAGACTCTTTGACCCCGGGTACATGTTTTTCCACTATTATGATATCTAAAATTCCTCAAATAATACGACTGGGTTGATTGATTTTATTACTCGCGTTTTCGTATACCGCAGATGTACGATGTGATCAAGGGAAACTCGACAATGTTTCGCATGGCGATTAGCGGAAACTCATCTTGCGCCGGCTTGGCAGACTTGCTAACCCATCCAAAGCCGATGAAGCCCGAGGATAACAACGGGTACATGTTGCTACGATTGAATAAATACCCGTATACTAAGACATTTACCAAGAAACAGTTGATTTGACATTATATAAATATTTGGTGTTTAATGTTTGTCATTGTACAACTATTATTTTCATTCATATTACAAAATCGTTTTTATATTGTTCAATAGTTCGCAACTGAAGTTGGAAAGTTACATTATATTATTAATACTTATAAACTATTAATTTAATAATATGCAAAAACTTTTATGTGATGGTGTCGTCACAATATTTATCAAATACTTATTTAATCAAAAATACTTTTATTTTATAAAAATAAAAATAGTTTTTAATTATTACATAAATAATGTTTTAATATTGTTGGTAAAATATTTGTACAACCTTCGTAATATGATTAGTTTATTATCATTAATAAATATGTATAATATTTTATTACCTTTTGTTTGATAATAATCGGTATTGTTAATATTAGGATACCAAACAAGTAATAACCAACAAAAAATGGATTCCTTAAAATCGTATTTATTACTGCACGTGAGTTCCTTTCTTACAAAAAAAAAAAATGTTTTTTAGTTTACAAATATGTACCATTGTCATAAATGAGTACCTACATATTATTACATTAAGAATTACATTATTAAATATTATACATCCGACTGTATGCAATTATAATTTCGAAGAACCATACGATAGGGTGAGCTTATAATAAGTTCATATACCAAAAAATATTGAAAAACGCATGTGGTGAGTCGGGTACGCAAGTAGGCAACCAGACTTTCATGCACCTCTGACGTTTACAGGCAATCCAACACAAAATATGATGACGATAACGACGATGTGGGTATGAGTATGAGGATGAGTACGTATTTAAAGCTTCTGGTTCTATTTGTACAGGGAAATGAAAAAAATGTAAAGTGAAATATTCCATTTACGTTGAAACCAATGTAGCTGTAATAAAATTTCCTGATCATATTTTTAAAACTATATCAACATGCAATTTTCTGAAATAAATTAAATAAAAATAAAAAACAGAATGGATTTTCTTGTGAATAATTATTTTTGTATTTCAAAAATATTTACAAAATATTAATTATGAAATTAATTTTAATACACGAATAATAATATATAGTTTACATAATAATTTGAGTTAAAATCAAAAATAATCAAACTAAAAAAAAAGAATATAATTTAATTGTTCATTATAATTTTGTCAATAGATCAGTTCATTTTTTCATTTAGTCAATTCATACCTCAAATAGTTATAATCATGGCGATCTACAGACGTACAGTACTATATTATATTAATAACTAGGGCCCGGAACTTGATGACCTAAAAATCTTTAAAAATTACACACAAAAAAAGTGGTAAAATGACTTATAAATATCAAAAAATGACTCAAAAAATAACAAAAATGATTAAAATGATTGTGAAAAGTATTAATTTTTAAAAATTTACGTTTTTTAATAATTAACTCACGGGTCAGAAATCATGATTCATAATTATTTTTATTAATTTTATTTTTTAATAATTTATTTATTATGTTATTAGTATGAATTTAAATTACGCAAATTGTTGTACACATTAAATATGTTTTTATTACTTAAACAATTTAAATTAAAGTTATGTACTAAAAAAAATGTGTCATAATATTGTTTAAATACTACTAAATAATAAATGTGTTACACTGAGCTATTAAAGTGTGTTTAATATTTTAAAATACAAAAGATTATCGATTGTCCTGTAGTGAAGTTAAAATATAGTCTATAAATCTATTCTGGGTACACCAATCAAATCGAAATTACAATAACACGGGGGTTTCTTACGCACGTCTGCACTGGGCCTAAAAATAAATTGAAACGAAGATACAAAATAATATCAATACGGAAATAATTAAAGGATTCAGCTATACTATATAATATGTTAGTTTTTTTTAAATATTTAATTTTATCAAAATAATATGGAATAAAACATGTTCTTTCTGGAAGAAAAATGCATATATACCTACATAAGTAGAAAAATGCATAAAATGCACTAAAATTGTTAAAAAAAATGACCTTAAAACTGAGAATTACCAAAAAAATGCAAAAAATGCAAAATAAAATGTGTAGCATTGAATTCTGCATGGCAGGCACAAGTCAAATTTCTATAAAGAAGTGCCTCGAATACAAGTATTAGATAAAAAGATGCAAATGCATCAAGTTCCGGGCCCTAGTAATAACAAAGTAATTGATTATACATTTATAATATTAATTGATACGATGCTTTATTTTTTTTTGTAATTTCTCAGAGGTTCTCAAAAGCTCAAAATGTAATTGTGTATACCTTCTATAAATTTTATTTTATTTGTAAAAAATAAATTAAAACATTTTTTTTTAACTATAAAATGAAGTTACGGATACATTTTGTACGAGGCCCCTCTTATGGATTTGCCGACTTTTTTGAACCCTTAAATCCGCCACTGCACATCAGTAGATCAGATATTATAAAGCAAAATATAATAAATACATGATAATATGTTAATTTTTTCACAATAGGTATGACATTACAATATAAATTATTAACATACCATTATATAACAGCTTTATTTTAAAAAGTTCTTCTATCTACATTTTGTATGTGGAATGTTATTTTTATTTATTTGTCAAGATCTAGTTCATTAATTGACTTCATTTTTCAATATAAAGTATACTTGTACAAGTTTAACTTTCTCGAGAAATTGATTAATGATGACGGTTTTTTTTAATAATTTTAATTTGGAAAATTATCAGATATTTAATTAGGTATTTATATATTTATATTGTTTGCATCAATCAATAATATTGACATCAAATATATAAATTATTATGAGACACTTGGATAACAAAGATTTTGATGGAATTCAATTTACTTTTTTTCGTGAATAAAAATATTACATTTAGGTACCTATTTAATTTTGCACTTTTGATGTTGGGGCTCCATTTAAAAATAAAATTCTGAACGGGGAATGCAATTTTTACCTTGCTTTCCCTATCTTCATTTGTAAAACAGTATACATTTAAAACTTAGTTTAAAATATATAATATATATAATATATATCTTACTTACTATGAGTCTAACTAATACTGGTACAACTAGTACCCCCCCTCCTCCCTCAACAACTTCATATACTCCAAAACTATAATTTGTGTTCCTTACAAAGGCCAAATAGTTTTAAATTGATTACATACATAGTTATGGACTATTTCGGTGGACAATTTACAGCAACAATGCATTCTTTTTTGGAAAAAATTGTCTACATCATAGGCATTCAAACAATATACACATTAAACAATTCTATCAAACAGCTAGGAATACTTGCACCATTATTATTTCTACTTGGTGTGATTGCCATAACCCAAATTGATGAAAGTATAATATTAACTATAATTATTATTGTTTTATGTTATTAGAAGTTTAGACATAGGACTTGAAAAAAAAAATGAAAATAAGTATTTTATTAAGTTATGTGTAATAGCATAAAAATTAAATTAAACTTAAAAATTGTATAAAATATACTTATAAATTATACAAAGGGCCATTATCATAGATACTTATAATTAAAATTGATAAGCACAAGTAGGTTGTAAGTTGTCTTATTAAATAAAATAATATTTTTGTGTACCTACTGCTAAGTGCAAACTACTTCAAGTTATTTTTAGTTAATGAAACATGATCAAATTATTATATTTATAGTCAGGCAATACATTTTCAGGTAGGACTATTGCTACTAAACTAATTATATCACACAGTATTCAAATTTAATTGGGCGTCTTTGTATGCAATGAAGGGAAAACTGCAATATTGACAACCATGTATATTTAATATAAAATTAGCTAAACAAGTAAATTATTTCACTATTGGCTAACACAGAGTATTTTGAATTATCTATAATTGCATTTATATTTCAAACATTTTTGTAGGTCAAGTTGCAAACTCACTTTAGTTATATTTTATATAAAAGAAAAAACATGAACAGTGTTATATTGCTCAATGATAATTAGAGGTAAGGTATAATAATAATTATTCCCAAAGTAACTGGCTTTTCTTACTTCGCGATTGTAAAATTCGCACTTGTTGGTAAACTCTCAAGGCCGGTCCAAGTTTCAAACCCATACTTGATATGATTTTAGTTCGTTCAAGTGTTCGTAGAGTACGGCCATCAATATCCTAAAATTACAGAATAATTCTTAATACAATGTTAGGTACCTATTTTTAACTACAAATTATACAGTATTAATATTATTATTTTTAAATAAGTTAATAATATCATACATATTTAATTATTTGATCAATAATTTCTGCAGGTAAATGCTTAGAAAAATAGTCGAACACTTCATCCTTAGACCATTTTACCGTATTTGGGATATAATCATTTTCAAGTCTATCAAAATCTTCTAAGTCTGATAAACTATCAGATCCATTACTTTTAGAATCGGTGTCATCTTCGTCAGATGATGTGGAAACAAAACTCGAGGTGATTGACTCATCGTCATCTAAATAAATATTTAATTAATTATAGTTAATAATTAAGTATAATATATTTGAGTTGTGCAGTCTTTACCTTCAAGATCTTTTATTATTCTAGGCCTTGTTTGTCTCCCAAATTCTTCTTGATCTTCTTCTTCTTCTGGGTTTAATTGCGTAGCCAATGTCATGCAAGGAATACATACATACAAGTCAGTATCTATTTTATGTAATGGTTTAATGCTATATGATTCATAACAAATGGCATGTAAACCAACTTCACAAGTTATGCAGCGACGCAGTATTTCCTAATGAAATGTAATAGTTAGGTTTTAGTTATTAATGAATATTATTATTTTTATTGAGCTTACCGACTGGGACCCATCTTTGAAACATTTGCAACAATTTTGTATTCTACATTTTTTACATAACCAAGGACATAATCGTAATTTGAATTTCCACAAAGGTTCATCAATCATTAAACAGTTTACATGAACTGTAAAAAATTAATAAAAAATTGTAATAATATAAAAATCCGAATTTGATTAGTACACTTATTATTACCTTTGATCGAACAAATAGGACAATCAATTAACAATTCAGTCACTGCTGATTTTTTTAAACAAATAAAACAATTTTTTGATGTTGTCTGAGTTACTTGGGGAGTAAAACTTTCTTCTGCAGAATTTGTTGGTGAATCCATTGGAGATATAGTATTGATTTCAGTAGATGAACATCCAAATAATTCAGTTAAATCAGTTACTGGAAGACTTTTTGACTTTTTGGCATCTTGTTTTTTTCTTATATCAGTTGTAGTTTTTTTTACAGAAGTAGTTTCTATACATTTTTTAGCTCTTTTTTTTGGTATATGATTATCAGATGGATCAAAAACTACTTTGGCTTTCTGTAATTAAAAATAAAAACTCATTGAAAGTTGTTTGTTTGTTATTCTCTTTATTAACTGTTTTTATTTAGAATATAATATTATTTGTTATATTATTCTTATTACTACATACCTATTTAATACTTCTTATTTCTTACAAGTAACACTACTTTGTGTTGTGTGTTCTAACCTCACAATTATTACATAATGATATCTTATCATATAATACTGGGTATAATACTTATCATCTGTCCACATATGCCCTCAATGATTTTTAAAATTACAAAAATAATTAGGTAATTGATTATTATTTAAGTGTATGATACTTTTTTTTAAAAAAAACACATTCAAGTGATACTTAAAAATAATTAAAAAATTAGATTATTAATTAAATATATATATATTTTTAAAAAAGAACTCATTCGAGTGATACTTAAAATAATTGCGATCATAGAATATTGTATACAATGTTATTACAAGTCAAAATTATGACATTTTTTATTTCTTATAGTTATATGCTATTGATTTGACAAAATATGTATATCAAAATGGCGGTATATGGAAAAGTCGATGTTGGCGGAAAACGGTGTTGCCCAAAATATTATTAGATACATCACTAAGAAAAATATCTAAACTACTGGCACACACAACAATGATAATACTGAACTAAAAAAAAAAATCAAAGTCAGTACTAACCATTGTTCTATGAGGTCTCGCGGATACAGGTTCATCATGATGAATTATTTTCTTCTTGGGCATTGTTATTGATTGAAATGTACCTTAAACAAATATACATGATTAAAATAAATGTTGATTTATAGAACAGAAAGTATTCAAATCTAATTGAAATCTATTGGTTTATTTTTTATTAACTCATAATAATAAACAATAGTTTTAATGTGTTTGCACAAATACTACCTATTCATGTTTTATGAAACACCCAAAAATAAAATATTGAACTTTAAAAAGGGTAATTAGACAAAATTAACTTAATTATAAATGTTGTAAATGTCAAATATATCTTGATATACCGACTAAGTCTTATCAATCACAATAGCGTAATATTCTCATACGAAAGTACATAGGCAAAAATCGAGGGGGGGGGGACTTTAAGAGTAGCATTTTAATCGTTCAGTCAGTTTAATTTAACAGTGATTTTTCAACGGTTAATACACGGTGTATGAACTGTGTTTTGGTGTAGTTTTTAAATTCAAAATTAAATTATGGTCAGTTTTACCGACTTTTAACAGTGCTATAAATGTGCAAATGCATCGATGGAAATTGAATTGTTCAGTAAACGTGTCTTAACACTGTCTGTTAGTTCACAGAATGTTTATGAACAGGGTGTGAACTCGGTTATTTAAAACATAATACAAAGCAACAGCATTTATTATTAATTATTATGTTATGTTTTGTTAAAATCTCATCAATAATAAAAAAAAAAAGTCTCTTATTTAAGTTATCTCTTATTTATGCCAATGGTTATATAGTTTATAGCCGATGATTTATATCTATATCTATTGTATGTTCCACATTATGGATTGTATATTGGAGTATATTAGTATATTATTATGTAATGTTTTAATCATTACCTCATAACCTAAAACAATAATTTTGTTTTATAAATTATAATTGAAAGTTTGACAATAATACTTATTAGGTACCTAATAAATAATAATGCGTTAAATTTAAAGTCTGTCAGTCCGTGTCTTTTGTCAATTGTATTATGATGGGGTTGAGAAATGTTTTTTTTTATTAATAAACAAGTATAAGATGTTCTACTATATTTAATGTTATATTGCAATCGAGGTTGTAATCTTTTACTAATACGAAAAACAAAAAAATTTGAAATGGACACAAAACGTGGAATAAATTGATAGGAATACACAATTGATATTGGCAAGGCTCAAAATGAAGATCAAAGTGTAGAGGTAATGACTGGTAGATTTGGATGTGGGATACCAAGTATGTCCAATAGTCCAGTACTGCAGGGGCGACTGGCGGTTCCAAAAATACATTTTTGGTTTTGATTGATGCGACATAATATTATACTGAATACCTACTGATGTCTGGTACACCAACACGAATACACGATTACACGAAAAAAAATGAAATACTTACGAAATAAAGAAACGCGTTCTATTACGTTCTATTTCTATCACGAATATTTTTAAACACAAATCGCACGATTACAGAAATTACGGTGTGGGCGTGTGGCTGGTAAGTAGTGATATTGATTTGATTATAAATACTATAGATTTTGCTCACTGGCCGGCTAAACAAGCGAAGCGCTCTCGTCGACGATTAGTTAGTGCATGTCGACGTTGTAGTCGCTAGCAGTCACGTCTGAGCATAGAACACTATCACGATTAAAGATATACTGGTTACACATCGAATCTGTATAACGCGACTTGAAAAGCGCGATTGAAAATTTACTGACTAGTAGCACTATCTAGCGGTCTCCTCAACTTATTTTAACCGCGTAAATTTATCAAATATGAAAACTAAGTATCTACTATAAGTACTATAATATTACTATTTACCACGATTAAAGATATACGATATATCATAAATAGGTGTAGATATTTCAAAGTAATTTTAATTAAATGATTATTCAATTGTATTGTATTTTGTGTTTTATATTTCTAGACTCTAAAATAACTTTACTCTTAAATGGAAAACAAATATCACCTCTAGAAATAGATGATAAATTTGAAGAAAGTTATACTTTAAATAAATTTCAAATACTTATAGATAAAGTTAGTAAAACAAAATGTTGCCAAGGAGCTGTCATTGCTTATCAAAATGCCGACATTAAAGCATCATTTAGTGCTCAGTATGTGAAATCCAGTGGCCAATGGCGACATAGTAATTGCTTAACAATTATTAAAGAAGCTGACAAGTATAATCAAATTATTTTTAAAATAAATTAATACAAAAGTATGTCTGATTTTACCACAGATATATATAATAACTAGATACCCGACTTCTTCTTATCAATGACGCTGGCAGCCATTTACAACTATGGCAATGTTTACAATGATAACAATAGTTCATATCAAACAAGTCTGTTGCCCAACTTACTGACTACTGTGGTACTGACCCTTTTTCGACGATTATTGTAGGTATTTGACATTTGTATAATTATTAATTTAAAATGGTGATGTCATGTTGTGTACATTTTTGCACGAATCGACATTCAACAAATGGAGTTAGAAAAATACACTTTTTCTCGTAAGTATTATTATGTTAACCCATTACAATGAATATTTTTAAAATTTTCTTAAACTAAGGATCAATATTTTATTTACTAACGTTATGTACCTACTATTATAGAACTAATTTATTATTATTAGATATTATAGGTATTTGCTTTTTTAATTTGTATTTTCAATAGATTTCCACTTAAAGATGCAAAAAAAAATGAGTTATGGATAAAGGCAGTAGGTCGAAAAGAATTTATCCCTTCTAAATATAGCAAGGTGTGCAGTGATCATTTTGTTCAAACTGATTTTCAACAAACTGTTGGTGGTAGCTACAAGTTGAAGCTTAACTCAAACGCTGTGCCTTCAATTTTTCCATCATATTCCAAACAGGTGTCTCAATTAAAAATACCGGAACTAAGTAAATTAAATGAATAGATAATACCAACAATTGTTCTCATTTTTTAAGTATAAATTTTATTATTTTATTTCAATTTAGAAGGCATTGAACCTATTTCACCAGATTTGACCCCACTCTCAAATACAACTAATTTGACGACCACAAGTTCTATCGTAACATCTAGTAATAATCCAGATTTACCAATAATGATTACACCTGAAAGTTCTGTTATTAATACCAGTTTTGAGCCATTATTAATAACACCATCAAGAGCAACCTGTTCACGTCCATTATTTGTAGCTAGTCCAAAACATAAAAAACATTCACCATCAAAATTTGAACTAAAGCTCAAAATAAAACGGCTACAACAAAAGATTAGGAGGCAAAATACCTCATTAACTAATTTAAAGGATCTACTAAAAGATTTTAGAAAAAAAAATTTGCTGGAAAACGATACAGAACAAATATTATTGGAGAAATTTGAAGGTACCAATTTGGAGTTGTTCAAAAACCTAATTAAAAACAAAGGGCGTAAAGCTACTGGACGTAGGTACAGTAAGGCAATAAAAGAATTTTCTTTAACGCTTCATTATTATTCGCCAAAAGCTTACGAGTATGCAAGGTAAATAATACAGTTGCTTATAAATTGCTAATTAGAAATTAATTATTATAAAAATATATTGTCTTAGTGATATATTATACAGCAAAATTACAATTTTCTTTTTAGCAATCACGGAGTATTATGTATGTATATTAAGTAGGAGTATATTATTACATGTTTAAAATACTTAAATGCTTATAAGTAAGGCTTGGAACTTGGGGTTTGCTTGTTTTTTTAATAATCATTCGCTTATGATAAAAAAATATTTGTTTCACCATACTAAGAGGCAAGAGCCTTTATTTTGCATATTAAACTCTTTTTCATACGCTTAGTGCATAAACATAATTTTAATTTTACGAGCATATTTTACAAAATTATAAATTCTAGTTGAATATAATATTATATATATTTGTGTTGTGAAACAGTCCCATGTCACACATGATGAGATTACCGTACGAGGTTCCATCGTTTCTATTGGGGGACTAAACCAGTTTCTTAGTATTGGACTTGTCCTGTTTAATAAATAAATAAATATCCAGTTTGTTTAATATTTTGATAACTAATAATTTTAGGTCGATCTTGATATTGCCAAATTGTAAATCAATTATGAACTGGACATCATCTGTAAATGGAGAACCAGGTATTTTTACTGAGGTTATGGAGGCTTTAAGAACTTTAAAAGCAGAAGATAAGCACTGTAATTTATGTATGGATGCTATGGCATTGCGAAAACAAATATTGTGGAGCGATAAATTTAACAAATTTGTTGGATATTGTGATTTTGGAGGGGAGTTACAATTAGAAGGGTTGGATGTTCCTGCTACAGAAGCATTAGTTTTCATGTTAGTAAGCCTAAATGGGAGATGGAAATTACCAATTGCTTACGTATTACAAAATAAAATAAGTGCAATTGCCCAAGCTGAGCTTGTTAAGACCGTATTGAATCATACTCACCAAGCTGGTCTTACTGTTTGGGGAATCACTTGCGATGGCGCATACACAAATTCTTCGATGATGAAAATATTAGGTTGTGAAACAGGAAACAATTATAATGATATAAAATGTTGGTTTCCTCATCCAGTAAATAATGATAAAATATATTTTATTCCTGATGCCTGCCACAATCCTAAACTTGCCTGAAATACATTAGGTAATTGTAGAGTATTAAAATCTAATTCAGGCTTCATACGTTCGGAACACATTTCACATTTACATAATCTTCAGCAAGAAATACAATTAAAATTTGGAAATAAAATTTCTGGTTCACATATACAGTGGCACAATAATAAAATGAAGGTGAAATATGCGGCACAAACCCTCAGTTCATCCACAGCCGATGCTTTAAATTTTTTAAAAAACCAAAATATATTTGAATTTCTAAATTGTGGTGCAACCGAAGAATATTGCCGTGTAATTGACCGTTTATTTGATTTTTTAAATTCTAAAAGTATATTCTCTAAAAATTTTAAATCACCCATTCACATAAAAACCATTGACTCACTTGAAGAAAAAATAGTACCTTTAATTACATATTTGTATACCCTTGAATTTGATAACAAACACTTAAGTAAAACAAACAAAAAAACATTTGTAATAGGATTTGCTATGGCTGTCAAGTCACTTTTTAGTATTGCCAGATCTATATTTGAAAATGATACTTTGAAATTTAATTATTTACTAACTTACAAGTTTTCTCAAGATCATGTGGAGGTATTATTTGGCCAAATAAGACAAAGAGGTGGGTCCAATAATAATCCCAATGTTGTGCAATTTAAAACAGCCATGAAACAGATTTTATTAAAAAATGCCATAAAGTGTAAAAATAATGGTAACTGCAACACTTTTGACGATGACGCAATATGTAGTATATTTGATTTTAAATGGAATACAAAAAGAGCTGAATTCACTGATGAAGTTGAAAATTCTGATGGTTATGATATGGATATTTCAGATAGATTACAACAGCTTAATAATTTAAATCCATATTTACAAAATGCTAAAGAAAACATTTTGTATTATATTTTAGGATATGTTGTGAGGAAAGTCATTAGAACATTAGATTGCCAAACATGTAAGGATAGCCTATTAAAAAAAAACACAGATCATAATTATAATTCATTTTCTCACTCTAAATTTTTAAATTTAAAAAACAATGAAGGTTTAATTTCAGGGCCATTGAGTAGTTTTAAAATAATAATGGAGGTAGAAAAAATGCTATTAATTTTAACAAACAATTTGAAATCCCTTAATATTTCTAAGTTGGATGAAAAAATTATTCATTACTGTAATAATAAATTTTCTCTGGATCAAACTATATTCAAAGAATTAGATTGCACTAAGTATTTTGGAAAGACCTCATAAGATGATAATTATTAGTTTATTAACAAAAAAGTACCTGAGTGTTAGGCTTAAATCATTGGGAAAAACCACTTCAAACACTTTTGCAGTTAGTAAACGTCAAAAACTGACAAAATTGATTTTGTTTGCTAATCAGTAATTATTAAAATATACCTATATTTAACTATATGTAATTATGTATATTTTTCATTCATTACATTTAATACACCTATATTTACCTGTGTTTTTATTTACTGAGACATTTTTCACTGTCATTACATTTAATGTAGACTATGCTTCTTCTCCCTCGCCTCTATCCAGTACTTCTTTTTCGATCTTCCTAGCTGTTCAAAATAAACTACGATTGATGACATATCTCTATGACCATAAAGAGTGAAGTCGCTGGTCAAAATCAGTTGAACCACATTTTGAAATAGGCAGCTTACAGTCAAGTCCATTAATTCATATTCACTGATTCTTTGATTTAAACTTATATTTTTAGGCTTACAGTAAATCGTACAATGTAAAATGAGTTGAACTTAACTGGTTCATCCATCAATTATGGTATAATTATGAATAACTGTATAAGAATACTTGTAATAATATTAAGTTTATGAAAAAATAATTATATTATGAGTATATTGTTATGAAATATTTGTATCACAATCACAGATATATATAATAATTATTATATATATCTGTGATCACAATGTATATCAAAACGATTAAAAAATGATAAGAATTTGTAAACATTGCCATAGTCACAAATGGCGTCGGGCATCATAATTTAATAACGTTGTGGTATATGGAGTCGGGTATCTAGTTATTATATATATCTGTGGATTTTACAGCTAAATATATTTACAATATTTTGTTGTATTCCAGTAATGTTTGTCAATGGTATAAGCGTTTGACCTATTCTATTCAGAGAAAGTGTACCAAACTTAAAAAAGAAGAAAACATCAGAGTTTATTTTTCACCAAATAAAAAAAAAATTGTACAAACAATTCAAAAGGCTAAAGCAATTGTTAAAAAAAGACATTTTCGGGCTAATAGAAAAATCATTCAACTAGAAGATAAGTTAAATAAAGTAAAACATGAAATGAGCGCATTTGGTGACACAAAGTTAAATGAAATTTTTAAGAGTTTAAATATATCAAATGAACAATGTGAATTGATTAAAGAAATAATTGCTGCTGCCAAAGTAAAAATCCCAAAAACCGACGTTATAGTGAAAACTGGATGTTGCTGTGTTTACTATTTCAAATAAGGTATCTGGAGAAAATCCAAGAAATTAAGTTTCTTAGATATTTATCTTTAATTTGTAAATTTGTTTCATAGATCTCCTTGTGGTTATAAATTCTTGTTAGAACAAAAGATCTTGCCATTACCTTGCGTAAATACACTGAGAAATCACTTATTGGCAATTAAAGTTGGTTGTGGTTTTGATGATAAGTCCTTGGATTACTCAAGAAAAAATTTTCTAATAAAACTGATCATCAAAGAAAGGTAATATAAGTGTTTGACGAAATATTTCTCAGGGAGAGCCTAACTGTTAATACAAAAACACTTACATATCTTGGACTGGAAGATTTTGGTGAAGGCTTTGAGACTAGAGAAAATAAGAAAGCTAACCATGCATTAGTGCTTATGATTCAAAGTTTAGCAGATAATGTTCATATGCCAATAGCAGTTTTTGCTTCAAATGGTTCAATAAAAGGTTTATATGTATTTAAGAAAAAAGGTTGGCAATCATATATTTTCTTTAAATTTATTATTTTTAGGTGTAGATTTGGCCAAAATAGTTGTAAAATCAATATTATTACTTGAGAATGCTGGAGTTCAAGTAATGGGAATTACATCTGATGGAGCAACTACAAATAGGAATATGTGGAGCTGGTTGGGCATAAGTGCAAAAAGCCACAACTTTAAAAATTGTTTTGAAAATCCTTTCGATAGCCAACGCAGTGTCTATGTATTTTCAGACGCCCCACATTTGTTGAAGACCATCAGAAATAGATTGTATATGAAAAAAACATTTAAGGTAATTATAATAATACCTACTTAATAAATAAAATTAAAAATACACTTTTAACTTATTTGTCTATTTTAGATTCACCCAAAAAAATCTTTTATAAAATGGAAAGTTTATGAAGATCTTTTTATGCATGATTCCAAAAATATTACTAGAGTATGTCCCAGATTAACTAAAAATCATTTGGAACTTAACAACTTCTCAAAAATGAAAGTTAAATATGCCGTACAAGTAATTTATTAAAATGTTATTTTGTTAAATACCTATTACTTCAGTGATAACACTATTGATTTAATGAATACTTATACAAATATATATATATTTTTTTTAGATATTTAGTAAATCTGTAGCAAATGGAATCACATTTTACAAAAATAAGCAGTTTACAGGATTTGATGATTGAGACGAAACCATACAATTTACTTTACAAATAAATGATTTATTTGATGCTCTTAATAGAAAGTACCCTTTAGAAGGAATTAGGAAATCCAGTAGAGATTTGGAGGTTCAATATGATTTTGTTTTGTTGTGAATGTTACAGTGATTCTTCTGTGTTACTAATTTTGGGAAAGTATTTTTTAATATAAACTTTTATTTTTATTCATAATTATAGCTATGTTTAGAGCACTAGACCATAAGATTATATGAAAAAAATAGATGGGCACTGCCAGTATTTTCATTGAAATTGTGTCCCCACACCAGATGTGAGGTATAACCATTAACTATAGATCATATTTTATATAGAAACAAGGTTCCCTAATATTTATTCTGGTGCTCTAGACAAAGCATGTAAATAGTATGGTTTTTTTTTTAGTTATTTTAAATGTTTTGTAGATTATAAATTAGTGTTTGGGAATAAGTAGAAAGTAGACAATGACTTATATAAAAATATACTTAAGCATTTAATAATTTTATATACAGTTTATTATAATTAGAGCGCAGAATTCTATGTAATTGCAATTTTTTTTCCTTTTCACTATGTCAGTAATCTTATGAATCATAACAGTTTGAAAATAATAGCAAATTTATTTTTGAATATTTCTGCATACTATAGTAATGGTCATTACTATAGAGCCCAGATTTATATGTATTTGCACGTTTTTTTTAACAGTCCAAAAAGTGGCAATTTTAAAAAAAAGGTATAAATTAATATTTTGTCAATCAGAAAAATCAAAAATGCATTTTGTAGGCACTGAATAGTAATTGAAATAAAGATAAGGTTACAACATAAACTTTTATGTTTATAATCTTAATCGCTCTTGCTTGTGTTTAAATATTCTAATATTAATATTAGGTTTACAAATTTGTGATGTAAATAAATTGTTCTGCATATTTGTTGCATTTTCTTACAATTTTGACTGCATTATGGCGTATTTTGATACATTGTAGTGCATACAAATCAGTGCTCTAAATATTATAACGACAATACATACATTTTTAATTTTAAGGTATTGAAGCATGCTTTAACTTGGTTGGATGAATGGCATGCAAATTTGACAAAAAATCTGATTAGTGAAGATGAGTTTTTAACAGCACATTCGAGGGCCTTAAAATTACAATGAAATCTACCATTGATTTAGTTGAGTATTTATTGAATCAATGTGGATTTGAATATGTATTAACTGCAAAAATTAATCAGGATTGTTTAGAGGTTAGTGAAAATATTAATTTTGACATTTAATTATTAATTACCTACCTATAACATCATAAATAATGTTTATAGAAATTCTTCGGTATTATTCGTCAAGTGGCAGGTCCCAATGACCACCCTTCAACTCCTAGTTTCCTTCAACTGTATAGGATGTTATCAGTTTATTGTGTAATAAAACCACTTAGGTGGCTTTAGAGCAGGAAACTGTACAATCTTAGACGGTAATCAAGAATTGTATATATCTAATAACAAATATAAATAAGTATAAAATACAAAATTATATACTTTTCTTAATTTTAGACAATATCTTACCGATTTCAGTAGTCGATCTAAAAAATATTATAACAACAAATAATGAAACCTGTGACAGAAAAAAAAAAGTTGAAAAATTAAAAAATCACATAGATGTTATTGTTGAAGATGGCCAATGGGAATTGGATGATATATTTGAAGAACATGATTATTACCAAACACCACAATCAACAGTTTTTGAATGTGTGGTTTATTTTTTAGCAGGGTAATATTAAAATATTTTAAGTATGCTAAATATTGCAAATTATATGATTGTAACTTTGTATAATTGTATATAGATATTTAACAAAGAGGCTGAAAAAAAGTACAGAGTGTGAAATTTGTATAAAAAGTTTAAGTACTGAGTATGGCAAATCTACAAATAAAGCTGCCAACCTTGTAAATTTAAAAACCAGAGGGTTCTTGACACATCCAAACAATAATTTATTTTTAATTATTCAACAAGTGGAGTTGTTTTTTGAAAAATATGCTGATTCCTCAAACTCCTTTGAGAATACTTTTGAAGATTTTTTTCAGAATGAAAATTGAATTCTCACTTTTCCTTGCAAATTACATAAAGTTGATATGTTAACAAATATATTTGTCATGTACATAACAATGAGAATGAGGCAATATTCATATATGAAAAACCAAGAATTAAAAAAACAGAATAAAACCAAAAAAAAATTATCAAAATTAGTGAGCACCTAATATGTTGAATGTGTGAACAAAAAATTAATTTAGGTACATGTTTACAACACATTTTTAATAGGTAGTTATTTATTTACCTAAATATTGTTTACTGTATATTATATGTATAATATATTTATGATATTATATATATTTATTATTTGAATAAATCGTGTGTCTTGTAACAATTGGTTTTCTAGTAATGTTTTTGAATACATTAAAATATGTGTGAGTGTGGTTTGGATATATCTGCTACAAACCTAATACATACTAAATAACATAAATGTCTTACTTATTATATCTAATCGTAATTATTTATAATCAATCTGCAATCATTAATATTATTTACTGTATTTTGTTTTAATAAATATAACTGTTTGTTCTGTGGTACCTAAATAAAAGCATTTTTTGCCATTTGAAGATTTCATTATAATATTATAATTATTTATAATTATTACAATAACAAATAGTTCTTAAATTAATCACCTAGATGGAGCTAGTTGGCAGTCCATTACATATCGCGGTTTCGTAGCCGTTTTCTGCCAATGCAAATCATAGGCCGTTGGGTAACCAGTATATCTTTAATCGTGAACACTATAGAAGCGACACTCACCACTCCACTTTTATTTTCTTCATTTCGGAGTGACAAGAATGATGTTGTAAGCTTGGCGGTAAGGCATGATGTTACGAACACTTTTATCATCAAAATGCATTGCTCGAGATCAGCCCGCCAATTTTTTTAAAAAAAAGATCACTGCATATTACCGCTTACTAAGATTTGTATAACCCATCTTCCTTGAAATTTTTTTTTAAGAGGGCGCACTCAAAATTGTTTGCCAGGAGCGCCACCAATACGCCCCGTCTTTTTATGTTTATGGGTCACACTGTTAACTAAAAAATTTAATTGTTTGTTTTGTCAACATTGCGAACTGCGGTATTCGAATATTCGATTTCGATGACACATGTCTTGTACTCTGGTCTGAACAGTTGTTTTTTACGCCTTTTGATTATTTACACGTGTTTTTTTGCAATTATTTTTTATCTTGTTTTTTGTAATTTTACAAAATGCCGAACATTTGTGTTATTTGCAAAAATAAGGAAGGTCAACACAAAGTAACATTTCATCGTTTTCCTAAAGATGAAAACCTGTAAGTATATTTAAATTAGTTGAACCATTATTCGTTACAAATGCAGGTTAACTCCAGTGCTCGTTTATTTTTTAAACATGTGTTTTAAGGTACTGAGTTAAAATGAATACTATTATCATATAATAATTATAAATCGAGGAACCCTTAGTAAAAATACCTAATTGTTTTTTTTTTAATTGACTTTTTTACGATTGATTTTTGAAAATCTGAGTGCTTCATATTAAGGTTTGATTTATAAGACCCATTTCTTAAAATTTTCCTTAAATTTATATACTGACGTATTTACACCTTAAATTATTTAGTGCTATATATTTTTATTTGTTGGAGAAGATCGTTAGTTGACAATCGTTTCTTTTTGTAAAATTAATATTAATTTATTATGATGTAAATAATAAATATAATGAAACTTCCATAATATAACAGTCACAGAAAGGGACAAACAAAATCGTAATATAGAGGAATTCGTTTGATAGAATTACATATTTTTTTTTTTACATAACGTATGTTTGTATATGTTTGTATTCACTTAAAAAGTAAGACCATTATTAATATAAGAATATTAATCAATTTTTATTCGAATAATTATCTAGATAATATTTTTCCCAATTCTGTTTTAAACACACATTAAGAAAAAAAACGAGCATGCGAGCATGCCATTAGCTCTAGTTTATACTTTTATACCATATTATTATTTTGTTTTATTTCTAATTGAAATGTTTATTTAAATTATATTTGTAATACTTGGATTCATAATATTGGTTTAAAGGATACATTTAGACTTTCTCAAAAAAGAATCTGCTCTGACCATTTTGATCTTGCTTGTTATTTATTTAACACAAACCGATTAAAATTAAATGCAGCTCCGAAAATTATCACTTCTGTTGAAATGAACAGTCAAAATGTAGATCTACCACAATGTTCTACTCCTCACTCTTTAGAACATATTGATGTTACAAACAGTAAGAGTAAATATTAAAACATTACAATTTTCAAAACATGTGTTTAATTAAGTTTTTGATTTTAGATTCTTTTTTAAGTCTGGTCGAATTATTTCCTAAAACACCAGAATCATTACCTGAGTGTTCAAAGAATTTTTCAACATCAGATATTTCATCAAGGCCTTCATCAAGTTGTTCAACAACTTGTTCAGGTAGTTTATATCACATATACATCTCCTAAATTAAAAAAATATGTATTAGGTACCTATAAACTACACATTTAAATTGAAATTGTAACCAACAAAAAATATTTTATTACAGATTCTGAAACTCAGACAGGACTAGTTTTATCTCAAAACACACCAAGAAAAATGAAACTGAAAAAAAGATTACAGTACACTGAAATTAAATTGAAATCAGCTCAGTGATTTTGTTTTTAAAGTACTTTCTTTAAAAGTACAAACATTGAACAAAAAAGGAAGAGATTGCGTATTATGTGCTGATGAAATGTCATTAAAAACTTTTCTTTACTATAATTATGCCAAAGATGAAGTTATTGGATTCCATGATGTAGAGACACATAAAACCACTGATGTTGCAAAATCTGTAATGGTCTTGATGATGAGAGGTATACATAATACGTGGAAACAGCCAATAGGGTACTATTTTGTTGGTTCAACTTGCTCTGGTTTTTCTCTAAAAAACATTATACATAATTGTATTTTAAAGTTAACTAGTATTTCATTTAATATTAGAGTCATGATATCTGATATGGGTTCTAATTTTAAATCATTCGCTGATAATGTGGGAGTAACACCTGAAAACCTTTATTTTAAAGTCGGAACAAAAGAAATTATATACATGTTTGACCCTCCTCATCTACTAAAATCAACCAGAAATAACTTTTTTAATTATAGATTAGTTTCTGAAGACAAAATTATTGAGAGCAAACATTTAAAACAATTCTATAATTCTGATGCACAACGAACTCATCGCCTAGCTCCTAAATTGACAGAAAAACATATGAACCCTGGTCCATTTCAAAAGATGAAAGTGAAATTTGCATCTCAAGTTTTCAGTAAAATTGTTGTCTGTGCAATGACAACATGCATGACAGATGGATCACTTCCAAATACAGCTGCTAGTACAATAGAATTTATAGACGAAATTGATAATTTATTTGATATATTTAATTCTCGAATGAAAATAAAGCCACAAAAAGACGACGTTGAATCTGACGATGAATTAGAACCTAAGGGGGCAAAACGATTTTGCTTACCTTTTAAAAATGCTGAATATCAAAATAATTTCTTATTAAAAATGTTTAATTTTTTTAAAAATGTTAATTTACAAAAATTTAATACATCAACAAAGCAATGGCACAACATTAAGAAAAGCTACAACATAAAATTTCTGACAGGTTGGATGATTTCAATATCAGGATTAGTTAAATTACATAATATATTATCAAAAGAATATGATGAAGAGATTGAACTAATGACAAGGAGATTGAACCAAGATTGTTTGGAAAATTTATTTGGTACTATGCGAATTCAGAATGGTAACTGTATAAACCCCACAACTATTCAGTTACAGCGTACCTTCAAAAAATTATTTTCATTAAGTTATTTTGAATATAATGAAGGTGCAAATTGTTTGGAAGACATAGACCAAGTACTGAGTAATTTAAATAAAATACCAGCTGAAGATTTAAAAACAATATTCCCTGAAAACCAAAAGGTAATTCAAATTAATCCATTACCTATTGATGCAACCAATTACAGATCATTAGAATTGCCAGAAAGAAATGCTTTTACATATATATGTGGTTATTTAATAATGAAGTGCATATAACATGCATTCTTGTGAAACGTGCATAAGATATGGCAGAACTACCACAAAGTTATCTGATTAACTTTTTTTCACACACTTCAAATCACATCAACACAGCTCTATATCTATGTTTTCATCGTTAATGACTCCAGATTGTAATTTTTACCAATATATTTTTGAATTAGATATTATACTTACAAATCATTTTCCTACTTTAGCACCATCACCAAAAGTTGGGCAAAAACTTAAAACTTTAATGTTAAATGTATTCTTTGAACATCCCTGTGAACAATTCCCCCATGACTATTTGTTAAACTTATATATAAGATTTAGAATTTATACTACTTTGACCAGAACTAACCGTAATTTGCAAATACCTCGTATGAAAAATAGAAAATTGCAAATTTTATGTAATTTATAAATATTGTTATGTATATATTTTGTTGTTAAGAGGCCGTTCTGGTAACAAAATTCGGCCGTAAAAACATGCTTTCGTACTTCAAGTTTTTCTCAGCTTTGGGTGGTCGTAGAAACATAATTTTTACACCAAAATAAACGTGAGAAGTTCTTCTAGATTTTGTCGTTTCAGATTTTCGAATTTTCAATTTAAACCGATTTTATTTGCATTTAAATTTTTAAAAAATCATATAAAATTTACAAAAAAAGATATCAAAAATCTGGAACGACAAAATCTAGAAGAACTTCTCACGTTTATATTGGTGCAAAAATTATGTTTCTACGACTACCCAAAGCTGAGAAAAACTTGAAGTACAAAAGCATGTTTTCGGTCAAAAAATTATAAATTTACGGCCGGCATGTGCTGCTCTGCTGACTATAGCGGCAGCGTTCAGGAACAGTGTTCATACCACCGCCCCGCGCGTGGCTGTAACCATACCGCACCATAGGTCAACTAGTTTTCATATCGCGAGTCGCAACCGACTCGCCGTTTATAAATAGTCGGTTCGAACACAATAATGTCGATTACAGAATATTTATTTTATTATTTTCATAATGCCCAATGCCCATATCGATGTTTATATTTCGTATTTTCGTATGATAGTATTCTGCTCACCATTTGACACATATTAAAAATCTCTCATCATAAAATAGTTATAAATCGTTTAAAAAAACTGCGATTTGAATAATTATTTTTTTAAACTTGTAGAGCATTTGACGATAAACTATTTTTTTTAACGTTGACCAAATAAATATGAAATTTAAATCTGTATAACAAAAAAACCTTATATACATACGAATAAATAAAAAGCTGTTGAATAAAGTGACCAAAGTAATCAATAATATACGACATAATTCGATAACTTATATAAATTATAATAATTGAAACAATAAATCACATTAATCCCTAATTATATGAATTTTTTATATAAAGCAGTCAAATGCTGTAATTATTTTTAATTAGGAAGTACATACATTACAGATTATTTATTTATTGATAATATATTAATATATAAACGGATTAAAGCCAATTCAATATATGATAAAACAAATGACAGATGACACTAAAGACATTACATTCATCATTACAATCTACGAGTGTAATATTATTATATTATATACAATAAAAGCATTTAATAAGATAATGAGTAGGACATAATAAATCGTCAAATTGTATAAAATAATAAAAATCTATATAATTTCTAAAGACTTATTTTATTATAATTTTATAATAGTAGTAATATTGACATAATTATATATTATATAGGTGCATTGTGCGTGGTGTATCATTGTATACTAATATTGTTCTAATCGAAAAAATATCTAAAAAGTTTTAATTTTTTTTTTATTGGTATCATTTCGTTTTTGCTGTTTTGTTTTTATATTTTCCAAAATATGCCGAGGATCTAAAATGTCGTCTACCAACATCCTCTTTCCGTACTGGGGATTCACTATTTCTGGAATTAAGCATTCTGTATAAAAACTGAAAATAAAATTTCATGTTTATACAATTTTATCAAAATCCAACAACTATAAATTTAAAAATTAAAGTTCAATTACACTTTTAACTTTTCAATCATATTTTGGCGCCAGAAAGCATCATCGAAACTAATTATTTGTATTTCAATCCAATTTGGCGAATAAACGACGAAATAACAGAAATTCCGTTTTGAAATTCGCAATTGTCCCTGAACTTGATAATAATAACTATGGTCCACTTTTAATATCATTTTACCGTTTTCACTTAGACGACAGAAGGATAACTGAAATTGAATATTATAATAAGAACATTTTACATTTTAGATTTTTATTAGTTATTTGAGATAAAAAATGTTTGCCCGGTCAAAAAACATGAACGTTAAATACAAGGTTCCTTATAAGATGTTATAAAAAAAAAAAGAAGCCAATAATATTTTATGAGCTTCTGGAGCTCAAATCTTGTCAAAATCTCATATATTTGCAAATTATTTTGCTGTTAAAACTTAAAAACTTAAAAACTTATAAAATATTCTATTTTTATAGCTAAGAAACAAATTTTTAAACAAGGTTTCTCATAATTAGTTTATACTGTAACCAATGAAACGAATAAATTACTAATTAGATATTGTGATGGGGAATAACGATATTAATTTTTTTTTTAATTTAAAAAATATTATTTGTAGATATAGGTACATGCAACTTTTAAAGTCTATCAAATTAAATGTTTTCAGAACATCGTTTTTTGTATGCATAAAATACACTTACTTTTTTACTGTTTATAGCTTCTAAAAATGTCTTAGTGTCTTTAACTCCAAATGGACATTTAATTTCAACTATAAAATCGTCATTGACAAGACCATCTACAAATTATGAAAAAAAATAAATTAGTAATATTTATTTAATTAATATGTAATTAAGTATTATATTGGTGATATGTTTTACCAGGAGAAGCTGCTAAATAAGGAAACTGTTCATCAATAATAAGTCCACATTGATTCACTTTACAATTTAATTTTTTTTCCAATGCGACGATAGCTTGTGGTTCAGTGACTTTACCATATTCTGTTGCTTTCGAAGAAAATTGTCTATATATTATACTATAAACCGTATTTTTGCACGACGTAGTTGGCCAAAGTTTACAAACACAGCCAAAATTTGACGCCGTGAGCCGATTTCTACGTTCAACGTGCCACATTTGGGAGTTGGCCTGTTCCCTTGTTCGTTCTTCATTGGCTAACCGTTCACTTCTGTCCAACTGTAATGCATTTATAAAACGTTCTTTTGATTTTTCTAATACTTCCTTTGAAATATTATCTTCCGGCAATGGTTCAGCTAAACCATAATGTTGATCCGGGCCATTATTACACTTTTTTTCTGAATTTCTAGAGAAAAGAAGTTTTTTAGACTTTGGCTGGAGTCTTTTCTTTTCACAAGATATAAGAAATTTTTTCCCTATTTCCCCAAAAAAAAAAATTTTAATTTTGAATAAATGTTTTATAGTATGAATAAAATTGTAGCAATAATATTGTAGTATATTATACCTACCTAATAATGAGTGTAATTCAAAATATCATGATCATTATTCATTATTAGGGCAGAGAAGTTAGGAGGTAAAATTGGAAAAATATGCATGCGAATATGCAAACAAAAAATTAAAAATATGCGTTCAAATGCATTAAATATGTAAAAAAATATGCACAAAAAAAATTATATTTTAGAAAAAGTATTTACCAAATTAAATGTTTATAGAAAGTAATATAATAATAAAATGAAAAAAAAAATTGTAAAAATTAAAATTAAATTAATCGTAATTGGAAATTGTTTAGTAGTAATAAATAATAATAAAGATTACATTCTTCGATAAAAATTAATCGAAAAAACTGTATCCGAATGTCCACCAAATAAAGATTGGATGCAGGTACCTACGATTGTAACATATACGTACATAATATAGTCTACACAGACACAGCGTATAATATAACACCATAAAGTTCTTAATCAATCAAAAAACGTAATTTTTCTCTAGAAATTGTTTGAATATTATGCAGAATATGCATGAAATATGCACAAAATAATAAAATATGCCTTTTTGTTGCAAATTGTCAAAATATGCAAAAATATGCGAAAAAAAAAATTAATATTCCACCTTTTGTAAATATGACATAAATTTATAACTTGGTTTGCTATGAAATAGAGGCTCAGAAAAAAACATGCAAATCCTATAACTTCTCTGCCCTATTCATTATTATATTAGGTAGGTACTTAAAAATGTTTAAAATAACAATAATAAATTATTCACCTGGACTTATTTCATTGACTATGTTTTTATGCATCAACCGAAGAAATTGCCCACCTGAGTTGGATGATATAACCGCAGCTTCAACTCGAGCATTATACGAATTTCTTTGTGAATAATTTATTCGTTTACCCGCTAAATGTTTATTAATTATACTATTGAATTGTTCACACACATTATTGTCAACATTCATTAGTAAACTATCAACATTTGCGACTAAGCGAGATATTATTTGGGATATATCGCTTACAAGCCCTGATCGCTCGGCGTCTTCAATCATATTTTGTTCATTTGCTTGCGGGCCCTTACAAAAGTATGACTCACATCGATCATGGGCACCCATAATGTGTCGAAAACTGTTATTTATATCTTGCCGTAGTCCTTAAATAATAAAATATTATATAATAATACGATTATAATGTGTAGATTTATAATGTAATCAAAAAAATAACTATAATAATCAACTTGCCTACTGATTTTTGGTAATCTGTTTGATCTAGTACACTATTACGATATTCAATTGCCTTAGTTATTGAAAATCTAAATCTTAACATATTTGATTTTATATGATTTCTCAATGAAATCGGGTACTTAGTATTTAGTGTCATAGCTCTTAATTTTGTTCCATAGTTTCGCAATAAATGGTTGCGGCATTCTATTTTTATTACATGTAGTCTAGGGCCATAAGGCATTATGTCAGCTAGTCGTTTTGTAACGCTTGAGTCTCCGTCTCCTATAGAATTTTTTTTTAAATGATATTTATTTAGAATTAACTAAATTAAAATTATATAGGTAGTTGAAAAATATGCACGATTTAAAAACGTAGTGATGTATCTTACCTATTAGCTTATTGTATTTTAGACCATGCATTTCTATACTCTGTTTAAAACCATCAGCAATTCCATCAGCTTCCATACATGTAGCACCCTTTTTCCAATTTAAAAAACATGTGTGTTCAGATGGATGTAATTTTTTGTTTTTCGCCCTCTGGCAAATTACACAGTACCGATTTCTAATGCCAACAAACAAAATTTTTTTCGATCTATAACCAATTATTGTTGCCTGAAATTATAAATATGTAAAATTAAAAATTTATAAAATTGGTATTTGTACATTTCTTACCACTCCTGATAATGCATCATATTTAGTCTTGTAACTTCGTTTAGACCATTGTCCATCTGCGACAACCGTACACATAGGAATTCCATCAATATCTACTGATCCAGCTTCTATAGCTAAACGGCGTTCTTCGTCACCAGCAATTTTCATTTGTGCTTCTGCGACATCATGAATTCTTTTATTGATAAATTCTTGAACTGATACAAAACTACACGATGCCATACATGGAATATCCATTGTCGCACACAATTCAGACAATTGCGTAAATCCAATTCCAGCTGATATCGATCCACTAACAGCGGCTTCGTTAATTGGTAAATAATTTTCCGGTTTCGATTTTTCTGAGTCAATGGACATAATGATATTACAAACATCACATTTAAACTTAAAAGTTGATCTTAATCCATGTTTTTTTTCAGAAATGAACGTCATGTTTAAAAATGAACAATGAAATGGCCCTTTGTGATTACTATTTTTAATTTGATAAAAAATGTAATTCATATCTACTATTCGTCTACCAGAGCTTTCATACTCAATATTCTGATTACTAAGTATAGATTTTTCAGCTACTAAGTCAGATTCTTCAGTCACCAAATCATTAATTTCATTGTCTCTCAATTCGGTTATTTCACTAAAAAATAGACATTGTTGACAAAGCTATATTAGATAATGTAATTAAAAACAATTAATTTTGTTTCATATTATTCACTTCAATAGTAAACAATAATTAAAAGTTTAAAAGATTTAAATTTACTTGATTGTTTCTCTTGATGAACTTGGTGGTTCATTATCAGCACCTAAGAAAAAGGGTTCCACAACAGGTTCGATTACTTCGGGATTGTGCCTTGAATTAAAAAATAAAAATGTATTATATTAAATCATATACCTAACTATTTAATTATTAATACAATTATTTATGTTTTATTAAAATACTTGTTTTGGTAGCGAATTCCAAATAGGTCCCTCATTCGAGAACTTAGATTTTTATGGATTGATGGCTTCCTTGATTTATATCGTTTTAAATTTTTTGATGGATCCATTTTACGTTAAAAAATACGACGAGTACGTAATAAAATAAAAATGTAGTGAGAAAATATGAATTTATATTATGACGAAATTATAATACAGTATAATTTATATTCTTCTTATATTTCTCAGTTACGCGCACGTATACACTAAGATTAAAAACTACAGAAATGTTTATACATGAAATATTTACCATTGATCATTTATCAATAATTTTAGGTCAAACAATTATATTTAAAATATAATCTATATTATAAAAATAATCAAAAGTTAACATTTAAAAAATAACAATTATTTAATTATTTAATTATTAATGGTAATGACATTTTCCATGTCTATTTATGGTAAATAATACATCTACATTTTCAAAAGCGATAAGCAGTAAAAAAGTGAGTAACTATAATATAATATATATAGTGAAATATAACTACAAACTAAAATCATAATCATTATTTGAAAACTTCAATAGACTTATAAATAATAATAATAATAATCATTACAATTATTATAGTATAGATTATTTATTTATTACATTCAAATAAGCTTAGTAATCTGTAAGATATAAGGTTACAGCAATTAGGTACTATACGTCTATACCCAAATTAAATTCAAATTGCTGTTATTCAAACAATTATTATCACGAACATATGACATATCTATACGACGTATAAACGTATACGACGTTCAATATCAAATGATGGTGTTAATTATCATCTCAATAAGTATGTATTATATTATATGATATAAATATCACTGCAGCAGCCAGCAGCTCTTGGTGGCATTAGTGTTCTTTCACCGTTTGAGCTCAACATACAATTCACGTCGTGATATAATAAAAACGAACGGAAACACTTAAAATCAGGTAAGATATTTTATACTAATATTATAATAAATTATTAAAGTATTACATTTTTTTATAAAACTATTTTTTGTTATGGTAACTTATTCGTAATTTTATTTTTTTAAATTAGAATTTTATACCTATATTTTGTGAAATTAAATTAATTTGTTATAAATAATTGTTTTTTAAACTCAAAGCTAAGCGATGAATGTACCATATTTACTTTTTAATTTTACAATGATTGGTGTTTTTTATTTTTTGTGTATGTATTATACACGACAAATAGCCAAAATAATACATCGATTTTAAACTTAAGTTTATTTTCTGAATGTGAATTACGTCTCAATAAATCCAAATACTAAAACAATAATTTTTCAATATTTTTTCCGGGTACTTTTGAAAACTACTGGGAATTCAGTTTTAACCTACCAAATGCACCAACTAGATTCACTTTCTAACCGGAAAAGCTACTGAAGTTGAATATCGAAGTTTTATTTCGACACCTTATCGTGTACACAGAAAAAATAAATAAATAGTAAAACACACATATCATTGTAAAGTCAATAGATACATTCATATTTTAAATACGCACCGATGTTAATTTATCTTTGAAAATTTATCAAAATCTCCGATTTTTAGCTGTAATATTTAGAATGAATTTACAAATTATACAATATTTTACATTATTATACAATAGAGTGCATTCTTTTAATACTTTTTAGTACATGACCTTCCAGGCCTTAACATTTATTAACTTATTTATTTATTTGCTTTTAATAGGTTGAAACCAATCAAAATGTGTGTCAAAAATATAATATTTGTCATCATTACAATCATACCTTTCACTTTCGGATTCATTGCGTACGATTGTGATGGGCCTGCTCAAAATGTGACGTCCTTTGACAGCTTAGAAGTGGACAACTGTGATTTTCCTATACCATCAAAAACACAACAGGTACCGAGAATACAATTACTACAAAGGATTGAAACCTACCCTGTTAATTTTAAGTCGTGTTTCATATCAGTTGATTATTTAATAACAAGATGCTCGATATTTGAAGATGCACAATCAGTAGAGGGAGGGTATTTTTCTGATGTAGTAGATTTAGGAAATGCTCGATGTTGGGAAATTCATCAAAAACTATCTTATACTTTTCCCACGGGAGGTATGATAACAGATTTAAAAATTAACGAAACAACATTAATTTCACACACTGTGGCCGGATCACTGGACAGATTTGGTAATTGTAGAGGCACAAATTTTAAATCTAATAGAGGAGAATGGGAAAACGCTGTAGTACAAGCTAAGTTTAAAATATATTTATCGGAAGGCACGGCTATAGCGAATAGCAAAGATAACACCCTTATACTTCCGTCGGGTACAAAAATGAAATTATCCGATAACTATGGTATTGACACTTTTAAAGGCGAAACCGTATGGACTAATAACCATTTTAATTGTGAAGAACAAGATTTCGTTGTTTTATATGATGGTCCAGCATCATTAATAACCTCGATTACTAACGACAACTTATTGTATACGTACATCGTAGAAACGGACAAAATAGTTTTTGCTCTTAAACAAATAAAAAAAACATTTGCGTGTGAAATTCCGGTAATTCAAACTGAACACACTCAATTACTTATTCTTACAGATACAATGTTTTTAAATCATTTTCAAATAAAATCCATTTCTCCGCAAAACACTGATTTAATCGCTTATGTAAATACGAAATTTGTATATGTAGAAAATTTCTTCAAATCAACAATAACTGCATTATACAATGATTTATTACAAAAACAATGCGTCCTTGAACGGCAATTATTACAACAACGACTTTCGTTAGCCTCAAACAATCTTCCGGAGTTTGCGTATATCATGGGAGGCGGTCCAGGTTTCACGGCCGTCAAACACGCCGAAATAATTTATTTAATTAAATGTAAAAAAGTTAGTGTCGAAATAACAAAAAAAGATGAATGTTATAACGAATTACCAGTTTTATATAACAATCAAACTTTCTTTATGGCATCAAAAACACATTCATTACAAAAATATGGAACGCAAATTAACTGCAATTCATTATTCCCACCAGCATTTAGTTTAGATGGTAATTGGTATGGATTTTTCCCAAATGTCCAGGAAATAAAAACGCCACAAAAATTGAAACCAAATACCGCATGGACATGGACGTATAAAGGTCTAGATTTTTTAATGAATTCTGGGATATATACTAAAGATACAATGAAAGCTTCCAGCAACATATTATATATCCTCAGGAACAAGATGCCGTTAAAAATAATATAATTAGACAGTCCATGGGGTATGAAACGGTAAATCAAGGAATTCAATTAAAATATTTAATAGACGAACACACGCTAGGGAAAATGGTGGAAGATAAATTGTTTAAATTATGGGGTTGGTTTACAACAATTGGAACATTTGTATCGGGACTAATGGGGATATTCTTTGTTGCAAAAGTAATATTAACACTCGTTGACACGGGTATTAATATTACATTTTTGTATCAAACTTTTGGGTGGAGTACAAAGCTCTTAGCAGGGTTTTTTAACAGTATTACCCATAATTTGATACTCCGATCACATAAAAAAAACTACTTTAAAAATCGAGATTTTGATGAGGATTCATTAGAAACACAAAACTTTCAGCACCATAGTAATAAAAAATGTATTTACCCAAAACTTTTGGATGAAATGGTGTAAAACCGGCAAAAATATATTTTGTATGTTATTTTTTTTTTTAAATACCTATTATTATTATATTTTTAAGTAAAAAGGGCATAATTACCTACGTGTATAATAATGAAATAAAATATAAAATATAACTTTATGTAAATATTTTACTATTTATTCGCGGTGGTAATTAAAAATCATCTGTAACAATTGATAGTCACAAATAAAATTAATTATAGTTACAGATGGTTTTTTATTACTGCGTCAAAAAAATACGTAAAATATTTAGGTACATTATGTTATATTTTATATTTTACTATTATGTACGTATAGGTAATTATGCTTTTTTTTACATAGATAATAATATGTACAAATCACATTTCATTCAATAAAAGAATATTATACGTTAGTTATCATTGTTTATTAATTTGAGTTCTCAATAGGTAATAAAAATTTGTCTTTAATTTAAATTTGTATATGTAACTCTATTGTTTCTTTTAATTTATATATTAATAATTTAATCACTTAAATCATATTGTACACCTCTCACCACAACTATTTTCTATACTGTATATCATTATTTTATGTTTCCAATAATTATTGTAATTGGGCTCGCCCGTTTAGTTAATTTAATAAATAAATACATTTTGTGTTTCAATTAATTATTATATATAAATTAAATGTGTTCTGTACATTTTTAAGTACCTACATTTTTTAATTTTTATTTATATAGATCATATGAACATGTTAAGTTTGTTATAATGTTTGTATACAGATTGTTTTTTTACTGCGAATTGCTACTATATTAAATAATATAAAAAACAATAAAGTATTCAAGTATTTATTCAGTATAATATAATATTATGTATAACAATCAACTTCCTATAATAAGTTTTAAAATGCAATAAGTAAACAGGTATGTACTTTATACTAATATGTATATTGGAGATTAAAATATCGTACGATAAGTACTTCAGGTCACTTAGAAATTAATATGTAAAAAACGCGACACATAGTAATTGGGTTAGAAATATGAATCAAGTTATGGTGTATAATAATTTTTATGCCTTAGGTGTTCGTTAATATTTTTAAGCAAACAGGAGCTTTAATTAATAGATAGGTTGCGGATCGTGATTTAGCAGCCACGTTTCGCGCGCTAGTATATAAGAAATACACGGGTGACAATTTACGCAACGACTCCAAACAACCCGAACGATGGTCTGTGAAATAATAATGTACCTCTCCCGCGATCACTACGCGCGGACCGTGGTGCATAAACTATGGGCGTGGTTACAGACTGCCGCGACGGCGGCGATACGGCGCACAACGCCATCTCTTGAGCGTTGTATGTTTTTTTTTTTACCAGAATGGCCTCTTAAATTGTCTTATAATCTAGTTTGTATATTTTGTATGGATATTGTTATGTATATATTTTGTTAAATTGTCTTATAGAAGGTAAATAATTCATATTCATTGTATATATTAACATTGATTATCAATGATGTTAAATAATAATGCATTAATAAAATCATATCCGAAAAACAAACTACTTACAAATTTATTGAATAATAAATATCTTAAAAATATATTAGCCATCATAAATTCAATATTCGTATCATATAACACAAAAAAATCGAAAAAAATGATTGATGTTATATATCAAAAAAAAATTAAAATATAATTTATAATTCTCTTATCACATATTTATTGTATGATTAGGCGTATCAACAAGAATGATGTAAGCTTGGCGGTAAGACAAGAAGTTACGAACCATTTTAAGGCCGTTAAGAATTCTAAACACATTAACATTGGCCGCTCGAGAGTGTCGCTTCTATAGTGTTCTATGGTCTGGGCGTCTGGCCGACGGCAAATAATCGTTGTCAGGACCATGACAAAATAGATAGGTATGATGACAATAGTTTTCATTATATTCGCGCACCACGCCCACTGTAGTTCGCCTACTATCATTGGTTGTGATATTTTACCGCGAGAATACAAATTATCAATGTTATCTTAATGATAATATTATAATTTATAACTTTACTTACTACTTTTGTTTTTCAAGTAAATTTTGAGTTTGATTTTGATTTTTAACTTCCAAAGCAGTTATTATTTCGCGATCCATAGTCTTTCTATTTATCACTATATTGTGGTATTTTTACATATTTTTTGTATAATACTATAATAGTTATTAAGTTGTATCTTACATCATTAGTGTAAATTATTAACTAATTAAATATGCCTGTTTGTAGTTTTATTAATTGTATGACTGGTAGTAAAAGCAAACATGTGGTAAAAATTACGAATCGTACAGTAACCACACATAGGTTTCCTAAAGATGCTTATATGAGGAAGTTGTGGCAAGATCAAGCTCAACGTGGATATAAGAAAAGTAATATTAATTTTGAATCAGGTCTGTATTCATTAAAGTACCTATATAATATATTAAATCATTTTATGTATCAAATAATATATAGATTAAAATTGTTAAACATTAATGAGAAACAATAATTTTATTTTAGCTGTAATTTGCTCTCTTCATTTCGCTCCATATCATTACAATAACAACAGCACAGATAAATGTAAACTTAAACCTGATGCGATTCCATTGAGGTGATAATTTTTGTTTTTTGTGGTAAAGTGATAATTTTCTATAATATGTATTTGTAATAATTTTCCTAGTTTGAATGGTATAGATTATTCTGATGTACCTTTTATTAGTACTACTCCGATAAAAGAGCCCTCCAAGAGCCCTGTAAATGATTAACTTGAAGTTATAACCACTCCATCAGGAAAATTTTATGTGTAAGGCTTAAATTAAATTACTTGATTAAACAAAAAATGTGTATGCATATTTTATGTATCTCACACAATAATAAACAAAATAATTATTATTGCTTATCTTTATGTTTTTATTAGAGAGAATATTATACCTGATCCAAATAGTTTACCAGAAAATCTGACATTAAGATAGATATTTTAATTAACCAATACCTATCAAACTTAAATAATTTCATACATTTTACATTTATTAGCAAAAATGTAAGTCGTAAAAGATTATTTGATGGCAAAAAAAGTCTATCAATTAGTGAAGACTTAGGAGTTGAACCTCTTATATTAGTAAATGAACCAATAGAAAAGCAGATTTATAAGTAATGTATTTGATGGTTTAATTTAATTTAGCTGTATACTCCTCTATAACTATCTGTGTCTGTATATTAAAACTAATAGTGTAATTTTTTGTTTATGTTATAATATTCATGACCAAACATAATTTGTCATGGTTATGATTAATACGTAGAACTTGGAAAAAGCTCAAAGGTGGATGATTCAATTTAGTGGAAAACATACTTGCAGTTACTCTTTGAAAAATCTTGTTCCTGGTTTATTTAGTGATATTTATACTTAAAAGTTAAATAATATATACCTATTAAACTAGGAACTTGATTTTAACATTGAGATACCTACCTTAGATACCTGTGATTTAAGTTTTAAATAAAAATACTTATATTTTTTAATATTATGTAAAATTATGTTTGCATGTTAATTAGTATTAATACATGATTTTTTTTTTATACAAAAAAAATTATAAATGTGTAGATTATTTAGTTTATTAACATTTTCCTGTGCTAATTGTTGTAATAGAAACACTTTATGTATAAAATGTTGTTAAAATAAAAAAAAAGTTATTTAAGAAACTTTTGAATTGTTTTGTGTTCTAGTTTATATCAATTCATATTAATTTCATCATATAAATAATATATATAAATTTATTATGAAATTTAGATTGACAAATGAAATACAATTGTTAAAAGATGAAAATGAAAGACTTATCAAAAATAACTTAAGTTTAAAACAACTAGCTAAATCACAGAAGGATTTATTACTTGAAGAAGAACATATATTTGAAGTTCGTTTTAAAAAATTATTATCAGACATATTTACTCCTACACAAATTAATCTTATACTACACCCCTTAAAAAATGTGTATAAATGGCAACCTAATGATATAGCATCAGCTATTTCGTTAAGAAGTATTAGTCCTAGGGCATATACATTTCTACGTGAAACAAAAAAGTTTCCTTTACCAGGTTACAAATCATTTACTTTTACCTTAAGCAGTTAGATAGAATAAACATTGTTATAATTACAAATTTAATCATATAGGTTTATCTACTCTTCGTCAATGGGCATCAACATTTGAATTAAATCCTGGAATATTATATAATGTATTGCATTTGATGAAGGCTAAAGGTAAACATTTTTAATTGTTACAAAGATGGAAACTTATGTACATAAAATAACAACGAAAATTTAGTTACAATGACATCATAATATATATTTATTTCCATACTTATTATTTATATTATGCTAAAAAGTGCTAAAAAAAAATTAACAGGCGAACAATTAAGTAAACTTGAAAAATTATGTGTTTTATCGTTTGATGAAACATATGTATCTAAAAGAATTTGCTATGACAAAAAAAAGAACAGTTCCTGGGTCCTCATAGATGTGTACAAGTTGCTATGATAAGAGGTAAGTTTTAGTATTCAGCTTTTAAGTATAATACAATAAATATATACTACAATACTTAACATAAAAAAAAACTAAAATGTATAAATATTTGTGGTAGGTCTTTTCGCAAAGTGGAAACAACCAGTTTTTTATGATTATGATGTACCGATGAAACCAGAACTGTTACTTAAAATAATACAGGAGTTATATGACGTAGGGTACAATGTTATTGCCATAGTAAATGACATGGGTGCAACTAACATGGGTCTATGGAGAGACTTAAATATCTCCATTGATAATGTATCTTTTCCTCATCCTGCAACAACCAATAATGTATATGTGTTTGCAGATGTTCCTCATCTGTTAAAGTTAGCTAGGAATCATTTTATTGACCAGTAAAACATTATTTAACAATTATACAATAATATTATGACACCTTAATGTAATATTTTTTAGAGGATATATTTTATCTAATGAAAAGTTTGTTGGTAAAAATATTCTTCAAGAATTAATTAATATAAATAGTGAAAACGATTATAAAATTGCACATAAACTTTGTGAACGTCATCTTTTGGTTGAGGGAACTTCCAGGATGAATGTAAAACTTGCAGCACACATTTTTTCGAATTCAGTTGCTAAAGCAATATCATATGCAGGACAAAATGGACATTTTAATACCTATAATTGGAAAGAAGTGAATTTAATAATTTAAAAATATATACAAGACAATGTTAGAAATAAACAAACTTTATTATTTTTTAGGCATCAACAATGATTAAATTATTTAATGATTGGTTTGATTTACATAATTCTTCACACAAATACGACCATGGAAGACCAAGTTTTGGACTTGACATTATAAACCAAAAAAATCTTCTTTTAGAAATGAACGAGTTCATTTCTAAGATGATTGTACATGGAAAAAAAAAAGGAACATTACTTCCATTTCAAAAAGGTTGATAAGTTTAGGAATAATAATATTAATACTATATTATATTTAATATTATTTTTTAGGAATTTTAATATCAAATAAAACGTTAATGATGTTGTGGGACAATTAAAAAAATTATAATGAAGAAATATTTTATATTACCACAAGAAATTTAAACCAAGATCTAGTAGAAAATACATTCAGTTATCTGAAAGGAATGTGTGGTAGTGCCAGTAATAATTTAACTGTGCTTGATTTTAAATACAGGTATGGGTTAAGTTAAGCTGTGTAGGCAGTATAATATTATAATATTGTACCTACTTTTCAGTCTTCGCTGGTACATTCTTGGGAAACATTCCAATTGTATTTTCACCAATAATACCAACTCTGAGTGTGGAAATGAAATAAACCTTTTAAGTGAAAACAAATGTTTAACTAGCCAATTTATTCAATGCTCTGAAATCATTCCTAAATCTGATGATGTCATATTGGAGTTAGGAGAAGATACAACATTAGTTCAACCAGAAGGGCTTGACCTACTAAAACAATTTGAAATGTTTGTAAGTATAAAAATTAAAAATTTAAACCTTGATAATTACCTAGGTACTTCCTTTTTAAAGTAAGAATCTTAAAATATTGTGTGAATAGTTTTCAAAAATTTGAATTTTATACCACAGGTTGATTCTAGTAATTCATTTGACCAACTTGAGTATGAAGCTGCTAAATATGTAGCTGGGTATGTCACAAATAAATTTTGTAATAAATACCCACATTTAATTAACACAGATGGAGATGATTCTTCTTGGATCGAACATATTTCTAAAGGTGGACTTAAAATTCCATCTAAACAACTAATGGAAACTGTAAAAATATTGGAAATAGAGTTTAAAAAACTACACAAAGATAATATATCAAAAATAACCAATGTTATGAAATATTTAACTGACATTTTATGGTCTAAAGTATCCTCACAAAATATACCGAAAGAAGTAATACAGTGTTTAGTAAGAACAAGGACATTTATACGATTAAATAATTTAAATTCTGTTCTATTATACACTAAAAAACCATGTAAAAATGAGAAGCTTATTAAGTTCTGTAATTAACACAATATATATATTATATACTACATAATTACGTAAACAAAATTGTACTTACCTGTTGTTTTATTTTATTACTGTGTACGACTTATTATTTTATAACTATTTTGTAATTGTATTTACATAATATTAAACGTTGATGTTGAATATTGTTATTTGTTAAATAGAAATTTGCAAAATATTTAAATATTTTAATAGATAGATACAGAAATAGTGATAAGATCTATATTATCAAAAACCAATGAGAGATGGCGAACTACACTATGGACAGGGAACGCGCGGTGGTTATGCGCACAAAAAAAGTTGTCATCTTACCTATCTATTTTGTCATGGTCAGGACTTCATTACTTTAGTCTTCGGTAGACGCGCCTCATTCTGTGATTGACTTCCCGTGTATGTATTATACCAGTGGTTTTCAACCGGTGTGCCGCGAACGCCCTTAAGTGTGCCGCGAAAATTCGCGTATAGATTATAAATAGTGTACCTATATGCAGTGTTGGGGAGTAACTTAACTTAAGTTACAAGTTATTGTAACGAAATTACTTTTTAAGTAATTTGATGGTAATTTAATTACATTTTATTGTAATTTAAATGTAATTAAAGTTACTTTTTTGTAGTAATTGTTACTAAATTACTCGTTATATTTTTTTGGTTTAATAAATGTTAAGAACTTATTGATAATGAGTGTAAATATTAAAATATACCATATTGAGAACGCATTGTTGTTAAAAATAAATTAGAAAAATAAAGATTAGGTAATATTTAATGTGTATCAAAATTAGTATTAATTGTTAATAATTTCATATTGTTGATTGTCATTATTTAGTTTGTGTATTGTAATATAGACAAAATGGTTATTAAGCTCCAGTGATATTAAAAAAAAAAAGTAACTTTTATTGTAATTGAGTTACTTTTTAAATTCAAAAGTAATGTAACTTGACAAAATTAGAAAAAAGTAACTTAAAAATAATTTAGTTACAATTTCAATAAGTAATTAGTAATGTAATTTAATTACCCAAAATAAGTAACTTCCCCAACACTGCCTATATGGCTATATGTATATGTTTAAATATTATATGTATAAATATATGCTAGGTATTATATCACGTATTATATGAATTGGTGTGCCGCGAAAATTTTGTAGGAGAAGTGTGCTACGTTGTTAAAAAGGTTGAAAACCACTGCATTATACTAATATTACATTGTTCCTGTTATTACACGGTAGTCTGCAATGCAATACACTAAACCAGGGGTGGCCAACCGGTCAATCGCGACACCCTTTCGCATCTATTATATATTATATAGAGGCGATTGAGCTATGAGGCGATTTCTTATGACAGTTATATCTGAAGTTCTACCGGGCCGATTTTCACGATTATTTTTTTAAACGTAAGTACTCGGTGTGCAGATGAGCCGTCAAAAGAGAAAAGTTCCAAAAGTTTCTTATTTAAATAGTTGTTAGAAGTATAAAGTTTGCCGTATTGTTATATTGCGTTTAAATAGCCTAAAATTATCACCCCGTGAAAAAGTTCCTCTGGCGCAGTGGCGCACTGTAATAGGATTTTAAAGACAGTGTCTAGAGTTCGAACCACAGTATAATGGTTGCCTTTTTTTTGCATTGTTTTTCCGCTTTTTACTTAGCTATTAGTTTTCACTGATGAATAGGCCTAAACTCAAGGATTATTATATCGGTTATATGGCGCGGCGTAATCTTAGTTTTGTTAACCGAGTCATCTTACCATCATATAAAGAGACAGCGTTTGTTTGTTTGTTCGCAAAAATCTCAAAAAGTACTCCACGGATTTTAGTTCGGTTTTCACTATTAATTAAAATTTCTGTCCAAACCTAAGATTTGAAAATTCAAATACAAGGTTCCTCATAAGTTAGGTTTCTACCTTTCACAAAACAAAAAAAGTTTACCGGAACGTCAAAATATTTTGTATGACTGTTTAAAATTGAACATTGGATGTTCTCAATATTTTAAGTATACAATGTTTAGTATTAATGTTTTAAATATATGATTTTCATGGTTGTTCTTTTTTCCGTGGTTTTTTTCTGGTTTTTTCCCCGGGATTCGTATAATTATAGTATAGATTGTAATTATATATGTAACTATAATTTTTTATCTTTGAGAAAATAAATTACAGTAAGTTCCCGTTACAACGAACTCCAAGGGACCGAATTTTTTTTCGTTATAACGGAAATTTCGTTGTAACGAAATTTTTAAAATTCTAATAAAAACAAATTTAAAAACATTATGTTATTCAAATACAAATATGTATGTAAATATGTAATAAATAAATAATTCAAATGTAAATAATTTGCGGAAATTATAAATAATTGACAATTTTAACAAATGTAAATAATTTGCGAAAAAATAAATAACTTTATTATAGATAATCAACGATTTGGGGTACAGTTGTCGATAAGAAGAAGAATTTTCCTCTTCTTTTTTATTTCTCTATCAAAATCTATCAACCAATCATTAAAAATTATTTGAGTCATCCATGCTTTCTTGTTAATTATAGATGCATGGCAATGATTTAACAACGTGGTTTTGCGGATTTGCCAATGATAAGGATTTTTCGTTTCTCCGTTCCCGATTTGTTACAACAGAACAGAGCGTAATGACAATGGCTTGATAATTTCGTAAAATCGTATGCTTGTTATTTTTAGATTAAATTAAGAAGGAAAACTACATATATTTTAATCTGTACAAATAGTTCGTTGTATTGGGATTTTTAAGAATCAATCATTTCGTTATATTGAGATTAGTTTAACATTGTTTTAATAGCTTTTCGGCAGGGGACTTCTATGACTTTCGTTATAACGGGATTTTTCGTTGTATCGGTATTCGTTGTAACGGGAACTTACTGTATTATTATTTTATTACTATGCAGTTATCTTATTATATAATTTCGTAGTCGTAACGAGTCAGTTAAAAATTTGAACTAAACGTTACTTTAGGTACAATCCACCGCACAGATAAAACTTGGTCTGGTTATGGACTGACATGACAATCAAACAATGAGGACAATGAAAATGGTTGGGGGTCTTACTCATGGTAAAGGTATGACAGATAGCATTAAGACTAAATGGATTTTGGGAATGCCTGTTTTAAATAATATTTGTACCAATATTGAACAGTTTGTAAATCTTTCTTCCGATACAAGCAAACAGCATGTTGAGCTACGGGATTCTAGAATATCTAAAGATGACAGTGATGTTGACAAAAATTCTGAATGGTTTTCGTTTAATTATCCCTTTCCAAATAGCAATTGTGTTATGTCAATTGCTACCGGAATTTCTGGTAACGATAATGTTAATTGTCACAAATCATATGAAGTTGGTCTTGATCTAGTAAACTCAATGGTGGGTAATAACTTCCATGATATAAAACTGAAGAGATCAATTAAAGTTACAAGTTGCAACTCTAGCTTCAATAACTTCTGGTGTTAAAGTTAATGAGGAAATAATTAAAATAAACCCGCTATTATTGTTCCAACTAATTGCATTCTTAAAAAAAATGATGATAAACTTTTATTATACCTTCAATTTGAGCTTGCACCTTTCCCGTTAGCATTATTTGATGAGCACGGACTAAGAAAAATGAAAAAATGAGCATTGTATGCTATTTTATAACCAATACCTTTAGAAAGTATAAATATAACTAACGGAAAGTATGTTATTGATGGAGGATTTCTCCTACATAGAGTTATTTGGCAAATGCGCTAAACATTTGAATATATTTGCAAAGCTAATATTACTTGTGTAGAAAAATATTTTGGTGCTGATACAATTGTTGTGTTTGATGATTATGAATTGTTAAAATAACAAATGATGATGCCGATACATTAATTGTTAACACTGTATCAAGATATCATCCTAAAATTATCTTGGTTGGTGAAGACATTGACTTATTAGTACTTCTAATTGCTTTAATTGCTATTGAAAATAATATTTATTTTCTAAAACCTAGCTCAGGTAAAATAGAAAAAAAATGTGTAGTTAGTACTGAATGCATACAAAAAAAAGACAAATCCAGAGGGACCCCTCTATGTCGAAGAGCCTCATCCACGTGCTTCCATGGCCCAGAGTTGAAAGCATTCTGGATGTCGAGTGCCACAAGGATGCATAGTTCCTGCTTTCTCTGGGGACCATGGTTGGCCCACTTAGCCAGGTTAAGAACCTTATTGATGGCGTCTTCAGTGGAGCAACCTCTCTGGAAGCCAAACTGATTGGCACTGAGTCCACCCGTCTTCTCTAGGTGCTCATTAAGCCTTAGTAAGAGGATCCTATCGAATAATTTCCCAGCAGTGTCTAATATGCAGAGTGGCCGAAAGCTAGAAGGACTAAAGACTTGCTTGTCAGGTTCTTTAAAGGACTATACAACTAAAAAAAAAATGATTTTTTTTTATTGTGTGAAAATATAGTGCTTTAAAAAAGAAAAATTTTGGTGGTCTTAAAATTGTTGTCCAACAATTGCTTCCGTGTTTAAATATAAGTCGCGTTTTACGAGTGACGTCATAAAATCACGACGTCCGTCGGGCCGTATCGAAAATACATGCGTGGTATGTATTTCACGCGATTAAAATAACCATAGAGACAAATTGATTTAAGGTAAATGTAATTGAAGTACATTTATAAAAAGGTTATACATTTCTTAAAATCATCATATTTTTATAGTATTAAAGTTTGTTCCGGTGTAGGTAGTTTTAGGAAAGACAAAAAATAAAAACATGTAAAATAGCAAACATAAATAATATTATACACTTTTATTTAAAGTTTAAACAAATGTGTTATTATAATGTATAATTTAAGAAGTAAGAACTAAAATAAATGTGTAAAAAAACCTCAAAATAAAATATAATCATTAAAATAAAAATACATAGGTATATTATACGCAATTAAATTATTATAATTATCATTAGTTATATTATATTTCTATTTAAATCTTGAATATCTTTTTGATTTTAATTCTTCATAAGAGGGGCGAGGTGATCGATAAATATTTTTTGGGATGTTGGTATCACATTCTTTTTGTACATCAAACTGTTGTGGTGAAATTTCTTTTTCAGCTTCTTCAATAATTTTTGACATTATATCACGTTTCCAGTTATTTTGAGTTTTATTGTAAGCATTTTTTATTGTAAATCGTCCAAGTGGCTTAGAAAATACAACTTTTTCTCCTATTAATGTTTTTTCAGTATTATTGTTATGATGAAGTATTGCTAATATAGATCGTACGAACATACCATTGAACTGTAAATGGATACGTTTAGGCATATACTTGAGCCTCACGTTGTGATAGGATTCCAATCTTCCAGTGTGCACAAAATGTTTCGCTTGTCTCAAATCTTTAATGAACTCCTTCGCAGTTAGAATTTTTTTTAAAGCACCATAGGAATTAGTTTCCTTATGTATCCAAAGCTTATTTTTTACTTGTTCGTCCGTCAGTTGTTCATATTCACATTGTTTTGCTATACCGTTTTCGTCTGTCCATTCATGAATATTAGCAATATGATATAAAATAGAAAGAAATTTATCTACTAATAAATCAGCATTTTCTTCGCACGTCTGTGCTGACCACCATAAGTTATTATTAATACTTGATTTCCATAAATATACATCGCGATATTTTTTCTCTAATACCTTCATTTTTTTCATAAGACTCTTTGACAGGTGCCATATGTCAAACTCATGGTTTATTTCGGGGTGCTGGGTCCGGAAAAAATATCGAATACCTCTATGACGGTCAGATAAAAACAGTTGAATCTTACAATCATATTCTACAATTAATTTTTGTAACAACATTTCGCATGCGGCTCTTTCGAGGTCACCCGTGACCATCCCTTTTTGGACTAATTTAAAATCAATTATTTTAGAACTATATAAATCCATAACTGAATAAATGCAATATTTTGCGCAAAACCCCGGCGAATCGTATTGGCCATCACCAGCAGGCCAGATGTTGGACAATGTTTTTAAATTATTAATATTATCTTGTTTGTGATAAGTCCAAACATTGTAAACCACAGGCCCAATATAATTTTTTATGATTTTGTCATAAGATGTTCTAGAGAAAAAACGTAGATTCAATACTTGACAAAATTCAACCATTTGCGCAAATAATATACCTGATAACATGAGTGCCGATCCAATGCATATATTACCAATTGCTCTTTTTTAAATTTTTTTTTGTGAGTGCCACTGAAACATATGATTTTTTTCACATACAGTAGTAACACACAGACATGCACCTTATAATTTATAATATAGTACATAAAATAATAGTAATAGGTAAGTTGTGAGTTTTATAGTCGTATAAAACCTACTTCTATTCGATTTTGTGTACCTATATTACTATATACCTTTATTTGAATGAATATATTTTATTTTAAATTGTTTTACACATTTATTTTAGTTCTTATATTATGAATTATAATAATACATTTGTTTAAACTTTAAATAAATGAGTATAATATTATTTATGTTTGCTATTTTATATATTTTTATTTTTTGTCTTTCCTATAAACTACCCTGAAACAAATTTTAACACAACAAAAATAATATAGATATCTAAACGAATGTATAACCACTTTATAAAATATGTACTTTAATAACTTATACCTTAAATCAATTGTTCGCTATAGTTATTTTAATCGCGCGAAATAAATTCCACGCGTGTATTTAATGTACGGCCAGTCAGACGGTGTGATTTTATGACGTCACGCGTAAAACGCGACTTATATTTAAACACGAAAGCAATTGTCGGATAACAATTTTGAGACCATCAAAATTTTTCTTTTTTAAAACACTATATTTCCACACAATAAAAAAAATCATTTTTTTTAGTTGTATAGTCCTTTAAGAATAAGTTTCTGTCTGGCCCTTTTCCACCTAATTAGGAAAAAATTACTCATGTAAACTGTGAAACAAGACATGACTCCGCGACTCGTGAGTCACGGGTGATACTTATCTTGCTGGACGCCTGTAGTCTGTACCCGTGCCTGCGACTTAAGAGGACGCCACACCCGCATGTGTTGTCTCCGTCATACAAACGTGTAACATACCAAATTTACGCTCAGCAGATCACGTTTTATGCCGTTAGCTTAAAAATTAGAGTAATCGACCTATTATAAAAGTTGATGGTGAAAACTTTATCTGTGTTTTGTTGGAAATCTTTTTACTATAATTCAGTTTTTAAGTGAGTTATGTGTGTAAAATAAATGTAAATTAAAAATGCTCATAACTCACTTAAAAACTGAATTATAGTAAAAAGATTTCCAACAAAACACAGATAAAGTTTTCACCATCAACTTTTATAATAGGTCGATTTACTCTAATTTTTAAGCTAACGGCATAAAACGTGAACTGCTGAGCGTAAATTTGGTATGTTACACGTTTGTAAGACGGAGACAACACATGCGGGTGTGGCGTCCTCTTAACGTGTCTTATTCTCATAACTTTCGTGGTAAAAACCCAGTTCAAAATATAATTATGAAAATGACAAACAAACTCATGGTAATCATTTTTTTAATCTATATTCTATAATAATAAATAATGAATTTGTACATTTGTTTAAACGTTTACCTTCTATATAAGTTTAAATATAATAAATAATAATTTATACTGCATAATATCAAACTGTAAGCTATTGTATTTTTTTTTGTAATTTATTTAAATGATCTATTTTAATGATATTATCTTAATGAAATGTAAAAATAAATAATAATAAACTATTTTATAAACTAACCTATTTAATCAATATATTTTACGATATTACAGTTGCAACCTTGCTACTTTTGTAACTTTTTTTAATAGCTACAAACAAAACACATTTTATTCTAAATTAAAATTAAGAAAAATCATTTGTTCAAACTTAGAATATGTTAGCCTACTTCTTTTTTTTTGTTATAGTTTGCCCAGCTTTGGAAAAAATCCGCTCACATGGGACAGATGTACCCATGATACAAAACCTTTTTGTCACAATTTTGATAAGTCTAGGATACACATACCGATTTTGCTTCCACCAAACCAAGGGATCTTCTTTTCGTAACAGTAGTGGGTTCATGCAGGTATTTATCTAGTTCAACGATAAATGATGCTGTTAGGTTGGAAGATTGAACTATTGAAACTACTTCACTGTCAAAATCATTCCATATGGAATCATTATCAGTCTGATTTGGTAATGTAGTGACTTTAGTGTTATTCACAATATTTAATGTTGCAGCTTTTTTAATTAAGGATTTTTTCCCTTGGTACTGATGCTTAAATCCATAATTTTTAAACCTTGGGTCCAATATTGTAGATTCCGCATATAATGGATTTAGTTCCATTGACCCAAACCATGTATCTACTTCATTAAATATAACATCAATCATGTTTGAAATTTCCATGCATATATTATGTTATTATTTTTTGTATTATTATTATTATTATATATTATGTTCAGCTTTTATTTGTATACAGTATTTAGTTAAAGATTTACTTAATACTTCTGTCTTCGAAATTGACACGGATTTTTCAGAACCTATTTCGGTACTTATTTCTTTGAATGGTTTTAATATTTCACATGATCTACTGATAATAATCCAATCTTTATTTGTTAAATACTCATTGTAGTTGGTTTCTGCTAATGCTGTCGAAAGTGGAATCTTCAAATCAAGTACTCGCTGATGAAGACACAGACGACGAACCAGATCCACCAACTCGACTATGGGAGGCAAAGAAATGTTTAGAAACATTGAGATTATTTTTTCTTCAACAAGAAAATGAGGGAAGGCCTATAAGTGCTTTGGATGCTTGTTCGTCAACATTCAATAATACGTAAGGAACAAAGTAATATTCATAGTTTTTTTAAATAAGATAAAATACATAATAAAAAAATTAAAACTATGTTATGTTCTTTATATGTATGTACTTTTATAAATAATTAGGTTATAATAGTTTGTAATTTTTAATAATAAAAATGAATAAAAAAAATCTGTTTTTCAACAAATTTATATGATCGTTTTTGTATTTCGGATTATTGGGACAAAATAACACGCAACCGATGTGTCCCAATAAAGCAAAATCGATTGTATTAAAAATAGTGTTGCAAATACTAATTTAACATTTACTAATAAAAATATTATGCGTTTAAAATTGCCCATGTATAATCAAACAGATGTTCAAAAATGGTTCGAAAAAAATCTATTCACACACTATGTGAACTACGATAAAGAGTTAAATTGGCAATACCGAAAAAAAGAAAATATAAATTCGATGAAATCGCATTACAAATGGGTCATGAAGTGGTAAAACTTACCACTGTCAGTACAACACAATTGAGCTAATTTGGGAGGAAGTCAAGGGGGAAGACCGTGAAGTCGCCAAAAACAATAGCACCTTTAAAATGGAAGATGTTGAGATATTGGGGTAAACAATGCCTTAGATGCGATCACCAAAGATGTTTGAACAAAATGTGGCGAACATTGCTGCAAACTCCAAGATGCAGGTTTGGTAAAGGAAGGTTTAAGAATGACATTTTAGAGCCGTCATACTTACCAAAAATCCCGATGAAAGTTCGGCAGATGAAGACGAAAACGACGATAACGAATTACTTTTTTAACTGTTATTACGACGACAGTGTTGCGTTTGGCACACCGAACAGGTTATGTTTCGCTTTCGCAGTTCGCGAAATAGTGCTGACTAAGTTATTACAATTTTTTTGTTAATGTTTACTATGCAAACCACGGCCTGTCGGACGGATGGTAAGTTTTTTATAAACAAATATATTTTAAGTGGGTCTCGCTTAAACTGACCGAATTACACAATGAATCCAAGTATGGACGTCGATTTAAATCCGCCGCATAATATAACAGTTGATGCTAGTATTTGGACACAAATACAAAATGACAATGCGACCTTGAAACATAAGGTAACGGAATTGCAATTAAACAATGAGAAATTACAACTTCAGATTTCTGAAATGAAGGCCGGGAGCTCCAAAGAACTTTTGATCTTGCCAAAAATACCAATCAAAATGACGAAAAAAGAGCGAAAACTTCTGTAAAAATCCATAAACCATCTCCAATAACAGTATGTGGTGTAAATGATTTTAAACAATTAATGATTAATTTAAAACTCGAAGAAGCTGAGGGACACAAGCAACAAATGAAATCTTTGGCTAATGGTGAAATTAAGATACTAACAGGCGACAAACACCAGTTTCGACTATAAAACTATAAAAGTATTAAGGTGGGTTCCCACGGCGCGTGGCTCGGCGAACTTTGCGTAGCGTGGTTGTTGTACCGAGCCTACATGTATGCTCGACATATCACGAGCCTACATCATTCCCACGGCGCGTGACTTGGCGAGCCATGAGCTTATCCGAGCCGATCAGAGTTCCCTCAAAATTATTTTAGCCACCAAAAGTCTCAGTTCAAAATGAGTCGTTCTTTAGATAAGACACAAATTGCTGCTTGTACAGCGTATATTGTAATGTTGGGCGGTGATTATTTAAAAGGAAAATTACTTGAAAAAGAAAAAACGAAATCCTGCAAGGAAAGAAGATATTGGATGCATGAAATTTATAAAAGCCGTGCTAGGTAATGCTTATGTAAATTATTATATAAGTTTAAGTTTTTTAATTTAATTTTAGCTTAATTTATTTATATTAGTGTTAAGTTTTTACTCACCACCTTTTTTTTAAACAGTTTTAACTTTAAATGTTCATACAAGAACATAACAGTTTATAATTTATTACAAGCTAGTTTTTTTTTTTAAACTTATAGGTAACAAGTTTTTGATCGAAAATACTAAATTGAAAAATAAAATTATATTATACTATAGGTAGTTGTATAATACTTAATATTATTAATAATATCATACTACAATAGGTACAATGCAACGGATCTGTTAGAAGATTTAAAACGAGGACCTTCTAACAAGTTTCAAAACTTCTGTAGAATGTCTGCCACAGATTTTGAATATCTTATTCAAAAAATTGGTCCAACCATATGTAAGACTGACACAAATATGAGAAAATGTATTCCGGTTCAGGAGAGGCTAGCTGTTACCTTAAGGTTCTTATCCACAGGAGATAGCTTTAAGAGCTTATCATACTTGTTTAAGTTTTCAAGTCAAACGGTTTCCAGGTGTGTTCAAGATGTTTGTAACGCGTTAAATCAGGAGTTGAAAAATGAAATATAAAAAACTTGTGCTATCATATAATAAAAGTGGAACCTCCAAGGAAAAATAAAGAAGTTCCACAATGCAAAAATTGCCAAATATTTGGTCACACTCAAAACTACTGTTTAAAAACACCAAAGTGTGTAAAATGTAGTGAAGGACATACTTCACTAAATTGCCCTAAGTCTAAGAAATCAAAGGCGAAATGCGCAAACTGTGGTGAAGGACATACTGCAAATTGGAAAGGACGCATCACTTATAAAAATGCATTAGAAAAAGCTCACCCTAAAAAAACTACAGCAGTACAAAGAATACAACAAAAGCCGGCGAAACCAGTTACTCAAGAAGTTTCTTTTGCACAGATGGCTAGTTCTTCCAACGAAAATCAAAAGGGTCTGACTCAAACCCATACACAACAAAAAAAAATGTACCGTCGCTATCTGACGTTATGGCAGCATTAACTAAATTAAATGAGAGATTGGACAGGCTTGAAAATAGCCAGCCGAAAACCAAAGCGCAAAAGAAAAAGAAATGTGTAGAACACTTCGAATCATAACATGGAACGCTAACGGGCTTGTACAACGAAAACAAAAACTTGAACATTTTATGAATAACCAAAAAATTGACATAGCGCTAATTTCAGAAACCCATTTCACAACGTGGACCACTCTAAAATTACGTGGCTATCGAATATATACAACAGAACATCCAATCAATCATGGAGAAACTGCAGTAATAATAAAAGAAACAGTTAAACATTATGAACTTGATAAACATCCTCAAGAACATTTACAGGCAACTATACTCTATTCAAAATAAGACCGTGACCCGGCGGCGACCAGTTTTCGTTCGTTGACGGTCAGCGCTGTGTCCCCACCACGGAGGCGCGTGAGGCCGCACCACGGAACAAAGCCACGCCCATGCGCACAACTCGGCCGCCTGGTCACGGTCTTATTTTGAATAGAGTATAGTGTCCATATTAATGACGGCAACAACGATCTATCTCTGCTATATATTTGTAACGGTCCCCAGGCGTACAACGACTTTTGGAAAAGGATGATAGGACTTTGAAATAAAATAGTAAACTGGTTGAAATATACAAAGTGTTTTTATTTAAAAAGAATGAAATGAATTAAATTATGATACAGTGAATTATTCAGAGTTAGATACCCGAACGAATTAACTTCCAAGTCCTTAGAATATTATGCGTTTAGTCATAAATATTCTAAGTCCAATTTAATAAACTTGTTGAAAATATTCTTAGTCCAAATAATTGGTTCAATGTAAAAATGGACGTGAAGGTGCTCGCGGTCGCTCTGGTAGATCACGTCTGAATATGGGCCGTTTCGGGCTCCCTTATATATGGCATCCCCGTACTCCTCCAGTGTTGGTACGACAGTCCTTCGGTTCATCCCACGCTTTGTCGGTCCGATGTATCGGCTGACGTCAATATTGTGCACATGTGCCTGATGTTATTGTAGTCGCGCGATGCTGTGCCTCGCGCGCTATGTTACAGTGTAATATAATATAATAATATGACAAAAATATAATACAATTCTTAGTATTTTATTAGGAACGTCCCAAAATTCTTAATAGTTTCCCTAATTAAATGTTATTGGCAATCTCTTGGCAACGATGTTTTATAATAGTTTTCCAAGAAATTTCAAGAATAGTATATGCCTATGTGAACGGTCAGTTTTACTATTCTCGAGGTCATTGTATCATAGTGTCATATATTTTGTTAACATTTATTATTTTAAGCTAATATTTAATGATATTTAATATGCCTTAACGTTTATATGTGTTATGTACATAAGTTGTATATGTTATGTATATATGTTATGTACATATGTTATGTATATATGTTATGTACATATGTTACCGGTACATACCATATTGTCCACCAAGACATAAAGTAGATGACAAAAAGTTTATTGAATTCTTCCAGACACTCGGTAGCAGATTTATTGCTGGAGGAGATTATATAGCCAAACACACCTTTTGGGGATCGAGATTGAGTACCACCAAAGGGCGAGAATTGTTCAAATCCGTGAATACAATTAAAGCACAATTCATTTCAACTAGAAAACTAACATATTGGCCGACTGACCCAAATAAATTACCTGATCTTATTGTCTTCTACGCAATGAAAGGAATTTCATCAAATTATACGGGAATTGAAGGACTATTAGAACTTACGTCAGATCACATTCCTGTGCTTCTCTCACTAAGCTCTGATGTGATAATGAAACAAAAAAAATGTCTATAACAAACAAAAATACAAATTGGGACCTATTCAGAAATACCCAAGAAAACATAATACTCTCAACTCGATTAAAAACAATAGCAGATATTAAAATTGCAGTAAAAAAAATAACCGACGACATTGTCAGTGCGGCGGAAATAGCAACTCCGGTAGCTATTAATGGTAATTGCGAGTTAACTTACCCACTAGAAATAAGAAAACTAGTGCAACATAAACGTCGAGCGAGACGAACATGGCATAGTACACGGAACCCAACGGATAAAACGGAATGGAACCGATTATATTAATAATTTCATTTTGAATAGTTTTTCCACAATAATGTACATGCGTTTCACGAGACATGACACGACGAACGTGTTCATTCATTATTAAATCAAATTTTCCTAACAACTCGACAAGACCCAAAAAATTTCCATTATGATGTGTAAATAACTTGTCCGAAGAACCTCGAAATGCTAAATTATTTTTCCCAATAAAAATTGTAATTTCAATTAATCGTTCTAAAACTTTTTTCCAATAGACACTGAATAGACATTTTTATAATAATATAGAACATATTTTGTCTTATTATAGAAGCCAGTAGAGCTGTTAATCGTCTATTGATATTATGCCTCGTAACACTTGTATATCGTATATTGTATAACTATATTTATTGTTGTATTACATATACCTACAACCAATCTTATTATTATTACCTTTAGCTTCTGCAGTATACCTATATCGGTATCTTGACATTTACTATTTTTATTATTAGTTATTATAATGAGTTATAGACAACTTATGATAGTTTAACTTTCATTTTTTCTATATTGTTATAAGTCAATTTTTTTTAAACCAATTTTTTTAATTAATTCAACCTTATAAATATATTTAGATAATTATAAAGAAGCTTCAGCAAAAGAAAAGCAAATATTTATTTCTGCAACAGCTTCTGAGCCAGAACACACGGTAAGAGTTACTCCAAAATCACCAGTGTTACAAAAGAAAATAAGATATTATAAGACATTGCAGGTGATAGTGACAGCTGTAAGTTTCCTAAATTAATATTTCAAATATTTCAAAGATCCATTGACTTAATACTTATTTGTATAATATAAATTATAAATAAATAATAAATAAACAAGTCTATATATTCATAATAATAATAATAATAATAATTTTATTTTCAATTTGTTTTAGCTTGCAGCAGTGATTCACTAACTCCTATAAAAGTTTAAAAAAGTAACCAGAACCAAACAGCTACAGAGATGATGATGTTAGATCAGTGGTTCCCAACATTTATGAGTGTGACCCTAAAATTTTTAATTTAAATTTTGGCGACCCAAAAAAAAGAACATAATTGCAAACATCACTTTCATTTATTAACATCAAATCGGTAAATATGTTGGTACATTTATATAGATAAATTAGATTTATTAGATCTATCCTCAAATACTAAATAAAATAAATTTATAAAATACAAATAAAAAACTGATCAACATACGTGACTACGTCTCAAAATATTATAAAAAGCAATTTATTCTTTGTTTCAAATTTGACTTGGTATTATAACTTTTCACCCACACGTTGCCCCACCTTTGTGTAAATTTAATGTTAATACGTATGTGCAGTCTTGGATTTTAAAAGGAAGAAGAAGTGCTGACCATACTCAATGCGTTTCTAAGCAGCCAATTCCCTTTAACACTGAGTATGAAAGTCTTTGGGAGAAAATGTGAAAATTGTATAACTATAACTTATTTATTATATAATTCAATTTTACTTTAAGTTAAAAATAATTGAATTAATAAACTTATATATGAGGGTCAATAATAATTTAAAATGTATAATTTGTTAATTGTTGAATTTGAGTAAAAAAAAATTATATTTGAAAACTCATTTACTTTTTTAATAGTATTTTGATTATAATTTTACCAGTTTGGTATATTTTATTTTTTTTCTGTTTTAAGTTATAATTTTATATTGATACAATTATTTTGATTACATTTTCTAAAATTAATATAATAATTATAATATAACAATGTTATGGTAGGTTTAATAATTTGTTTTGAGTATCCATACTATTTTCTTTAAATTAAGATAGTTACAATTGAACAACATTTTGTATATTGTTAAACATTTAGTTTTTTATCCCAAAATAATATACATTTAATATCATAATGCAGTTTGTTTCTATACTAATTCACTATTATGCTCTGTTAGGTACATTGATCTGATTCAAATTTATCTAAAATTACAATTAAATCTTATAATATAATATTGTGTTTAATTAATAGACTAAATATTATTTATTGCTACATAACTCATAAGTACAAAACTTTGTTGTATTAATTAATATAATATTGGTTTATTTTATAAATTTGTTTTTTTGTTTAAAGCTACAATAATTTTTATTTGTTTGTTTAATAATGTTATATGTTGCAACATAATAATTTTGTTATAAAGACAATTTATTAAATAAATAAAGTATTTCCATTTTTGTATACCTTCTGTAAAATATTATTGGTACCGTTTACTGTTTAAAAACCTCTCATCTACTCCACACTCATGTGTATAACTGTGTTAGTTCTTATATGCGAGAAAAAAAATTGAGGGCATCCCTCCACATATTTTGAGCCACTTCGACCACTGGCAGTACCTATATCTTTGAATACAAATAATGAAAATATCATAGTTAGTTTGTTTCCAATCACAAAGGTTGAAGGTGTTCAAAATATAGAAATAAAACTATTAGACACTACATTTGAAAAACAAATGGTAAGTAACATTTTTAAAACAACTTTTATAACATATCTGTTAACTTCAATTAAATACATTTTTAGATCAATTTTGTTACCCGAATTGGTGGTCTGAATGTGTATAACTTCACAAAAAGAGTGTTAGCTAGAGTTTTTACTAATGAATTAGCCACTCAATATTCTTGGACAGGATTTAGAAATAACAACTCTCTGAAGCAATTAAAACAAACTACAATTATAAAAGGTAATTTAACTACATCTATTTAAAATTATTTACCTACACAAATATAAAAATGTAATATATTTATACATTTAATGATTTTAATATATTTATATATTTAATGATTTTAATATATAATAACAACTTTGAATTGTTGTGTATCCACAATATTTGTTCAAATAATAAAAAAATTTAAATGGTATCTGTAAATTATATTTTCTCTAATAAACAATTGGTTTAATCTGGTTTTATGGTATTTTTCAGATGTTTGCTTAAAGACTTTTAAAGTGAGTGAACTGGAATTGGAGATAGTGTAAAAAACTGGTTAAAAATGGAAGTCTACGGTAATCACGAGAAAAAAAATGAACTGTTTTTTTAAATATTATTTTAAAAATAGTTAAAATTTAGTAGATAGTTTTTAAAATACCTATTTGATAGATTTAGTGTATAAAGCATAAACACATGATTTTTAAGTATATTTTGTGAAGGTGTATAAAGCATAAACACTTGATTTTTTAAGTATATTTTGTAATGTTCATAATATTTGTTCCCATTGCATCTAATTAAATACATTTGTTATTATAATAACTAAGTATCTTATTCATTTGTTTTAATAATAGATAAGGAGAAAAAAAGAAATGCATTCAATGTCTAAAAGAAATTTTTTACGGTGCATTAAAAGTAAAATAATTAAGCAGCCATCATCTGACATGACACAAAATATTTCTGAACCATTCATGCAGCCTCACAAACTCAACGATTTGAATAATTTTCATCAAAAGGTGTATACAGAAACAAATAATACAGTGAGTTCAGCTTAATGTGATCACTGGTTTATAGAATCAACCGTTTATTAGACTCAAAAATGAAAATCCCAAACCAAATTGTATGTTATTAATGTTAAATTGACCTTTTATTAGAATCACTAAGTACCAGATAATTGAATCACTTTTATGAACAATCTTATCGTTTTTATGGTATTTAAAACTGATTAATTTATAAAACCCATTTTATTTTTGAACTTATCAGTATGACAGTATATCGTTGTACGTTATTACGTCATTCAATTATCTTTGTGCGTCGTGTACTTGTGTCATTTAGTTTATTCAGTTCATGATCAGACGTGTTTTTTGAAATGTCGACCAAACGAAAAGATTTAACAATAAAAGAAAAAAAAGACTTACTCGTTCGTTATGATCAGTTGGATAAATGGGTTTTCACAAATTGAGTCAGACGAAGAAGAATTACAGGAGGTTGAGTTCATAGATACAAACTTTGAAAATTGGATTTCAATTGATCGAGATTTACCTACTTTTGGAGCATTATCTGATAAAGAATTAACTGATTTGCAAACAAAAAATCGAGAAGAAATTAATATTGATGATGATGACGATAGCGAAGAGACCAACGAGGAAATCACTCAAAAAGATACAAGAATTATTTTGAAAAAGTTAAAAGGAGCTGTTCAAAAATACGGTGATAACGATACGTTTCAGTTGTTTCAAAAGTTACAGGTATGTACAATGTATATATTGTAAACAAATAAACAAAAAAAAACATGAATATGAATATTAATTTGATTTCATTTAATTTCAGGCTAATATGGAAATGAAATTAGTAGACTGTCAAGTACAATCAAAAATAGACAGCTTCTTTAATTTGTTTTAAATGTGTTTATTTAATTTTAATTTTAATTCAAGCAAAAATGTATACCTAAATATAGAATCATTAAATAAAAAATGTATAAATAAATAATTTTATGTGTTAATTATATATGTAATTATAAATAAAAATGTTAAGGTATTAAAAGATTGAATTATGAAAAAAAATGTTGTAAATGTTTTATAGATTCAACCGGTTAATAGAATCAAAATGACCTGCACCAAAGTGATCACATTAAGCGAAACCCATTGTATTAATAATATTTTACAACCTTCTGAACAGCCTATCTTAGTTGATAATACTAAGATAATATTTAGTAGTGACAGTAAGGGCTCTGGGTCATTCGGCCCCGTGATAACAGACCTGACATAATCTCATGGAATAAACGATGAAATCGGGGCCAAACGAAATTAGTACAAGTAGATCCCCATGATAAGTGATAAGAGTGGTTATACTGTGGTTACCCTGTGACCAACTTGAGGTGGTGTTGCATAGCAAGTCGAGGGATATTTTCGTTTTTTTTTGTCCGAGTGCAGAGCAGCAAACGAGTGGCAACGTGGGCATCACTGCGCGGGCATCACTGTAAATAATTTTTAAGTTTGGCGTCACTGATAGATTGTTGGTATATGGTGGTATAAGATAAAAATGGGGGTCTTGTTGGTCGGGGATCTAGGTGACGCGTCACCGGACGATTTGAGGTTAGAGTTGGAACTCAGAATTACGCTTATCATCTATAATTCTTATCACGGGGCCGAACGACCCCCATCCCGTGACAATAATATATTAACGATAATGGAATTTCAAATATAACTAATTCTGATCATTTTGATGATGCAGACAAAACTTTCTTAGATTTAAAACTAAATAAATGGATAATGGAGTACCATGATCCCATAACTATATGAATGCACTTTTAGCAATATTGATATCAGAAAGCCATGATCTACCCCGAAATGCTAGAACTTTACTTAAAACACCAAAACTAAAGGACCATAGAATCATAAGTATTCATCCAGGGTCATATATTCATTTTGGTGTTGAATTTATGATTCTAAGATTTTAATGATGCATCTTGATAGTTTTGATGCAGACATTACAATAGAATTGGGAATGAACATTGATGGCTTACCTCTCACATCTAGTTCTAAATCAAGTCTTTGGCCCATACTTATTTCTTTTATAAATATCCAACATTTATCACAAGTTGTAATCCCAGTTGGATTATATCACGGTAAGTATAAAAAACCTACTTCAAGCCATGAATACTTAACTCAATTTATAAGTGAAATTAAAAATATTTTATCTTATGGTATAACTACTATAGACGATAAAATATTAAAATTTAAGATTGGTCAAATTGTATGTGACGCTCCTGCGAAGGTATTTATTTGGAATGTTAAGGGTCACAATGCGTACCACGGGTGTAACTCTTGCACTGTTGAAGGTGATTTTATAAACAATCGTATGGCATATTTGAATATGGATGCTCCTTTAAGAAATAACCAATCATTCCGGGAAAAAAAGGATGAATTTTATCACAAAGATATAAGTCCATTAGAAGATTTACCAGTTGATATACCATCTGTAGTTGTATTAGAATACATGCATAATGTTTGTTTAGGGGTAATGAAAAAATTATTAAGTTTTTGGGTGAAAGGTAAAAAACCAGTAGCTTGTAAACCCTGAAACTTTTTCTGAGGAATTATGTAAAATTAAATCTTTTTTGCCTGCTGAATTCAATCGCTTACCAAGGCCATTAGACGAGTTTGAGTACTGGAAAGCTAGCGAGTTTAGGACTTTTCTAATATATACTGGACCAATTGTTTTGAGAGGACGTTTAAAAAGTACTTTTTATAACCATTTTATGATTCTAAGTTGTGCTATTAGATTATTAATTTGTTCTAGAACATGTTATTTTTACAACAGTGTTGCTAAAATGTTATTGAAAAAGTTTGTAAGTGAATATCCTTCTCACTATGGTCCAGAATATGTAAGCTACAATGTGCATGGATTAATTCATATTGCTGACTTTGTACTAACACACGGATGTTTAGATAGATTTTCAGCATTTAAATATGAAAACTATTTTCAATTCGTAAAAAAATTTGTAAGAATGCAAGGTATCCCCTTGAATATACGTATAATCGTGTAATAGAAAAAATAAATATTGAATCTACTTCTGTTAAACTTATCTACCCCATTCTCAAAAATGAAATTAATTATGACCCTTCAGCTAATAAGTCTGTTTTTAAAATCTATTATAAAGAAATTATTTTTGAAAATTTTCTTATAAATAATTCAAATCTAAAAGATAATTTTATATATGTAAAAGATCATGGTTTAGTAAAAGTAGTACACATACTTAAATTTATAAATGGTACAGTTTAATTTAAAGTTCTTAAGTATAACCTATCTCCAATGTTCCACTAGCTTAACGGGAGAAAGCCTCGCTCAAACTTTATTAGATAATCTAATAAATCTCGGTATAGATTGTTCTTTTATAGTTGGACAGGGATATGACGGGGCTGCGGCTATGAGTGGTCGTTTTAATGGTGTACAAGCATATGTTAGAAAAAATAATGATATGGGTATTTATGTCCACTGTGCCTCACATAGTCTAAACTTGGCTATTTCTGACGCTTGTGACCTTCAAAGTATTCGGAATTGTATGGGTGTACTTAGTTCTATATACAATTTTTTCAATACTCCTAAACGACAAGGAGTTCTTTTAAGTACAATTGCAAGTATCGAAACAAATACAAAAGCCACTAGACTTAAAAATGTATGCCCCACAAGATGGATTCAACAACATGAATCAGTTTTAATTTTCTTAGAACTACAAAATGCTGTTACAATTTCTCTTGAAACCATTTCTTCGTGGCAAGACAAAATTACTTGTTCTTCAGCATTACAACTATTATCCGCAATTCAGAATGTTGAATTCCAGATATCCCTCCATACTACTGCCAAGATCTTTGGTATAACTTCTCCCTTGAGTCGTTTATTACAAACAGAAAATCTAGACTTATCAACTGCAATGATTCTCGCAACAAACATTGAAGAAATTTTAATTAAAATTCGAAATGATAGTGAAAAAGAATTTAATTATATTTTCAGTGATGTGTGACGTTCAACGCAAATAAACAGTTAATTAATTAATTATTATTAAATCGCGACGTGCGATAAGAACCCGCGTACCTCAATCTCCGCCGATCGATGACTACACCACCTGTGTGGCTGTCGCACACACGCTCCCCTCCCTGTACCCGTGGGCCGTGGCAAAGGTCTCATCACAACGATATAAGTATGAGACATAACTATAAGTACCGGCCACTAATCAGGTAACCCGTATACATGTGACCCCCTCTCCCGCCGTTTGCCTGTTGTCACCACAATCACCATAGCTTGGTATCGGCCGACAGGTTAACGGCCGTGCACTCCATTTTTCCCCGTCTCACCAGCAATATGTGCTGCGAGTAGACACCGTTTTGCCGGTGTGCCAAGGGGCGGCACATGTATCATCAGGCGATGGGTAATGTTTTTTTTATTATTATTATTATTTCATCGTGGCTGGTACTAAATGGGCATATTATAGTATCTATCTATAAAATGTATTATATGTCACTCGTCGGAACCGTGCGATGTGTTTTTGTGTATTTTAACTATTATTATTATTATGTTTATTTATTTAGGAAATGTATGTTTTTTTTAATATCCTTATTTTATCTCTGACCGAGTTTTATGCCAGTCGACTTTCTCGGCACCAAATATAATTATTATTAAATAAATTAATATAAACTTTCCCCACATTGAGGTGTTTTTTGTTTTATTGCCGGTCACCCAATGAACTGTCTAATGATATATATATATATACAGGGTGATTTTTTTTATCGTTGAACACTCATTATTTCAAAAAGTATTGACTTTTTTTCAAATTTTTTTTAAAAATAATTTTAGTCTCATGCTTTTCTACCTTTGTATGCATTTTAAATATTTTTTATACTTATATTTATTAGGTAAACCACCATCGACTTTTGATTTTCAAATGACAACCTATATTAATAATTGCATAAATTAATAAAGCTATTTTTTTCATGAATTTTCACGTTAAAATTTTCAACTTTCGTTAACTAGTTGACGAGTTATAGCTGCTCAAAGTTGGGTGGTTTTAGGTGTTAAACAAACATAGGTACTACATAATCAGCACCTTGTGAACAAGGATTTTTATTTGTAAAGACCAGTAGCTGTAATAGTAATAAATTCGATATCGTTGAATCCGCGATTGATAATTATTGAACTTTGTACCTATTATAATTGAATGGCTCAAAGCCTGCACGGCGCACGGTGCAAGCACACATTGTTACGTACAATCCCCTAGACCCCACTCCATACCTTTGGATACGTATGGTTTATTAGGCTGATTTTCGATTACGTAAACATACTAATTTTGATGAGCTGTTATTTGTATTGTTATGTCCACGATTAAAGATAGTACCTACTATCTTATATTATATTAATATCATCTTCAGATCATGGTTTCGTGGTTACATTATATGGAAGTAAACCTTATACCTGGTTAACGTTAATCTCTGCCTACAATACGTTGATTAATAAACGGTTAGGTTATAATTTTTAAATTTCATAAGAAATTAAAAAGTCATAACTCATAAGAACAATATCTAAATCGTGAGTTGTTATTAAAGTATTTTATTTTTTAATACTTTACAGATTACAATTTAAAGTGTTAAATTTTAATGATGAATTTATAATATTATTTTAGTTCTTGTGTAATGTACTTAAATTAGAATAATTATCACATATTGTATTTTATGTAAGTACCTGAATTGGTTAATAACACGTGAATCAAATACTTGGCGAGTGCATTTGTACAATTTATTGGTTAATTAGTTTTACTAGTTTGTCCTTGGTAGTTGTAAAATTTAAATTAATAATACAATATATCTCATTCATTCATACATATACAATTTTTGTTCAAATGTAGGTATACCTAACCAATGGAACATTGGTATCTACAGGATACTACATTGCTTGTTATACAATCAAGTGAAAACAGAATACAAATACAAAAATAAATTAAGTAAGTATAATAATAAGTATATTTTTAACTGTCATATTATTTAATTATTATATTGACTAACAATTAATAATTTAGATAATCAAGATAATTGCAAAGAAGTGGTAAAAATGTAGTTGGACTATAACTATACATTACCAATGATATGTATTGAAAAGATGATGTTGCTGTTATCGCAGAAAGTAAAAAAGACTTGACTACAATACTTGAAAGTATGAACGACAGGCTTAAGAACATTTCACATCAATAAATCAACAGAATACTATGATCCTTATATGTAGCAAACATAGTTTTAGATAAGATATTGCTGGAGACGGTTCAAAGTTTCACATACTTCGGGAGCAAAATCACAAGTGATGGGAAAAGTCGCACAGATACAGTATGTAGAATAGAGCAGGCCAAACAGGCCTACTATAAAAAAAAATCTTTTTACTTCAAATAGAATAATAAGTTTGGACAGCAGTAAATCACTTATAAAAAGCTGTGTGGAATGTAGCTGTATATGGAACTGAGACTTGGACAATACTGATGGCTGAGAAATCCAAAATAGAAACTTTTGAAGTAAGGTGTTGGAGAATGCTAAAAATTCCATGGACAGATAAAATTGTTGAGGTTTTCAAGAGAAAAATGAACATGGAATATGCTAAGATTGAGAAGAAAATCATGGATCGAACACTTAATAAGGAATAGTCCTTGGATAACTACAGTAATAGAGGGAAAAATCGAAGGAATACCTGGAAGAGGAAGGCCTAGAACTCCACTTTTGAAGCAAGTGATGAAAGATACCGGAATAGGAACATACTGGGAGTTTAAGAGGATTATAAGTGACAGAGATAAGTGGAGAGGGACATCAATAATTATTTAACCAATCTTCGAACTGAAAAAAAAATGTATTGAAAACTATAAGATGTGCTAATGTTAAAGTTTTATAATTTGTATGATATTTTATAAATAATTTAAATGTGGTGACAACATCAATCATTATAATTAAAAAGATAATATACATAGACATAGATATGTATGTTGTGTTTAATACACACAATATAATAATATGTAGATTGTAAAATCAAATTAAGAATTTTTTAAAAAAAGTAGATATCTATGTGATAATAATAATTATATTTAAATTACTGCTAAGTAACTAATATAAATGGTCAATATTCATTTTTATTTATTTAAAATTATTCTGTGCTGCATTGTTAAATAATTTCTGTCAATGATTGGTGTTGTCATTAAATAATAATTAGTACTAAATTCAATTTAGAATATTATTAACTCCATTTTTAAATTTTGCTTTTTAAGCCTGGGGTGATTGAAAAGTTTGTTTTAATTTGTTGAATATATGTTATATATTTACTCATATTTTGCATAACTGCAAAACGAAAATTTTGATTAAACTGTATCATCATTTTGAAATAGGTTTTTCATAGTCCTGGGCTTATTAAAGTAAAATTGTTTAATGGATCATAATAATATCGGTCTAAAATATGAAGAATTCTGTCATGGACAGAGTACAGGGCTAAAAAGGACCTAAGATCAAAAAAAAAAAAAAAATATTAAAATAAGAAATCTAAAAAATGGATATTCTCTCCCTTATTGTTAGTGGGTATCACTTGCATCATATTAAAGTAGAAAATATACATTAAAAACTTAAAATGTGTCAAAAAGAACCCATCTAAAAAATTGTGTGTCTGTTTGATTCTTTGTATTTATTTTATTTACTCTCATTTCATTGAAAAATAATTTTGGAAATTTTTTTTAAAGGTTTTAAGTTAAAATCAAATTACCATTGGAACTATTTGATATTATATCAGTAAATATTAAGTATTAACTAAATATTTGTCTCATACCCTGTTCACGACATCAGCATGCGTTTTTACATAAAATATAATTATTTATGTTAATCAGTGTTATAAAATATGCATTTTTATTTTAAACTGTTAGTAAGTAAGTAAATTGTAGTAGGATGCCAAATTCTGATGTTACATATTTTGTATATTTCTGCAGAATTAGGGAAGGCAATGATAATTAATAAAGTTTAAAGAAAAGAAGGTTGTTCATCAGCAGCTGTCACATTGCCCCCTATGCCCTTGTCTTGTATCTGATTTTTGGTAAATGATGGTGTTGTAGCCTATTTATTGTTAAATTAGTAACTAACTAAATTTAATAAACTATGTATTAAGACATTGTGACATTAAAATAAGTTGTTTTCTTAAGATATAATTGTGTTCAACAAATGTATTTCATTCAATGGGTATATGCTTATTATTTTTACATGTGATCATAGAATGTTTTGTTAAAAAAAATAAAGAAGAAATTCTAAGACTTACATTCACAATGCACATTGAAAAATAGATTAATTATTTTTTTTTGTAAGCAAATAATTTTTGTAGAAATAAACCAGTTTTCTGTATAATTTAAATAGTTGATGGTAAGTATAAACAAATGTATAACATGTTATAATAGACATCCATACATTTTTGATTCGATGTTGACATTAAATTACAAGGTAAAGGGAATAGTCACAGGAAAATTTTAGCTTATAAGTAAAAAAAAAACATGTAAAACATTAGCATCTTTTACTAAAACTGACTCGAAGTTCGATGTTCAAGTTAAGTCAGCAGAGATCAAACTAACAGCGTTTATTGCCAAACAGAACACAGCACTTTTAGTTGCAGACCACCTGGTCTATGTTTTGAAAAGTTGTTTTCTTGATTCAAACATAGCTAAAAATTTAAAAATTAAGAGGTCCAAAGTAACTGCCATCACAACAAATATTATTGATGCAGCTAAATCATTATGTATTAAATTAAATTGTTAAAATATTAAAAAGCTGTTATATTGCATAGTGTAGGTATGTACTACTACCTAATAGTATAGAACAATAGGGAAATGAATATTGTCTGGTAAATGAAAATCATTAACCTAGCTAAACAAAATCACATATTTATGTGATAATAATTAGTGATTAGAAAAGCGAGCATAGCGAACAATTTTTTTAGTGATACGAGAATTTCATTGAAAATACGAGAATTTGATAATCACAGTACGAGAATACCTGTTTGAGAATCTGGCAACACTGCTTCTTACCCGTAGAACGTAACACAGTGTGTTTCCAAGACGGTTGTAGATATTATATCTAATTATATCTACAACCGTAGTTTCCACCGCTCGCCGAGCAGGCTTTGAGCCATTCAATTATAATAGGTACAAAGTTCAATAATTATCAATCGCGGATTCAACGATATCGAATTTATTACTATTACAGCTACTGGTCTTTACAAATAAAAATCCTTGTTCACAAGGTGCTGATTATGTAGTACCTATGTTTGTTTAACACCTAAAACCACCCAACTTTGAGCAGCTATAACTCGTCAACTAGTTAACGAAAGTTGAAAATTTTAACGTGAAAATTCATGAAAAATTAGCTTTATTAATTTATGCAATTATTAATATAGGTTGTCATTTGAAAATCAAAAGTCGATGGTGGTTTACCTAATAAATATAAGTATAAAAAATATTTAAAATGCATACAAAGGTAGAAAAGCATGAGTCTAAAATTATTTTTAAAAAAAATTTGAAAAAAAGTCAATACTTTTTGAAATAATGAGTGTTCAACGGTAAAAAAATCACCCTGTATATAAAATCCACGGCACTCCGACCCTCGAGTCTCGGTCCGTGGTTGGCGACCGTGATACGTTTGGCGGCCACATGACTCTCGACGATTATACCTCAAAAGTGTCGAGCAGTCACAGATGTTCAAAAAATATGTTCTGATTGGGATGTTGATGTTAAAATTCCACGAAAAGTTGGCAGGCAAGTACACCGTGGTAATATTGAAACAGATTCACCTGTAGTATATTTTCGTGTTTCAATATTCATTCCATTTTTAGATTTTTGTATTACCTACCCAAATTCAAAGCCGTTTGTTAGATCATAAACAAATTTTGTCAAGTTTTCAATGTCTCTTGCCATCAAAAATGAATAATTTAGAATTCAAAACAAATTTGAGACTGACATTGTACATTTAGTACGTCGTTATGAAAAAATCGTTAACTGCAGTGAACAAGAAAGTATCGGAGAACTTAGATTATGGTGGAATTATGTAAGCCAAATGAATGACAATCTTAAAAATGCCCATTCAGCTTTACTTGTATGTGATGAAAAAATATTTCCAATTATACGAAAACTTTTAGTTATTCTTGTTATTCTACCAGTAACGACAGCCACACCCGAAAGGACTTTTTCTCGATTCTTCGTCGTCTCAAAACCTATCTACGAAATACAACCGGGGAATCTCGCTTAAATGGATTAGCAATGCTAAATATTCATCGGGGTATTGAAATCTCAACTGACGCTGTACTAGATGAATTATCAAAATCATCGAGACGAATTAATATTAAGTTATAACTTAATAAGTTATTGTTTTTAGATCATAAAATATACATTTTTTCAACAATTTTATTGTGCATGTCTTTAAATATAAAAAGAATACAATTGTATAAACATTGTTTTTTTTTATATATATGTACATAAAATATGGTAACCCCCCCATTAAAGAATTCTGCGTACGCCACTGCCGGGCATTAAGCGTCACGGCAATGTCTCAGAGATGTCTCTGAGTCAAAATTATAAACTTCACATGTCTCAATGTGACTACTATGCAATATCTATGAGAACATATTTTGCACACAGGGAATCCAATATAGCGACTATCTTATCTTATATCTCAGACGTATTGGCTGTTCGGCTGTAATGCTTCCTCCACACTTGTATCGCCTCGCCTCGTGCGCGCTCCGTTTATTTATATCCGTTTTCATATTTATAAAATATTCGTATATTAAAAGCGCCCCTAAAAAAGTAGAGCCCCGGGAAACCACCCGGTTCGCTCGCACTGTTTGTAAATATATATTTTTATTATTATTTCTGACTATTCTTATTAAAAAAAAAAAAATTTTAAAAAATAGTAAAGTTATAAATATAGGTAGTAGACACTAGACATTACACGGTTTAAAATTATTTTAGGCGGGAAAACGTTTGAAGACACATGCGTAAAACGGCCGATAGTCGAGTGACGATCGCGGCCTACTTTTTGTTGACCGCACTATAGTGAATAGTAATAAATGTATACTCGCGTTTTATATAGCAACAAGGTGTTTTATTTATGTTTATAAATATTAGTCTTTGTTCAAGTGTTCCAGAATTAAAGTCCGATAATCAGATCAGAAACTGTTATTCTACCTGTGCTGCATAAAATAATCATCCGACTACCTACCAAGAATTATGTTCCAGTCGAACTTTCAAGGGTCATTATTCACCGCGTACTATAGCGTCGGAAGCCGTCCTCTGGAGAATTGGGAAGTTCAAGTGCGTTTATAGATCCACCCGATAAAACTGCACAATATTTCATAATAAGCGAGTTGTTCACAAAGTAAAATTCAATAGCTAAAATTGGTCTAACATAAACAACTATATCGCGTTACGTGTAGAGATGTAAGCTTGAATATTTTCGTTTGAGATTTTTATTTTTAATGTATTGTTCTTAACACGAAGGATTATGAGATCGGACCATACGATTTGTTTACATAGTAATAAGTATGGCCTGGATAATGGATTTATATGCAACAAAAATGTATAAAATATGCAGTTTCGTGTCATAAATATGCAAAAAATATGCAAATTAATTTTTTTTTACAAATTAACAAACTATAAGATTTTGAGTAAAAAATTTACACAATCTAAATATATTATGTATAAAAATTTGCTAAAATTTATTAAAAAACCACATACATATACACACAATGTAAACACTTTAAAAATAAAAATACTATAAAAATGTTATAAATTAATTAGGTAAAGTATTAAATAATTATTATAATTATTATATAAAATTCAGAATAACATTATTTTTATAAAATTGTGTTTAAAAGTATTAGGTACCTATACTATTTATATTAAATCATTATTTTGAGACGAGTACCAGCATGAAGTGATTAATATCAATTTTAAGTTTTCGAATTGAAAGGATCTACGATTATCTCGGAGCATACTTTTGTACTTGGAAAAACTTCTTTCCACGTCACAAGATACAATTGGTGCATTTTTAAAATTTGACAGATCTTCAACTGACAGTTCCTCGTCGTCGTCACATTCCGTTACCTCGCCGTTGATTATACTATTAATTTTTTTCAATGTTGAATATCCACGATTTTTTGTCAAAACATTTTTAAGTTTAGATCTAGCGAAATCTATTCCTGGTCCTCCTTCTTCAAATTTAATTTTAATATTTTCTATGAGCAATAGACTATCTCTTAAAGTAACATTAGATTTATCTAGTTTAGTTATTGTATCTAATAAACACTGAAAGTGTGTTGAAATAACAGCGAGCTCATTTTTTAACTCGTTATTATGAAATAAACTACGTGCGTTTTCGATACACTTCGCTTCGTTTTGGTTAAAAGCGTTAATAACACATTTTACCTCATTGAAATATTTCCCATAGTACATTTCTGCTTCAAGCCATGTACCCTAACGAGTTAATATTTTTTGTGGAGGTAAACTCAAATTGGGATACATTTCTTTGAAAGTATTTACACGTGAAGGTGCTTTTAAAAATATCTTTTTAGTATATGAAATTAATCGATCGACATTTTGATATTTTTCTCTTATAACTTCGGCAACTCTGTGAAGTCCGTGAGCCATGCACGTTACATGAATTAATTTAGGGTAAAATACTCTTAAGAGCTTCGCCGGATTTAACCATGTACGGAGGAGCATCTGTTACGTACAATAATACTTTTTCATGAAATATTTTTTAGGGGCCATAAAATGCTCATGGAGTTATTAAATAATTAAGAAATTGTTTGAAAATTTGCCTTTTGTAATTGCTCTACCGTTCAAACGATTGGTTTTGTACATTCTTCAGATGATAATTTCCCAACAATGACACTAGCAACATATCGCCCTTGTACATCAATTGTCTCATCAATCGAAACCCAAATTGGGCTGTTCCCTATCTCATTCCTAATTTTACATAAAACTTCATCATAGCATAACGGTGTATAGTTCATTCGGAGGGTCGATTCATCTGGTAATTTTAGTTTTAGATATTTTTCAAAAAAACAATTTAAACTGCGGATTGTTTAATTTAAAGAGTGAAATATCGTTAGCAACCATAAAATTACATAAATCTTTATTAAATTCATTTGTATTTTGATTATTAGTTCTGACCTGATTAAATGTTTCTTTTATAAAAGGTTGAGCTGTCTTTTTTTCTTTCAATTTGCAATTTGATATATATATTTTGTAGTTTCTAAATGTTATACTACTTGACATTTTCTGTTACATGACACATTTACACAACAAAAATTACAAAATAAAATATTTCCGTCTATTTTAAATACGTTCGGGTATTCATTTACATACCGAGAAGCATTATTTACTTTAGGCATTATACTGTACACTACACACAATAAATAGACAGATCAAACTAAAACTAAATTAAATGTTGTGTTCGAATACGTTGTACAGTATGTGCATATATACCTACTGTTATCTAATGTGGACGTGTATTATTATACATTTATAAATTTACTACAAGAAAATTCAATATTTGTCGATAACTTATCGATGTACGTTATAATGGATAACTTACGATCGACAATAGATATTTTTACAGACGTAAAATCTAGGAATTGTAGAATATGCAACATTTATGCAACTATAAATAAATATGCAATCAATATGCATTTCCATTCAACTATGCAAAAATATGCAAAAAAAAACTAACCATAGAATCTACACATTACGAAACGTCGACATTTATAATCCAAATTATTCTAGGTGAATTATAGAAGAATATGAATTTGCATATAAATCCGGGCCCTAGACTAATAAGTATAACATCTCTGACTTGTTTATAACTCCCTCTGGGGTCCCCGAAGAAGGACATCTCAGTCCTTTTCTGTTCATTCTTTTCGTCAACTCAATTAACAGTTACATTTCATCCTCCAAAGTTCTTCTATTTGCCGATGATATAAACATTTTTTCAAAAATTACATCTCCGTCTAACTGTCTTCAACTTCAATCAGATCTCAATACTTTTTATCTCTGGACCCAGCGATATTGGTCTAACGCTCAACCTTAACAAATGTCATGTTATGTGATTTCATAGAAAACGAACTTGCATAATCCATCCTTATTCCCTTAATGGCTCCACTCTCGAACGTGTTACTACTGTCAAAGATCTCGGGTTCTATCTAACTTCTTCTCTTTCTTTTGAGCACCATATTGATGTTACTATTGTTAGAGCGTTAAAAATTTTGGGGTTCTTAAAGCGCAACACTAGCCTTTTCACGTCCGCTACTTTTCTTCGTTTCCTCTATTTTTCACTTGTCTGCTCTGTCTTAGAATATGGCTCAGTTGTTTGGTTCCCATATCTAGCCAAGGACCTATTACGTGTAAAACCGCTTCCTTTCTTTCGCCGCTTTCATACTCAATATTGATCACCCACCCCATGATTACCTATCAGTTAGAACTTTCTTAAATATCCCTACTCTTGCTTCTCGCCGTAGATGCTGACCTTTCCTTCATCACCTCTCTCCTTAACGAGGCAATAGATGCCCCGGACCTTCTGTCCTCTATCTCTTTCCACGTTCCTGTGCATTTCACTATAGATCACTCTTTATACCTTGTCTCCTCCCACCATACTAATTACTCCCATAATAATCCATTAGATAGAATGCTCCGCCTACTTAATAGCTCCTGATCTGTAGCTTACTATGCTGTTATTTATCTCTACTGAATGTTTTCGTTCTTAGTTTTATTTTACTTTAGCATGTACTCTTTATAACTAAACACTGTTTAGTATAAGTTTAAACTTAAGTCTATAAATATAACTACTGTTTTCCATGTAAATAATTTCATTGCTATAATTTCTTGTAATTTACTAATTATTACAAAGTATCTATAAATTGCCGTTTGGCGTTAAATAAATAAATAAATAAATAACATCAAACAAAACACTTAGATAAAATATATTTTTAACTACAAAATAATTTGCAAACATTCGAGATATTGATGAATTTGGTCAAAATTTAAAATTAAAATACTTAAAAAAAAATTTAGGCTTATGTATTTTTATTATTTTTAAAAAATTTAAAAAATTTAAAAAACTACAAATTTCTTAGGCCTACATTAGCTTAAAAATAGTCAAAATAAGTTTAATTTTTTGGGTGTATAAAAACTGGTTATCTGAACATTTGGTGAAATTTTCAAATACTTTAATATTATATATTACTTTTATATTAATTCTACTTTAATTCATTTTTGAATAACATCATAATAAGAAAATCGTTCCTGAAGAAAACGGGTGAATATCCAATGTCTAATTTCAAACGCCCATCAAAAATTATTTTGACTTTCCGACTTACTTTTTATCATTTAGAAAGGTAGAAAAACTTATGGAGAATCTTGTGTTAAATTTTAAAATCATAGATTTAAATAGAAACTTTTTTATGAATTTCCTTTTTAAAAAAAACTGCATAATTTCGTGATTTTTACGTATTTTGTCAAAATTTTAACTTTATACATTTAAACTACTGTGATTACTTTTGGTGTTACACCAAAAAACAAAATCTATTTTGTCAAAAATTGGTTTAGCGCCAAAATTCCCGTTTTTCTCGACACTTTTGGGAACTATTAGGAATTTTTTACTTTTGACCCCCTCAATGTACTAACTAGGTTCACTTTCCTACCGGAAAAGATGCCGATGAAGAAAATCGGAGCACTTTTAATGCCCTTAAATGTGATAGACAAACCCAAAAAAAATCACATACACATCATTTTAAAATAAATAATTCATGTAAACCAAACTTTTATAACCTTACCTAACCACTGTTGTCGTATATTTCACACGCTGGGTATTTCAGTGCAAAGGTGGAGAAATGCAACTGGTCCAAGATGACGAGATGAAGTCAAATGTGCTCCAGATCCAGTCATTAAATGTGAACTCCTGTTGTATAACCACTCCGGTGAATCCCAAAGGTTCACTGGGTGTTCGGATGCCGTTTTTGACGTTATTAGTGAAAAACCTAGGTCGATATTTTACGTTCGAAATCACGGTACATAAATATTTTATAGGTAATAGTTTCTTAAGTGCAGTGGTCTTCAACCTTTTTGGACTCGCGACCCACTTTTTTAGGCCTACATTTTTCGTGACCCACGTAAGATTTGTACAAAAGCTAAAAATGCTTGATGCTTTGCAGTAGTTCTATTAAAACAGAATAAATAAAAATTACATTTTAGTAAGTCGAATATTTAATTATTATTAATTGAAAATGTATAGAATTCATATGAAAATATAAAATAAAATAAAAATATGATACAAAAAATTTAATGTGAACTTTGTCCTTGAATGTTTTCACATAATAAATTCCACCTGGGCTCAATTTGACTAAACGTGATCCGTTAATCATCTTCAGTTTCAAGTCTATTTCTTTTTGACGTATTCAAATTGTTCATAGTAGAAAACGCCTTTTTGCATAAATAAGTCGTTGGAAATATTAATAAAATTGAGATGGCTTTAGTTGCTAATTCTTCGTAATTTCCCGTGCATAAGTGTGCTCAAAATATTTCTAATGAAGTTTCACAAAACATTTGTTTCAATTTGTTATCACACGATAGCTCAATTAATTGATTTTCAATGTCAGTAGACACTTTTTAACGGATACGTAAATACGACTAGAATAATAACGCGACTAACATTTATAATACTTCGTCTTTAAACACAGCAACAACATCGATAATATTCGTAGATTATGGGACTCAGCGATAATAATGTATATTAGTTCTATTAATAGCACAGTTTATTCGTAAAGTCTTATCTCAATATCTTACTACGTAGAATCCTTAGATCATATACATTGGATGGAGCCACAGCTCAATATTTTGATGTACATGTTTGATGTTAGCGACAAGTCATCAGTTATGTGTACCTTTCTGCTCATGCGCAAGCTACTTGTCGCATATTTAATGTTTAAATATTTAATAGTTTAATATTTAATATTTAATTAAATCGTATATTATTTAATAATAAACATTTTAATGAACCAATTAACTTGAATTTATTGAATTGGTAATAAGTTGAAATCTGTTTAATGTGATATGACGTATAATAGATTATTGTCTTTTGATAAGAAATACGAATATATTATAGTTTGAGATAAATATACGACTAGTTGCTAGTGGTGATTGCGAGGTAGAGGTCATATCACTGGTGACTCGTTGCTAACATGTACATCATCGACATTATGTGTAATCTATAGGCTATGGCTCTATCCATTGTATATGATCTAAGGTAGAATCATACCAGTGTAATATGATACATTATACTGTGATTTGATACCCATTATCATATTATATTATAGAATATAGAATAACCATAAATTATATAATGTTGATACATAATACACTAAATACACTACCTTATATAATTTTAATATATTATATTATTATTATTATTTAATTTTATATATTTATTTTATTACCTTTTACCTTATATAATTTTATAAATTTAATTTTTATTTTAAAAAGAAGACTGGAGACTCAATTTTAAATCTGACGTGACCCAAACATGGGTCCCGACCCACCGGTTGAGGACCACTCTAGTGCATGTGCTTGTATTCTTAGATTAGATAATATGGCACAAGTATTATTATAATTCTGCAGTTTATGTGTAACTCATACAGATCCGTATTTATTAACTGAGTATCTGACTACCTATGTAAGGTTTTCAATACAAAATTCTAAAAAAGTCAAACAACTTTTAATAATATTTAAAAAGAAAAAATCAATTAAAATTTTATAATTAAAGCCACTTTTGTGTATGGCAAAATATTTTGAATTTAAAAATCTTTTAATATTTGTTGATTTTAAATTATGAAATTGAAGGACAAAAAAAAAATATAATATTTCAATTAACGGAAATTACATTGTACTCTATATCACCTAACGCCCGTCCCCGTCACCATTGTTATGCGTAAACAGATTTTGGACAGCGAAAACATTCGACGGCGTTTGCGTATGAGCAACTACCATTTGACACAAAAGCTAAGCACGTTTATGAACGCGATGCCGATTTGCATGAAGGAGGGTTGGAACCAACTGAGCATAAATTTGGCTGCGATCACAAGCTACTCGTTCAAGACGACCTACGTGGAGACGGTCCGCATCCAAGTGCACGCCAATTGTCGGCTGAGGAGGATATATTTCAGTGATCAGCAGTACAAAGACGATCAGCTGCCGAATGCGTACAGAATGTACAGGACTAAGTTAGTGCGAGAGAAACCAAAGAGCATGCTGAATAAAAAGACGGCATCCGTTGACAAAAAATCGACGGACAAGTTGTAGAGCAGGCTATAAACTAATATCATCACACGAATAAAGGGCTGACTGTGTGAAAAATATCTTGTCCGTGTATAGTTATATTTAGTAGTGTTTTAAACGGAAAATTTTAAATTTTATTATAATATAAATACTTAAATAAATAATAATATAATGTACATATACTGCATTACTGCAACATATTTTATTTTTTAAGGTGTATACAATGTGTGTTGCTACAATGCCACTTGTTCTATAATTCTATGTTATATAATCACGAAGACACGAAAGTGAAATCTGATTAAATCACTATATAATATATAATCAGCGATAAACTTGAAAATGAAAACAGCAAATCGTAAATTTTACGTTAACGTAAATTTTTCTTCGTCTTCATCTTAAAATATCCGGTAACATAACTGGTAATTAAGTCAACAGCATCATAGAAATATTAATCAACAAGAAAATACGTTGATCTGATAAATAAAAAAAACAATTGAAAAATATCAGTTACGGACCTTTTATTACGCTTGTAAAATATGGAATCTACTGATAAATAAAATGTTGTGTTTAAGTTTTAATAAAGCAACATAATAACGACCAGTGGCGTACATTCGTTGTTGGGGGAGGAGGGAAGGGGGTTGTTCAACCCCCTACTTAGTATTTTTCTCATATGTATAGATATATATACAAATTAATACAATTTAAACATTGTTTATAATTTAGTAGTGGCCCGTCGATCTCGCTTATGGTGTGTACCGGTGTTGGATGTTTAGTCGTTGAAATTATAAAAGTCCAGCCTGTTGTAGTCGTAAGTTTAAGGTCGGTCAAAAGTAAAAAGTTGATAAAGATTGGTGACAAGGAGCGAAAGTTTGGATTTGCGATAAAGGACGGAGATGTCGATTTGTGATAAGGTGTGGTGATTTGGATGGTTTGGCGGGGATGTGTTTTCGTCATTCGAATTTCAGGGTCTAGAAATCTGTGATTGAAGGGGCGTGATAGTCGATACGGTCCAGTTTTGTGCTTTTATGAAAGAAAAATAGCTTAAATCTGAAAGCCGCATTTGAGTGTAAATCGATTGTCTTACAACTAATGTATCCAATAGTCAGAAAATATTGAAAAAAAAGACCTAAACTTTGTTATCTAGTTATTAATTTATATTAAATTATTAAGTTGGAATTATATAATACTAGCTGACCCGACAGACGCTGTCTTGTCTCAACTATAAATATTGGAATCGAATTTGTTTAACTAAAAAAAAAAAATTATAATTCCAAAATCAGTGTTTATTATTTTAATTCTTAACGATACACAACATTCTAAGTTTTATTTTCGGGCACGTAAATAAATAGCTTTGTTGGTTTTCCGACACGGGAACAGGTGACACACAAAACATGGAATTTCAAGGTTGATGGCACGAACACTTAACGTCTGCCCTTGCCCTCGATTTATTTATCGACATTCCAAATGCTAGCCGCACTGGAAATTGTAACCGTTTAAAGTCAAATGGCCATGTCTTTCGAAATCAAAGGAATTCACATAATTGTGGCTTTAATGACGTTGTTACTTCATTTCTTCACCTCAAGTCGGTTGCCATTGCAAATACGTGGCTGCAGGTTTATATCCCTCAACATAATTATTACCGGTCCAATTTTTAATTTCAGATTATGAGGTGGTAATCCAGACAATTCCAGCGAATTTTAGAAATCCGTTAAATAGTTGACAACATCATCTTGGTTAGTGACGGAATCAATCGATTTATATGTCATCAATTCGCCAGCTGTCTTATTTTAAATTTCAAAATTCATTTCGTTGGCATCAACGTTTTTTGCAGTCAATATAACTCGTTTGCCAAACCAAACATGATTTTTGTAATTTTGAGCAATGTTTGGGAAAATCATCTCGATGAATTCGGTCTTTGATTCAGTAAAGTGGCAAAAGTTGGTAGGGAATGTAATGTATCCAACGATGAGTCATCAGGCATTTTACCATTGCTAATATCGACCAATTGAAGACCCCGGTGCAATAACCAGATACGTCCATTTTTTAAAATTCTCCAGGAAACATAAAAAACTATTTATAAAATTAGTAAATTAACCAAAAATTAAAAATGTGGTGTTATTCTTTTTGTAAGAATAAGATACATCACTCAAACCCATTGCCTATGGTTTACATTTTATATTCATGATAATAATTATAAAAAACTAAAAAACTATGATAATTATATTTTTAATGGTTGCAATAACCAGTTACGTCCAATATTCTTTTTGGACGTAACTGGTTATTGCAGCCAACAAAATATTTTATTGTGATCAATAAGTCCTCTATTATAAGTAGCCTACTTATAATACAAGTAGGTATGTATGTATTATTAAATAATAATCATATTATTTTTGATGGCTGATTGATTTTTTTGATTAGAAAAATTTAAAAATTTTCATTATTTATATGTATTTTAATGTTATCAAGTTATTTTTGAATTAAATAGTTAACTAGAAATTATGTCATGAGAATAATATAAACCACCTATTATAGGTTATTAAATACACCCTCCCTTATTCCTTGATGCACCTAGTAGGTACCTACAAAATGTCAAAATAAGAGTAGGTATGCACTATTATATTTTATCATATGAATCCATTATTACTAGTAATAGTTACTAGAAGTTACAAAACTACTAGGAAATAAGGAATATTGAATACATATGTTTAGTTACATAGTTGTCACTTGGTCACTATAGAACTAAAACTTTTAATAATAGGTTTTTAATACTATTATAAACATAACATACTAATATTTTAAAAAATAAACATAAATATTATTAGTGAATTACTTGACTTCTTGTTAAGTATAAAATTATAATAAAAATTAAATAACATTTTATTACTTTTTAGTTCATAAAAAAAAAAATCACTTGAGCAGTCTGAAAATATTTTACAATCACATAAAGTTACTATAAAACTAAAACTTTTAATAATAGGTTTGTATTATACGCATAACATAATAATATTAAAAAAAAAAAAAAAACATAAATATTAATAGTGAATTACTTGACTTCTTGTCAAGTATAAAACTTAATTATAATGAGTGATCACAAAAAATATTAAATAATATTTTGTTACTATTTTATAGTTAATAATATTTAGAATAAATTACTTTATCAGTCTCAAAATAGGTTAAGTTACATGTTAGGTTTGTTTAGTAATAATTCTCATCTTCATCAGCATTTTCAGATGCAACTAATGACGAATAAAAACTAAGACAATCAGTTGGTACATATTTGGAGACTAGATGTTGAACGTCTTTCAGTTTAGCTGGTTTTAAAGGCAGTATTTGGTTATAAAGTTTTTGCGTTGAATCTGGTAAATCAAGTGTAACTGAAGGTTTTTCCAAAGTTATATGGTTCCCAGGGCCGTAGCTAGGCACTGGCAAGAGGGCATTTGCCAGGGGCACCATTCTACGAAAGGCGCAATTTCATCGAGTGGCAGTCTCAACTGAAATATGATAATTTACAAAAAAAAAAAAATCCACCGTTTATTTTTAACGTTATCGCAATACGTTTCTCGTCACGTAATCGCATAATATTGGAAACTACGCTAGGGTATTTATTTATATCACTCTCCCTCCGACCGTACCTTGACATGCAATATGTATATTATTATATGCCATATGCAAGGACGTATTGTATACATATCACACGGCCAATTACAATATTTTTATTAAAACTAAAAGCGATATAAAATTGTATATTGTTATCTGTAATATGTTTACGAATTACGAAACGAACATTTTGTCATTTTCACTTGTTTTTCAATCACAGAAGAAGTGAAGAATTGAATAATACAACATTATTTATTATTTTATCACACATTCACACGTACTTTTTTTTAAGACAACTGAGTATGTAAGTACATGAATTCTACTCGTTCACTATTATATAGTAGGTACCTATTATGTTTTTATGTTATAGTAAATAATAGCCAATAGGTGTACCTATGCCAATCGACTTATATATTATTTATAACCAGTACTGGCAAGTGGCAGTACTTAATATCGATACAGCCGATACACAATGGTTTAAATATTAAAATATTTAGAAAAATTCAATATTTTGAATTTGAAAATAAATAAAGTAAAAAATAAAAATGTTTGTATATACACAGGGCGTAAAAATATGTAAAACGCACATGCTCAAAACTCACACTAAACAAATAACTATTTATAATTAATTAAATTATTATTTATTTTTAATAACCTTTTTTGTTTTACCTATTACATTATAAATAACATTTTTATAAAAATATTTCATATTATTTTATTTTATTTATTATAGAAAGTTAAAATTATTGATTGATATAGATATTAACGTAAATATATTTATATACTTTTTAATTCAGTAAAAATGCTTAGATTTTCTCCAATAGTAGCTTTTCTGATAGGAAAGTGAATCTAGTTGGTACTTTGGGGGGTAAAAAGTAAAAACCTTTCCCAGTAGTTTTCTTTTGTAATTCCAAAACGAATAACTGCAGATGCATGAAAATTTCACAAAATGTTTATATTCTCATTTCCTATACACCATAAAACGTTGAAAATATTTTGATTTATTTTAGTTTTTTTTTCTATAAATATCAATAAAATTTTATTTGGTGGGCCAAAATGTATGAAAATTTAATACAAGGTTCCTGATATATTGTTACAATAGCAGTTGAAAAATATTCAAAAGTTAAATATTCAAAGTTCGAATTTTGACAAAATGTATCAAATTTAAAATGTAATAATTATTTTGTAGTTAAAAATTTATAAAATGTTCAAATTGTATAGCTAAGGATTGAAAATTTAAAACAAGGCTCCACGTAAATAGGTTATAGTATATAAATTACTTTATTCCCAATAAGATCATCAAATATAATTAGTAATATCATAGGTAGGCTGACTGACCGTCTTCGCTCAGAATCGTTTGTTAGGTTCGTATCATTATATAAGAATACAATGATATTATACCATGGAATTCAAATTTAATACCCCCCTTTTTAATTATTTAAGTTATTTATGTTATCTTATGTTTTTAATAGAAAAATGTGTAATTAGATCAAACAAAAATGTCCCATCCAAAAAACCATCTGGATCATGGTTTGATAGACAGAGAAAAAAGAAAACAAAAGAAAATGAGTGTTTATCTAACAGAATAGCAAGTTGGCTTAGTAATACTAATAGTGTAGATCTAAATACGAATGCACTAGAAGAATCTTTACCCTTATTAGACATCGATGAAAAAAAGGAGGAAAATATAAAAGAAACTGACACTCAAAATGAAAAACAATCTAATGAAACTCATTTAAAAAATGTAAATGAAGTATTTGAACTAGAAGTTATTAGTGAAAGAGAGGAAAGTTTGAATGAACAAAATGAAGTAATTGAGCACCCAGTATATGACGAAAGTAGTGAATTTCCAGTTACAACTATAGATTTAAGTGATCCGGGTTGTTGGCCTAATCTGTCTGATAAGTTGAGAATATTAACTGTAGAAAAAAAACCCTTCCATGTAGACAGAAATTATAATTTTCCGTTAAATGGCGAACGTAGGAGTTTCGAAGGAAAATGGTTTTATAAAACTATTAAAAATGGTGATAAGATTTGGAGGCAATGGTTCATATATAGCATTTCAAAAGATGCTATTTACTGTTTTCCCTGTTTACTTTTTTCAAATAAGAACAAGATTAGGACATCTTCATTTTGGGACGGTGGCTTTTCCGATTGGAAACAGTTAAATCCCCGAATTGGGGAACATGAAAATAGTGATTACCATTCGAATTGTGTAAATGATTGGAAAGAATTTGAAAAAGATTGGAAGATGGAAAAACCATCGACGATGAGTTACAACAAGTTATCCAAAATGAAAAAAATAAATGGCATCATATTTTGAAGATTGTTACTCGAATCATCTTGTTTTGTTCAAATAATAATCTACCACTTAGAGGTTCATCGGAAAAAATGTATAATCAAAATTGTGGAATATTTTTAAATTTAATTGAGTTGGTTAGCCATTATGATACCGTATTGCTTGATCACATAAAAAGTATTAATAGTTGTTCCAGTAAAAATAAACTTAGTTATTTTTCTCCAATAATACAAAATGAATTAATTGTACTTTTAGTGAAAAAAGTAAAAAACGAAGCATTAGATAGGATTAAGAGATCAAAATACTTTTCTATACTTTTTGATTGTGCGTCCGACGTATCTCATAAAGAACAATGAACAGAAATAATTCGATACGTACGTATTATTGATAAAGAAGTTACAATTGAAGAGACTTTTATTGACTTTATAGCTACACAGGAAAAAAAGAGTGTTGGGTTAGTTGGTGAAATAACAAAAAAACTGTTTGATGATGGATTAAATATTAATGGTTGTAGAGGCCAAGGCTTCGATAATGGTTCTAATATGGCTGGCATTTATAATGGTGTACAAGCTCATATTTTACAAAAAAATAGATTAGCCGTGTTCGTTCCATGTGCTGCACACAGTCTGAATTTGGTTGGCGTACACGCAGCAGATACATCTCCAACTATCACTACATTTTTTGGAATAGTCCAAAAAGTATATACTTATTTTTCTGGATCTACATCAAGATGGGAAAAGTTAAAGAGTGTAATAAATGTTACCTTAAAATCGCACTGTGATACACGTTGGTCTACAAAAAAACAAGCAGTTTCAGCTCTTAAAAATAATATAGAAAGCATTTTTAAATTATTAAAAACTCTAAGTGCTGATATTACTCTTAACCACGATACGAGAGATGGTGCTAAAAATTTAATTTGTCAAATTAATTTAAAATTTATATGCTTGATAAACTTTTGGAATGACGTTTTGAGTCAAATTGATCACGTCAATATTTTATTACAATCAGAGAATCAAACAATAGATGTTGCATGCAGTCTTATAAATGGACTAATTCGATCAATTGAAGAAATCAGAAAAATTGGATTTAATAATTCATTAGAAGAAGCGAAACGTACGGCAAAATGTCTAAATATTTCATCAGAATTTAAAGATAAGCGTAAACGTAAGATTCCAAGGAAGGATTCATGTGGAGCCGACGATGAAGGAACAGTATCAGACAATAGCTTAAGAATCTAGTGTTTTCAATCGTTAGACTCAATTTTAACAAATTTAAGGTGGAGATTGGAAAAAATGTCAGAAATTAAATCAGAATTCCAATTTTTAACTGGAAATTGTTTAAAGATTATGCCATCCGATGAAATTAAACGTTGGGTTAATGATTTGGCGCTTAAGTATGCACATGATATAGATGGTCCTGAATTATTTTTAGAAATTGAAAAATTTAAATTTCAAGCATCTAAATTCTAAACTAATGTGTTCATTTCAGTCTGCCACACAACTAGATTTACTAAAATGTATACATCACTATACACTCCAAGATTTCTATCCTAATCTTGAAGTGGCATTAAGAATATTTTTAACTATTCCAGTCACCACAGCCACGTGTGAAAGAAGCTTCAGTAAGCTGAAGATCATAAAAAACTATTTAAGATCTACGATGAATCAAAATCGTCTAACAAGTATTTGGCGATTTTGTCTATTGAAAAAAGTTTGGTTGACCAAATATCATTTGATGATGTTATAGATGACTTTGCAGCAATAAAGGCAAGAAAAGTTAAATTTTAAAAAGTTATTGTTAAATCATATTGATAATCAATGTCTAATCATAAGGTAAACATTTTTATATTTGATAAAATAAAAGGATTTTTGTTTTAGTCTGTTATTATTATTTAATTCTAATACATAATAGAGACATTTTTATAATAAAAATAAAATAATAATAAAATAATAAAATAAAATAAATATAATGTACTTGTGCTACAATCAACAGAGCGTTTTTTTTTTTTTAATAATGAGCATGGTAGTTGAAATAAATGGGCGAGGCACGTTTGGGCCAGGGACGTTTAGGTCACCAATAAAAATGCAACCCGTTTGGACCAGGATTTTGTGAACCCGTTTGGGCCAAATTTTTTTTTTAGTACATTTTATAAAGTACTTTAAAATAATTACTAGAAAGCCTGCTTAGTTTCTCATGAACGCGTACCGTACGCGCGTGCTTTTAGTTTACACGCGCCGTATCGGCGAGCAAAACGTGCCATCGTCGGAGTAATAAGATGTTCAGTTAAACTGTGTAAACTAATTTGTAATTTGTAGATTATGTACAGAATTGGTTGATAACTGACCAAAAAACCCACAGTTATATTATACAATATATAATAGATATCTGTTACAAAACGGTCTTATCGGCCGATGCGATAATACTAATTGGCAATATTGCGGTTATACATTATTATAGAAAATTCAAAACACTATGTTCTACGTATGCAAGTAGTGGTGACATCGAGGCCCTGTTTCTATAGCTCATACGCCATACTAGGTTAGTATTAGTATTTTCAATTTTGGTTAGTGCACTCTTAATATTCGTGTAGTTAAAATGGATATCCAAATGATAATTTTAAACTTAGTAAATGTAATGTTTTAATGAATAGTAATATTCGCTTTCGGTGTACAAATCGTTCGTGCAACGTGACTATTATCGTTAATGATAAGCTAAATGAAATAATTGAAACCAAAAATTTTCCCCACAATCATCCTCCTCTAAAAGATAATTTGATCAAATTGGACATCAATGCTGGAAAATGCTGGTCCAAACAAGTTGTATAAAAGTAATATTTTTTAGACCAAACGGGTCTTCAAAATTGGTCCAAACGAGCTGTGTTTTAGAAAAATTAGTCCAAACGGGTCCTGCCCAAATAAATTGTATGTGGGGGGGGGGGCGCAAATTTGGTTTTCTGCTAGGGGCGCTACTGGTTCTTGCTACGGCCCTAATGATTCCCTGTTAAATTAGTATTTGCTGCTGTACTGACTAATAAACCTTCTAATGAATAAATCATACATCTGTATTACATTAAAGTCAATTTATTTTGAGCTTTGAATTTTCGTTTAAAATGACCAGAGTAGTTTAAAATAATATCCTGAGTAACATTTATTAAAAAAAACTTTTTAGTCTTGGAAACAATATTTTGATGTATTACAGGCAAAAATACTCTTTCCTGACGCCTTTTTTTGTTTTTCAATAAGACCGAAATTCCTATCACATGGCAAGAAACTGTGTCCGGGTTCTGGATAACAATGTATAATTGTTGAAATTCCGTATTTATTTTTTTTTGCCACAGTATATAAATATTGAACTAAGCAGTGATTTTTGTTCTGAGCACTACAATTATCAGAAAAAATATAAACTTTATTAACTCCTTGATCCAAGTAATTGCTAAAAAAGTGGTTAATGAAGCTTATTACTTCATTTTTGTCTTTTTTAGCCACTATTTCATTATACATGTAAAAATAAGATTTCCCAGTTCTGCCAGAAAAAATACAAAAGTTATAGACCGAAAGTTGGCGTTTATAGAACACATCACCTGCTGGGACATGTGGCAGAGGCATATTCTGCTGGTAATCAAAAGCCAGCACTTCACATTTATTTTCTAACACTTTGGACATGGCTTGATATTTTTTTAAGTCTTCATAGAATAGTTCAGCTTTTTCAACATGTGATTCCTTTTCACCAACTAATTTTGACTTTTTTACTTCATCAGTTTCAAAATTAATTTGATTTTTTAGTAGGTCACACAACTGACAAGTGTCATCTGACATCTGTCCTAGGATGATCAAATTACATATTATAATTTAAAGAAAAGTAGCGACTAAAAAAATCATAGGATATGATTGGTACTACATTAGTTTCTCCATCTTGTATTTTTTTGTACGTTTCTGTTTCATATTTTTCTAAATAAAGGTTATGCATGATTTTTTAATTTAAATTGGTGATAGGTATGTAACATTTCCATTCGATTCTCTGCTGTAGTGACTTTGATGATTTGGGAAACTTATAATATGTTCATCGAGTTGTTTTAAAATATTGTCTGGGATTTTGTTTACACGGTTTGAATGTCTTCCTCTTAAATCTTTAGGACTAGGATTATTTGACTTATTGCAATATACTAATTTATCTACTCTTGCCATTGTTATACCATACACAGATATGAATGCTCTTTTGCAAACATTATATTCCTTAATTTTTAAAAGAAACTTACTAGTAACAGATTTAGTTTTTTTAACACCAGTTCTAGGTCTACAACGCACAATAGCTTTTACTTGGATTAAACCACATAAATATGTATCTTGTTTTTCTTTTTCTCCAATATTATTAAAAATATTTAAAAGACCAGCCCTGTCATCTTCGGATACTTTAGAAAAACAATTATTTTTACATATACAAGGTCTACCTGGTTTCCTTTTATCAATAACTTTTCCAGTTTTGCTTGTGTACTCTAAGCCAAGAGCTTTACTGGTCTGCTATGTACCCGTAGTACATAACCATACTACTACTACTACTACTATTATATAAGCGTCAAGGCATATCTTATATTAAAACTTAAGACACAATAATAATAATAGATAACCAATATCGAGAGAGTATACGATACAATATTACAACGACCTCGAAGGGAAATAATAAAACCAGCCGTTCAGATAGGCATACACTATTCCTGGAAAACTATTATGACAAAATATAAATCATTATCGTAGGAGAAAAGAAATGCACTCTTCTTAGAAAACTAATATAACAAAATATAAATCATTATCGTAGGAGAAAAGAAATTGTGATCTATTTCGTGATCTATCACGAAATAGGAACAATGATAGAATTATAAGTATATTGTTGGTCATTCTTTTTGACTTGCTAAATACGATTGCCAACGCTCTATATAATAGAAAGAAATATTTTATATTAAAATAATATAAAATATAAAGGCACAGTAGCGCGACCGCAACAACATCCGGCACGTGCACACATTGACGTCAATCGACACATCGGACCGTCAAAGCGTGGGAGCCTTCGAAGGACTGTCGTAACAACACTGGACGAGTATGGGGATGCCATATATAAGGGAGCCCGAAACGGCCCATATTCAGACGTGATCTACCAGAGCAACCGCGAGCACCTTCACGTCCATCGATTCTTTGAACCATTTAATTGGACTTAGAATATTTTTCTAACAATTTAATTATTAGACATAGAATATTTTCAACCATTTGATTTGTTTGGACTTAGAATATATTTGATTAGCACTCTAAATATTCTAAGTACTTATAGAATTGAATCGTTTAGTATTCAATTCCTAATAATTCAGTATTACATTAACTCATTTCATATTTTAATAAAAAAAACACTTAACATATTTCAAACAGTTTAATATTTGATTTCAAAAATCCTATCATCCTTTTACAAAAGTCGTTGTACGCCTGGGGACCGTTACAGGTCGTAGCTTTATTCCTTTTCCATATACTTAGTTTTCGACGCCTCTTCTTACCTTTTCTTTCAGTATCAACTATATTTTCTTCATCAGTGCTGGATGCTTCTATTACATGTAATGAAGTAGATGGAGAAATGTGTTTTTGTTCAAAATCATTAGAATAATAATTTGTATTATTGTTATCAAGCTAATATATTAGAGGTAGCTTGTTTATTATTATTTGAAAATGTTGAAGTATTTGAATTATTATCAGTAGCCTTTTGATCATTTTCCATTAGTATTCTATAAGTGTTCTCATAAAAATCAGATACTGATAAACTGGAATCAGTCCTCATTCCCCCTATAATAAAATCTGGATCGGAATCCGTGTCATCGAACACACTTAAAGAATTATCACTCATTTTTTAATACAACAACAACTTCTGAAGAATTCATCCCTGGACCATTTTGATTGTATGCAACTACCCAAATTGAATACTTGGTATATGGACTTAAATCAGTTATTTCATGTTCTGTATGTTTAGTTATAAAAAATTGTTCTTCAGGAGTGGAATCCTGGAAAAGTAAAATAATTATAACAAATAAGTTATTATAAATACAGGTTGGTGTTAATAATTAACTACTTACCTTCTTATAAGATAATTTGTACTCTTTCAAACTTTTACTGCTATGTTTTGGTCTAGACCAAGAGACAAGTATTGATGAAGGTGAAACTGCTTTGGTAGACAAATTGAACGGCTGTCCAGGTAAATTAATTTCTGCCTTAGTCATGACTTTCAAACGTAGCGAACTTACACCTATACCATATTCGTTACTTGCTATATAATGGTTATCAGGTATTAATCCATTAATAGTTATATCAGTTTGTGAAGTGTTTGTCGAATGTTCTCTGCAAGATTTAACATTTAATTGATTGATTTAAAATTTAAGAAAATTTATACAAAGTTTAACATAACATTAATGAGTATTAATTAACCTGTTAGATCCTTGTTCTAGGTTAGTTGTTAGTTGTTCCTTGACAACGCTTAAAAATGCTGATGAATGAGTATTTCCAGCAGAGTTTGATGCTAAACATTAGCACATTCCAGAATCTGCTGTCATTAACTCAGAAATTTTTAAATTGGTCCTATAAAACATGTATCAACAGTTTATTTAATGAATATTATTTTCAGTGATATAATAACATTTATTTATTTAATCAGGGAATATAACAATGTGGCTGTCTAAAAAATCTTTTGATAAGTAAGTCATTTGTCATTATTAATCATAATTATTAATGATATTTTGGACAAATCAACTAAGATTATTTAAACATCGTATATTTTTATAAAATATAATAAGATATATAATTACTCACCCATTAACAAATTTAAAGTAATCATCTTGCGTAATTTGATCACCATTTTTAAGCCAAATAACACGCGGTGGAGGTTTACCAACTACTTCACATTCTAAGGTTATGTCTTCTTTTTCAAGTACCATCGTATCTTTGGGCTTACGAATAATTAGTGGTTTAACTATAATTATAAATAAAGAATTAATAATTATTATATTATTATAAATTATACATTTTTATAATATTATAACTTTTCAGCACCATACTATTGTCAGTTTCAAGAGTAGTCGCGCATCGTAAATTTTACAACAGTCTTACTATGTCCTGATAATCTTATGCTTATCAAAAAAAAGTATTCAAATATAAAAATATATTAATATAGGAAGTAACATTTTCAAGGAATACTTGTGACCGCCGATAAGATAACAATTAAATATCAGAAAAAAAAGTAAAAAAGTGTTGTATTACTTACAACAGCGCGCCAGCCAGAAGATTAAGGTCATTATTTATTTTTTGGGCATTTTTAGGTTATTTTAAGGTCATTAAAAACCTAGCCCTAGTTATAAGGAATCACTTCTAAAATGTATTTAATAATGTCAGAGGAACTTTTAAAATTTATTGATTTAATGTTATTCAGATTGTTACTATTGGATTATTTGGGATACTCACCATAAACTTCTAGAGTTACCGAAGCGTTAGCAGAACCTTCGTGATTTTCTGCTCGACAAATATAAATCCCATCATCATTTTCATTAACTTTTGTTATTAATAAGCTACCAGTACCAATTATGCTTAATCGTGTACCTAAATGTCTATGACAAAAAAATAACCATTTTATAAAGAATATAATACTTTTGATACATATGGATCATATACGAAGGTCTGAAGGAGTAGCAAAAAAGATGGTCTATGTACTATTTATACATTTATATACTTACGCTACATCAATTAGTGTACCATCTTTTGACCATGACATTTGTGGTCGTGAATTTCCGACAGCTGTACAATCTAAATATACATTTGATCCTCCAAAGCTATTGTCGAATGAGGTATAGCAACAAATTCTAAAGATTTTAATCTTTTAATAGTATCTACACAAAGAAAAAATACAATTTCAATTACATTTTGAGTTATAATTTTTTATAAATGTAAAAGTTGAGGTATAATTTGTAAATAACCTTCATTTTCAACTATTGTCAACAATCCAGGATCACTTAATCTGTATCTATCCAATCCAGTTACATTACACCGATAAGCACCATTGTCATTCTTATGAACGTGATCAATTTCTAGTGCTGTTTCATATAAAAAATTATTTAGGTATATTGTGATATAAAATATAAAAATGAGTTAATGATCTTACCTGATGGGAAGATTGTCATACGAGCATCTGTTACTAATGGTGAATTGTCTTTAAGTCAAGTTATTTTTGGTGGAGGCTGTGAAGTAATGACACAGGGGAAATATGCTGTTTGTCCAGGAAGCAGTCTCAGATCGGTCGGTTGTTTTTCAAATATTGATAAACCTTTTTAGTCATTATTGACACATAATTAAATACAATTATTACGCTATATTTTTAAATAAAATTTCATTGAGTAAGACTTACGCGTAAGAGTTACAGTTGCCGTACGGCTAACGGCTGCACCAAAATCACTTTTAGCTACACATTGATATGCTTCTAAACCTTTGGAAATATCTTTTTCGTCGTTATTGAATATATTTTTGATTAGCAAAGACCCATCTTGAGTTTAGAGAGTTCTAATTACGAGTAATAATACCTAATACCTAGGTATGTGAGAAACCCGGAGAAACCTGTGTACCGTACTACCGTACATTAGGTCAGTCATATAGCAGGGGTAGGACACTTTTGGGCGGCGGACCGATAACAGAGAAACAGTCACCGCAGGTAAACAGTGGTACCATGTGTATGGAAAAAAATTTTTTCGTTTGTACTTGTGTTAACATTTCTTGTTTTTAGGTTATCACGTTAAGCGATCGACTATGAAATATGAATCATTGTCCTCGTCCTGTCTGTCCGTGGCTTTCGTACCGATAACACGTGATCGACTTATTTTTTCGTAACAATCGCACATCATTATTTTCGAATTTTAAACGTGTTTGATTAATATTTTATTATTAGTTTTAACTACCATCATTACATTTTGCGGTGTAATTATGGTGTATTTATGCCTAGTGAAGGAATGCAATAATTCCAGTAAATTGACGATGAAGAAGTGTAAAATGTTTCAGATACCTAAAGATGAATCACTGTAAGTTTAACCAAATTACCTCATGTATCCTGCTACTAATGCATAACTATTATATTATATTGACATATTGTGTATTGTGTATCTAATTATTATTTAAACATTTTAGCAAAAAGATATGGTTGGTAAATTGCAGTCGTGAAGATTTACTGGAAAGAGTATTAGATTACTATAGGGTGTGTTCTGACCATTTTGAGGACAAAATGTTTAAAAACCTTGAAAGAAAAGTTCTATTGCCTACTGCTGTTCCTACTAATTTCTGTAATTCACATTTTACATCCCTACTACATATTTTATACTTTACTGACTATTATTTTTTTTTTATAGCAATGATCTGTACAGAAGAATCAGGCAATACTTCAGCTGTAGATACAAGTATATCTGATCCATTATTGTTCAATAATTCAGTTGTCACTAGTACTCCGACAAAACAAACACAGTCAACTTCTGATTTATGTAAGTATTTGCCTCTCCGTTAATGTTTTTTTTTTATTAGTATAATCATAGCAATAACAGTTAGGATTAGTATGTACCTATATGCAATGGAACATTGTGAAATATGCATTTGGCTTATTAAAAATATGCAATTAGTATTATATATGCCCAAAAATTTTGTAGTATAATTGACTCAATTTACCACAGAATATAACAATTAATTATTTAATGTATATGTAGGTAATATATAATTAAAAAATATATATTATTTATTTGACATACGTGATTAAATATTATCCAAAGTGATTGGAAGTATACAACTATTATTTTTTGTATATATTATACTTTTTTGGTATTTTTTTTACCGGACTAGAAAAATAGTTTTAAATTTGTGACAATACATTTTTCTAAGATAATAATTGGGCACATTAAAAAACATGAACATTAATAATTACTGTATAGTGTATCAAACTACAAAAAGTTTAATTAATTTGCATATTTAAATTTATATTTTTATTATTATTTATTTTTTAGGCTTACCATCTACAAGTTCATCGTATTCTGCTGATTGTTCAATATCCTCGTCTACTCAAACTACTCAAGTTCTCTCGTTACATACACCAAGAAAGAAAAAAATTAGAGCTGAACTTCGAGAAATGAAAGATAAGTATGAACAATTAGAACAGAAGATGAATGCATTGAGTCAAGAAGTAGCTAAGAAAAATTCTGTAAATGCAATAGATGTAAGTTCAGTTGAATTATTTAACAGAGTAGTCGAAGCACATTTACCTCCAAACCTCTGCATGATTATTAAAAACTATATACAAATGGGTCAAAGAAAACCTCAGGGATTCCGTTATTCAAGTCAAATTAAGCAGTTGGCTTTAACCATCTATTTTTTTGGTCCACGTGTTTACAAATTTTTAAAATCTATATTACAATTGCCAAGTCCAAGAACATTACGTAGGGTCACAGAAAGAGTTAATATAGTGCCAGGATTGAATGAAATTATATTTGAAACTATGGATTTTAAGATAAATAACTTGAAAAATGATGCAAGAGATTGTGTTCTATGTATTGACGAAATGTCAATTAAAACTCATTTGTTCTATAATCTTTCTCAAGATTACATTGTAGGGTTTAATAATTCAGATGACCGAAAAACATACGAACCGGCAAAGCATGTCCTTTGTTTTATGTTAAGAGGTATAAACTATGACTGGAAGCAACCTTTCGCATATTTTTTCATTAACAACAGTTGTACTGGACTTGATCTTCAAAATACTATATTTGGAGTAATAACTCGTATTCAAAGGACATCCCTTAATCTTAGAGTAATGACAAGCGACCAAGGATCTAATTTTATAAGTTTTTCAAAAAAAATGAATGTGTCTTGTGAACGTCCATTCTTTTATGTAAATGGCCAAAAAATATTTTATGTTTTTGACGTACCACATCTACTTAAATCGACAAGGAACAATTTTTTCAAGTACCATTTAACATTTTTAAACGGCACTACAGACAAAAAATATCTTGTTGATTTTTATAAATCTGACCAAGGCTTGAATCGGCTTGCACCCAAGTTAACAGAGACTCACATAAATCCGGGACCATTTCAAAAAATGAAAGTCAAATATGCAAGTCAAATTTTCAGCAACACAGTAGCTGCAGGGATGCAATGTTGTGTTCAAGGTGGTTCATTGCCTTTAATTGCAGAAACTACTATAACTTTTATCAAGCATATGGACAATTTATTTGATTTATTAAATTCAAGAAAAAAATCAGGAAGTAAAGATTTTAATAGACCATTTAAGAACACACCAAAACAGAGACAACATTTACTCCATATGCTCGATGTATTTAAAAACATGCCAGTACTGGATATCAAGAAAGTTGATAGGTTAGGCAAGAAATTTCAATAAATGACGTTACTAAACGAATCAAATTTTTGGATGGGTGGACAATTACAATCAGTTCATTATTAAAGCTGTGGGATGACATGACAAAAACGCCAAATTTCGTACTTTGTACTTATACATTGAATCAAGATTGCCTTGAAAATCTTTTTGGACAGTTTCGAAACCAAAACGGCAATAATGTCAATCCTAGACCTATACAGTTTCTTTGGTCATTTAAAAAAATTTTTTTTGTTAACTATTTCAAACACTCAGAAGGATCAAATTGTTTAGATGACATGGCTGACATATTGACAACCATTGGTCATATTTCTCCTCCATTGAGCAATTCGTGTGTGCTATTTCCAGAGAAGACATTATTTAATTTTTCTAATTTAAAAATAGGTACAACAGATTACCGTGAATTACAGTTTCCCGCTCAAAATGCCCTTACTTATGTATGCGGATACTTATTAAAAAAAACTATTGAAAAACATAGCTGTGATGTATGTTTAAACTGTGCTAAGCACCAACAGCAATTAGAGCAATCATTTTTATTTATTTATTTTAAATCTTATGAAACTGCTAACCATTCAAACTATGGAAATTTAAATGTTCCGCCAGATAATTTTTTTAATTATATTAATCAATTGGATGACATTTTTATTATAAACTTTCCTCTATTGGCAGTAGAAGAAAATGTTGGCGCAAAAATAAAAAATTTAATTGACAATGTTCCATTTGAACACCCATGTACTAGTTTTAATCTAGAATTTTTGAAGAAACTATATATTCGCCTAAGAATATATTATTCCATTAATAAATTAAATAGAGATATGATATCAACAGGAAGAAAACATAGAAAATTAGATATTCTGTCTCACCTTTAAACTGTTTTGTAATTGTTATTTTATGTTATTATTGAAATGTATTGTAATTGTGTATTATTCTATATTATCAAATTGTAATGTACTCGCATTGTTTTTTTTGTGAATATATTTTGTGTATTATAAATTATTTGTTATGACTAACTTTATTGTCTACATTATATCCCAACCACATAAATACTTAATAAATCTATTCCTACTGGTTAACTATTCTCCAAATAGTATCTGTAACGAAAAATTACTAACTTCCTAACACAGGAATCATAGTTGTTTATTTTAGTAGTTTCACCAAAAAGTAATAAACAAAATAAACTACTCATCCAAAATTGAAATTACGCGTTTTTCGATAAAATAGAGTTTAAACCAGGCATGTAACCAAGATTTTATTATTGGGGGTCGGATACATATTACATATTAACATTCTTACACGGTTGATGTACAAAAAAAATTGGTCTACAGCCAATATTTGTTTCAAAATATTGGTACAATATTTTGTAAACATTTGATCTATAAATATTTTTACCCAAATATGATGAACGTGTTATGAAAACATGGTATACCAAATATTTTAAAACTGTATTCCAATCAATTTTTTGAAAATGTTTGATTTGAAAATATGTACCCCCAAATATATTGAACGCATTTTGAAAACATGGTATACCAAATATTTTAAAACAGTGTTCCATTCAATTTTTTGAAAATGTTTGATTTGAAAATATGTACCCCCAAATATATTGAACACATTTTGAAAACATGGTATACCAAATATTTTAAAACAGTGTTCCATTCAATGTTTTGAAAATGTTTGATTTGAAAATATGTACCCCCAAATATATTGAACACATTTTGAAAACATGGTATACCAAATATTTTAAAACAGTGTTCCATTCAATTTTTTTGAAAATATTTGATTTGAAAATATGTACCCCCAAATATATTGAACACATTTTGAAAACATGGTATACCAAATATTTTAAAACCGGGTTCCATTCAATGATTTTCAAAATGCCTAAAAATGTTGGTAGAGATGTACATACTAGCTAAGGTACGATGTCATATGCGATCTACCAGAAGTCTCGAAATTAAAATTAAATGTATTAATACCTGGATTCAGATTTGCATGTCATATAAATTATGCATAATTATAATAATATGTTTATATTTTTATACATAAGTAATAAAATATTTTTGTATTAAAGATTAAAAACTGTGGGTACCTACTTAAAATTCATAAAATAAAAGTTTAGTAGTGTATAACCTTGGCTTATCAAGGACTAATCTCAATAGATTAATAGATTATTAGGGGTAATCAGAAGAGTCAAATGTTTTTCCTATAATAAGTGCCACCCCATATCGCAATTCCATAGGGGAAGATTGATATTGTGTTATAGCGAAATAAATACCTATAGTTCTCATCAAATTGACATCTGCAATACATTTTCATATTTAAAATTTTTAATGTTGCTTCCTCAGTATAAATGATAATTTGTATATGTGTAGATCCGCCATTTAAGTCCTTTATCAATAATTATAGATCCAAGTATATTTATCATGATCTATATATTATAGTAACTATTATTGATATAGTTGAATAGTCACAATTTATTGGGTTTTGCGGTTATACAATTATAATAAGAAAGAGTACGACATAATTCTTTTTCACAATCATCAACATAAAATATATTATAGTTGTGTTTTTTTAATTTAAAATGTATATATATACTATATAATTAGATTTATTTAAATTTATACTAAGGAAATTATTATCATACCATGATTTAACCATCATATCTAGCTAGGCAAGTATTGGCATTTTCATATACACTAGCTGTTATTCAGATAGATTTGGAATATTTAGAAAGCCATTAACATAAATATTAAATAATATTAGGCCCGCAATACAATTTCCTTGATTAACACCATAGGTAATATACATATATTATGTAGGTACCTAATTATAAAGGATTCAATGAGTTTATTATTATTTTATTCTAACTGTTTGTATTCCATTTTTTTAGATATGATATTTAAATAACAAAAGTGGGATAGCTACCTCTTATAACTGTCAGGTGTTATAATTTTAACAGTATAATAAATTGTGATTGGTAGAATCATAATAAATATAGAAATAACTTTATTATTGGTATCTGCATATATTTTCTATATTTTCTATACATAAAGTTAGTAACATTGAATAATAATCCATCACAATGAATATTCATACACTATTATATAATTGAACATTTTAAATGTTTATACTAAAACCATTGGTTATTTTAGAATAATAGAATATGAATAATATTCTATAATCTAAATAAATAATGTTTACAATATAGGTTTAATAGGTACGCGATTAATAGAAACATAATTCAACACGCTCGTATTATTTTTGTTTGCTGTACAATAATACGTATTACGCGTAATGAATAAATCGTATAATTTATAGAACTTATAGCACAGAATAGATTAAATCAGAAGGGACACTTTGGATGTAAACAAAAACGTGGCGGCCATGTTGGCGTTGGCTACTTTATCAATTTAGTGTTATCAGTTAAACAACTGTTATCATAATTCACGATTTAAGGCACAGAATAGAATAATTTACTGCCTTTTAAAGTTTTAACTGTTCTCTTGTGGTCTGTGCCTTTGTGAATAATATTGTGTATTTTATTATATATCTACATATTATAACAAAGTCTGGTCGAAAGAGTGGTTATTCCTTTAAATGCGTTGTGAAATCGTGCGGAAAAATGAAAACACAAAAAGAATCTATTAGTTTTTTTTCTTTTTCCAAAGATCCTACTCGGTAAGTATTTTATATTATAATTTATAATGATATTAATTATCAAACAATTCAATGGTGCTTGTTAAATGTATAACATAATATTACACAGTTGCACAATATACCAAATGTTTAAGTCTAGTAAACAATGCAGTGCGCCTATAATATTTAACAATGACCAAGTTAATTGTGTTTTGTAGTATAAATAAACTATTTTTTTATTACATTTTTAGGTGTGAAATCTAGTTACAATGCTGTAAACTACCAGCTGACATTCTGTCTCAAAAATATATTAAATTATGTGGAAAACATTTTGAGAAAAATATGTTTCTCAATTATTTGGAGAATAGGTTAAAACCAGATGCTATACCTACACTATTTCCAGGTATGTAAAGACTAATATGACATTTAGCAGCAATTACGATTAATGTCATTAGTAAAATGGATAAACTGTTTGATATTTTTAATTCATGTAAAGTGCCAAATAGCAAATCATTCAGGAGACCTTTTAAAAATACACCAATGCAAATAGAACATCTTTCTATGATGCTTTCATTTTTTAAAAAATTAAAAGTTATTTCGAAGATAAGTGGTACAGATGTGACTAGCAGAATGAATTTTATAAATGGTTGGCAAAAATGTGTTAAATGTGTTTTAAAAAAATGTAATTATAATTAAAAAAAAATGTCTTAGTCTAATTTGAGATTACATATTATCTAATATTTTAAAAATAATGACTTATTTAATGTTATAATTTTACAGGGACTTTAGACACTAGGATCCTAAATACCTGAAAATAGTATAAAGATACAAATTACAATTAACTATGTCAAAATATACAAGATAGAAATCTATCTAAGACACTGACCATCACTGGCAGTGAAGTGATCTCATTAGTATCATTTAATTATTTTAATATGGCTAATTTATTGGTCATGTATATTAATTTATGTTTTATTTTTCAGAAATATTGCACAGCTGCTTCTGCTTCTCCAGCTTTGCCTTTATTCCATGCAAGTGGGGTTAACTCCTCTTATTTTTGCTCAACATGCCATCATATTCCTGTAATAATCAATCCTCTTTATCTTTTTCCTTCAAATTTGAGTCACCTGTCTTGACTTTCATTATTTCTTCATACCTCAACATGCTTTCTCAAACTATTCTCTATTTTTTAACCCATATGCATATGCTATCTCTCTCCACTATTCAAGACTCCCTTCAAACACTCGAGTACTATTAGCATTCAAAACTACATCAGCTGCTTATATATAAAATATATTTTTGATATAATAAAATGTGAATTTTTTCACCATGTATGTTGATAACCTAACCTTCCTTAATTGTGTATTTGATCTATACTAATCTTATACGGTTGCTAAAATAAAAAACTAAAATTTTAAGCAAGTACCCAAAGTAATTTGAATAAAACTCAATGGATCTATACATTTTTAGAAAAATATTGTAATAAATATTTTGTTTTTCTGGTATGGTAACACCGATTGACCAACGCCAACATGGCTGCCGCGTTTTTGAGTATTCTGTATCTTTACCGTGTTAATTGTTATCAGTGTCCATGCCCTGCTTATAGTACATATTTATAGCCCCGCCCCGCCGTTCCAGCCGAGTCTTGATAGTGATCGCCTAAAAATAGTTCGCCTATTGTGGTAAAATTCCGTGAAATGTTATTTATCAGCGAATCCAGCGTGTCACGGTCACGCCACCGCGGGCCGCAGCGCTGCTATAGCCGTCGGGTTTAATTTTTAACCACGTTCTATAGCTGCTTGAGCTTGACGAGAAGCGATTGACGCCGATTGTACTATTGTAGCATATTTGCACATTATTATATATTTGTAATGCACATCTGCACATTACACACGATACGAATAGCGGTTGTTTCCTGTGACTCAGTGACTGTGTCTTACTGCCTTCAGCCTTGAAGTCAAAACTTTTGGAGAGCAAAATAATAAAACTACATGTAAGTACCTGTATTTTATCATGATATATCTATCGTTTTTGTGATTTAGCTATTAAAATGGTGTTTTTCCACCTTTGTATCATGCTCAAAGGAATAAAAATACAAATAGACCTAAAGACTTAAATATAGAACTATTAATTTATTTTATTTAATGAAAAGGAATTTTGTTACTGGACCTTAAAATTCAAACCCACCGTAAAATGCTACATACCAAAAAAGTTTATGGCTGTTCACCATATTTTACTACTGATTAGTGATGTAGTATTAAACAATGTATTAAAGTATTAAATTATTAAAATATACTTAAAGTATCCCTGATGATCATCGTTGTCAAGTATTTTAATACTACGTTCTATATAGGTATTTTTATATGTGGATTTTTACTTCATCCCAGAAAACTTAAAATAAATTGTAATTATTTAGTTAAGAATTTTATGTTTATCTTATTAAATAATTAGGATAATATAAATATATAATAACTTATTTGAATTAAACCTAAACAAAACCAATAATATGTGTTATCAAATACCAAATAGTAAGAACGATATTAATGATCAATATAAACTGTATGTAGATTTGTGACTTGCTGTAATAAATTTAAGTCTTTAACTGTAATTTTTTAGAAAAAGTAAACAATATTAAAGATCTTGGGTTGTATTATGATAACAAATTTAAACGAAATATACATAGGTATAAATGTTTTGTTAAAATCTATTAGAAAATTATTTTATATTTTGAAAAATGTTAGATAAATAAGTACCTAATATTAAACTCAAACATACCTACTAGCCACTAGGTATTCACATATATACACAAACTATGTATATTCAATTTTGGCATTGCACTTCTACTAGTCACTTTAACATTATATTAAAAAGAATAGGTAGGTACCTACTTAATAGACTGATAAAAATACTATATTGTAAATAATCCATCAATTAAATAATTGAACTTCTTATTTAGTAGTTAGGTACTATTTTTTTGTATACCTACCTAAATTCCTAACCGAACTCACTTCCACACATTACAATAAGTAATAGCTTATAGGCGATTAATTAATTAAAAAAATGTTTGTATCTATGTATCTATGTCAATGTTGGTTAATAATTATATTGTTATTGCTATATTATTATTGTTAAATTATAACTAGGTATATTATTCTAAATGTAAAATATTATGACCTACCTACTCATATTTTTTTTTTATAAAATACCTAATAATATTAATTTAAAATTGTTTTCTTTTTAAATTTATTGTTTATGTATTTCAATTTGATAAATTATATTTTCAGTTTGTTTAAAATGAAAAAAGTATTTTGTACTCGAACAAAAAAAAGAAAAGTGCAAAGGGAGTTGGATGCTTTGGGTGATTGGTATACAGGTCATTTACCAGATGATTTAAACAGTACTTATGACATTTTACCCGTACAAGAAACATTACCTAATGAAACTCATATTTCAAGTACTGTTAAAAGTCCATTAAACGACGTTGTTAACTCAGTTATGGACCAGTCTGATCAGCTAATAGTAGATCATAATAATATTACAGTTCCAAATATAGTTATTGAAAATGTACTAAAATCCAGCAATGATGAGTTTATTAATATTTATAAAAATAAATATAACCCCCAGGAAGATATTTTACAATCATTGGCTCATTGGGCTGTAAATTATAATGTCCCTCAAAATACAATTAATAAACTTTTAGAAATTTTGAAATATAAAGCTGAACTCTCATTTATACCTAAAGATTGTCGAACACTTCTTCATTCTAACTCTACAAAAGTATTAAATTTAAGAGAAGTACACCCAAATGATACGTATTATCATTTTGACTTACGTAATGGAATACTAAGGTTTTCATCAATTTTACCTTTGCAAGAGTCTATTCAAATTGCAGTTGGGATTGACGGGTTACCAATATCGAAAAGTAGCTCTAGTCAATTTTGGCCAATTTTGGCTTATATTATGCCCTATCACAAATATGTTTTTCCTGTTGGAATATTTCATGGACATAAAAAACCATCAGATAGTAATAACTATCTTTCTGATTTTATTGCTGAAGTGTTAGAATTAAGTAGGAGTGGATTAATGGTGAACAATCAACTAAGAAAAATTGAAATTAAAATGATTTGTTGCGATTCCCCTGCTAAGGCCTATATATTAAGAGTAAAAACACATTCAGGTTACTTTTCTTGCACTAAATGTTTACATGAAGGTGAATATTACATAAATCATGTTTGTTTTCCTTACAACGAAAATGGCAATGAAAAAAGAAATCATGAAGATTATGTTATGATGAAAAATGAGCAGTATCATGTTTCACCCACGATATCATGTCTTGCATTGATTCCCAACATTAACATTGTTGATTTGTTTCCGTTGGATTATATGCACTTGGTGTGTCTGGGTGTCACAAAACGTCTGATAACCTTATGGTTAAATAAGGGGCCATCTAATGTTCGCTTACCAAGTTGGAAATCAAAAAAAATTACAACCAATCTTTTAAAAATAAAGAAATGTATCACAAATGACTTTGCTAGAAAACCCAGGGGACTTGAAGAAGTGGGACGATTCAAAGCAACAGAATTCAGACAATTTTTACTATACACTGGTCCTATAGTATTAAAAAATGTTATATCTGAAGACTGTTACCTCAATTTTATGACCCTCAGTATTGCAATGAGAATTTTATTGAGTTCAGATCACTGTAAATATTTGGACTATGCTCATCAACTTCTTGATTATTTTGTAAAAACTTTCCAACAAATTTATGGTATTGAATTCATGTCACACAATGTTCATGGATTACTGCATTTAGCTGATGACTATAAGATATATGGACCTCTAGATAGTTGCAGCTGTTTTTATTTTGAAAACTATATGAAATATTTGAAACGGATACTACGGAAACACGAAAGGCCTTTACAACAGGTGGTTAAACGATACAAAGAAATTTGTGATAATGAAAATATCACATACAACAATCATCACAATCAATTGAATTTTTCAACACACGAGCCAGATTGTTTTATTCTTACAACAGGAGGAGAAATAGTTAAAATAATTGATATATTATTGCACACTAATACTATTATTGGTAGGCATTTTTTATACAAAGAAAATTTGTTCAATAAACCCTTAAAGTCATCAAAGTTAGATATTTGGATTGTTGAAAGTCTCTCAGAAACAACAACACAGTGGAAGATAACTGAAATAAAAAAAAAAGTTGTTATGATCAACTTTGATGATAATTTTATATCTATTCCTATAATTAGATGAGTCATGATACATTTATGTAATTATTTAGATGTCATATTTATATGTATAATATTTATTAAGTATTAGATTTAGTGCAGTAGAATGTGTAAAAATATAAAATAATATAAAATAATAGGTATTTTAAATTTGTATAAACATAATGTAAATATCAATAGTTACTATATTTTATCATGCGTATATGTATATTATATATAAGTTGTTGTTTTGAAGGATGTGGATAGTTGTACTATTTGAAGAAGACAACACATTGGCTGCTGTGCCTGCATTTTGGTATAAAGATGGCCTCTGTGCATGGCCAAACAGCAAAATTAGTAAAAACATAGAAAAAAGATCTGCACCAAATGAGATAGAATTCTCTAGATATACGGCAAAAATATTATATGAGCATGTTGGTAAGTACCTATACAAATAGTAAATAATAATATTCATGTAAATATTAAAATATGAAATGTAACCATAATTGCAATTACAATACCTATTTATGTTGCATTTAATATTTTTATTAAAAAAAGTATTGTATTTAGAAAGTTATTTAGAAGCTCGTAACTTGGCTCAAGATAATTCAGAGGCATCATCATGCGATAACTTATATGAAGATTTGCGCTTAAAGAAGAAAAAAACTCAAGATTAGTCTCGTCTAAAAAACAAACAAGGCTTTTTTCTCCACCACTAATCGATTCTGAAGGTAAAATATTCTAATATTAGTAAAATGTTGGTATATTATGTGTATATTGTATAAATCATCATATATATATGTTAAACATATTTTTGATAGTTATTATAAGTACTTATATTTATCTAATATGCTGTAAAATTGGTAAATTTCTATTCAAAATTGATATATAGTTGAATTTTAACACATTATTTAAAGAATATAAGTAATACACATTTTATTGTGTACTTAAATTAATTAAAAATAAAATATTATGCCCAGAGTTCTTAAAAATAAGATAAACTTCAAAATTCCTGCTTTTAACTCTAGAAATAATCACCCAATTTCAGCACCACAATGTTCTAATATAATACAATTCAGTCCAAAGTACTTTATTCTAAATGCATTTAATATGGTTAAAATTAGGTGGCAAATTTTGATTTGTACATTGATTCAAAACACTTAATAATTAATTAATTTCTGTTACAGATTCTGAGTATGATGATTCAGATGGTGATAAAAATTATAAGCCTTTTCCAGATGATGATTTTACACATGAAATGTCATTTGGTTCATCAAAAAACAAAAAGTTGAAACTCTTTCATAAAACTGGATCATTTACAACTCATGACCAAAGTTCAACTTCAAAACTATCTGTATGCCAAACATCATCAGCGTCATCATCATCACAGCATCAGACAACACCGACATATGTAAACCAGTCACCTGAACCATTTGTCAATCTACCTACACCATCAAGATCGTATCAGTCTACACCAAAAGCTCAGTTAAGTCAGTTAACTGAACCATTTCAAAATAAAAAAATACATAATCAGGCATCTAATTTTGAATATGATAATGATCAAGGTAAATATAAAAATGATGTTTTGAAGATTTTATTTTAGTATTACCTATTACTTAAACATTTTGTTTAGGATTCAAAAAGTTTATATCAAGATCTATGACCAACATGAAATATGAAATTGAATCTGTTAACAAACGTCTTGATTCTTTTTACTCATTATTAGAAACAATTAATGATAAATTGAATAGCAATAATGCATTTTCTAATTTGGATAATGTACTTGATAATTATGAAAATGAAATAATATGCATTGATAACAATGATGACCTAGAAAAAATGGAAGATAAACTAACCAATGACCGACAGTATAAAGCTTATGTGGTAATTAAAATATTTTGAATCAACATGATAATATACTGAAAGTCATTTATTTTATTTATTACAATATCTTCTAGATTGTTTTGTTAACACGTTTGATGGGAGACAGTTTATCGGAATCAGTGCGAAAAATTATGCAAAAATTATTTACAGATAATTTTTTGGCAAACTACTCTTTTATAGGTTTTAAAGGCAAAAAAACATTTTCCAACCATCAGCATTGTGCAGTCATAATAGGCAAGTACTTTATTTGTATATAATAATAATGTGTGTATCATCTATACCTATATACTATTCCTATAGTTTATCTAAAATAATATATAATATGTATCTCTTTTCTTGTAAATTTTTTTTCAAGTCCAATAAAATATTTGGTTAACTATAATTTATACAAATAGCTATAACATACATTATAGTAAAAAAAAGTTTTCATAAGAAATAATTTTTGTAAATAAACTGGCTGTATTTATCTAAAAATTCTCTATATCTTACTGTTGATTTATATTATTAATATTATTTATTTTAGTCTAAAATTAAAATTATTTTAATAATTCATTAAATTGCCGAGGAATTATACATTATTATATTCTCATGTTTTTATTATTATTTTTGCAGATGCGATTTTAAAAATGAAAAAATTTAAAGAAGTATCAATCAAAGAAATAGAAAAGCCAATAAAGAGTTGGATGGCACAAGCTCCTCAACGGATACTAAAAATGCAGAAAAAAATTGTTTAAATTATTAAAAGCTTTTATTACTTGTCTTGTAGTATGATTATTTGTTATATTCTATTTATATTTCTTTATTTTAATACATATATTATTATAAAATTTGACAAGGATGAATAAGTCAATATTTTTTTTTTTATCATAATATTGTTTTGAATATTACAAGTCTTATATTCATATATAATAAAGTTAACTTTTTTATTATTATTTTTTTTTTCTAAGACACAATCAGATTGTTTTTTTTATATTATAATTTGTTGGTACCATTTATTTTGTATAAAATGTATTCAATTGTTAATAACAAATTATACAAAATATACATAATATTATAAGGTATCAATTTTTTTACTATTATTATTTTTAATACTGTATTTATAATATATTTTATATTATATTATAATTTTTAGTACCTGTCATTATATTTTTCTGTAAGACAGTCAGATTTTTTTTTTAACAATATGATTATAATATATGTACCACTTATTTTGTATAACTTTTTTTCTATGTTGACAAAGATATACATGTATGGTATAATAAAACTTAATTATTTTCAAAATTATACTATCATCTATAATAGTTTATTTGTTTTATATATTATATATTGTTTTCAAACTAATGTCACCTATATATTTTATGAATATTGTCTACGAAATATGTTCAAAATAATATCATCAATATATTTCAAAAACATTGTGTGCCAATCATTTTCAAAATATTATTGGCGATATATTGCATAATTATTGTATTTTACATATTTTCAAAATAATATCATCAATATATTATGTAAATATTGTTGTTAGATATGTTTATAATATTTTATCGTTGGACAAATGATGATCTAATAATATTGTGATAATATCTTAAAACTTTTTGACAACCATGAGTGAATATATTGAAAACATTTAAATAATTTATAAAGCATTATAATAATATTTTGAAAATATAATTTTGCTATGTGGGTAATTATTCGTAAGCCCAAAGATACGATGGTACTTGAAAAAGAAGACATAACCTTAGAATGTGAAGTAGTTGGTAAACCTCCACCGCGTGTTATTTGGCTTAAAAATGGTGATCAAATTACGCAAGATGATTACTTTAAATTTGTTAATGGGTGAGTAATTATATATCTTATTATATTTTATAAAAATATACGATGTTTAAATAATCTTAGTTGATTTGTCCAAAATATCATTAATAATTATGATTAATAATGACAAAGGACTTACTTATCAAAAGATTTTTTAGACAGCCACATTGTTATATTCCCTGATTAAATAAATAAATGTTATTATATCACTGAAAATAATATTCATTAAATAAACTGTTGATACATGTTTTATAGGACCAATTTAAAAATTTCTTAGGGTAATATTTTATAGTATTCCATAGCCTCCATGTCTCGTCCATATTGTAAAGACTTCGCCTGTGCTTCACATACATATAATAAATCATAAACCGTATTTTTACAACTGGTAGTACATCTCATTTTGCATATTTGACCAAAACGAGAGGCAGAAATTCGGATCCTACGCTCTTTAAACCATGTTTGGCTATTGCTCTGTTCCCGCGTATTAAACTCAATATCAGTTTTGTTCGCAGTTTCTAATGACGTGAGAATTTTTTTTTGTTTTTCTAAAAAAATGTCTGGTAACAAATCATTGACCAAAGGTTCCGCCAGCCCATAATCTTCATCAGGTCCATTAACTGAAGAATGTATATGACTTCTGCGTTCTGGAAATAGTTGTCGTCTTCTCGCAGTGTTAGAAAGTTTTCGACTATGATTTTTCAAATATTTTTTCCCAAATTTTCCTATATAACAAAATTTTTAAAATTAAACCATTTAAAATAAAAAAGTAAAATAGTTTTTAATATAATTCGGCATTTTAGATTCTGATCAAAAAGGGGTATGTATTGGTTTTACAATGATGTGTTTTTTTTTCTTTGTGTTTGTCATCACCTTTTGGGCAATAAAAATGCTTTGTTTTCCAACTTCAATATCTTGTTCGATGGGAAAGTGAATCTAGTGGTGTATTCGGGAGGTCAACATTTTTTCAATATTTTGACAAAATACATTACATTTTATATTATAATTATGTTAAATATAACATTATTATTATAATATATATACGTTAGCCGGTAAGTTTAATTTTTTAAATTATTTGAATATAATAGTATACTTTAGACAAACTGAAGTATTGAAAACCTAAGCATTATTTCGATTACTTATCGTCTACACTAAAACAATTAAAAAATGTTTTTTTTTTTTAAAACACACATCATTGTTAAATCAATACATTCATCGCTCTGCTCAGAATCTAAAATTAGGGGAAAAATAGAATTTTTAATCAAAACCAATTTGATTTTTCATGAAAATCAAGTAAAATTGCATATTATTTGTAGGTACCTACTTGAACATTTTATAACATAATCATGATTAATTGAAGAGTTTTTTTCGGATTTAAATAGTTTAATAAAGTATATCTATATTTTATTTGTATTTTTTACCTGGGTTGTAATTGTTAGTTATTTTTTTGTGGATTTTTCGTAAGAATTCTTTTGTGTTAAATGCCACAACCGCTGCTTCTATTCGACTGTTATAGTTTCCTCGGCTTGAAAAGTTTATTCTTTTGCCACCAATATGTTTATTTATTACAGAGTTAAACTGTTCACATATATTATTTGTTTTGTTTTCTAGTAAACTGGAAGATTTACTAATTAAACGCGATACACAATTCTGAATCTCTGACATCATCCCACTACTTATGGCCTCTGGAACTAGATTTAGTTCGTTTTTTTTTCACTCTGTCGACAAAAATAACTGGCGCAATTTATATGTTGGCCCAACCGGTGAAATGGAGCATTGGCTAAATCTTTTTGAATTTCTGAAATCAAAATTTTTAGTTTTATAAAATCAATTGTTTAAAATTTCAATAAATGTAAAATGTCCTATACCTACCTTTTATTTTTTGCAGCTTGGTCAGTTTATCATCTTCTATCCAATGTCTTACAGATTTTGTAATATCAGAACGAAATCTAATTATATTTGTAATAATAAATTTTCGTACACGAAGCGGATATTTTGTAACTTTGGCCAATGTATTAAGTTTAGTAGCGTAATTTCTAAGCAGGGGATTTGTACATTCGATTTTTTCGATAAAAAAGTTTGGTCCATATGGTTGTACTTCTAGAAGTCGTTTCATTACGCTGCTGTCCCCATCTCCTATAAATAATTTAAATATATGCTTGATATATTAAGGTTTAAAAACACCTATCATATTATAGTAAAATTAATGATTCTTATAAATTATAATTATTCACTTACCAATAAGTTTATTAAATTTTAGTCCATGTAATTCTATTATACTTTTCGAAAATCCTTCTATAACACCATCTGCTTCCATACTTATAGATGCTTTTCTCCGATTCAAAAAGCATTGATGTTCTGGTGAAATTTCTTTCTTAATATTTGATTTTTGACATATAACACAGTATTTATTTCTAATTCCGATGTATAAAATCTTTTTTGTTTTATATCCGATTATTGTTGCCTATAAAAATTATATTATGTTTATAAGTGAGTTATACCTTATAAAATAATGTGTAATATTTTATACGATTGGTTATTAATAAAAATAAACTAACTACTCCAGATGATGCATTATAATTCGTTTTTAATTAATTTATTCACATTAAGCTTCAACTCTTCTATTATGGAAGCATGTGAGAATGGTATGCATTCTTTCAATTCCCCGGCGACGATACGGTCCAAATAATCTTCAACGTCTTCTAATTTGGTATTTTTTGGTATTGGCATTTCGTTTCCAAGAAACATCGAAATTTTACAGGCATGAAGCAATGCCTGTCCACGTGTTACTACCTTTTTTGTTTGAACAGCTTCTTGGACTGCAGCACTTATTTGAATAAACCGTGAAACATTCTCCTCAGTTAACTGCACCTCTTGGTCTTGCTGCAAACACTTTATTGAAAGAACGTTGAATCCGTGGCATTGCACCCATGACACCACTTTAAGTTCCTCCAAAAGTATCAATACATGAGTAGGTGGTGAGCAGCTACTTAAATTGATGAGCGCCTCACGTAATCTTTCGTAAAACTCAACGGTCATTTTAACACACTGAGAATTTGTAGAAATGTATACGACACAATTTAGTAAACAATTTGGATCTAAACCAATATGCAACTTGACATTGCTGTCAATAAAAAAACTTGAGCAGAGTATCAGACATATTTATCACGCACACGAAGACTAGTCACGAACGACGGAAGGCTTACGACTGACTTGTCCTAGCGTCCCATTTCTTGATGTGAGACAAGCGGGGATGAATCCCCACTCTGCAGTAAGGTCAATGGTGGGGGTAACGTAAGGAATAACACATAATTTGCTATATAGAATATTTATTATCAACAAGATTTGTTATAAACCCATTTCATTTAGTAACATAAGCATTTCTTTGACATATATATGTAACCATGTATCCGCCGTGGGAACGAGCACGGTCGGCTGTATGTATGGATTCCGCTGAGTGGACAGTTTTGAGCCACAGCGGACCCGCACGCCCGCGCTCGGCCCCAAGGCGGCAGACAATCCAAAAAATCCGTGTATTTAACATAGTGTTCAAATAAAGTATAGTATTTCAATTATTTAGTTGTGTAGACGTACATAACAATATTAATTATAAAAATAATTTTGTATTCCATTGAGTACATTATTTTTGTGACTTGGAGTCTGCGCAGTCACACAGGGATGTAGGGGGTGATGGCTGTCTGTTGATTTTACCACTTGGTGTCCATACTGACTCTGCAGGAATACCCCATACTGCTTCTCGGAACCATCTTTTTTCTTCAGCTCCCTAAAAAACGAAATCACCGTTAATATATTTTTTTTATTATTTAAATTTTAAATTACCCGTGATTGTGATAAATCGTCTTCGTCATAAGTCATCAATGGAGACATACTCGCGTATCTTGGTGGTGACGGCTGTAGCATATCAAAAGCTTCAGTACAATGCTAAAATAAATATTATTTATTAATATATTATATAGTACTAAAATTAATTTTCATACTTTTTTCGAGTTCTTCAGTTTCTCCATCCATTTGATTGCCAGCTTTTCAGTTGCGAGTAATTTTATCTGGTTAATAAAACTCTGTTTGTTTTTCGGTATATGCATTGCGATTATTTCGATATGAATTCCTTTGATTATTGAAATTACTTCTTCGAGTGTAGCGGATTCATCAATGTTAAAATCAGTATTTAAATATTCAGACATTTGTTCGAGTTGATTTAAAATAATAGGTTGTACGGTAGTGGTTTTTCTTGTTATGGTTTCAAAAATGGCCCACTCTAAATCTTGAATTGTCATAAGATCTCTTCGATTCAATAAAACTCTACATCCGTCGGTTTTTTTAGACTCTATGATCAACACATGCTCTCTCTTATGTACCATGCTTGTGAGCAAAATGTATTCATCATCCAAAAAAATAAATTTTTTGTATCGTACATCAGTACTGAGAATGTGTGATAAGACATGACCCATCACTGAATAAATACGCTTCAAGAAGACCGTGGATAAATTTACATAGCGCGAGGGTGTAATTATTTGCACGACGATATTGAATTCGTCTCTTGAATCAAATCCAACGTTTAAAAACTTACGATTTTCAAAGTCGATTGTAAAATTTGTGCAATCGATGAGTTCGGTCGGCGATGTAGGTGGAATATATTTGTATAACCGATTCATTTCACTGATTGATCCAGCCATATTAACACTGTTAGAACAAAACTAAGACTTGACACTGTGAATACAAAACTGTGACTTGACACTGTGAATACAAAACTATGACTGAAATAATCTAACGACAAATTAAAAATTGTTATATCGGTATATGGTGGGGGTATATAGACTAGTAGTGGGGATATCGATGAAAACGGAGGAATTTATGCTGTGATTGCTGATTTTTTGATGACAATGTTGCTGGATATATGTGTTTGGTGAATATATATATGCATATAGTATATACCAGAGGAGACTGGCGGCGACATGATCTATGGGTGGGCGGTGGAGGGGTAAATATACGTCACACACGTGACGAGTCGGGCGGCGGCCGTGGCAGCGGCGGTGGTGGTGGTGGTGCGGGCAAGACTAGGTGGCGGTGGCAGTGGCGGTGGCGGTGGCGGTGGATGTGGCGGTGGCGGTGGTGGCGCCCCAGGGACCCACTTACTACTCACGGTAGTAGGAAATAGTACGAGTTCGGGGGTTACGCGGTTCTATGAGGATAACTTGTACTGTATTATTATTATTATTGTTTTCATTTTTATTAAAATAATAATAATTTTACTTTTTTGGTGAATCAAGATTCTTAATTAGCTGCAGGGTGACATCAAGAGTAGCCTGTATTGTTTTTTTAGTGTATATTTTAATTTTATTTGATTAGTATACTATAATATAGTGTCGACGACGTTCACTGTAATACACAGTACTGTATTTGTACTTTTACAGACAGTTTTATTATAATAAAAGATGATTAAATTGCTATACAGGTGAGGTTAGTATTTATTTTTGGTTATTAAAAGTGTAAACAATTGTTTATATATTACACAAAGTAAGGATTATGTACACCGTTTGAATGTAATATATTTGTAGCCTCGGTTCGGGAAGTGGTTCGGAACCGTCGCCCGCATATGTCGCGCTACATGTCAGAATTTTTTACTCATACCCTCAGTAAAAAAGTTTCACTTCAATAAATATAATATAATATACACACTCTGGAACTATTGTATTGATTGATTCATCTGATTCTATACACAGTTCATGATCAATAATCGAATTCATCAACAAAGATGTGCCAAATGATGAACTAGACTCGTTTTCTGGACTTGATAAAATTGGCCCGATTGTAACTTTTTCAGGAGTACAAGTAGTTATTTCTACTAATTCACTAAAAATAACAGAAGTAATTATACTGTAAACATTTTTTTAAGGAAAAACGGAGATTTTTGCGCAAAATCGGTTTTTGATAAAATCGATTTTGGTTTTTAATGTAACTACAACAAAATAATAAAATCATTCCATGAAAAATCTGGTGAATGTGTTAAAGTTTAAAGTAATTTGAATTATTTTAGAACTTTTTGACTTTTTAAAATATTACTTTAAAATTCTGATCACTCTAAACATAATTAGAATACAAATTGAATGCACTTACTAGGAGTAAGTTACTCCAATTGAGACAATGATTGCTCCGATGTCAATGGTGTGTCAACTATATTCTTTTCCATCGGCTCTTCGACATTACTATTGAGTTATAGATTTAAGAAAAATAGATTCATTTACATTATACAATATAGCACATACCGAATATAACAAATAGCTTTATGACTAGAATATTATACGATTCTAAATAGCTCACTGAGTGAAATTAAAACAAATTTAAACTGTATTATATTAATTTTAAAATGTTTGATAAGTTTTTATCACGTTTGTAGAATAAGTAATATTAAACTATTTCGATTTTAAATTGATATTTGAATAAAAACTTATGAAGAACCTTGTACAAAATTGTCAAATCTTAGGTTGTACCTAAAATTATATGAATTCTCAACTACAAAATAACTTAAAATTTTCGCGATTTTATCATATTTCGTAAAATTTGAACTTTCTACGCTTATGAAAAAAGTTGTGATTTACGAATTTTTAATTTTTTTTTAGTTGCGAAAATAACAACATATGAGAAACCTTGTATTGAATTTTCAAGAATTTTTAGCCAGCAAAATTTTTTTATCGACTATTCAGAAAAGAAAAAATAAGAAACATTAAAAATTTCAACTGTCTATAAATAGCTCAAAAAATTCAAAAGTTATACCATGTATAGGTTATGCTAATATTTGAACATTTGGTAAAAATTTCAAGTATCTACAGTTTTTAGTTTTTGAGTAACAGCCAAATTAAAAATTCAATTTTGTCGAAAACTGGATTTACGTAAATTCACGTTTTTCTCTAATTTTTGTATTATACTATTATTATACTGGCAGTAGCCAGTCACCATAATTAAATTGTTTCAAATCAAAGCTATTTCTGGAAATTATTACTGGCGCTTTGATTACCGATAACCACAGCGAGCGGCGTGGCACAGCCCAGACACGGGCAAATATAATTGCAGTCTATCGTGATGGGGGAAATCGTATTCGATGTCGCAACGACCGTAGTGTAGCAGGACACTACAGTAAATAATATTCAATAAAATTTAAATCTTTACACAAAAACTGTTTCGCACGGGAAAGAACCACGAAGGCTACACTCATAACTAAGCAACAAAATGTTCACACTATGAACAAGAGAACTTTGACTGTGCAACGTAGTTTTTATTTTTTCGATATTACTTCTACAAAAAAAGTTATTCAAGTTTGAAAAACACAAAAATAAATGATTTTTAAAACAATCAGAACTTTTTTTTTAGTAGTGATATCGAAAATTTAAAAACGAGGTTGCACAGTCCATATTTTCCTTATTATTTGGTGAAAATTTCGTTTCTTAGTTATGTCTGTAGCCTTCTTGGTTCTTTCCCGCTTGAAACGGCTTTTACGGATGAATTTATACATGTGTAGGTAGCATCGTCCGAGTCAAAAGTATTACTCCGCCGGGAGTTAAATCAACTAACGATTTTGATGTGTGATAGAGTTTTTAGGTCATAAATGTAATTTTTAAAAAGGCATTTTTTGTTATTTTTAGGGCACCTAAATCCAAGCCTTACTCATAGCTATAGCAGGGCAATGAAGTTGTTTTCATTGAAAAAAACAAATGCAAACATTTTAAGCTCATTCAACGTAAAAAAGCAATAATATCACTGCCCTAAGGGTCGCGTCACACTATAGCGGTTGCGCCGCGCGGTTGAAACCGCGTTTGATTTGACGCGCGGTTGGTTACTGTCACACTATGCGGTAAAACGCGCTCATTTGCACATTTTTTGGTCATCAGAATAGATGTGTTGTGCTTATGTGCGTACTGGATCACTTTTTCAATATTAATTTTAAAATTTAAAAATACATACATATTTAATTTTAAATCGTTAATTTAATATATCGATTTTCCTTAAAAAAGGTTCTCAAGTAAGTATTTGAATTACGTTAATTAATATTAATAAATAAATAATATGTAAAACATTATAATTATTTATACTTAGCCCTAACTATAACCCTTATTGGTATTTAATAATGTATTGAATAAATGTAGTATATTAAATTTTATATTTGCATGTGTTTAGGATGGATTATAATTATTACATGAATGCTATGAAAGTAATAGCTGTAGCAGAATCGTGCGGATATTTAAATCCTCCTAGGAGAGATAGAGAATTTTGGGTTCATCCTTTTAATAAAAGTAGAGACGAAAAAGCACGCTTCGTTAATTTTTATGCAGACATCAGACAATATCCACTCAAATTTTTTGAATACTACAGGATGTCAATAACTTCATTCGATGAACTTTTGGGACAGGTACGTCCACATATTACAAAAAAATTAACAACATTTCGATATCCAGTTTCAGCGGAGGAAAGACTCACTCTTACAATAAGGTAGGTAAAATAAAGTACAAAAATAAAAATAATAAAATTGAATATATAAATTATTATTATTATTATATTTTAAAATGTTATAATTATAATGTAAAAAATAAGTAATTTATTGAATAATTAAAAAAAAAAAAAATTCAAGATTATACCTACATTGAAAATATTTGTATTAATATACTACATATCACCAAATGAAGAAGACGATGTTTCTGGAATGTTATGGTTATCAATTTGGTTGTTCGGAAGAAATTGTTGATGTGTACCGGAAGAAGACTGATAAGTAGGTAGAAGTGAAGAATTATATATATGTGACGTTTGGGGAAGGCCAGTTTGAAAGTTCGGTAAAGAGTGTTGATGGTAAAAAGGATTTTGAAAATTAGACATGTTATAATCATTTTGATGAAAATTACGAGGTTCCACCGTAGGAAGCTGAACGGGATTCAAAATCCGTTTAACTAATTGCGAAAATTCAATTTTGAAATCTAATTTTTGATTTTCATCCATTTTCTTGAACTCTGGTAGAAATGAAAGAAGAAACTGTTTGTCGGGATCATTTTCTTCAGGCTTTTGAAGAATTGCTGGAGGGTTTTTCATTAAATGAAGAAGATTTGTCTGGAAGTTTGTCATTCTTGTTTTATCTTTATTTTTTTCTTGGATCGCATTTTCTTTATGACCTATAGTAGTATCTTCTTTTTGGCTTGAACATTCTTCTTCGAAACTTTCATCAACTATAATTGATGTGTCACACATTGAAACACCATCATTTTGAATATTTCCAGTAGTTCTAAAATATAACATTATTGTTAATAACTATATTATTATGCCGCTATATCTATGTATGATGATTATTAGATGAAAATATGTTTGTTAAGCTGCACATAATTATTTACAATTTGTCAGAGGAGCCAACTTCATGTAGGTGTATTTTTGAACTACGGTAAGGATACGTATGATACATTTTTTATGAGAGTTTCAAATTCAAGTTTTTACGACAGTATTAGAAATATTCACACGTAAATTAACGATTTTACATTGAAAAGACCAGATAGGCTTTAAAAAAAATTTATATTATTTTTTTGTAAGATTAAATTTCGTACCTATTGTAAAGAAACATGTAGCTTTAAATAACTATTATTTAATTTAAACTTAAAATGTATAAACTAGGTACCTATACAAAATACAAATATTATACTGCAATACAAATACATACTTCCTTTTCTTAACGACGGGCTGCAAGAAAGATAGTACATCAAAGTAAGCATACTTTTTTGTAGAGTTTTTGGCTTCTGAACCACTTGCAATTTTTCGTGTTTCATTAACTACTCTTGCGTAGTTATCTCTACAATGTTTCCATTTTTTCTTGAGTTCTTCAACTAATATAAGTACATTATTATTATTATATATTATTTCAAATTTTAAACTCAAGCATGATGTGTGTGCATAACTATTTAGTATTTTATAAAAATATTTCAGATTCTGAGCTGAACAATAATTATATTGATTTTATAATTATGTGTTTATTTTGTGTCTGTGTACACAATATGTAGTCAAAAATCGAAATAATGCTTTGATATTCAACTTTTCAGTTTCCAATTTTTTTTTCTATAAATGTCAATAAATTGTATTCATTTTGTCAAAAAGCTTTAAAATATATTCAAGGCTCCTAACATATTGCAGTTGAAAAATATTAAAAATACATAGTTACAATTTTTTTTTATAAGCATTTAAAATTTTTGAAGTAGGGTCATTAGACCCCCCTTCTATCATGCCGTCCCGTCTTGTATACTTGTACCCCCCATAATATTACCCATTGTATAAATTATTACAGATTGTATATATTCTTGTTTTCTAATAAAAAAAAGAAAAAAAAAGCATTTAAAGTTCGAATGTTGACAAAAGAATTAAAAATTAATTTGAATTAGAAATTCAAAAAAATGTTCGTTTTCAAATCTAATATTTAAAAAATAAATATATGTTTCTATACATTTATGTAAAAAAAATTTCTTCTGAAAATTCAAATTACATTTTTATGAGCGATTGAAGTTTAAATTATTACAACATTGAATATTCACTCGGTTTTCTTATTTTGTTGTAATTCAAAAACGAATAACTGTAGATACTTGAAATTTACTCCATATGTTTATTTTATCAACTTCTATAGTTGATTACATTTAAAAATATTTTGACTTGTATCGGGCTGTTTACAGACATTTTTAATTTTCAATTTTTTTAGTTTTCTTTTCTATAAATTTTAATACAATTTTTGTCGGTTCAAAAAGCGGCACAATTGAATACAAGATTTTAGTGATATTTCTTAATTTTTCGGTGGTTTTTGCCGTGGCGTTAAATAATTATTGAAAAAAATCGAAAAATTACCTCTCTAAAGTACCATCTAGATCCAATTTTCCAAAAGAAAAGATACTACTTATTTGAAGTTAAAATTCGGACGAAATTAAATATTAAATAATTATTTTATTTATTTTGTTGTAATTCAAAAATATTATTCGTGGATACTTGAAACTTGTCAAGTATATTAGGTATTATATACCTAATAAATAATATTAATTCAACTTGCCGGCTACCATATTAATAATAATAATATCAATATAATAATATTATAATTTTATAATATATTTAATGTCCTTGCAGGCTGACAAACCGTCTCCGCTCAGAATCGTTTTTCATATATACAATTATATTATATCTTTAACTCAAATTTAACATTATTCATTATCTGATTATTAAATTTATTTTCAATTACTATATACGTATATTAAGGGTAGTCAAAATCTGGTAAAATAAAATTTATAATATAGGGTATATACCTAATATTATATTGTTTAAAAAAATGTGAAGTTCAAAATATAATTCTGCCGTAAAATATCAAACTATGCTAATATATCATAATTAAAATATTTCATGTGAAATTAATTATTTATATAATAATTAACACAAAAAAACTAATATAATATTCCTATACTTATTTTTAAAAATTGAAAATAATATAAATAAATACATTTTAGATATTTATCAACTGGATTAAATTTTGTGGCGTTGCAATACGAGTTCTTATTGGGACGAAGTAAAATTGGAACAATCGTCCAAGAAACGTGCAAAGTTATATGGACCACCTTGCAGCCTAAAGAAATGCCAGAACTGACAAGTCAAGAGCAATGGATAGATATTGCAAATAAATTTTATAAAAAGACTAATTTTCCAAATTGTATCGGAGCAGTAGATGGAAAGCACATCAGATGTGTGAATCCAAGAAATGCAGGATCTATGTTTTTTAATTATAAAAAATATTTTTCTATTATTTTAATGGGTGTAGTAGATGCAGAATATTGTTTTACGACCATCGACGTCGGTGCTTACGGTAGAGAGGGCGATTCTACTGTTTTTAAAGAATGCCCATTTGGTAGAAAACTGTATTCCGAAGAACTAAATCTTCCCTCACCGGTGTGCCTACCTAATACCACAGATTCCCCGCAACCCTTCGTCATAGTAGCAGACGAAGCGTTTGGCCTACATAAAAATTTATTGAGACCATACCCAGGACGTGGACTCAATGATAAAAGAAAAATTTTCAACTATAGGTTGTCGAGGGCCAGGCGATATGTGGAATGTGCTTTTGGCATTCTATCAAATAAATGGAGAGTTTTACACACCCCAATATTAGTCGAACCCGATTTTACTGATTTTATAGTGAAAGCATGCTGCATTTTACACAACTATGTGCGAAGGAGAGACGGATATCAATTTGAGGATACATTTGTTAATAATTTGGACGATATTCAAAACTATGGAAATGCCGGAGCTCGTCATGAAGGGATTGATGTAAGAGAATATTTTGCGGATTATTTTGTAAACGTTGGGTCAGTTCCATTTCAATATCGTTTTACTTGATTACTTTTTTATATAATATTATACCTATAATAATTATAGGACATTTATTGTCTTGTAAGTATTTAAAGTTTTTTAAGTATTAATCTAGACTTGCAAGTTTCAGCAAATTATTAATACCTAATCACAGGTAGAATCATTTTTTTTTAAATTTATACCTTTATATTATTATTTCTTGTAAAAAATGTATTTAATATAAGACTACCAATATGTTGTGTGTATTAACTATTAAAAAATAAAATAGGTACTTTATATATTGTTATACTGCTATTACCTATACCTAATAAAAAATAAAATTCATTAACAACAATAATGTATTGTCATTACACAAAGTGTTTTGTCAATTTCAGAATGAATTAGATTCTTGGAGGCCGAACCATGTGATTTATGTATCACATGAACCCACAAGGTAAATATTTATTGACTATTCCAACATCACTAAAATAATTAAAATATGAATTTAAAAATAAATAGAATTCATTCCACAAATAAAAATACCATTATAATTAATGATTATGAAGTCGTTGAATTTTCCATCCCGGCCAAGCATAATTATAATGATGCAATGATTCTGGCCTGCCTATTCATTATGGAAACTGAACGAACGGTATGCCTTAAAAAAAATATTTAAAATTCATTACATATAATTATTTAAAATTTATTAATAGCATTTAATTTTTTTTTACAGTTGTCAAACATTTTTAATCATATAATCATTATAATGTGTGTAATAAAATATAATTTCATTGATAAAAAATCTTTGAAAAAATTATTAAAGGAATTAGTTATTAAAAATTATTTAACGGTTGAGATAAATAATAATTATATAATTTATAATTTGAATAGTGAACAAATAATGAATGAAATTAATAATAATATAAATAACAACATATATATAGACCAAATAATGACAATCAGCCAAGAGGATTACTATATAACAGCCGCATTTTATGATGTAACTTTATTTCTTTTATTCTTATACCAGCAATAATTCATAACTTCAAATTATCTTCTTCATTGTGTATTTGTTTCAGCTGCCATCCAGTTTCAATCCTAAAAAAAAAATTAATAAAGAAAATCAAACTGACAAAAATGATATATTCAACAATTTTCAAAAAAAAACTATATTTATAAAAAAATTCATAGATAACATTCTTTAAACAAATTTCAACCATATCACCACTAGGGCTGTGCGATTATTTTTATTAATCGATTATTCGATTAATCGATTATTTTTAACGAATGATAAGTAATCGAATATTCGAATAATCGAATATTCGAATAATCGAATATTCGAATAATAATCGAATAATCGAATAATAATCGAATAATCGAATAATAATCGAAAAACTACAAGCAAATAACAATATGTCAAGCAAAAAGAAAGTGGAAAATCATAAAAAAATATTGTGTTTGTATTATTTATTTTGACTGAAATTACTGAATCAAAACGGAGAAAGATAGAATAAGTAGTAATTGATGTTTACCCGGACGTCCCGGACGGCTGGACGGAGAAGAGTGACGAGTATAAATATAGAAATAACATACAAAATTAAGTGAAGATTAAAATTAGTTAAACAATAACAAATGAGTAAAAATAATAATACGATAATAACTATTATAACTTATGAGGCTTGCATGTTTGCGCGGGTCTACATAATATTTTTCATTGGCTTATTGTTTACACGGAGGCCTGACTGCCGGACAATACACTATTTGGCTATATTATGCTAGTTCATTAGCAGTCAGCACTTCAGCAGTTGAGCAGTCAGCACGCGGAATTTAATAATTAGGTATATTAAAAATTACAATATATACAGAAGACAGAATAACGAAAGTAAGTACCTACCAATATTACCATTAATTTATTCATATGTTAACTATTGATTTCATTGTAATAACAATAGTAATGTAGTTCATGTATAATATTATACAGTACATATTTGAGGTAATTCTTTTATTTAAAATTCATACCTTAGTAAATCTAAGTTCTATAATACAGCCAATCCGGGAAATCACCGATAATTTAGCCGGCGATTCGTATGTCACGGGTTCGGCTATACTACCAGTTATTTCTTCACTCAAGTCAAAATTATCCCAAATAACAGAACTAAATGAAAGTGGAGATACGGACATCAACGGAAGACAGATTAAGAAAATGTACAAAACCATTATTGATATTCTAGATCAACGCTATCAAGGTAACACGTTGCTGGTTATGTGTACCGTATTGGATCCGAGGTTTAAAATCGAATACATAACGTATGATGATGTATCGGTTTTAAAGAAAACCGTCGGTGAATTTTGCGAAGACACTTATAAGAGTATCGAAAGTGACAGTTATGATAACGATAGTAATAACCAACTGGCACCACAGAAAAAAAACCAAAACTGGTCTGTCCGTAATTTTTAGCACTCCTGAAAATAATATGGATAATTTTCAAGTAAGAATTTGAATATAAATTATTTTACTTTATTGTTAATAAATTTTAATTGTATTATTGTAGGATGTTCCATTAAGCCAAAAATTAAGACATGAATTGGACTTATATCTAAATAACCCAATAATTGGCTTTGAACAAGATCCACTAGATTGGTGGAACTTAAACAAAACGACATATCCAATTATGTTTGTATCAGCCAAGAAAGCTATGACTGTTCAGGCTACAAGCGTAGCGTCTGAACGTATTTTCAGTAAAGGTGGCTGCGTACTAACTGACCATAGAGCATCGTTAACCAACGAACACGCCAGTCAGCTCATTTTTTTAACTATGAATAAGGACTATGTACCTAAACCAGCGTTTTAAATATTATTTTATTTTTATTAGTTTTATAGATTTATTTTTAAGATTTAAGTATTGACCGAAGGTAAACGGCAGTACATTTTGTAACAAAAATGTATTTAAAATGTTTATGAATAAATTGATTAACCCAGAACAATTATTTGATTATTTATATTACTATTATTACAACATTATTGAGTATTCGATTGTAAATTATAATTCGACGATTATTCGGTTAATCGATTAATCCGAATACTATTTGAGTATTCGAATAATCGAATAGTATTCGATTATTCGTCGATCGATTAATAATCGTACAGTAGTCTCAAAATATTCGATTAATCGATTATAATCGAAAATTATAAAAATAATCGATTATTATGGGAAAAAAATAATCGCACAGTCCTAATCACCACTAATAATATTGAACAAAATTACATCGCCGAACTCAAAAACTATAAGACAACTTTAAAAAATCTATTACAAGTTTTACCGAAAAAAAAAAAAATTCATATACAACAGAAGAACTTTTACAAATATTTAAAAATAACCAACAACTCTAATCGATTTATTACTATATTAATACTTAATATAATATATTTACTTAATTTAATATCTTAGGTACAACCAAGCATAGGTGCTCGCCTATAAGTAAGTTATCACCCAAGTGATTAAATTTATAATTTATATACCTGATTCTCGTATTTTTTTTTGTATGTAGGTAATAAATACCTAAATACATATTTTTTAACCTATACCTATCTATGTATTTATACAATATAATATATTATTACTACCTATATAGTACACATATTGACATATTGACATTTTTATTATTTTTTTATTTTTTTAATTCAATTCAATAATAAAGACGTACTTATATTATAACTGTGCGTAGGTATACATTATTTTACAGGTACATAATCTAGTTTCTAAAAAAAATTCATTTATTTTATTATTTTATACAATTAAATATTAAAAAAAATCAAGTAAGTATTTAATAATATTTTTTATATGCACCTAAAAAGCCATAATAGCTATAAATTATGTTGTAACAAACAATTTCATAAACTGTAATAAACATTGTTCAAAGTTAAACTTACCTTTTAGTTCTTGCTCTTCCTTATTGAAGGTTTCCCACTCATCAAACATACTTGATGCTACGTTTATCCAGGCCTTGGCTTTGGCATAGCGATCAACCATGTACTCTTTGGAATTTGTTTTCCATAAGCACTCTTCTTTTTCAACTTCCAGGATGAAAAGCTCCGTGTCAAAAACACTCATTTTAAAAATTTAAAAATCTATCAGCAAAAACGCGCGTTGTAGCCGTTGTAATGTGACGCACATAATTTAAATCCATTGGTTTTACTTCTACGCGGTCAAGAATATCATGCGGCACGCCGCTGCCAAACCGCGACATGTCGAAGTTTGTAGCGGCAGATTTCGGCAAAAAGCGGCGGAAACGCTGCAGTGTGTCGCGTACCATACATAAATATGTGTTTAAATTTGGCGGTTACGCCGCGCGGTTGCAACCGCGCGGCGCAACCGCTATAGTGTGACGCGACCCTAATAATATACTTATATTAGAATGAATTATTGAAAAAAAAATTAAAATATAAATAATAAATCAGTACAAAGTAAATATATATAAATATGGTACCTTGTTGACGAAGAACATTCCAATAAGCTAATGTCCGCAACACCCGATTCATCCAAAAAGTTAACCAGCTTATCAGTTGAATCACTAAGTATTGTATTAAATAAAAATATGCAAGGTACTGGTTACAGATGACAAATCATTTAAAAAATAACAAATATTATATTATTTACTTACGATTTTTTCTTTTTTAAATTATTTAAGAGTTTACGTTTCCCAACAGGCCTTTTTTTTGCACGAAACTTTTTTGGGGACATTTTACTAATTAACACTCAAAAACTCACAAAATAGAACAAATTACACTGTATTTGTCAACTATTGTAACATGACTGATAATATGACATTTACCCACATATCAAATAAAGGATATTAATATACGGTTGATATCTAAACTAAGTAGATTCTTAGATATTTAATTTTGTATATCCTTTAATTATTAATATAATAACTGAAAATGAATGTTTAGTTTTATATATTTGTTTAATATCTCCATTATATATAACACGAAATATTATAAAAATGGTTTTTATACAATATTCTATAGATATTTTTTTAATTATATCTATGCTACATTTATAATTACATATTGTTCCAATATCTAAATATGTATATATACATTTATATTTAAGCTAAATGTCTATAAAATATTGAAATTCAAATATCTAAAAACTCATTTATAACAATATCTATTATATATCTTGTTAAGAATATCTGTATAATATATTCATATTTAATACTTATGAGATATCTTACTTTAAATATTATAAAAATGGTTTCTATACAATATTTTTAAGATATGTTTTTAATGATACTTATACTATAATTATACATACATATTAATATAATATCAAAAATAGTATATCTAAATTTATGTATAGACTAAATGTGTATGAAATATCAAAATTCAAATATTTAAAAACTTGTATTATTATAATTAATTTATATTATATTTTAAAATAAATATAATATCATATTGGCGGATATTGGTTGGGGGGGGGGCTTAAGCAGGGCTGGCTTTAGGGAGAGGCAAAACGGGGCATTTGTCCAGGGCCTCACGCTTTCAAGGGCCTCGAGATTTATAGATGTATATTGAAATATATTTTGTATAGAAATCTTGCAATAAAACAAAACAACAATATAGGTAATATTATATTAAATATGTATACATTTTGAAAAGCAAAGTGGTGCGGTAAAATTACAGAACCTTTGTATACCTTAATATATATTTTGTAAGTTGTTTGTTTATAATATATGTATACATATATTATATATAAGTTGACATGTGTAATACGGTTAAAAGTAATCATTAAGCAATTGAAAATTGATATTCGCTATTTGGCTTAAGTATTTTTTATATATCCAATGAACATCATGGATGTAGCTAGGGTCAACATTTTTAAGTTAAGCTCTATATGTTAAATTTAATTAAAAAAATTGTTTTATTTGGGACATGTATTTTTGATAATTTTTCGTCTTTAATTACACCTATAGTCTATAAACTATGGATAACTATAGTTATTGCCTTATTGGTTAAATAAATTAAATACGTTTTGCACAGAGCCTCGCAAAAGGTAGCTCCGGCCGTGGGCTTAAGCTTTCCAGAACGTTATCAAGTCTTTTCAATTTTTAGATGAGGGGATTGAGCGATGAATGTATTTATTTTACAATCCATTATGATGGCACATAGTGTGTGTGTGTGTGTGTGTGTTTTTTTTTTTTTGTATATCATCACGATTTGGGGCAGCTGCCAGCTAGTATAAATATGCATTGATTTTCTTTAACAGCGACTTTTCTGGAAGAAAAGTGAATCTAGTTGCAGGTGCATTGGAGAGGTCAGCATTTAAAATTCCCAATAGTTTTCAAAAGTGGCAGTAAAAACAATGAAAAAAATTAAGGAAAAACAAGAATTTTTACGGAAAGCAAATTTTCAGGAAAACCGATAATTTGGTTAAATAGCCGCAGATCAAAAATACGAATGCACACATTTTTATAAGTATTTTAAGTTAAAATGTTGATCAAATTCATCAAAATCTCGAACGTTTACAAATAATTTTGTAGTTAAAAAATGTATATATATATAATATAATGATCAGTTTTTATAACTAAGGATTGACAATTTAAAACAATGTTTAATGTATGTATTTAGTTGTGTATCCAAAAAATCAAAAATATATACCTATCAAAAAAATAAATTTTTTTTGAAGTTCAATTTTACACGAAATTATAGATGTTTAAATGAAGATAATAACGATGTTATTTAAAAATATTTTTGGTGGGTGCTTTTACCTATATTATTATATAATTTATTATACACTCAATTATTTACAAATGCAATGTTTTCTGGAAAAATTAATTCCACCTACTGTTATATTAACAGTAAAATAAATTATTTTAATAGTAACAATATCTAATTATTATGTAGGCTGACGGTCTTCATTTAAAATCGTTTATCGTATACAATGATTTATATCATTTAATTAAGATATAACACTATCCATTATCCATATTACACTATAATTATTACAGTGATCCAATAGTAATCTACTGTACAGCAGAGCGACGTCATGCACTTATCCGCATTTTTAATTATCATTTTAAGTTTAAATTTTTATGTTGATCTCTTAGATTTAGACACAGATATATAATATTATATGAGTATATGACAGACATATCATATTATCTGTGGATTTAGATGATAGGACATATTATAATATAATATATATTATAATATATTATACTATATATAGAGTATGGATGGATGGGGCTGGAGCCACAACGAGTAAACGAGTATTATATTATTAATTACTAATTACTAATTATAGTATACCAATACAAAAAAATGATTCCGCTATCAGCGTCCAGCGACGAGTCACCGGATTAGGTGTTCGATATGCGTATGAGCGATGCAATTCGCTGCTTATTTATCCACATAATATCGTTATATTTTGACATTTGGTACATCTATGGATAATTATTATACGATGAAATGCATTGTGCATGCGTATATAGAATCACGCATGCGTATATCGAATTCAGAGACTTGTCGTTAATATCGAGCATCGGCATCAAAATAATACGCCGTGGCTGTATTAATGTATTATTATTTATTATTATTCGTCAACAGAATATCGTTGATAAACATTTAAAAATTATATTGACCACGGTTATATTTTAAAGTATATAAATATTCGCGATATCGACATAATCATAATATAATATCACACAATTATTATATTGATATTATCTAACGACGTAATTTCCGAATTTATAAATAGCTATAGCGGTGCGAGCGTCGGACGCCCTTATCGATAAACATGTTATTAAAACACACACTGCAGCGTCTGCAGCACTCATGTCTCATAGTCATTGCTAATTCACATTTTACATTGGAGTATTTTAACATTTTAACTACTGTTGTCTGTTTGTAATATTGTCGCCGACACTGCGTTCTCATTTTCTCAAGCGTTTAAGTCGTTTATATTCACCAAATATTCGCACGTAAGTATCATTATTATTAATATATTATAAAACATATTTAAGCTACTTATTATTATAATACATTTATTAATTATGCTTAGAAGAAATAAATTGAGTAAATCTACTAAACGTAGACGATTATTAGATGAAACTAATTTGATTGAACATGTTATTGAAAATGTTGATACTGGTTCCATGTCTTTACGCCGACGGTATCTACGCCGACGGCATATACGCCGACGGTATCAACGCCGACGGCATATACGCCGACGACATATACGCCGACGGGATTTTATGCCGACAGTATCAATGCCGACATGATCTTCCGACATCATACTTAATCGCGTGTATAAATACAGGTACCGTTTTAATGATCAGTCACATCAATTCAAACAGCTGCTCCTGTAAGAACTACCATGCCACTAAACTTTGTTTTAAGTCAGAAAGGCAACCAACAGTTGGTCGACAAAGGTTTTGTCTATACAACCGACAAGTTGAGAAACGATAAACACATTTGGAAATGTGTGCATTACAACAAACGGAGGTGCCTTGGGAGAGTATGGACAGCTGATGACAATGTCATTTATGAAAATGACAAACACAATCATGTACCAGATGTGGCTGAAATCCGGGTCAAAGAAGTAATGGCCTCATTTAAACAAAAGGCCCAAACGATGGATACACCGCAACAAATTTTGGCCTCTGTTACGTTGGGTCTCCCAGCGGCAGTAGCTGGAATTCTCCCGCCGGTAGCCGGGATAAAACGAAATATCCTTAAAGCAAGGCAAAAGGCAACGGGGGCTATGTCTTGCCCCACTAACATGCGTGATTTGTTGATTCCCGACAAATATACGTATACGGTGGCCGGGGATAAGTTTCTTCAATTCGACAGTGGTGCTTCAGATAATAGAATTATTATTTTTAGCACACAAAAGAATTTAGACTTGATGGCGAAATGTGATCATTGGTACGCTGATGGTACATTTAAGACGTCACCACCACTCTTTGAGCAAGTTTTTACAATACACGCGATTAAGTATAACAACGTTCTGCCAACGGTTTACGCACTGTTGCCGGATAAATGTCAGGATACGTATTCGCGTGTATTGGACCAACTGAAGTTGCTTAAACCAGGACTATCACCAGTCAGTGTTATGACTGATTTCGAAAATGCCCAGATAAACGCATTTTCCCACAATTTCCCGAACATCAAAAACAGAGGTTGTTTTTTCCATTTCAGTCAGTGCATCTGGAGAAAAATTCAAACGATCCCTGGCATTAGATCCAACTATGCGGATAAGGATGATCCGGACTTTGCATTGAACGTGCGAAAGTTGGGCGCTCTTGCATTTGTTCCGGAGCCTGATGTTGTAGAATGTTTTGAAAGACTTCTCCAGACTAAATTCTACACTGATAACGAAGACCTATTGTCTGATTTAGTTGACTATTTTGAATCGACGTAGATTGGTAAGCCCCGAAGAACCGGCCTTGGACGAATGCTTCCAAAATACAAATTGGGTCTCTGGAACTGTTATGAAGCAACACTAGATGACCTGCCCAAAACGAATAACGCCGTTGAAGGCTGGCATCGAGGATTCAGTTCTCTTTTAGGAGCAAACCATCCTTCTATTTGGAAATTCATTGAGGGTCTGCAAAATCAGCAGAGCCTAAATGAATTCCAAATTAACCAATACATTGCTGGATTAACGCCAGCACTTGGACGACGGTGCTATCGCGACACAGCATTGCGGATAAAAGAAATCGTTGAAGATTATGGAGGTCGCGACACCTCCGATTATCTGCAGGGAATCGCCCATAATTTTCAATTTCAATATTAAATAACCAAGTTGTGGCACTCGTCGTTTTAAAAAAATGCCCTTTTTAGGGCATAAAAAGGCTCTTTTCTTCTCAAAATAGTAAATACGTATTATTAAAATAACTAGGCATTATAGTGAGTTACTTTTTTTTTTTTTTTTTTTTTTAAATTAATTAACCATGTACCTAATAACCTAATTATTTTTATATTTAAATTTACCTTAATAATTATTAAGGTAAATTTATATTTATATTTATTTTATTAATAAATTAATTAATAAATAAAACAAAACAATTTTTCCTACCTAACCCTGTTGTGTTATATTTGCAGTCATTAATGCCATCGGCGTAAAATTCCGTCGGCGTATAATCATGTCGGCATTGATACTGTCGGCATAAAATCCCGTCGGCGTATATGCCGTCGGCGTAAAGACATGATACCGTTGATACTAGTCCAAATTTTATTTATTCAGGAGAGGTAGAGAATGATGGTAATTTCCTTGAATTAGAAAATAATGAATCGATTGGTGAGAGTGACAATAATAATATTGATGAAATAGTATCTAATAACAGAGATATTCAAAATATAGAGTTAAATGTTGAAAATCTGGTTGGTGATAGTGAAGAGTTTGAACATATTGATGCTAATAATTTTACTTCATCAGAACAATCTATTACTAACAATTTAATTCAATGGGCGACCAAGCATAATGTGCCAAATAACACATTTGATGATTTATTAAAGATATTAAAAAGTCATAAATGTTTTGATGAATTTCCGATTACTAGTAGAACTTTTTATAAAACTCACACAGGAGTGACTTATGATAAGCTCGTAAATGTTGAATCAGTTCCACCTGGCATATATTACCATTTTGGTGTTAAATTTAATATTAAAAAGTATTTAGATAAAGACTTTTCTAATGAAGTAATTAAATTAGTTATAGGGGTGGATGGTTTACCTTTGGCTAAAAGCTCTGGAAGTATGTTTTGGCCTATTTTAGCTTACATACGACAAAAAAATGAATTTGTATTTCCTATAGGTATTTATTGGGGGCATAATAAACCAGAAGATAGTAATATGTTTATAAAATATTTTGTTGATGAGATTAAAGAGATTATAACTAATGGTATTGACGTTGAAGTTTTAAGTAATAATATTTTAACTGTTATTCACAAAAGTGTTATAGTAGATACATTCTGTTGCGATGCTCCTGCCCGCGCATTTCTGTTGAAAACTAAGTCCCATACTGGTTTTTTTTCTTGTGGTAGATGCACCGTAAAAGGCAAATATGTATCAAGGCGTGTATGTTTTGCCGATTTACAGTTTTCTAAGAGAACCCATGAAGATTTTGTAAGAAAACTACAACGTCAATATCATATTGTAGATAGTACAACAGAAATAATTAATATTCCACATTTTGATATTGTACAAGATTTTTCATTGGACTACATGCACCTAGTATGTTTAGGTGTAGTTCGAAAAATACTTATGTTATGGAAAGGGTCCATTGGTTTAGGAAGAGGTGTGATAAATAAACAAAAATTAAATTCTCTTGCAATAAAAAAAATTTCAGCTAGACTCATAACATTTAAAAACAGTATACCATGTGATTTTGCCCGGAAATGTAGATCATTAGACGATTTAGCCCGTTGGAAAGCAACAGAATTTAGATTATTTTTATTGTATGTTGGTGTAGTTGCAATTCATTCAATCGTTCCAAAAAAAATATACCAACATTTTCTATCTTTGAATATTGCTATGACCATTTTCCTCAGTCCAAACTTCGGCAATTTAGCTAATGTTGCTAAAATATTAATGGTACAGTTTGTTAAAGATTTTGGCATTTTGTATGGTGAACATTTTATTTCGTATAATGTCCATGGTCTGATCCATTTATTTGATGACTTTAACAAATTTGGTCCTTTAGATTCTATAAGTTGTTTCAAATTTGAGAACTATATGTACCAACTAAAAAAAATGGTACGTAAAAATGATAAACCACTTCAGCAGGTAGTTAAAAGATATGAAGAGAGGTGTAATATATTAAATCCTTCAGCCATTTCTTTATATGATGAAAATAAAATATTACAAAAATATGACATGGCGCATAATGAAGGACCATTGATAAATGGGACCTCTTCGCCCCAGTTTAAAATTTTAACTTTGGATAAAGTTAAAATTAAAGTACACTCCAATGCTGATTCATATGTTGGTTTAAATATCAATTCAAAATTAACTATTATTAAGTTTGTTAATATTTGTTATAGCCACAGTAAAAAAAAATATATTTTATTAGGTAGACAGTTTGAGAAAATTGAAAGATTTTTTGAAAGACCTATAAAAAGTGATCAGATTGGTATATATAAATTAAATGATTTTTCCAAAACTATTTGTTCATATAATATTGAAGATGTTAAGACAAAATATATGGTCTTAACTGCAGAAGACTTAGATTTTATTGTTGCGTTTCCCATAATTCATTTCAATAACTAACTAATTAGTTATTTATTAAGAATTTATTGTTTTAATTTTATACTTTATAATGATCTGTAAATATATTTATAATTCATTTTTTTATATTGTGTCTCAATTGGTAATAATACAATATTATTACATTGATAGGTATTATACCTATTACGACTATAAGATTAAATAATTTTATTTGTATAATATAAGTACCTAAATAGGTACATTTTCTACATTTACAGGTTGTAATGTGGGCTGTTGTCCATTTTTCTTTCGACAACTCTGTTGAACCGGTGCCATCATATTGGCTCAGTAAAGATGGCCGTTTATGTGCTTGGCCAAATAATGATAATTTAGCAAAGAAAATGAGAGCCAATAGAACAGCACCCAATAAATTAGAATTCACTTATTATAAATGTAGAGTTATATCTAAAAATATTGGTAAGTTAATTAAAAACATTTTAATTTATTATATTATAATACTTTTAATATTTAGAAACGTTGGTTGATGCTCAGCATAAAGCTGATAAAGCACAGTACACTTCTGATGTTTCTGACTTAGATAACCGTAAAAAAAAAGATAAAAAAAAGTATTCACCAGTAAAATTTGCTTCCGAAAAAACTCAAAAAAAAAATATTACTACATTTCCATTTTCCGGTAATAATATAGTAACTAATAATATAATGTATAAATACCCAAGCATTTATAATATATAAATTTTTATTTCATTAGTCCCTGTAATTACTAATCATGTATTATGTATTGTTGCAGTTAGTTGTATTTATTTATTCATATTGGACATTAGTATTACATTTGTATAATAAATTTAAAATTATTTTGTATAAGAATTGTAAATATAATCATAAACTATGACTATTAATGATGGAAATTTAAATGCTTGTGTATTAAATACTATTAATTTATATTGTTATTCTTTTTTTTTGGTACTTCTTATATTATAATATATTTAATAATAATACATAAATGAATTGTTTAACAGTGTCTAAGTCAAAAGATACTGATGAATTATTAAACAAAAACAATGATGTCTTAAATGAAATTAATGAATCCCACTCATCAGAAGTCTGTAAGTCAAATTATTGTTTGTATCTAAATAGCAATATAATTAAATTTAATTTGGATATAATGTATTACACTGATGTACCAATCTACTTTATTATTAATGGTATTATAAATCTATAATATTTTACAGCATCTGTACTTGATGATTGTGATGATGATTATTACTTAGATAAAGATTATTTGCCTGCAGATCAGCAAAAGATAACTTATGATGAAAATGAATTTATTGTTGATAGTGACCTAAATGTTGGTATGTATATTGCAGTGTGATAATTAATAGTATTCCCATATCTTATAATAGTAGTATATGTATAATGTACATATTATATATATATATAGAATATAGTAGTGTAGTATTGATAATATATTTATAGTATAGATAATATATAAGTTATATTAGAAATTATAAGTTTATATTATGTACCTGTTCTAGAATTTGATGACAAGTTTATTGGTTTAACAAATGACGATGAATGTAACTTCGTTGATGTACAAGAAGGTAAATTTAATAATAATAAAAAAAAAAATGTATAAACTGTGTATTTAATAAAAATAAAAATGTAATTTCAGCTACAAATAAGGATAAAACAAAAAAAATCAAATTGTCAGATTCATATCAAAAAGTATTAGAACACAATAATAGCTGTGGTATGTAACCTCAATCTTTGTTATATATTATTGTCTTTATAAATATACAATATTTTTATTAAATGCTACAATGTTTTAATGCAATTATAAATGCATTGGTATAAGTTAAAAATTATATTTTAAAAATTATTATTCTAGCTTATTTGAATACTCCTAGCACAAAAAATATGCAACCGCAATCAAACATGTCTGCTCTAAGTCCAAATTCTGCAAATGCTGGTAATTATATTTAAAATCAATTTCCTGTTGTATACTAATTATATTTTATCAATTGAAACTACATTTTTATTTTTAATGTTCATATATTTTAAAATTTTTTTTTATGTTATTAGGTTTTCAAAAATTAGCTCTTAATTATTTAGCTTCTTTAAAAATTGAAATGACTAAAATCGCTGATACTCAACAAGAAATACTTTCATTTATTCAAACAAATAATGTGGCGAGTAATACATCTCAATGTCTTAGTGGTATGCAAATGGATCATGAAGTAGATTATTTTATATCCAATTGGCCTTTATCTGACATGGATAGTTTGTTGAGTATGGAACAAAAGATAAAATCTGACCAAAACTTCAGAAAACAAGTTGTATGCATAATTACTCTTTTTTACAAGGCGAAAAATTAATGTTTACGGTATCTTATTAAATTTTGTTACAGGTATGTGAACTATCCAGAATTGGTGGCAAATCACTTCAAAATATGATCTACAAAATCATGAAAAGGGTATTTGAAGATGGCATATTAATACAATACACATATTATGGATTAAGAAATAAAGATAATTTTTCATTATTAGCCATCAACAGAGCAATATTTGGTAATAATATTTTATAGGAATTATTATTTTAAAATTATGACATTATAATAGGATGCTTATAATTATAATATATACTGTGTTTATTACCCAGTGTTGTAAAAGATACTTATTAATTAGTATTTGAGTTTAAATTAAATTTTTAATTATTTGAAGAAAGATTTTTTTTTTTTAATATTTAATATAAGGGTATAAAGAACTTTGGAACTTTGAATTACTTTAATTTGCCAATAATAAAAGATAAACAAAAATGTCACATTAAATACTGTATATAAACAAAATAGTTTCATAAATTCTGAATATTAATAAAAATAAAAATTGAAAATTGATACTATTATAGTTTAATGTATAACGAAAATTATGATCATAATATTATATGAATACTACTATGATTTATTTACATATTTTATTCAAAAAATAATATTTTGAAAAGTTCTTATAATGTATAAAATATCAAATTAAACCACCTTTATTAAGACTTAGACTTTGAAGTTTTTACCATCAAAATTAAATATAGAAATTGGCTAGTTTTATTTTTACTGTCAAAAATAAAAAATGATTTTTATATATAATTATGTAGCTAATATACTGGGAGTAGCAAGACATTAAGTACAATATTATTATATAAAAATATATATTGATAATAATAGTATTATATTTTCATTTATCAATTCTTTCTGTAACACTGTTATCTGTATATTATACACTACGACTATAGTGTACTATACGTATATTTTATATAGCATATCAGGTTAGATTAGTTCTTAATTCTTATAGAAACATAAAAATAAAAGTATTCAATATATAATAATATATTCTTATAAAAATATTTATAAACACCTTCAATACTTAATTATGATGTCTTATCTAGTCATATACTTTTTAGATGCAATAAAGAGATCAAAATTCAAAAATATATCCGATGATGAAATTATAACGACAATTGGGAAATGGTTGACAAGTGCAAAGAGCCGTTTAAACAAAAATAATGTTTTGCAAATTTAATGTGATGTAATAATTAGTATTATTATGTTTTAAACTGTTTTATTCTAGTTATATTATGATATAATAAGATAACTGATTATATGAATATTCATACTGTGTATAAGGTCTACACGCGATTAATTTTATTAGTATTATTCTGTGCAATAAAGGTTATCTGAGTAAATTTGTGTTTTTAACATTTGGTCATAATTTAAATCCTATTATATTGTCATCCCATGAATACAAACCTGACATATCCATCTCAGATTTTATTAAATATTTGATGTATATACAATATAAAGTATTATGTTACTAAATATTATAAATGTTGTGCTTATTTAATGTTTATATATATTATATATAAGCATAACATTTAATAATATATTCATTATATTTTAAAGCAATAATAATATTCACTGGATATTTTTAAGGTATCTCAATAAATGGTTATTGTAATATATATGACAAATCTCATAGATATTGTAAGATATTTAAAGGAAATTATAAAACACATATGCTCCGGATATATCAATTTGTATATCCATCAGAAATCTAAATCATATTTCTCAATATTCTAACCATATTTCTGAGATGTAATCGTAAATATCTATTGTATATTGAGAATCATATATTCGACAAATATTTTATTAAATATATTCAGGAGATATAACTTTTTGGTTCATAAGACATCTATCATATATCATAGGGATATTTAAAAATTTTGTACAGTGAAGCCTCAAATATTCAATAGATAAAGATATCTAAAAACAAATATGTGATAAATATATAAAGGATATATCTTTGCTATATGGGTAGCAAAACAGTAATTTGCTAACATATTTGTATACGTATGTATAATAAATTATTCTCAGTGTAATTTAACTTTTAGTCTATTATAGAACTATTATTATTAATTGCTAGGTGTTGTGGGGGGGGGGGGGTCTAAAATTATATCATAATATTCATAAGATCATTATTTATATTATAAAATCATGCAACGGCCGGCACCTTTATATTCGTCTAGCCATAAGCTCTGCAGTTATCGCATTGCTAATAGCTAAAGCCCGCCGCACACCACGCTTTTTTTGCTGCTGGTTCTTGTATGGGGAGCTGTGATGGCAACATTGTTGATTTCGGTGATTGAAAATGACGTCACTGCTGGCTCCGCTGCGTGGACGCGGGCTGGATTTCGGTGATATGTCATGTGCTATTTTCCGTGCGTGATAGTTAGAAAAATGTATGCAGCAACCAATCAGAAAATAGAATCTTATCACGTGGGCCCACAACAACGTTTTCGATAACGTCGTGATGATATATTTTTATTTTGTGATTATAATTATATCTAGCCATCTCATCTTTTTAGTTAAATTCATCTCATCTTAAATTAAATTAAAAGTAAAGACTAATAAGTATGGAGAAACAAAAACAGGAAAAGTGGTCTAATGACCAAATTGAGATATTGATCGATGCGTATAAGGAAGAGCTATGCTTATTCGCCACAAATCTAGCCACATACCACAATAAACACTTACGAGCGGAGGCCATGGATCGTGTTTATAAAACTGTGTTCAGGTCGAGGCCAATAACAACCTCCAAAGAATGTTCGGCCAAATTTCACAACTTAAGAAACCAATTTAACATCGAAAATACAAAAGTAAAAAGATCTTTTAAAAGCGGGACTGGTACTGATGACGTAAGTATTTTTGGCAAGTTTTGTATTAACAGTTGGACAGGCCCCGCTTTTTTATAGGTGGTACAATAAAAAAAGTCAAGTTTATGAGCAAAAAAAATGTATCATTTATATTTTATACAATTCAATTGTTGTAGTTTTTACTTTATATTTTTTAATACCTATACCTGCGACCTGCCTATATTATATTTTGTTGACGTCAAATGAATGTATCAAATTTTAAACGAGTTAGTGTAGTATAGTATTTAAAATCAATGATAGAACACAAAAATAAATGTTAATATTTACTTATTATTTCAGATTTACAAACCATCCTTATGGTATTATGAAAAACTTTTACTTTTGGATCCTTATGTAACACCTCGCAAAAGCCGGAATTCAATCGAAAACGAAGTTAAAAAATCAGATTTACCATGTGAAGTAATACTATAAATTACATTGAGATTAAAAATAGTATTTTGCCCTTTAGTTAAATATCTGTTTTTGTTTCAGAATACTGATATCTATACATTAGAAGAAAGTAGTCATCAAAGTCCGCAGTTAGGAGATAATGAGTATATTCAGGAAATTTTTGTGCCAGACGACATAGAACTACTAACTCAAGATGATTTTTCAGAAAGTTCGTCCCAGCAACATTTTATACTTCCTAGTCATATCAGCCCACCACTATCTACATCATCAACATCTGCATCACCAAGAATCTCAAATGTTCGTTCTAAAAAAAAGTTTCGGTCTAATCCAGTTGATGATGAATATGCAAGTGCCATTAACAATCTTGCAGAGTCAATGAGTCAGCCAATTACCATCAACAATATGGATAGTATTAGGAATACATCCACTCCATCATCAAACTCAGTTGATACTTTTGTAGTATTTATTGGATCACTACTTAGAACTATCACAAATGAAGATATAAAGCTGGAAGCTATGCACAGTATTACCCAAACTGCATTTAATGCAAAATCAAAAGATATCAACAAGGATGTCTAACCACAGTATAAAGTTACATTTGCATACACTGATTGTTATTATTATATTATTATTATTATTTTTTTTTTTTTTGTAAACTTCATAAGATTGAAGAAAGAGTTAATTTATTATTTTTTATAACTTTATTAAAGACATTAAAAATGTAATTATTATTTAATTTTTACCTAAATAGAGAACTGCTTTTTATCAATCCAGCACATATTTTGTATTGCAAGATATAAAATACAATATTTTCAATAAGTCATAATTGTTTAATATTTTAAAATGATACGAGTATAATAGTATAATTTACTTAATTTAGTGTACACTATAAAATATTTGTATAGTAACGTTAAAAACAATAACATTTTATACAGTTGAACCAAAATTACAGTTTATTATTATATATAGTTAAAAAACTTCATGCCACTACCGATTGCCTATTTCTATAGCAGTATATTGGAAGGGCACAGCACCTGCAGTATTGAAATACTCGCAAAATTTATCACGGATCTCTAAGGCATTATTACTGCTGCGATTACCAGAATGTTGCTCTAAACCATACTGATGTTCAGATAACTGTTCTTCATGACTGTTTGTACTTTAATTGTTTGAAATTCTATAGTTGTTTGGTACATACCATTGATGGGAGTTTTTCTTGGTGATGAGATAATTATGTAAAAGCACACAAGCATATGTAATTGTTTCAACCATATCAACATCAAGGGGTATGGTAGAAAGTAAAACTCTCCATCTATTAGCAAGAATACCAAATGCATTTTCAACGGTTCTTCGGGCCCGGCTCAGTCTGTAATTGAAGATTCTTTTATCAAGTGTCAAGCCTCGACTTGGATAAGGCTTCAGTAAATTTGACTTCAAGGCAAATGCATCATCGCCAACAATTACATATGGCAATTTGTAATTGAATCCAGGTACTTCACATGGGGAAGGTAAAGGTAAAGTATTGGAATATACTTTGTTACCTAATGGACTTTCACGGAAGACAGCTGAATCGTGCATACGACCATTCATTCCAATATCGACAAACAAGAATTTGTATTCTGCGTCAACCAAGGCTAGCAAAACTATGCTATCTTTCCCTTTATAATTTCTAAATTTGGATCCCTCTTTTCTAGCAGGACAAAAATGTATATGCTTTCCATCCAACGAGCCAATACAATGAGGGAAAGTCCATAACATTTCAAATTTATGACCAACTAGTTCCCATTCATCCACTGTTGATGGGAGATTGATTACTCTAGGTTCTAGAATTTGGATAATTGCTGCCAAAGTAGAGCGTACAATGCTTGAAATAGTATTGGGAGCAATGCGTGTGGAGTAGCTCAGATCTTTGAAGGTATTACCAGTTGCCAAGTATCGAAGAGTAACAGACAGCCTATCTCTTGGTGATATTGCTTTACGCATAACTGTATCTTTTATTTGAATGAGAGGCGTCACAAGTGTCAATAATTCATTCCAATAATCTTCCTGCATTCGGGTAAAATTTGTGAAACATGCAGGATCTTCTGGACTAAAATGAACCAATATTAAAATGAAAATGGTAGGTAAGTGGATACCTCAATGTTGTGTTGTAAGAGTCAGTATAATAGATATGTATAATAGATAATTTTTCAATTAACAAAAAAACACTAATTGCATTTTTTCGGCGACTGACGACTTCAGCTACAAGTGCATCCATTTTTTGAATTATATAAATATTGTAAAAACGAAAGCTTTTTAACACACTTCGCAATCGCAATTTCAAAGTCTAAACTCTAAACGAAGATTATTTAGATTATTAGACATTTTTAATATTATTTATTCTTTGGCGCGAACTGTGATATCACTTATTACTGATTACTGATGAGTTATCAATGATATAAGTAATAAAATCTAAAAATCCAGCCTGCCCACAACCAACGTGTGATGCCAACATCGCAAGGCAGCCATCAGGACATCCAATCCAGCAACCAACTTGGGACCAAGCAGGAAATCAAGCAAGTCAATCACGCAGCAAAACAAGCATCGTGTGCGGTGGGCTTAAGTAGCTAGTCTTATTTCATCGAAATTATTCCTGGAAATTATTACAAGCTCACTAAATTCCGATAATGACAGCGCGGAACGTGGCCCAGATACGGGCAAATATAATTTCAGTTTATCGTGGTAGGGGAATCGTATTAGCTGTCGCAACGACCGTAGGCAGCAGCATAATACAGACAAAAATATTCAATAGAAATTGAAATCTTTTCATAAAAACTGGTTCACGCGGGAAAGAACAGAGAAGGCTACTGTCATAACTAAGAAACGAAATTTCCACCACAGAAAAAGGAGAACTTTGGCTGTGCAACGTTGGTTTTACTTTTTTGATATAACAAATACAAAAAAAGTGATTAATGTTTCAAAATTCACTATTTTTGTGTTTTTAAAACTTAAATAACTTTTTTTTTAGTTTTGATATCGAAAAACTAAAACCAACGTTGCACAGCCAAAGTTCTACATTTTCTGTGGTGAAAATTGTGATGCCTAACTTGGATTACAGCCCGAGTGGTTCTTTCCCGCGTGAAACGGGTTTTTCAAACATTTTGTGGACAGTATGGCGTCCTCTTAAATGATTTTGAAAATGAGGTTATAATCTTTGTTTGACAACATCTAACTATTGTTGAGTTTTAACATTAATAATATATTATCTTCTTACTTTTTAGTTACTAGCCAAAGATAATCACACAGATTGGCGACTGTATAGAGTATGTAACGGGATCTGTAGCTCGAAAATTCATTCACAAGTACCATGATCTTTTTGGGATTAAAAATTAGGCAATCCTGATATAAACCTAAATTCATCTTGGACAGAATATATTAATAAAGGATATTTAATAAAACCTTCGGCAAAATTAATTCAGTCGGCAACAATCTTAGAGACCATATTTAAAGATTTTCATACGAATAATAGTTTAAATAAATCACCAGGTATTATTTGAATTGTTATTACCTATTGTAAAAAAAATAGGGTTTGTATAGAGTCCCTAGATATTTGACAAAATGTTATCAGTCTTAATGCACTTCAAAAAAATCTTTTCTGTAGGTGTAATGAAAATTATTGCCGATGAACTTGCAATTAAAATAAAAAAAACAAAATAAATATTTCATACGAAGTGTTACACTGCTTGATGAGAACAAGAACGTTTATCAGGTTGAATAATCTAAATAACAATTTGTCAAATAAAATTGTTACAACAAAACGAAGCAAAAAAAAGAAATTTATCTCGTGATTTTTATTGTTGTTGACTATTGTAATAGTTAATTCTTAATATTTAAAACACTAAACATACTAACACTATTAAATGTAATCTTATACGCCTTTTTAAACAAAATTTACTTCACCACAATTTAGATCTTACTATACACTACAATAATCCATGAGTATGATTATGATTATAAAACATAAATTAAACAGTAGAGCCTCGATAGTCCGGACAAATTCAGACCAAGCATCGTCCGGATTATCGATTTTTCCGGATTACCGGAGGTTTTTCAAAATTACCTACTCAAATGACTAAGAATTTATTATTAATTTAACCATCTTTATATTTATTGCATTTTTAATTACAAGAATAATAATTAAATTAAATTAAAACTAAACTAATGAATTACAAAAAAAAAATGTTTATAATAATATGTATGTAGAACTTAAGTATAGTAGTCGGTCATTTTTTTCTGAATAATATATGTGTACTATTTACGAACAAATGGAATTTTGCCGTCCGGATTACCGCGTTCACCGGATTAGCGGGGGTCCGGACTATCGAGGCTCTACTGTATAATAATAATATTAATTATTATTACGTGACAATGCTAAATAGTAATATACAGTAGAGCCTCGATAGTCCGGACCCCCGATAATCAGGTGAACGCGGTAATCCGGACATCAAAAATTCCATTTGTTCGTAAATAGATTTTACGAGAATTCCCGCAACAAAATTAATCTATAAGACATTTTTATCGACAAATACAATTTCGTCATTTTTATTACCTACTGTTCCTAAAAAAGGTTAATATGTAGGTAATAAATCGATGCCCGATTGTAATTGTAATTTAAAATGCAATAAATATAAAGATGGTGAAATTAAAAATAAAATTCCGCTTGACGAAGGAATCTTTCCTTCTATGTTAAAGTTCAGCTCAGTCACTCCTATACATAAATCTGGTGAACTGTCCAATGTATCAAACTATCGTCCAATTTCCATCCAATCACATATCTCCAAAATTTTTGAGTCACTAGTCTTGCAATGTATTCAACCATCGATCAATAGTATACTCATGGAGGAACAGCATGGCTTTCGCCCTGGTCGTTCCACCATTACCTGTAATTTAACCTTTAGTAATTATGTATACCGATCCTTCGCTCAGAAATCACAGGTAGATGTTATTTACACTGATTTTAATAAGGCATTTGATTCAGTTAATCACAGTGCCCTAGTCCAGGTCCTGAAAGCATCTGGAATTGGTGAACCTCTCTTGTCCTGTCTTTCATCTTACGTTTCTTACCGCTATCAATGGGTTTAACTGTTTGGAGTGAGATCTAACGTTTATCTAGCAACATCTGGTGTTCCACAAGGTAGACACCTATCTCCGCTCCTTTTCTCTTTATTTATCAATAGTGTGTCAAATGTTCTATCCAATAGTCGTATTTTGTGTTTTGCAGATGATATTAAACTCTACTCTTGTGTATCCTCCTTAGATGACTGTATGCTGTTACAGATTGATTTTGATCGGTTCGCTGAATACTCTAGGCTTATCCCTTAATGTTTCTAAGTGTAAGACCATGACTTATACTAGAATTCGGTCCCCTGTCAAATATGCATATCACCTTGGGCCAACTGCTATCGCATGCTCTAATGGCAGTGTTACTGATCTTGGGTTTATTCTTACTAGTAATCTCGATCCGAGTCCCCACATTGAACATATCTGTTGCAAGGCTTTTAAAACTTTGGGATTCGTATTGAGACTATGTAGAGACTTTCGGTTAGGCATATCCTTTAAGGTACTTTATTGTACTCTCGTACGCCCTATTTTAGAATATGGTGCGGTTATTTGGAATCCTCACGACAACAATGACTCTGTCAGGCTAGAAAGGGTTCAACGTAAATTCATGAAGTATGCTGGATTTCGTTTGAATATCCCCTGTGAACCTCATAACTACGAACCAGTCGCTAATCAGCTAGGACTGGTTTCCTTGGCTGAGCGTAGGCGGTCGGCGGACATCAAATTTTTAAAAAATGTATTAGATGGTATTATCGACTCTCCTGAATTGCTTTCCTTAATCTGTTTTCGTGTCCCTCAACGTCCTTTCCGATCTGTTGCTCCTTTTTATGTCCCTTTCGCCTCCACAAATTATCTAAAAAATGAACCGATTTCGCGTATGATGAGTAATGCCAATGTTGACCCTTCGTGCCTACTTACTTTATAGCTATTTTGCTTAACTATATATTTCTTCTTAAGTTATATAATTGTATTAATGTATATATATGTAATGTGTAATTGTGTTAAAGGGTTATATCCCGTATATTTAATAATAAAATAATAAAATAAAAATCTTAGTCATTTGAGTAGGGAATTTTGAAAAACCTCCGGTACTCCGAACGATGCTCGGTCTGAATTCGTCCGGACTATCGAGGCTCTACTGTAACTTTAAAGTTAATAATTTATTAAATAAGAATTTAAAATTGTTATACTTCAACATTTTAAATAATTATCAATTGATTTAAATATCAACAAAAATGAGTGATAACAATCCTTGGCGGATAACGTAAGCGACATGCGCGCGGCGAAGTTGCTGTCATACCTAGTTATTTCTATCATGCTATGCACTATGTAGTTCAGTGTTGCCATCTTGGTTATTTAATAACCAGATATAGTTTTATTGTACAAGGTAATGTCGGGTTGAAATTTGATCTGGCTATTAGTTTTTTTTTTGGTTATTTTTAGTGATTTATTAGGTCTGTTTTGGTTAATTTTAAATTACCAATTTATTTAATTTTATATTTTTTAATAGTTTTATTAGGTATGGTATTTTTTCAATTTTATTTTTCATATCAATTTGCCAACTAGGTGTTTAATCAATATTCAAGTCGATTTTTGTGTTTTGTTACTGTTATATTATACTTGTCTATGGGTTATACTGCCTGACGACTGTACTATATACTACTAGTACTACTTTTTGCCTATACCCTATATAGATATATACCTTGCCTATACCAATTACCAATTATCAATCATAGATTATAATATAAATATTAATAATATTTATTTTACTATCTTTGGACTTTGATACCAATTATTATGACTTATGCAGTATGCTACTATACAGTATACGATCATCAGATCATTACGCAATACAATTTACGAGTTACGACCATAACCTATACGAAATTACGAAATATAAAAACGACTATACGAGACATAGGTACTATCATTGTGAGTTGTGTACTATTATTCAAGTAAGTACTTAGTTATTACCAAGTCAACTTAAAGAATTCACAATTTAATGCTACTGTGAATCTTTTATTAACTAGATTAGGTATAGTTACAGTGAACTCGGACCATGGGTAAGCCACAGTATATCCAAAAGTTACGGATGGAGTGGCTTAAAGATAAAGCATTTGCAGATTGGTTAAAGGAAGTTCCAGAAGACAATTCAAAAGCGTACTGTAAGTCCTGTTTGTGCTCAATTCGTGCAAGACGTCCCGATCTTGTAACCCATGCTGCGACAAAAAAGCATAAGTCCACCACAAATTCAATTCAAAACCACGCTAATAGAATAAAGGTTGTAACACCGTGTACTAAAACTGCACAAACTGAAGCTTCACTATCTCTATTCATAAGTGCTCACTGCTCCGTTCTTTCTATTGATCATCTTGGAGAGCTATGTAAAAAAAAATTCCCTGGGTCCAAACAAGCCGAAAACTTATTCTCTTCATCGTACAAAATGTACTTTTATAATAAATAATGTATTAAATCCTTTCTTCAAAACTGATTTAAAAAACGATATTGGTAATAATAAGTTTAGCCTATTGCTAGATGAATCAACAGATATTTCTGTAACCAAGTATTTGGGAATTGCCATAATATATTTCAGTACTCAAAACAGCACTATTGTTACCACATTTTTCGGATTAGAAAAGTTAGTTGAATGCAATGCTCAAGCCATTGTAGAATCTGTTGAAAAGTCATTAGAAAAATATCAAATAGATATAAAAAATGTAATTGGCATAGGTACAGACAATGTCAGTGTTATGGTCGGTATTAACAACGGTGTGCATGCCTTATTAAAAAAATACAATCCAAACTTAGTTTTGATTCGCTGCGTTTGTCACTCAATTCAACTAGCTACATCATTAATTGCATTGCATTAAGTGAGACTTATAACTGGTTTTGAAAATCATCTTTACGGCAACAATCGTATTTAGACTTATTTACAACAATGAATGATGGTCATACACCTCAGAAAAGTGTCAGAGCATGTAGTACTCGATGGTTGTCAATTGAATCTGCAGTGTCGCGAATAATTGATCAATGGCTAGAACTTAAATTACATTTTCAACTTGCTCGTTCAAATGAAAAATGCTTTACTGCTGAAATGTTATACGATATGTATTGTAATGAACAGAATTTGGCCTTTTTTTCTGTTTTTGAGACCTGCTTTAGCTGATGTACAAAGAGTTAATAAATTGTTTGAAAGCAATAACGTCGATCAGATAAAGTTAGCAATTGATTTATCGACATTGGTAGTCTCATTGGGTAAATTAATTGTATTACCTTCATTTAATTTTCAGCCAGTTGCAAATGAAAATTTTATTAATCACTTAAATCCTAAACATTTTTTGGGTTATAGTTTTGAAAATAAAGTGACCAAACTAATAAATAATGGCTCACTTAGGCGAAAAATCTTTAAGAGATAGATGTATTAAGTGTATTACTATTTTAATTCAACAACTCCAACAAAGATTACCAGAGAATTTTAAAGTATTTGAAAAAATAAATATGTTATTACCTACTAATGTATTAAAACAAGTGAAAGATACAATTAGCCCATTATGTGAACTTTTAGGATATGAGAGCAAATTAATTAAAAAAATTGATTTTCAGTGGCGTAAAATTAATGTTTTATTGTGGAATGAAACAACCAATGTTGTACAATTTTGGGTTGAAGTCAATAACTACACAGATGCCTGTGGTGAGAATCCCCTAAAAGAATTGTCTGAACTAGCACTAACTACTTTATCATTACCTTTTTCAAATGCCGAAGTAGAGAGGGTGTTTAGCCAGATGAACTTAATAAAAAGTAAAACTAGAAATAGAATGGGAACTGAGCTATTGATATCTCTACTACAAATCCGGTCTGGTCTGAAAAGGCATGGGAAATGTTGCCATAATTTTATATTGCCAAATAAAGTTATTAAAAATATTGGAACTAATTATATTTATTCAAAAACTGAATGTTATTTACCTAATGATATATTTGAAGAATATGATGATATTCTTTATAATGACTGATAAAAATGTATATTGTTTTTGTTTTATATTATGTTTTAATCAAGTCTGATTTAATGTACCTACCTTAATATTGTTAGGTATTATACCAAAGTATTAATTTGTTTTTATATTACAGTAGAAATCACTATAACGAGCATCGCTTAGTACGAGATACTGCTTACAACAAGCAAAACGTTAGGTCCCGACATGAGGCCATATGATTGTATGTTAAAATATACGTCTATAACGAGTATGGTTATTACGAGTTATCGGCTATAACGAATAAAATAAAACGAACCTGACTAACGATCTTCCGGTTACTACGAACAGGTACCTGCAAAATAAGAACTTTTGGCTATTATTTAGGCCGATTAATCATTGACATAGATTATCTTTAGTTGTGTAGATAAGGATTACTTATTAATAATAAACATTATTCCTACAAATTCTGGTGTTTTCAAGTTAATAAAAATTATAAATAGCGTCAGTTGTGTGAAGACGTTCCACCATGTCGCGTCGTCAGTTTACGTTGGACGAAAAAATCGGAATAATCGGGCGGTTAGAAAATGGCGAGAAAAACAGCGTGATCGCAAAAGAATTTGGCACCTCTTCGTCGACAATTTCAACCGTATTTTGTATTTCCCGCTTTTAATCGGTTACAACGAATGCTCGTTCTAACCGCATATAACGAGCTACCGGCTATAACGAGAAAAACTAGCTGGCCCTTGAAACTCGTTATAACCGATTTCTACTGTATATAGTGTATTTTGTTTTTTTATAATAGTATCTACCTAGACTAAAAGATTAATACATAGTATGTACTTATTTTAATTTTTAGATGTACTTAAATTTTTTTTTTATCTAGGTAATGACTGATAATAAGTTATATTGTTTTTTTTCTATTATGTTTTAATCAAAAGTCTGGTTTAATGAACCTACCTATATTATCATGTAATAACTGGAATATGTTGGGTATTAACTTGTTTATGATTATATGTATATATTTATGATTTATTCACAATAAAAGTTTAATTCATCGAATTATTAATTCATTATCGTTATTTATTTAAATAGTTGTTCTTCTATTATATTAATTAATTATCAGGAAAATGTCTAAGCTATATATTAGATAATTTGATATTTTTATGCAATTTTAGATGATTTTGGTTTGGTTATTTTTTTGTTGGTTTAATTTTTTGGTGTCTGGTTATTTTCTGGTTAATCTGTTATCAGCATTTGGTTTTATTTAGTGCTACGTTTCTGACAACACTGATGTAGTTAGTGTGGCGAAGTACTCCGGCGATGATAGTGGCCCGTGACCCGTGATCGATTCTGAGCTGCTTATTTTTACTTAAGTTAATTAATATTGTATTTATGCACCAGGTGGTCCTGATAGTGGCATGATACTGGTGGCAGTGTGTTTTATTTTGTTTATTTATTTATTTTTATTTTTGAGAATAATATATAACTGTGTTGTGCAGTTGCTCTGGTAAATTTATTATACGTTGTATATAATTTGCATGGCCTCTCCTACATTACTTAACTTGAATACGATTATTAAACCGTTCAAATATTTTTTTAGATTAATATTTTGTTCGTATTTTCCGAATTAGCAAATCATTTCCCTGCCCGGTAAAAGCATAATAAGACAGGTGAAAATTCCCAATATGCTTTACTTCTGTTACAATATGTTATATAATGACCAAGTTCTTTTTCGTTTGATTTACCAACAAAACAAATTACAGCCGAAAGGATATACCTGAAAGTTGTATTATTAGTTACATTTTTATAAATTGTAGAATCACCGATTGCACATCTACTAATATATATTCAAGAAGACTAAATAGTGGATATATATAAATATTGTAAAATATTTGAATGTTAAATACATTTGTTAACTGTAAAGTAAGATTAATTAGTAGAAGTAAGAAGTAAAATTAATTAAAAATTGCCTTTTTTAATTTTTTAAATTGTATTTTTACATTATTAAAATGTATTTGTTTGAATTAAAATTCATATGTTTTAAACATTATTAATTTCGATAAAGGATAATTGTTTGAAATATTGTAAATTACTCCATGGTAAATAGATAATTGGATATTAATAAGTCAGATATAAATCAATTTTACATAGAGTAATCTATGTTTTGAATGAATTAAAAATATTAGTGCTTGTCTGAGATGATTCAGTGTGAATTTAAAAGAATATAATTTTTCAAATAGAAAGAGTTGAAATCTATACTTTTTAGGTTAAAAATGACTGGATAAAGAAAAAAAACAGCATAAATAATTTATTACCATTAGGAGAAAATTAGTTTTCAATGTTTTTATATGGTATGGAACGAGATTTTAAAAGGTGGTGTTTTATATTTCATTAATTATCAAATTATGGCACTGTATTGAAGTCAAAAAATCTAAGTGGAGTGCTACTTGAAGTTGGCATATATTAGATATATTTGTTAATAATGTTTAAATTCATTGATTTTATTTATCATAATTATAAATCATTTTTATAATATATATTATTTACATTAATTTTTGTAAGAAACCATTTATTTATAAATTTTGAGAAAAAAAAGTCACATATTATTTATAATAATGATTAATAAATATTATTAAAACAAAAAAATAAATAAATAAAATTGTTAACCAGAATGTCAATTTAATTATTATTAATTATATTTATTAATCAATATAATAAGTAATTTGTGTTATTTTTCTAAAAAATTAAAAGCAAATGATTTTTTACAAAATAATAAATAATAAATAAAATATAAAAATAAATATTTAAAAATAATAAATTTGTATATCAATATTAACCAGAAGGTAAAATTAATTATTTTTATGTATTATATTTATATATCAATAATTTAAATTATTTTTGTGTTATAATTGGTTAATAAACATTATTCATATACACAAAAAAAAAAATTTGAATAGTAAATATTTTTACAAATGATTTTATTTTTTTTATTAATTGTATTTATTAATCATTAACCACTCAAAAAAAAATTTTTAAAAATGTACGTAGTTAAATCGGGGTTTCCCAGGAAAAATATGAAGTTCTGAATTCGGAAATCTAGGTTCCAATTAGTTCCAAATAGGTTCCAAAATATTGGTAAAGGTTTGAAGTTGATACGACTACGTGCGGGCTGCCCCTCAAACAGAAAAAACATTTTTCTGGGAAAATTATGAAGTTCTAAATTCGAAAAACTAGGTTCCAGTTAGTTCCAAAATATCGGTGGAGGTTTGAAGTCTAAATGGCAATGTGGGGGGCCAACTTCACGAACGTGGTAAAAAAGGGGGGCCGCATGAAGTTAGCCTCCCCTGTCTTATTATGCTTTTACCGGGCAGGGAAATGATTTGCTAATTCGGAAAAGTGATTTGCAAATATTTGCAAATTATTTGCAAAATGAGTACATAATTTTCAAAAAAATCGGTCATGGTGGGGGGGGCCAACTCAAAAAAATGTATTCCGGAGAATTGGTGAAGTTGCAAATTTCAAAATTGGCGTTGCAAATTGTTCCAAAATATTGGCACTGGTTTGAAGTCGGTAGTCTAAAGTGGGGATGCTCCGTGAAGTTGGCACCCCCATCGGAAAATCGGATTTTCCGGAAAATTGGTGAAGTTGCAAATTTCAAAATTGGCATTGCAAATTGTTGCAAATCAGTTGCAAAATATTGGCACTGGTTTGAAGTCGGTGGCTTAAAGTGGGGGTGCTAACTTCACGGACATCCCATCATGACTTATTTATTTCACCATCAATAGCTGCAGAAAACGATACCGATAATCAATGTATGTTTTATTATTATTACTAATTTTTATATTGTTAAATTAGTCATGTACCTACAATAGTTGTTTAAACTTATTTCAGCTTTTAAAAAATTTGTAAAAAGATCTCTCACAACTCTAAAGTATGATGTTTAAAATGTTACAGACGTATTGATGGTTTGATAATTATTTATAGCAATTGAAGAAGATATTCGCAACAGTAACAATATTCAAGTGTTAAAACATGTTCTGGCATTTCCAATGGTACTTTGGTTCTAATAGACCTAGAATAAAAATTGTTATACCAGATTAAAGATGACAACATTCGCCATGTTTTCTCAGAGCCAGGGCCGGCGCAAGCAATTTTTTATATGTAGGCAAAGCTCAAAATTGCCGCCTCTTATTTTATTATAACTTAAATAGATAAATGTCATATGTAGGAGCAAAAAAAATAAAAACCGTTTTACACTTGTCAATTATTATATAATAAAAAAGAAATTACTAAATTAATATTACATAGATTGTTTGTATTTTTGTAAGGTATTACAATAGTTATTATAAAATACAATATTTAGTTATAATTTAAAAAAATGTATTTTTCTTGCTTTTGATGACGCAACATCTTGAACTAAATCGTCAATGTCAAGATCATTCGCAATTTGATTTTCAATTGAAATTGTTGCCAATCCAACTAAACGATCCTGTGAAATTTGTGATCTTAAATAGTTCTTTACAATTTTTAATTTTGAAAAGCTTCTTTCAGCTGAAGCTGCAGTTACTGGTAATGTTAATAAAATTCTTAGTGCTACGTATACATTAGGAAATAATTCTATTAATTTGTTTTCACATTTAAATTGTAAAATTGCTTTTGGATCATTTTCATTTTTCAAATGTCTTTGTAATGTATTTATTTCTTCACAAAGTTCAACAGAATTTATATCAGAATTTAAACCGACATTTGAAGAAAGTGCTAGCTAAAGATCTTTACAGCACTTCATTAAATGTTCATAATTATTGACATTAGAAATATTATAAAGAAATGAAAATAATTCACTATGGTCTTCAAGTTGAATAAATCGGTCATTTATTGATTGGAGCATATTATTGTCTAATATTTGATGAAAAAAATTTATTTTGAAATTCTGTTTAAGATCTGTTATAGAGTATCACGAGATTCGTAATCAAAATGAGTTTTTCTACGTCGAGTTCGAAATTGATTTAACGAATAACTATCTTGTACACCAAGTTCATTTGCTAAGTTACTTGCTTGTTAAAGTCTTTTTTCAAAATTTTCATCACTACGATATTTTTGTAAAAATATTTTGGTATTGTTTATCTGATTGATTGATTCGATAATATTTAATGATACCTATAGATTGTAATAATTTACTAGTGACATTAATTTTGCATAATAAATCATACCAAATTACTAAACTACATAAAAATTTGAAGCTTATTAATTTTTCAGCTATACCTATAGCTTCAGAACGACTTCGAATGCCAATTACACTCGTAAGTGAAGTGTCTTCTGATATTTCTTCCAGTGCATCATAAATTTCAGCAGTTTGAAATCTAATTGGTCGAATAGCGTCTATTCTACTAGACCATCGAGTTGCACTTAATGGTTTTACAGTAAGATTTTTAACATATTTACGAAAAACATCCCATCTCTGTGTTGATGCTGAAAAAAATGTATACATTTCTTGTATAATATCAAAAAATGAAACTGCATCTAAACAACAATTTGCTGAATCGTTCAAAACCAAATTTAAAGAATGTGCATTGCATGGCACAAAAAGCTCTTGAATTTAGAATTCGAATTCTGGCTTGAACACCATTTTTATCGATCTACACAATATGTTTGTATATTGTACTTAAAATAAGATATTTAATTTTTTCTTATATGCCGCCTCTATATAGTTATAAATTTTGCCGCCGTAGGCTTGTGCCTACGTCGCCTACGCCTATAACCGGCCCTGCTCAGAGCCGTTTTAAATATTTTTATTCTACAAGTGTATACATAGTTCTAAAAATCCATTGTTTTGGAATTTTTAACATCAAATATATTTCTTAGAAATAGTGCTATCATAGGCGCAATTAGGGGGGGGCTGGAGGGGCTAAGCCCCCTCAAAAACATTCAAAGCCCCCCCAAAAACCATACAGAACTTTATATTATTATATTGATAAATAAAAAAATATTTGATTACTACTGAAAAAATGAATAAAATAAATTTTTTTTATTTTTTTTTAGTAACAATATTATAATCGTGGTCTTAAATAATAAATCTATTATTTCTATAGTCCTATAGTCTAGACCGTGCTTATTATAGCGCACCGCTGTATATCATTATCAATAACCAAAATATTATCCCCGACTATATTTATAGCTTCCATTCTCGGACGTTTTGCGAGTGGCCGCAATTGACAATTAATGACAATTACGATAAGCCATAACCATAAGGTACACTAGGCGAATAGTTCGCGTGCGGGACACGCATGCGTGTGGGTTCGTTTCACGGGAAACACGCGCGAACATTCGCCCAGTGTGAATATACAGTCACGTCATATTATTATGTAGGTTTATAAATAGCTCATTTACGGAAAGTACAAAACTGTATTGAAAAACATTTGATCATACCAAACGACCAAACCGTCCTTAGCAGACAAGCATTACAATTATATACCACCATATATTGAGATTGACCATTCAATTACGATTGCATGACGTACTCACATTATTTGTTCATTCCGTTCATTCGTGCATCGTGCTTTGTGATTGTGATAATATTTTGGCATTTGCTATTTAGTGAACAAAAAAGTTATTACCTACCTATCAATATTAGGTACCTAATTTTCTTCTTTTTTTAAAAAAAAAATTAAAAGTTAGTAAACTAAAAATGTTTTCGATATTTAATTTAAAAAAAAAAAAAATCAGATTGTATACTAATCAATGAAGGAATAAATAATTCAAGTCATTCAGAAACAACTATTTCAACTTCTAATAATGATGTTTCTATGTCTCCTGATGTGAATAATTCTTTAGTTGAATATGAGACAAGTCAATCGACATTTCCTAAAGAAGGAAATAAGTTGGATATTGTCGATCTAGGTAACTTAGATTCTGGCCCTGTGCAACCTATTTTAAAGGTAAGCTATATTAATTTTAAGAGTACTAGCTCAGGCACATAGCCAGACATTTTTCTTGGGGCCATCATTTTGTACCTCCTCTCTCTATAATATAATAATAATATTAATCTATAATAACTTCTTCAATATTTAATAACAAATGTAAAATAATAAATTTATTGTATATAGGTTTATCCTAAAACAGCATTTGGATCACAAAATAGATCTTTTGGTTCCAAATATTTCAAGGAGTATAACTGGCTTGAATATAGCATAGAGAAAGATGCTATTTTTTGCTTTCCTTGCAGAATGTTTTCAACAAGTTCTGGTCATGTAGAAGATGTTTTCGTAACAACAGAATAATTGGAAAAAAACCATTTTAAATACACTGATTTACAAATTACATTAATAGATCATAATTGTTTAATATTATCTTAAAATGTATTATTAATAATATGTACATTTCTATTATTAAAGTTGAGTGGAACTAGAGATGCAAAAACAGGAAAAACAAAATTAAAATTGCATGAAATTTCTGACCACCACTTGACTGCCAATTTAAGATGGTCAGCTTATAAAAACTCAGTGAAAAATGGTGATGTTATTTCAAAGATGTCTACTGCTCTGAAATACAAACAAATAGAATGTACATTAAATGTTTAATTGATATTGTTTTATATCTTGGCAGACAAGGAATAGCGTTTAGAGGACACCGTGAAGATGAGACATCAGTTAATAAGGGTACTTATTATATTATTTAACCTTATTTAATTGAATTTCATTGTTAAAATTTGTTTGTTTTATTTTTGTTCTAGGTAATTTTAAAGAAATGTGTGAATTTTTATCAAAACATAAGAGTTTTGCAATGTATATAAAAATACCTTATTGACATACAAGTTGGAGTATACAAAATGAACTGATAGTGTGCTGAAAATGTTAAATCTACCATTATACAATTATAGATTGTGGAATGTTCAGTATCTCGTGCGATGAGGCTAGTTAAATAATAAATACAATCTTGGAAGTAAAAATTGAATTTTTAATACTATGTTTTTGTATATTTAATAAGTTTTCTATTCTTACTAGGTCTCACAAACAAGAGCAATTAAGTATTTGTGTAAGACCCATGGACTGGACATCTGTGACCGATTCTAAGGATTTGTTGTCGTATCTGAAAAGCCAACTGCAGATGCTTTGATTTTAAAATTCATCTAAATTAGATAAAATTCCCATCATAGGACAGTCATATGATGGAGCAAATGTCATGTCAGGTCACATAGGAGGTGTTCAAGCAAAATTGAAAATAGTTCACCCTCCAGCCAAATGTGCAGTATATGTACATTGTATCGCATATTTAGTAGTTATTGATATGTGCAAGCTTATTTAACGCTTTGGAGGCACTCTATGTTCATTTCTCTCATCCAACAAGAAACTTGAAGCTTACTGATTTACAACTTAAATTGAATATGAAAAAGACAACACTTTCTCAGTTAAGTGACACTCGTTGGATTTGCCGCTTTAAAAGCTGTGACGCAGTGATAAAAAATTTTAATGCCATAGCTCAAGTTTTAAATGATGAAATTGATGATCAACAAAGTCACTGTGTTGCGCAAGCACGTGGTCTGTTATGAAAAATATTAAATACAACTGATTTTATTGTGCTTTTCTACAATATCAAATTTTAAATTTGTAGCATTTATTCATTCTGCATGATATTCTAAAAGTTGTTAATATATTAAGTATTCAACTTCAGTCAAAATCAATTGATACATTAGAAAGTTATCGTTCTTCTATTCACTACAGTGAACTGTGGGAAAAAATTGTATTTTCAAAACAATGGAATTGAATTAATGTTCCTTTTCAAGGTACCTAGAGTAAATTTTTACATTATATGATACTGTTAATTAATTAAATATTTTAAATTCAATATGATAATATATTTTTTTTTATATTGATCTTAGGTGGCTCTAAAAGGCAGAGAAGGGAGTCCACTAATCTAAAAAATTATGTTGTTATGTCATCAACTTCAGCTGAAAATAATCACCAAAGTGATAATACAAGTACCACTACATTAGAACCAAAAGAATATTGGAAGATTCATGCTTTTTATCCAGTAATAGATACAATAATATGTCAAATGAAAGAGATTTTCTGAAGGGCATTCAAATTGCGACTTGTGTAGATAACTTGTTAAAATTAGACTTTAAGGGATCATCATTACTTATAAATCAATAATAATTTATGTTTATCAAGTACCTATTTCATTTAAAAACTGTATATTTGTATTTTACTTTACAGAATTTGTTTGAAGTCATCCCTAATGATTTGCAATGTGAGATGACTGTTTTGAAAAATATGATTAAAGGAGTTCCTAGCTATTTAACCATAAAAGAAAAATTATCTAAAGATACTTTTCCAAATCTTTTTAAAATGATCCAAGTAGCTATCACTCTTCCAGTCAGTTCGGCTACTTGCGAACGGTCATTTTCGGCAATGAGAAGAATAAATAATTATCTTAGGTCTACGATGTCACAAGAACGGTTCTCAAAATTGGCAATACTTAATATTGAGAGAGATATAATTGTTGACACCGAAATTATTTTAAATACATTTGCTAATAAAAATAGAAAAATAAGATTATAAAATGTTAAAAACTAATTAAATCTGTTACCTATACTTAAAAGTTAAAAGTGAATTATTGTTTTATTTTTTATTTTTTAAATTTTACTTGCCATCCAATGAGCACATTTTTATAGAGGGTTAGGTTTAAGGGTAGAAAAAAGCTTCTGAGAGGCAGAGATTGAAAAATTTATGTGAGGGGCTGAAGCCCCCCCAATATTTTTACTCTAATTGCGCCTATGAGTGCTATTAAAAAATGCTTCAGTGAAAACACAGATAAACTTCCCAATTTTATTTTTGTGAAAAAATAATGTTTCTACGATCAATGAGGCCTGAGTACTATTGGAATTTGGAACTACGAAAGCATGTTTTTGGTAAAAGTACGATGAATTTACAGTCGTCCGGTGCTGCTGTCGCGACTATAGCGGTAGTGTTTTAAAACCGTCCTCATTCCTCACACCGCGCTCATAAGCAGCGCTACCTCACCATAGATGGAAACCGGTTATCTATCGCAGTCGCTCACAGTTTATAAATACCCAAATCGTCGATACGAAAATAATAATAATATTTTTTTCGATTTTCTTATTCGAATTCCTAGAACTTACTATTACCATATTTTAGTATTTTACACAAATTGAAACCACATATCGCAGTTGCCAAAACTCCTCGAGAAAACGAACGATTTAAACAATTTTTTTTTTCTAACTGTAGCAGATTTTTTAGTTAGATTAGTGGTTTAATTTTTTAAATGATATTTTTAAAATTTAAATCAGTACATATACAATCGTACAATAGAATAATAAATGGTCAAAATCATCATTGTCATATTATGTACTTTTCGCGGCTTTTTTTTAAGAAATTGACAAAAAATTTATAAATTTAATATTTGATAATACTAATTACTAGGTACTCATCTTGTCATTGTTAAAATAAAATTTCTATACGTAAAAAATTGCAACATGTGTTTATAATTTAGTAATTGTCAATAATTATGATAAAATGACAAAAACATTGATTGTAGTAAATGTATTACACATTCATTTATATATGATTTGAAGTATGTTATCAGTGGCGCCCAACCCTATGACTAGGTGTAGCAGTCACTACACTTTGAAAATAAGGGAATAACAATATTCAAAGAAAAATATTTGATAACGGAAAGTTCTTGAAAAAAATACTCATGTATGTCACTTTTTGGTCACTTTTATGATTAAATTCCGTTATTTAATCGCTTTCTTATAAATAGCTCAAACTACTTCCAACTCTGATGATACCTATTCTTTGGTATATTAATATTAACAGTTAGTGTAACCAAAAATAGACCATTCAATTTTGAGTTTTGGAACGGGTGGGTGGGTAAAATTATGTCTTTCTACACCTGAAAAATATGTCTTGGGCGCCACTGTATGTTATACTATAATTATTAGTACAAAATACGTAATAATTATCAGTATAGTAATGCATTAATTATTTTCTTTCTTCTTTTGGGTCCTTTATATCGTATACTAAGAAGCGTTTACCATACTGTGGGTTTAATATTTCTGGTAAAATGCAATTCATGTAAAAACTGAAAAAAAAATGAACATTTGTTTTTAAATTGTAAAATAGTATTTTGAGTAATCAATATTTCTTGTGATAATTATTAAATCTAAAACATGATATGTAAGATATTTTTATATGCTCTTGTATGGACTAACTTTTCTAACTTAGTCTCCATATTTATCTGCCAAAATTCTTCATCGTAGTTAATACACTCAATATTTATCCATTTATTGGTGGAAGTAACAAAATAATATTTGGTTTTTTGACATATACGCATTTGGCCTTGGTAGTAAAATTTGGTAGTAATAATTGCTACTAGTTTTTAAGCGCAATTTGTCACCGATCAAGGTATAGTTGGGGAGCTAAAATTATAGAATATTATTCAACTTAAGTTCTAAAATAAATATTATAACGATCATTTATACAGGTTTATTAGTTATACTTTTTTTTCATTGATTGCTTCTGCATAGCTGTCATAATCGTTTGCTGAAAACGGACATTTAATTTCGACTAAACAGTCATCTATTACCCCATCTAATATAAAAAAAAAACCTTTCCTTAAAAATTCTACGATTTGCAATAATTATCAATTATTTATCTTTTTTCTAATTTAAATTTTATTTATCTATGACATAATAAATATATAAACATGTATTACCAGGTGTAGCAGCTAAAAATGGTTTCTTGGTATCAATTAGAAGACCACATGTATTTATTGCTTACCCAGTTTTTTTTTCTGCTCCTTTAATGGCCAACGGTTCCATTGATTTTCCATACTCTGTGGATTTTGATGTGAAAGATCTATATAATAGATCGTAAACAATATTTTTGCAAGATGTCGATGTTCTCATTTTGCATATTCATCCAAAGTTTGAAGCAGTTAAGCGATTGAGTCTTTCTTTATGCCACCTTTGAGAATTTGATTGAAGTCTTGTTTCAAATTCTAATTCCAATCTATTGGACGGAGTTAAAGAAAGTGTGTCTAAGAAAGTTATTTTTCTTTTATTCATTTCCTCCGGTGTTATATCTTCAATTAAAGCCTCAACTAATCCATAATATTGGTCTGGACCAGCACATAGCACTTTTTTAGGTTTATATTCTTAAAACAGTTTTCGTCTACGCGTATTTTCAACTTTTTTGGTTTTTGATTCTAAAAACTTCTTACCTATTTCACCTAAAAAAAAGAAATATGCAACAACATTATTACTTTACAATTATGTACAATTTTTGATATTTAAGCTACAATTTACCCGGACTGGTGTTCATTATACTCTTATGAATACTACGTATGTATTTCCCTGCAGTATTATGTGACAATACTGCTACTTCTACTCGTATATTATAGAACTGCCTTTGAGAAAAATTAATTCGTTTTCCAGAGAGGTGTTTATTTATAATAATGTTAAATTGTTCACAGGTATTATTATCTACGTTCATTAATAAACTGTCAGCATTGTTAGCTAAACGACTAACTATTTGACTAAGCTCACCCTACGCATGACTATTCCTTAATTCGTAGTTCATTGGGAATACCAATGCTGTCAACTCGTCTACAAGATGCTGATGAGCGCTTTATAACCTCGCTCCTAGGTAGCACCATAGATGCACCCGATCTCCTCTCTAAAATATGTTTTCGTATCCCTTCCTTCTTCTCCAGAAATTACGCACTCTTCCAAGTTTCAACTCACAATACATTATACGGACATAATCACCCCTTGCACAGAATGCTTCGTAATCTGAACAATCTTAATTTTGATTTTAATATGTAATTAAATAATATCATTGTTATAAATATGTTGTATCATAGTTTTATATTACTAAATTAAGGTATTACCATTTAGTTTATATTATGTTGTGTTTTTCCATATGTTCTTATTTTGTGTGTATTTGTATTATTATATTATTGTTATATATATTAATTTTAAACTTAATCTGTTAATTTAAAATTGCCGTTTGGCGTTTATATATTATAAATAAATAAATAAATAAACTCTTAAAAAAGACCTGACTTGTTTGATTGTAAAAAGTAATTTGTTTCATTCAATTTTGAACCCTTACAAAAATATTGTTCGCATTGTCTGTGATCGCCAAGAATATGTAAAAAACTATTCGTTATATCTTTTAGTAAACCTGATAGAAATAATTAAATGTAAAATATTAATAAAAAAAAAATGCAGGGAAGTGTGTAACATTTTCCTGTACAGTGGGTGTGGAGTTGGTCACAATAATGGATATATTCAATTTTAATTAAAATACATAAAATAATTATATTTGAAAAGTAAGTAAGTGCAGTATTAGATTCGTAATCCCAAAAATGTTGGTGAAATTAAAAGTCTAAGCATTTTTTCTAATAAAAAAAATGTTAACAGACAGAAAAAAAAATCATAATAGAATATGTTAAAATTACAAACCAAATACTTTCTGAGCTTTTGTTTGACTTTCCAATTTATTTCGATACTCAATAGCTTTAGTAATAGAAAATCTAAATCGTAATTGGTTTCTTTTTATATGGTTTCTCAACTCAATGGGGTAATTTGTAATTTTTATCATTGCAGCTAATTTGGTTCCGTAATTACGCAACAAATGATTACGACATTCTATTTTCTCAACTAATAAATTTGGTCCATATGGCATAAATTCACGTAACCGTTTGGTGAATCACCATCACCTAAAATGAAAACAGATTAATTAGCCCAAAGATCCAGTTTTCTGCAAGAAAATCAAATCACTTCTTCGACTACTTTTCGTGTATACAGATCCAAAAAGTATAAATTTAAAAAAAAAATATTGTAAATATTTCCGTTTTTATAATTTTTATTTCATGTATTTAACTTTTTTGACTATCCTAGATTCAAATTACTTAAGGTTAATATTATTGTAATGTTTTTGTACCCATATATCAATACTATAAAAAAAGTAATGTAATGTAGGTATTTATAATTACAGTATTATTGACTATTGTTCTTTTTATGTATTTATTTATATATAATTTAAATACATATTTACCAATTAATTTGTTGAATTTAAGACCATGTATTTCTACACTTCGTCTGAAACCTTCAGCTATTGCGTCAGCTTCCATACTAGTTGCTCCTTTGGTCCAATTTAAGAAACATACATGTTTAGATACAGTTGTTTGTATATTAGCAGCTCTTTGACATACTACACAATAACGATTTCGTATGCCAATAAACAAATTTTTTTTAGATTTGTAGCCTATTATAGTAGCCTAAATACAAACATTAATCTAATAAAACAAAATTGATTTTTATTTTATTTGAGTTATTATTCACTTACAACTCCAGACAATGGCGTCATATTTTGTTTTGTATGATCGTTTTGACCGGGCATGGACCAGTTGCGCCTAAAACAATATTTGTATTTTAGGTCAGTACACCGATTGCGCCGCTTACATTTTAGGTCAGTACACCAATTGCGCTACTTATATTTCGGGTTCCTTATTTTTACATGGACATATGTAAGTTACCACACAGCGGAAAAAGTTACATATGTATATACACAATTAAATATAGCTAACTAATATACATTCAAATATACTTAATTTAAAGCAAAACGTATACGAAATTACGGGAAAATACGACAAGCTACAAGCTAATTATAGTACCTATCCCGACTCGACGTAGGGCGAAATATAAAATATTTTATTTATTATTATTAACGAACATATTATAAAGTATGAATTTGAGTGATAGACTACTCGGATAACAAGTTTTCATTATCATTAATGATCGTTATCCACCTATTTATCTGCCTACTTTGTACGTTCCACACACTGTCTAATAGGTACTATACAGACATATCTCTATATATAAAGGAAAGTCTACTTACCAAGAATCAACGCAGAGCCGAACCTATTTGAGCTATCGACTTGAAATTTCGAGAATAGATTTTTATAATAATTTCATTGGGCACTAAGAAATTTTGATTTTAAAGGGTTGAAATCGGTAAAAATAATTTTTTACATGTAATTTGTATATCTATATTGATATAATAATAACAATAGCACCCGACAGATAACAGGAAATAAGGTACGGCACGGCGGCCCGATGGTTTCCATCTAACAGGACCTTTTTCGTGTGTTTGTGTATTTTATCGGCGTGTAGATATAAATTGTTCCGAGGCTATATTTATGAGTTTTATAGAAAATAGGTTCGGTTTATTGGTAAAGTACACTAAATATAGAGATTGGCAGATTGCATTAAATGACGTGGCTAATCTTAGTTTTGTTATCTTACTATTACATAAATTTGTTTGTTTGGTCGCAAAAATCTTAAAAAGTAAACAACGGATTTTAGTTCGGTTTTCACTATTAAATAGGTCTAGACTCGGGGAAGGTTTTAGTGTGGAAAAATTAATTGGGCGCCCAAAAAAATAACAATAATGCAAAAAAAATGAACGCCTTACGTCGTATTCAGTGGTATCGGGTTCGAACTATAAACGCGTTAAAACACTTTTTACCCGATATCCGTCATTTGCTTCGTACTAATAGCTTACAATATACTCGCACTTTCCGTCGTTGTATCAAAGATGTCTATAGTTGAAATTTGAAAATGTGTCTATAAAAGCAGGGGGGATCCCGGAACGGTCACGGCACATATAGGACAGCTATATATGAAAGATGAATAAATTGTAAGTGATACTAACTTCACTGGGTCAAATTTACCTATGAAAAGTATAACAATAGCAAAGCGTTGCCGGTTCAGCTATAAATTTATAAAAAAAAAACAAATCTTTTGCATGGGATCTTACGCATGTCATGGGGTCCGCAATCCACCGCAGGTGGATTGCCTACCTGATAAATTACTGCTTACATATTTCTGAGATCCAATTCAGTGGATTACCTTGGTAATTGGCGGCACAGAATGAGACGGATCAGACTTTTCTCGATAAAACGAATAAAAATACATAATGACCCAAAATAAATTGAATATTGTTGTAACGATATTACTTAGTATATTGTAACCGTTATATTATAAAATAAAATATATTATTCATATAGACTTGGCATTATTAATTTTTCTTAATGGGCAACGAAGTGCACGGGATCAGCTAGTACTATATATGGGATAACACAAATCACAATGGTATGACATTTATATGTACGAATGTACGATATTGTAATTTGTTTATGATTCACCCTGTATATTTACAGAAATTTAACGATCAAAAAGTGTACTTATAAAAACATAGATAGTAAATAGGTACCTTGTCAGCAGTTTAGTATATTTTGAGTGTTTGAAGTTACAATATGGACCTCTTACAACAAGTTGTGAGTGAAAAAGGCAAACCGTTATTGATTATCAATGAATTTAAATTTCGAAAAATTGGCAAATCAAAAGATGGAATTAAGTGGAGGTGTACCGTCAAATCATGTACCTCAAGTGTATGTTCTAATGAAAGTGTAACTACGCTTTTAACTTCCAACTTAAATCATAATCACGAAAAAAGTTCAAATATTAACAGGCAAATTGTTGCTAATTCTTTAAAAAGAAAAGCAATAGATCAAATAACAATACGACCACTGAAATTAATTCGGAACGAAGTGCAATCAAGTGCAGTTGATTTAACGTTGAACGATGTAAATTCCATAAGACGAAGTGTTTATCGTTCACGCAGAAAAACGTTACCACCACTACCAAAAAACTTACCAGAAGTACATGCAGCTTTAACTAACTTGGATACAAGTACAATAAGTACATACAAGGGTGAGAATATATTGTTAATAAACGATAGTATTTTAAATATAATATGTTTTTCAACAAAAACAAATTTAGAATTTTTATGTACTTGTGAAAAAATATTTGTTGATGGAACTTTTGAATTTTGTTCCAAATATTTTTATCAGCTATTCGCGATACATGGCTTAAAAAACGGCCATTATATACCATTAGCAGTGCTCGAAATGAAAAATTTTACGAACCGGAACGTTTAAAAAATTAATATGAGTATTATAATATTAATTTTTAATTTTAATTATTTTAAGTAATTTTAAGCTTAAAAAATTTACAATTCAAATTGAATACATAGTTTATAATAATTTCCATAATGCTGAATATTTGTCGTCAATTTTTTTGTCACATTTGCGACTTGCATTGTCATCAGCAGCATGTCCACCTTTGGCTAACCATGACCGTACATATTTTTCAGGACGAAATTCAGTGAGTGGAGGGCCAACACAATTAATAAATAAAAGTGCAGAGACTGTACTAATATTTAATGAAGATCTGAGAGGTGTTATAATTTCATTCATTGAGCTAAAATTTCGCTCGCACTCACTTGTAGATATCGGAATAGTCGCTACGGTTTTAAAAAGTATTTGTAAGTCGTCTGGAACACCTTCTTTTCCTCCTTCCAATTTGAATATTTGAAAACCCCGAACAATATCATTTTCTTTATTTGATTGAAAGTGGCGACATAAGTGACGTATTTTATCATCTCCAAATGTAATATTTTCGATTTCATCATTATCGGAAGTAGGCCATTTTTTTGGATCTAGTACGCTAAGACTATCGATTAAATTTGTATAATTGTATATGTTATCCTGTTGATCTTTTTCATGTTGACTTACATGTGATGAATTAGTTGTTATCATCCGATTTCTTAAATTATTTGCTAAACCTCTGTATAGTTGACTCGTATTAATTTGTTTTAACTTTCCATTATGAATAGGAACATTTTTATAAATATTTAATTCAATCGCTTTTAAAGCGCCGGCTAATTTATGTCCGGGCTCACTTACCATCGAATCAAATACTCTAATTGTTGTTCTAATAGATTTATCGGCATCTACAAGAGTGATATTACGCCTTTGCAAATGCTCCGATAAGTCTCCTAGTTCATCTAAAGCGTCTGCCATTGCATTAAGATTACTAACAAATTCGACGCTGGAGATCATTAATTTTAACCCGTTATACTCGCTTCTTTCTTTCGAATCTCTTGTTACATCTGTTGAAGCAGATTTAAAATGTTCATAAAGAGCCGAATAATTATTTAAGACAGCATTTATAGTTCGTTTACTAGACGCAACCCAGCGAACAGACAAAATTCTTCCTATTTGTAAATTTTTTTTTTCTAAAGAACTTGCTACTAGTCTTAACTTATTTTGATTTTTTGGCGATTGATGATATAAAGAATACAATTTGTCCATAAATATTTTAAAATGATTTATTCCATCAACTTCATTTACAACATCATTAACGGCAAGCTCTAAACGGTGGTTCGAGCAATGCCAAATAATTAAATTTGGAAACATTTTTTTAAGTCGAGTTGCTACTCCCGAATTTTTCCCAATCATTACGGAAGCTCCATCGCACGCAAAACAAACAAGACATTCTTTTAAAAATTGTTGATCAAATCCATATGTATTCAAACATTCAAGTAACGCAATAGTAATTTGTTCGGCAGAAGTGCTACATAGTTCAATTAAATCGAGATTAAATGTATATGGTTCACCGGGAAATGTTTCAAAAAATGTTCGCAAAACGACCACTAATGTAGTTTTTCTACTAAGAGTCGTTGACTCGTCTACCAAAATTGATATATTTTTTTTGTCTAAAATTATATCTTTACAAATAATCGTTTTCATTTCAGTAGCCAGATGGATCGCAATTTTCGCACAGGTCTTATCTGAGTGTAATATGTTCCCCATACTAATCCCGTTTAATACTTGTAAATCAATATCTACCGGTAAATCAACAAATGGTCTTTGACTTTTAATTATTTTGTAAACCGTTCTAAAGATTTTTTCAGTCGTTAAATATTTTGCCCGTTGTAACTCACTAATACCTTTTTCTATCTGTTTTTTTTCAGATTGCTGTAAAATGTTTGTTACTTTAATATGGGCCTCCGAATTTTTATGTTCATGTATTTTCTTTCGTAAACTAGACATTTGGGAATCTTTTGTTTGTCCATTCGATTCTATTGAACACTCTTGCCAAGGTTTTGAAATACGTAAATTTTTTTCACCAAATAATCCTAATTGAGTTATTTTTTTGCATACACTACAACCTAACTTTTTATTTTGTACAATTAACCAATTATATGATAATTTAAACCCGTCGTACTGACTTTTATTCCAGCAAGTTGGGATATGTACATCACAGTCGGAACTTTCAACATTTTCGACGACCGTTTCAGGATGTTCTAATGCTACTTTTTTATTTGGATTTTCTGTTTCCAATGAATCGTTCGGACGTTTGTTGACCCAATTTAATAAAAACGAACTCATAATTTATAATAATTATAATACTTAAAAGTAAAATTCACCTCACACATATACTGATGCAGTAACTGACCGTACTCGAAGCAAAATACCGACTAAATATATTGTGACATTGTCACTTGTCAAGTATTATCAAACTACAATCAAAATATAATTAGGTAGGTATACACAATGTACACATGTATAACGATTACAGATAGTCGGTAGATAGAGTTTGTTACAATTTGTGACAGAATACGTTATCGATAGTAAATTGGGTATTTTTACGTTTTATTGCCTTTTATTGCGATCACGACTTTAATTGTATAGCGTAGCCTGTGGGAACTTTTCGGTCATTAAATCGTTTACGTTTTTATTTCGAATAATTGCGATAATACGATAAAACGATTATACACGCGTGATGTCAGGTGAAGCCTCATGGAGTTACAAATTAAACTTCTCTCTATATTAATTATTAAGTATATTACCTATATTAATTTTATATTTTGTCGAAAGGAAATTTTATAATTTTAATCCTCGAAATTGTGATACTGTGAATTATACGAAACGGAACTCTTTAATTTTAATTTTAACCAACGGGAACGGACGCAAAGTTTATTTTACGAACCGGAACGCCGTTCCGGTGCGTTCCGGTCCATTTCGAGCACTGACCATTAGTATTTACTTTGCTGCCAAATAAGTTATCTAGTACCTATGAATATTTATTTCGAGTTTTGATTAGTAAATGTGCAACTGACCATTAGTTTTTAATTTGCTGCCAAATAAGTTATCTAGTACCTATGAATATTTATTTCGAGTTTTGACTAGTAAATGTGCAACTTTTAACCTTTATTTTAGTCCAAAAACAGTCGTTGCCGATTTTGAACAAGCGATTCATTTTGCTGTTAAAAAAGTTTGGCCTTCAATCACTCTGGTAGGTTGTAGGTTTCATTTAACACAAGCTTGGTGGAGGAATATCCAAAAATGTGGACTACAAACTGAGTATAAAAACCCAGATTCTGAAATAGGAAAATGGCTACATTTAATTTTTGGTTTGTCACTTTTTCCACACTATGAAGTGGAGGTTGTTTTTATAAATGAATTAATGACAATTCAGCCAACGAATTCAAATGTTACTAAATTCACTAACTATATCGTTGAAAATTACATATCATCAACCTCTACATTCCCTCCCATATTGTGGGCATCGAATACAATAAGCTCTGAACGTACAACCAATGCATGTGAAAGTTTTCATGCTTCATTTTCATCAAATTTTTATTCCTCACATCCAAATATTTTTGTCTTTCTAAAAGCAATTATAGAAACACAAACCAACACTTATATAGCAATAAACAGTACTAAAGAAGATAAATATATATTAAACCGAGCGAATTTAGTGAAGAAAGTGGCCATAGAATCTATTATTGAGAAATACAAATCCGGAAAAATTACTAGCAAAGAATTTTTAAAATCAGTTTCTTATTATTACAGTAAAACATAAATTGTAATTATATTTTTATATTTTTATGTATATTAATTATTTATTATTGACGTGTATCTATGTGTATAATTTGGTATAGATTTATATTGTACAATTATTATTAATATTGACGTTCATTGTATAATTTTTTTGTATTGACTGAAAAAATCTATTTAAAATACATATTTTTATAAAAGTATTTTTATATACTAGGTGTAATGTAGAATAATATTATAAACCCTGAAAACAACTGAGCGCAATTGGTCTATCTATCCAAAAAAGACAGAGCGCAATTGGTATATCGACCCAAAAAAGACGGAGCGCAATAATTGGTATATCGACCCAAAAAAAACAGAGCGCAATTGGTATATTAAAAGGTCATTTTAAGCGCAATTGGTAAACTCCCTTTTGACCATTGTCCGTCAGCGATCACGGTACACATCGGTACTCCGTCATTATCAATACTGTTTGCTTCAAGAGCAAATTTTCTTTCCTCTTCACCAGCGAGTTTCATCTCTTGTAATGCAGCATTGTGTATCGTATCACTCATTTTGGAGAGAACTAAGCTGTATGTGGTGTTTGACATACAAGGAATATCTATTGATGCTGATAATTCCGATAGCTGTGTATATCCAATACCAGCTGCAACTGTACCACTAACAATAGCTTCATTTATTGGAATACACGAAGAAGACACATTTTCTTCCGAATAAATAATAAATTGACAGTTACACATGTCACATAAAAACTTGAACGAAGACCTAAAACCATTTTGCTTTTCGGCTACGAATTTCGTGTCTAAAAAAGTACAACCAAAACCACCTTTGTGTCTACTTGTTTTTATTTGATTGAATATAAACATGATATCAACAATGCGTCTACCAATATCCTGTTTTGAAATATTCCGGAATGTCAAAAATAATATTTAAAAAAAACATTCATTATTTATTAATTTTACATGAAAATTTTGAGACTCACTCATCACTATGATTTTCTTTAGTAAACTTGTATGAATCGACTTTACTAACGTCATGTACACCACTTTTATCTAAACTATTTTCATCATGTAGAGGCGCAGTAATATTTTCAATATTAGGGTAGCTATATTATACATTTATATAAAGGTGTGGCATGTATGGTGCGAGTGACTCAGATACAGCATATTTTAAAATACAAAGCGTACGTGGCACTAGTGCCTCCCAGTAATAAATATACTATATATTTAATATTTATTTAAACTTTTGTGAAATCACGTAAAACAACGATTTAGCCTCAAACGATTTTTGATATTTTTTTTTATTTAAAAAAGTATAAGTCGTAGAAACTGGAAACTTCCACCAGTTGTTTAAAATGACATTTTCTTCACATGTCTTTTTTTCAAAATAATTCGTTAATTTTTCAGCTATAGGCATTTAAAATATTCTTTTTTTTTAAATGTCGATAAAAAATATTTGGCTGAGTAAAAATACTTGAAAATGTAATAGAAGATTTAACATTAGTTATGTTGTTACGTTTGTCAGTGATTCAAATTTTTTTTTTTTTTTTTATTTCATGGTACAGCTTCAACTGCTAAGGTTATTAGCTTACAACAAATATTAGTTTTAGGTACAAAATTTAGTGGTATTGGACAGAGGTTCTTAAAATTAGTTTATACATGCCGATTTGTTTTTGGTTGCAATATAGAATGAAAATGGGTCCTTAAATTAGATTGTACATATTGGTTTGTTTCAGGGCTTAAAACTGGTAACCGGTTTGTAACAAAACCCGGTAAAAAACCGTAAATTTGAGAACCGAAAACCGATAATCGCTTTTAGTTTTAGAATGCTGGAAGTGGTTATTGATTATCGGTAATTTATCGTATTTTCAATCCCGGTCTTATAACCAAAACCTATTTCCTACCAAAATAATTAACGAGTTTTTCGTGATATTTAATACTTGAATTATGTCATGATTACATTATACTATATTATAGTTGAATTTAATTTTCCAGCTATTTTAAAATATTTTTCCCCAATTAGGCCACCACCTACTATAGATAGGGGAACTAGCCCGGAACTTTCAAGTTTAATTTTAAGGAATTTGTTTAAAAATGTATAGATTTTTATCACATTATACTTTGTTTTGTATACATTTATAAATAGTTTAGTATTAAATTATAACTCCCAGAGCCCAAACCCTACTGGTTCTGCATTTGTTATTTGTAGTGTTTGCTCCGAGGGTCGGTCCGAAGGCTAGCTTAGGTGCTCGATCTGTTCATCCAGGTTTTGGGGTACTGTATTTATACAATACAACCAACAATTTCTGAGTCAATGTATCACTCTTAGTGCCATCTTAGAAAATTATTATATTTAATTTCGGTTTTTTACAGTTATAAATAAGAAAATTATAACAATACAATTTTTTTATGCAATTTAGTTTTTTGATTTCTTAAGATCGCCATTATTTTGATCATATGTTGTAAACTTTAAAGCAATTTGAAAAAATAAATATTGAAATTGAATGAAATCGACCAAATTAAAGCATATTAAATTTTTGATTTTGTAATAATAATAGTTACATTATGACCCATTGTATCCATGAATCGCCTAAATAAACAGTTTTAAAAATATGATTTTTAATAACCGGTTTTAACTGGTAACCGATTTCCAAAAAACCTTATCAACGGTTTTTAAACAATTGTGAGATTACGGCCGTTTTTTAGAGGCCGTAAACCACCCACCTCACGAGGGGAACACTCATGGGATGACCCATAGGCCGTACCTCGTGCTCTCCAGAGACAAATCGACGGAGCCTATGGGTTTTTTGTACAGTTTCAATACAGGAGAAAATATGAACGGAGAATAAATGTTTTATGAGTAAAAAGGTGACCATTTATGAAATGAAGAGAAGAAAAAATATGCGTTAGGGTAATCATGTTAATATATATTATACATACAGGATATATAAATCATAATGAGAGCATGTAACAAAGAGGGGTACGTGGCAAACACCACAATATATATATATACAAATTTGGCGCATGGCAGGTGCACAAAATATAAAGTTGGGCACAGGGCAAATACAAATTAATATATAAGTTTGGCACATGACTAATGCAGGCAATTTACATGACACAGGGGGATGGAGGAGAGATCCGTGGATACAACATATGATGTGATGTCTGCGGCTCCGGAGTGCGGTTACCGAGTTGATACATCATAATAATACAAATTAACATTAACAAAAATATGAAAATATCTCCCGCAATACGGTTACCGGGGTATGTTGTACCATATATTTGGAACGAGAAACAAGATGAAACAAAAAAGAACTGTGCTGATATTGAGCGGGGGGGTTTCGGGGAAATATACTTTACGAGGTACGACATGTTGAGCTGGTGTTGAATAGTGTTGGCACTTTGCCCGCCACGGGCCCACGCAGTCGTGCTAAGCCCATCATGATGTCGGCGTCCGTAGAAACAAACAAAAAAATGAACGGTAGGTAGAACGTGGTTTTATGTAAAAAATGACGTGACGGAGCGACTGGTTACACGGTCAGCGGTCTGAGAAAATCTAGTTGTAGACGGTGTTCAAACTTCGGCCGTTGGCCTGTAGGCGTCTTGAGGTTGATAGTGTCGGCGGTCGGGGGAATTCGTACAATAATATTGGGGATTTTGTTTGTACTGTCGGCACGCGACGGCGGCGGCGATAGCGACGCGCAACGGCGTCGGCAGGACAAACAGCCGAGACGCAGACACGATAGACCAGTGGCGAATCCAGGGGGGTGGACCCCCCCCCCCATTGGCTCATGCCATAGTATTTATTTTTATTTTATATTTTTAAAGTTACCCAGAAGTTTTCATCAAAATGTATTGATTATAATTATTATTAGAGTTGGTACCTATATTATTAATAACACAAAGAATCTGATGTATAGATAAAATCTATACAGGTCAATAACCTATTATATCATAATATACGTATATAGTTGCAAACTTGCAACCACAGTGTAAGATAAAATATATGTACATCATATACGTGATACGTATATCGTATATCTTAATCCGTGGTTTTTCTATGCGTTTTACTGACTGACCAATAATATATAAATATCAGCGATAAAGCGGGCTGTGTTGAGTGTAGTGATGTATAGTCTGTTGTCTGTACAGTCTGCGATATTTGCTACTACAATATACGTACATTATAAAAAAAAAAAAATTATAATTTTTTTCCATAAATTACTTACTAGATACTTTTGCTTATAATTTTCTATATTCGTATTTCAAGTAAACGTTAAAAATAGGTATTATATTAATTCAGCCATGAAACGAAGTATAAATGACTATTTTGTATCAAAAGTGAGGTGTGTAAGTAATAGTTCTAATGTAACAAATAATAGAGATGTTTCGGTTTCAAAATTAACACAAGTTCTAGACAAAGACGAACAAAATGTTATTTTGAGTACTTCGGTGCCTAAAAATCATAGTACATTTGATATAAAACTATATATTGATAAACAATTGACGAAAACCGAAAAAACGGAAGCCTTAAATACAATTTGGACGCCAGGTAAAAATTATGATTTTCCTATTACGCTTTATGGTAGTAAAAATTTAAAATTTAAAATGTCTTGGTTTGATAAATGGAGTTGGATTGCATATAGTGGTTTAGATGATGGCATTTATTGCAAATATTGTGTATTATTTTGCGTCAAACAAGGTAGGAAAGGAGGCCAATCGCTTGGGCAACTTTGCACTCAACCATTAAAAAATTGGAACACGCAATTGAAAAGCTTAAATCGCACGAAGCTAGTAATTATCATATTAATTGTGTTTTAAATTTTCAACATTTGTCTGCGGTAATTTCAAGGGAAGAGTCTTCTGTGTATGACCAAATTAATAAGGTAGCAAAAAAACAAAAAGACGATAATAGGACAATTATTATCCCTGTAATTCAATCAGTTATAGTCTGTGGTCGTCAGGGAATTGCCTTAAGAGGCCACCAGGATTCGGGTCCATTAAAATTAACTGAACCAAGTGAAAATGATGGCAATTTTCGTGCTTTACTTCGATTTTATTTAAATGCAACTCAAGTTTCGGAAGATAATAATCATGTTGTATTGCGGGAAAATTGTAAAAAAAACGCGCAGTACATAAGTTGGAAGATACAGAACCAGATAGTCGATTCTTGTTTTAAAATAATTACACAAAAAGTAGCTAAAAAAATCAATGACTGTAAGTATTTTTCTATTATTGCCGACGAAACTGCCGATACCTCCGGTATTGAACAATTATCTTTGTGTGCCAGGTATTATGATTCTGATGATGGGAAAATGCACGAAGACTTCTTAAAATTTGTACCTATTTATGAAGTTAATGGTAGGAATTTAGCAAATACTATAGTGGAAGAATTAAAAAATATGAATATTGAAGTAAATAATTTGCGGGGCCAGGGATACGACGGCGCTGCTGTTATGAGTGGTAAAATGAATGGCGTTGCCGCACTGGTTAAAAAAGAATATCCTACAGCTCTTTATAATATACACTGTAGTTCTCACAACTTAAACCTATAAATATCTTATTCTTGTAATATACCTGAAATAAGAAATACCATGGGTACAATTGAAAGTGGATATTTATTTTTAAACACTCCAAAAAGACAAATAGTTTTCAGTGAAAAATTGAATTTATTTAAAGAAGAAGAAAAGTTGAAAGATGATGGGTGTCAATCAAAAAAACTAAAACTGAAACGCCTTTGTCCAACTCGATGGGTGGAACGCCATAATTCGGTGGAAATATTTTATGATTTTTTACCTGTTATTTTGAGTAGCTTAGAAGAAATGATCACGTGATCCGATAAGGATACGGCCACGAAAGCTAATCAACTACTTTTAGCTTTACAGGCTTCTGAATTTCATTCTATAATTAATAAAATGTTCAAATATACCAAGCCTCTTAGTATTTACTTACAGAAGCAAAATATTGATTTATGCGAAGCTATTAACCATATTAATATTATAATAAAAGAGTTAATGACTATTCGAGAAAATGCTGAAACTGTCTTCAGTGGTTTATTCAAAATAATTGTAACACAATCAAAAGAAATGGATATAGAAATTAAACTTCCAAGACTTGCCAAAAGACAAAAACACCGATGCAATATAATGATGAACACACCTGAAGAATATTATAGAGTAAGCATTTTTATTCCATTCATTGAGTCTATTATTGAACAGTTAAACGACCGATTTAATAATCACAGAGAAATAATATCTGGGTTTCAAGCGTTAATTTATTATAATATTAAAACTGATCTTCATCAACTTGTACATTTTTATCAAAATGATATCGAATGCTATGATAAAGTAGTAATAGAAATTAATTTATGGCATAGGTTTTTAAGAGAAAATAATACTAAACCCACGAGCGCATTAGATGCACTATCAAAACAGAAAAACAATATATGTATAATAAATAAAACATTTTTCTGGACCCCCCCCCCTTGAATAAATCCTGATTGCGCCACTGCGGTAGACACTGCCTTGTGTGGGGGTCGGGGAACAGGTATTGCATAACGCTGTTGTTGTCTTTATACTGATATTACTTATAGCGCGCGTTTGTTACATAATAATGGGGAATTTATGGATAATACTTTTATTAAAGAGGTCTAAAATTCCGTGACGTCGCACAATTAACGGTTATTTATGTGTTTAAAATATCCTTAAAGAAACGGTTACCGGTTACCATATTATCAAAATTAAACAATAACCGGTTACCGGTTCTAAAAAATTTTCAGCTCCTTCCCGGAGCCGATTATCAACTTTATTAGGAACGGTCTTAAGCCCGGGTTTGTTTGAGGAATGAGATTATTTTGTTAGTGTGGTCCTGGGTTGGGGGTTGAGGGCTTCGTAGAGGTTGTCGAGCAATCCTAGACTTTTCCTTGAATTTTTTTTATAAGCGTTTGAACTTCAAATATTGAAAAAATTACGAATATTTGCAAGTTATTTTGTTGTTTAAAATGTATGAATATTTTTGTATTCATAGCTAAGAATTGAAAATGTAAAACAAGGCTGTCCATAAGTTTTGCTTACAATGATTATAAAAAAATCGATCGTAAGTCAATTTAAAATGTTTCACGAGCGTTTTAGTTTTAAAATTCACGCGGAAAATAACGATTTACTGTCAAATGTTTTTAGATATAAAATAAATAAATAAAATATTCTAGAATGACAAATCGTCTCCGTTCAGAATCGTTTTTCGTATACAATAATACCTATCATTGCATTAAAATTTAACTCATCCATTATAGTGACCTTCTCTATGACCGAGGTCCACTCCACCCTTACTATATAGCAGAGCGAGTTCCCGATTTTTTAATATAGTTTTTACAATAGTAGTTATGACGCTAAAGATATTTTTTTATAATTATTCGAAGGAACGCATGGTCAATCTTTTATTGAGTTTCAAACTTTAGTTATAAATACTAAAAAGGTCGGCAAGTGGTACCGCTTTGCTGTACAGTAGGTGTCGAGTGGGTCACTGTTATGGATGGTGTTAAATTTGTATTCAATGATATATCATTGTATACGAAAAACGATTTTGAGAGGAGACAGTCTGTCAGCCTAAGATAGGTATTTTATATTGCCATTATTAATGATTTCAAACGCTCATAAAAAATTTGTTTGAGTTTCCGATAAACTTTTTCTTTTTTAGAAAGGTAGAAAAGCCTATAGAAAATGGATCTATATGGATAATAAGTTTTATTTTATAAATAACGGTTAAAATATACTAAGTAATATCGTTACAACAATATTCAATTTAGTCCCACCCGGCGTTGCCTAAGTCAAATATTAAGTTAAGATTAACTTCGAGTGATTTACATACATCTAAATCACCTAGGTGGGCAATCCACTGCATTGTATCACGGACAATATGCGAGCAGTATATTATCAGGTAGGCAATCCACCTGCGGTGGATTGCGGACCCCATGAGGTGCGTGATTGAATGGAAACAGAATTAGGTAGGTGAAAAATAGTACAGAGTTGTAATTTTGTAACATGCATATTAAATTTTTCTAGCCGATCCCGTGCACTTTTTATTTCATTTGTAGCTGTTAATCTAGGAATTACTGGCAGCGTTTGGCGAAAATCTTCAGCTATAAAGGGAATTCATTGATATTCCATTTTAAATCTATATATATAAATCGACATGGCACACGTAACTCGCACATCCCAGTGTGTTGAGTAGTTTTGGAATATATATATATTGTAATATAGATAAATTGTCGGGTTTTACTTTTTGGAACAATTCATACCTACACGCTGCTGATGATAAAATACACACAAAAGAAAAAAGGTCAGGTTACAGGTAGCTGGAAACCTACTATCGCGGTCGGACACGGGAATATCCGAAATACACCATGCAAATAAGCATGTAAATTTAAATTTAATATTAAAAAATTAATTCCGAACATTTTCATACTCACTCACCGTTTAAACCTTCTCTGGACTTCCACAAATAATTTAAGACCAAAATGAGCTAAATCGGTCCAGCCGTTCTCGAGTTTTAGCGAGACTTACAAACAGCATTAGATTTTTATTTATATAGATTATGTAGGTGGTAGCATGACTAAATAAACAGGCATGATCGCAAAAAAACCAATTTTTCCTATCACTGCGCATTTTCCCCAGACTTGGCAGAAACAGTAAAATACCTAAGAAAAAATATTTTATTGTTCATAATATTATTATCATGACCATGACTATGACAACATTCGGCATTCATGACTAAATAAATTTAGTTTAGTTTTTAGTTTAGTTTAGTTTTTAATTTAGTTTAGTTTAGTCATGACACCATTATTCATTAAAAAATAATAATTAAAATATTAAATGAAGTAGACAATTAGTGTGACACATCATAGGGGATTCAATGCAGGAGCATAATAGGTACAGTTCAGTTGTTTATTATTTATTTTATGAATTTTTTTAAGTTTTTCCGTTGTGTATTTTTCTGTGTTAAATATTTCAATTTTGACTTCTGTTTTTCTGCCCTATTCATTTCTCGTATACGTATGTACATTCTTGTTCGGACCAGACATTCTATGACTTCATTTGGTATGCATTTTTCATTTACATGCTGGTTGACTACAGTGGTTAATTTTTTGACGATACCCCTTTCATTATCAAATTCTTGCATAAAAATGGTTTCAAGGACTTTTGACACATTCAAAAGATCTTTTGATGAACAAGTAAGATACCAAGAACTTAGAATTGGAGATTATTGTTGATAAATATGCAGCTTCACACAAAGGATATTATTACATGAACTTATATTTTCAATTGATTATATTAATAACTGGTAATTATTCAAAAATGTATACATATTATCTATTTAGAACTTAATCTAATTATACTATAAAAACTACATTAGTGTTTTAAAAAGTACTTATATACCTAGCTCTAAAAGTGTACTTATAGCTATATTTTGTAAAATTAAATGAAATCAGTTATCTGAGTAAACACTGAGTACAGCTGTACTTTTTGAAAAAATCATAGCCCATATTATATGTACAAAAAGTATGTTTCACTCCGCTACCTCGGGAAAAAATTTTTAGAGCCGTGCATGCCTGACTAGTCATTAATTATTATAAATGTATTGACACTATGAAATCAAAATTAAATACTCACATTTATGACAATATCTCTTGTGATGTAGTTATGTTAAATAAATAACAGTACCGTTGAACATGGGTTAAGCGAATAGACTATACAATATTGCAATTTACAATGTCGCAGAGACGGAGACTGTCTGACTGTGGACTGTGGAGTACAGACGTTTGCGTGCGGCGGGTCGGGACAGGCTAAGGTGGGGGTGAAGAATGACTAAGAATGACGGTGGGGACTGTGATAACCTGGAACATAAAGAATCGGCCACGGAACGTTTAATATATTTATAACTTATTAACGGGATTCCCCAATCCACAATGATAATTGAAGTCGTTATTGGGATTGTGCCAGTGGAAGTGCGGGGTGCGGTACAGTAAACATTGTCCACGCTATTATCAATTATCAGAACAATTATTATTACTCACTATTATTATTTTGGTAACCACGATTAAAGATATAATTATTTATTATTATATCTTATTCTTCTTATTATTATCATAGATAATATAAGAATGGATAGGACATGCCTATACCAGTTCCATATGGGGCTGTGTGCTTTTTTGGGGAAGAGAGAACGTAAAGAAAGAAAGACGATATGGGGCTTTTTAAGGTTCTTATATTATCTATGATTATTATATCTTAAACCGTGATGGTAACGTAAAAAAGATGAAGGTATATCATTAACGATATTCCGACGTAAGTTCGACTAACCAATGATCAACGAATGATCAACGTCGAATAAACGTACATGTACCTATAACGAAAAATAAACGAGTATAGGTGTACGTACTGTAAACGTAAAAAAGATGAAGGTATATCATTAACGATATTCCGACGTAAGTTCGACTAACCAATGATCAACGAATGATCAACGTCGAATAAACGTACATGTACCTATAACGAAAAATAAACGAGTATAGGTGTACGTACTGTAAACGTAAAATTTATGTATATCATAAACCATAATTCAACTTAAGTTCGACTTACCAATGATCAACGTATGATCAACGTTGAATAAACGTACATGTACCTATAACGAAAAATAAACGAGTATAGGTGTACGTACTGTAAACGTAAAATATTTGTATAACATAAACCATATTTCAACGTAAGTTCGACTTACCAATGATCAACGAATGATCAACGTTGAATAAACGTACTTTGATAACGGAAAATATACGAGTAAAGGTGTACGTATTTTAAACATCAAACAAACCTATTTAAACGTATATTATACCGTTATTATACGATTAATAACTACGTATATGTATACACCAAAATTAGTCTTATTATAAACGTGGGTTATACGTGCTGTGTTTACTGGGTAGTTCACATACTAACTTACTGATCTAAATATTTCATAATATTAAGAAGTATTTATGCATGTATTGGTGTTTGGTTTATTATTTACTACTGTATTCAACTATGCTTACCTTTAATTATTCATGCCGTATTAAATTGCCGTCGAACGTATTATACGTATAGGTATTAGGTACGTACGTGTTGTATACTTGTATCACAGAAATAACGAAGTTTTTACTTTTTATTTAGTTTTCTACATGACAAAATTTAATTTGTCATGGTTCTCTATGCAGTCGCTATCTATTCTCGCTGGTGCCATAGAACAATCTGGTGCCCACGATGTAGGTTGTACCTACATCGTGCCCAACTGCCAAAACCGGTGTAGCCAACCGCGGCAGGGAAACCCACGCGCGAGGGAAAGAATGCTTTACAAAAAACCAATTATAAAATATTAGCCTAACTTATAACCCATTATATATATGCGTGCATAATATGATTATAACATTAATAATTGGTCTATGATTATAATGACATTGACCTATATAACTATTATATATATATGCATATATGCACATGTATAAATTATTGAGTCTTCTCGGTGTAAGACAAATGGCTACCTGTTAACTTCCTATTAGTGTCTTCCCACGCGGGAATAAAATAGGAACTTCCCGTGGGAGGATTGTGCTATTAGGGTTGTTCAGTGCAGGTAGAGCCTGCATAGGTCTCAATACTTGACTAAAATTATTTATTTAAAAAGAGTAATAACCCATTTTTATAAAATAACTAATTGAAATAATTGAATTATCTTTATTTTGTTATAATTATATTAAGTGTATATGTGTAGTGTCTAAATTGTGTTAAATTAACCAGATTATTACATTCCCAGGTAGCAAAAATGTAATGATAATAATACTAAAATATTATTAATTCATCACATTTGAAATAATATAATGAAAATAATATACTATTGTTTTATTTACGTTACAAGTTTAATATTATTTAAGTAGCGAAAAAAAATATTATTGTATTATTAGTATGAAATTATGAAATTAATATTATAAATAAAACAATATAGTATGATTTTATTTTCAATAAACATATAATATTAATTTTAAAGAAACAACAAAATCATACTATATTATTATTAATTCATTACTAACTTATTATTATTTATAGAACTATATGGTATCGTTTTATTTTTAATTAACTTATAATATTATTATTTTCTTTTGTTCTGAGGGACGAGGGAGTTTAAGCCCAGCCTCCTACGCCCCTCCCCGTAAATATACCACGACTGAATGCACGTGACGTACTTTGAGTACATTTTAGAACATATTCTTGTTATTTTTAAAGCTATATAGTATGGTACCGAAGTAGTTACGTAAGTTGTCTGCCTAATAGAAATTTTTAGAAACTATATACAAAATTAGATTTATTATACGACTACGTGTATGGTCTGCTTATACCACTTATAAATTATACCAAGTTGTATTGTACAAAATAATATAAGTACAATATTAATAATTACAGTTAATCTTTAAATAATCGTTAAATTTTCGACGGTTAATTAATAATTATCTATATCTTAATTTGGTGCCATTTTGGTGGATTGCCTACTACTCCACCTGTCACGGCCAGTCGGCTGCTTAGCAATACATACAAAGGTCATGACGTCACATAATGCATGCGCTAACTGGTTCAGTATTGTACTCCGATTCTAATATTAAATAATTCTTATATTATACTCCGGCCAGAATAAGAACGTACCAGGCTGCGGCCTGCGACAGTGCGACCGGTTCCCCTCCACCGCCTTGTCATTATTGGGTTTTTTCAGTCAATCAGAGCTGATCAGCGCACTACAAACCTGTTTTGGTCCGCCCGCGCCGCCCGGAGTATAGTTCTATAAATAACTGGGTGTTATTGTTATCAGCATAATATTTATACCAACGTCTGGGGCCTGCTTTTAGCTTTACTCTGTCCCACGAGAGAGCAATTATAGAGCATGCCGGATTTGCGCATGTAAAATGAACTACGCCAGCCGACCGATCCGGTCAAATCCCCTCCACGCGTCCAAAATTCACCGACAGCTCTTGTAGCGGTAGCGCTACGGTCACCATGCCGCTGTCGACGTCTACCGACACCGTTACGATTACGGCCGATTTGTAAAGATTTTGGTGGGAGATGCGCACAACCGACTAGTTTTCGTCTTCCCGCGGCATGTTCTCTCGTGGGACAGAGTACGTTGTACGTTAAACGACTTAAACAGTTAAACGGCATTTACGATTTACCACATCCCGCTTGTCTACGAGCTTACGGTTGCGAATGTACGATTCGTAGGTATTACATCATTTCACTCAATGCGCATCGTGACCAAAAAGTACTATAATTATATAATTTTTATTTATCGCGTCGAATTACGGTCTCGCTGCTTTTAGTTTTTTTACTGGTACTTGATAGTATTGTGTGAGTAATATTATGTAAGTATTGGTTATTACTCCGGTTATTACTTTTAAACACGTGTGTCAATATTGTTGTGAAAACTTCGGTCTGCGTTACCTACATATTTTCTGCAACAATAGGTAAGTAAATCACCATATTAGTATAATATATTATAAATTAAGCATAATACGAGTTATACCTAATAGGTACTTTATCAGATTCCACAGACTACCTAGCTCAAGTATGAAAAAATCATTTCCTTTAAGTTATCGATCAAAAAAGAGGAGAATTAATGAAGAGTTAGAAGCCCATTATAAATCTTTACAAGATAATAATTCTTTTTTTATTAATGACTCTGTAAATAATATTGATAACTCTCCTAGTAATTTATCACAAACTTCAGAAAATAATATAGTTGAGTCAAATAACCCAAATAATAATGATTCCATAAATAAAGATGTTAGTTTAATTGATAATATTAATAAGACTCAAAAGCATAGTTTTAATACTGAAAATTTTAACAATTTGTTAAACATAAATACAATTGATGATGATTTTATATTTGATACAGAAAAATCTTTTAGTTTTGAATTAGCTGATTGGTCAATACAAAATAAAATTCCACATACTGCTTTAAATAGTCTCCTATCGATTTTAAGAAAACATAAATGTTTTTCTACATTGCCCAAAGATGCCAGAACTATTTTACACACAAAACCAGTAGAGTTAAATAAAATGCGAATTGTTGATCCTGGTAAATATTACCATTTTGGAATTGAAAATGGAATTAACAGATACTTTTCAACTTCTAATGTAGTTGATAAATCTTCTCATGAAATAAATCTTGTTATTGGTATTGATGGATTGCCTATTTCTAAAAGTAATTCCAATCAATTTTGGCCCATTTTAGCTTATGTACGGTCAAAATGTAATGTTGTTTTTCCAGTTGGACTATATTTTGGTACTGAAAAGCCAAATGATAGCAACGCACTTTTAAAAGATTTTGTAGACGAAGCAAAGCATTTAGTTGACAATGGCCTAGTGATTAATAATTGTGTTTATAAGATTTTATTAGATGTTTTTTGTTGTGACACTCCTGCAAAGGCATTCATTTTGAAAATAAAAGGTCATAATGGTTTTTCTTCTTGCACAAGATGTGAAATTGAAGGGCTGTATAAAGATAATCGGCTATGTTTTCCTTATTGTGATATTTCCAAGCGAGAAGCCAAACGAACGCATAATAATTATGTTAATCAAACTGATATAAGTCACCATTTACCATACACCACTATTTCAAATATTGTAGAAATATCTGGTATGAATGTTGTATCCTCTTTCTCCCTTGATTACATGCATTTAGTAACTCTTGGTGTAATGAAAAAACTATTACTATTGTGGATCAAAGAACCGTTAAGTGTTCGTTTACCATCTTCAAAAATTAAACAATTAACTCATTTATCTCTAAGTTTCAAATCTGAATTTCCGTGTGAATTTTCTCGGAAACCTAGATCTCTAGTTGAGGTGGCACGCTGGAAAGCTACTGAATTCCGTTCATTTTTGTTATATACTGGTCCTGTTATATTGAAAAACATTGTGTCTGATGATTGTTTAAAAAACTTTATGGCCCTTAATATAGCAATGATTATACTATTGTCTCCTAATTGTAGATCATTTATAGAATATGCTGATGATTTGTTAAATTACTTTGTTAAAACATTTGAACAAATTTATGGACAGTATCTTGTATCTTCCAATATTCATGGATTAATTCATTTGGTCGATGATTATAAACAGTATGGGCCTCTTGATAATTGTAGTGCGTTTCCATTTGAGAATTATATGAAAGTTCTAAAAAGTATGTTACGGCAGCCTAATAAGCCTTTAGAACAAGTAGTAATAAGATATAATGAAAATGGAAACTTTAGTCTCAGTAAAAATGAAACCACCTTAAGCGGTGATAATGGCTTATTGTTAGGACCACATAATGATGGACCTTTATTAAGTGGTAGTGTTAATCCACAATTTAGTTCTTTAATTTTGGACGGTTTTAAAATTAAATGTAAAATAGATGCTGATTCTTATTTTGTTTCTAAAACTAATGAAATTGTGAAATTAATTAATATAGCTCACTCACGTAACACTGGTGAAGTGGTTTTGATTGGCAAAAAATTTGAAACTAAGGAACTATTTTATGATAAACCTATAAGATCATCTTGCTTTGGAATATATATTGTTAAACAATTATCAACTAATTTATGTATGTGGACTATAAATGATATTCAAAATAAAGTTATGATATTATCATGCAATAAAGATTGCATTGCCATCCCTTTATTACATTCATCGTAGTTAGGAAATTTAAGCTTGTATAAAAAAAATGTATATAATGATGTACATAGATTGTTAATTTTTTGCGAATATTGGTTTTATTTGTATCATATATATTTATTAATTAAGAACAATTGTATTTATGTACCAGATAGGAACCTATACATTTTAAATATACAGACACTTTTTCATTGTATTATATGCTATAATAATTATAATACCTCTCTTTGAAAACTTCTATCAAGGTGATTTTTTTGGCCGATGTATGCCAAATGCCAAATAAAATTATAGAATAAATAAAACAAGTAATTATAATTTTTTACAACATAAAAATGATTTACATATCCCTTAATATATCTAGTTAATTATTTTGAATTATTAAATTATTTCTTAATGTATTTAAACATTTAAATTTTTTTTCTAGATACTGTAAAACTACAGTTACCTTTATTATATTTTGTTGTATTAGTTGAACATGTTAACATTATCATTTTGAAAAAAAGCTATAAAAAAAAAATAATCAAACTATTCTATTTTTTAGTAGGTAGATCAAAATGTGGACCGTGGTACATTTCACAAATGAAAATACGGTTGAAGCTGTTCCCAGCCATTGGGTGAAAAAAGATATTTGTAGTTGGCCAAAAAAAAATATAAAGAAACATATACATCATAGATCAATTGTAAATAGTTTTGATTTTGATTATTTTCCTTCAAGAACCTTAAAAAAGGGCATTGGTAATCATAACAAATTATTTATCTATTTAATGGGTGGTAAATTTTTTTTTTGAGAGTGGTTATTAATTGGTTTTTGTAATTTTACTATAGCCAGTTATCTTGAAGCTAAATCAAAAGTAAAACAAGCTGAGGAAACGTCTGATCTTTCAACTTGTGATGAAATTCAGACCAGGGTTAGAGGGAAAAAAGTAAAGATTCAAGATCCTCCTATTTTTAATGAATTGTTAAACAGAGGTAAATGTTAAAACTATACAATTTTAATATTAACAAATTAACTATTAATTATAAACTTTTATCTAGGTAATTTATCAAAATCTGCTAATGATTATAAGGCGCTAGAAAAATGTGAAATGACGAGTTCAAATATTCGAGTGAAACGAAAATTGTTTGATGCAATTTCTTCTAGCCAGGGTATTGTTCTAAAAAAAATAATGATTTTATTATAATAAAAATTCAAATATAATTATGGCATGAAAATTAAGATAGTATAAATACTAATTATGTTATATTAATACTACATAGGTAGTGTCTATATATGGTGGTATAAATGAATGTTTTATATTTTTTTTCAGATTTTTCAGATGATTTTTGTAGTTTCAAAAATAGTGGCCAGAATGATAATCTTGAGTCACCAGATATTTTTAACACTTCAACTAATATAAATGATTCATCTAATACTTATGGTAAACAAAACTAAACTATTCGTCTAATATATACTTTATACAATATATTATACTTTTTTTTAGGCACAGTGCAAAAGTCGACTGTTGTACATACAACTGCATCCCCATTTAAAGTGACTCAATTACATTCTAATCGATATGAAATCATTGAGGTAAACCAACCTATAAGTGAAAGTTCCAGGATGCTTGTACCAGGTAAGAAAACATATGTACTCAAATTAAAATAATTAGCTTATAAAATATTTTTAAAACTTATTCAAATATTAGTCCATTTGATTATAAATTGAATAGTTATCTTATTTAATTATTTAGAATATTATTGTCGACTAAACTAAAAATAAATCCAATTATATTTTAATATGAATATAATATATATTATGTAGGTATGAATATTATTTTACTTTTTATGTAATAAATTAACATTTTATGTTGATTCTACAGGCACATCTTCGCAATCATTTCATGGTACTGATAAACACAAACCAACTTTTAATGTTACTCAACGTGAATCAACTTCTGATGGTAATTATTATATTAATCTCATTTATTCTTATAATTTTCTCATAATACTATTTCGTTGTTTATCTTTTTTGACATAGAAACATTGAAAAAAATATTAAGCGTAGTCATGAAAATTAAGTATGATGTTGAAAACATTGGTCATAACCAAACTCGAATAGACAACATTTTAAATGAAATTATCATTAATATGGGTAGCATTTCGAGTAGTGGTCATGACAATTCCAACAGTAATGATGATAATGACTATTGTTTGCTACTACCACTTCATAATGAGGAAGAACTAAACAATTTTGAAGATAAATTATTAAATAAGTCTTTCAGATTAAATGCTGTAAGTACTATTTAAAAATAGTTTTTTAAAAGATAAATTTGATTATTGGCACTATTACTACTATATTATATAATTTCCCTTTAATTTGTTTTCATGTTTAAATTTAAATTTACATTTTATTACTCCAGGTTAATGGTCTCAAAAGATTAGCAAAAAAATCTTTAACTTCGACAATACGACAAATGCTAAGAACAATTTTTGATGATGAACTCTTACAAATGTTCAGCTATGTTGGCCAGAAGAAAAAACAGATATTTTCTTCATTAGCTTCATGTGCTATTATATTTGGTAGTAATATTTTTTTAAAATAAGATTTTATATTATGCAAAGTTATATATGTATATTCTAAGGTGGGCAAGTAAATGAAAATAGTTAAGTCAAGATAACACAAAATCGATAAGTTAGAAGTTAATGGTTAACAAATCTTAAATGTTACTCAATAAGTTGAAAGTTATATGGAAAAAAATATTAAGTTAACTTGGTTTAAAAAAGCTAATCTATTTTTTTAAATTAGTATATGTGGATTACACAAAGAGAGGCTGCATTATTCCTAATTTCCTAAATTATAATACACAATTTTATCATAATGTATACATACTACTGTACCAATTCACTTTATATGACAAAACTACACACAATATCTCAATTATTAATTTGACAAATATTAATTTTTTATATCAAATACCTAACAATTTAAAGCCATAAAAAAATATGCTTATCTACTAAAATAAATCTAATTTTTTCAAGAAAAATAACAAATGTTTAGTATTGAATTATTTTTAAATGAACTGTGAAAACCTAAGTTATTTAAACTAGTTAAGTTTATAATAAAGTTAATAAGAAAATTAACCAACTAGTTAATGCCCACCTTATATTTCCTATAATTATACACAGAATATAATATTATTGTAATAAACATATTGTTTGACGCTTGTACAACTTAAAATAATTGATTACTATTAGGAAATTATTTCAAACATTAACATGTAACTTTCCTTCCAAAATAGGCTGGTCCCAAATAAACTTATATTTTTACCACAGCGTCAAATGAAATTGTTAATTTGTGCATACTTATAAACAAGTGGTTTTTGCACACTTTGGTTATTAGGTATTTTTTTTTCATACACTATTTACTTCTAATACTTTCTTGTATTTCTGTGAGTTAAATAACACATATTTCTAAGTAGGTCCACAATATTATTTATACACCTACTTCCATTAGTGATTTACCCCCTGTTAAATATCTGTCTTTGATAGCGTAATATATGATGATGAATAAGTCAGGTTATAAATATAATAATATTTATTGCATTTTTTTAGAAGCCATAAGAAAAATAAGAAGTTTTCAAGATATACCAAATTCAGAAATCGAAATGCCAATAAAAATATATTTAGCTGGAGCAGCATTTAGAAAAAAAATAATAATGTACAATGTTTTATTTTTGCAATAATTTTGTTATATTTAATATTGTATTAAACAAATTAACTTATAAAAAGATAATAAAAAATACCTAAAATTAAAGAAAAATGTTGTTGAATTCATTTAATAATTACATAGAACATAGGTACCAAAATACATGAGAAATTAATTTATGTTTATAGTTTATACTGATAAACAAGTTCATGTACAATAGTAGTTTATATTTATATTTATATATCTAATATTCTATAGTCCATACAACTAATTCAAATCTCAGCTCAAAAAACGGACAGTAATAAACTGAATATTTCTATTCAAAGTTTATTTAAATTAGTAATCAGGTAATGTAAAATTAATAATTAAACTGTCAAAAGCTTATTATACTAATACAAATATGAAGAAAATAATAATTACATTTATATAAAATGGAGATTTTATTTTTAATTTAATTTTGCTAATTATTTAAATATTTGATAGCAAAATCTATATATTTATATTATTAATATAACAATATTTAAAAAATATATTTATATGGTTTTTTTTATATTATTATAAAAATGTTATATTTTAAATGTTATTATAATATTTTCAAACTTGCCAAATAATAATACTATATTATATTATTGTAATGTATTTATATTCAATTAATAGTTATTGAGTAATATTACTTAATACGTTTGTAACTTTATTATAATGTTATAATATTGTTATTTTGCTACCTGGGTTATGTGTGTTGTGTTCAATATTAACCAGATTATTGTAATTATTATTATTGGATTAAAATATAGTAAGTACCTAATTTCTATTGATACAAAGTTAATGTAGTTATGTTTGTAAACTTGTTGAAACTATGTTGCATGATTGTTCAGTGCAGGTAGGGCATAGGGTTCAAAACTCACTTAACAAGACACACCTGGTAACTTAAAATATTTAATCACCAATAAATTTAATCAACAAATTCTAACATAATTTAAACCAGGTCGTATACTAAAAAAAGCCTTAAAAATCCGTCAAAAATATTTGAAGAAATTATTGAACATATATTTATGATTTTAAGTTATTATACTCCACTTATATGTCATTTACCTAATATCTCTCAAAAATTAGATTTAGCTATTGAAATAAATGTCGAAATTAAATTAAATTGCACAGTTCATCATTTAAAAGAAATTATAAAAAAAAAATGTATACATTTTTTTTATTCACATATACAAAAAAAATTAATTCACTTTTAAAAGGTAAAACATTAAATCATCATAAAATTAATGACGATTTACAACAATTGGCCGTTGTATTGTTTCGTGGAGATTGGGCTCAAGATCGCCAGGAGCAAGTTGGCTCCCTGGCAGAGGATTGATGCACTTAAAACTTTCTTCTACCCGTCCACTGTCCACCTCCAACGTCGCGGCACCTTTCAAAAAACGGAGTGGGAGCGGGTGGACAAAATCCTGGGGCCAGAACCGAAGAAGACTTTTTACGTCCCCCAAGAAGCCTCCGGGGAGTTCCTCTACGGATCGGTGGCAAGAGGAGGCTGTGGCATCCGGCTGCTCGCCGAGGACAGCGACATCGCTGCGGTGGACAGTGCCTTCAAACTGTTCACCTCCCCGGACGAGCGGCTGCCACTCAAAGGATACAACAAGGAAGCGGATAAGGAAGGACTCGAGTGTCGCGGAGGTCGGCCAGTACCTGTCGGGCCAAGACGAGGGCGTCTTCCGTGACAACCGCGAGTATGGAGGGGTCAGAAACGTGTGGTCCAGAGCCCACAAAGCTTCCAAACGTCTGGGAGTGGAATGGACCACGGATGGCGCACCCAGTATCACGCATGGTGGAGCGATTTTCCGAAGCAAACAGAGGCTCCAGGTCAGGAGGACCATCCGAGAATCGTTTCGGGTCAAGAGAAGCGCCATCCTGGTGTCGAAGCCGGACCTTGGACGGGCGATGGAGTGCGTTGCCGCCCACGCGGCTTCTTCTCACTTCCTCAAGTCCGGAGACTTCACCAGATTCGCCGATTGGAGATTCATTCATAGAGCACTCCTCAACCTGGTGCCCTTAAATGGATCCTCGGCATGGAGAGCCGGCGACCGTTTTAAAAAAAAATAACTGTATACACAAGAAGAATAAGTCAAGATTGTTTAGAAAATTTTTTTGGGTCTGTGAGAAAACAATCTGGAGACTGCATAACACCTACACCAATTCAATTTACTAGAGCTTTTAAAAAGTTATTTACCTGTTGTTTTCTTGTCCATAGTGGTGCAGAAAATTGTGCTGATGATTTTTCTATTATTTTAGCCCAATTAAAAGATGTAAACAATGTTAGTGTGAATAATGTTTTGAACAACAGTACTAGACCATCTAACACTGATATATTTCTCTTTCACAGAATGATTTAGATTTTAGGGGAGGTTCATTATCTTTAGTCTGTAAAAATATAATAAAATAAAAATGTGGTTTTTTAATAAAGAAGTGTCTGACTAAACATACTTGTGAAGTGTGTGAAATTTATAGTATGGCCTATCATGTGTTGGATGAAAATAACTTATACTGCTTCTTTAAGGCATATCAAAATGACAAATCTCTATTTGGAAGTTTGAGGATGCTAAATGATGAATTTTTTATTTTTATTTGTAAACTTGAAATTTTATTTCAAGAAAATTTTTCTGACTTTGCCTTAAAAGATAAAATATTAAACTCTTTTATAGAACTTTTTAAAACCGAAAGCTTAAATCATCCATGTGAAAACTTTCCTATCATATATTTATTAAAACTTTTTACAAAAATGTCAATTTTGTTATGCAATTAAAACTATTAATCAAAATTTGAAAAATCCTACAAATAAAAGAAAACTAATAATATGGAAACATTAAGATTTTGTGTAAGTACATAAGCTATAATGTAACTATTATGTATTTTTTATTGTTATTATTTAATAAACTTAAATAATTAAAGAAACTTGAATAAACATATTAATGTAAAACTATTGAATTGTTTGTGGTTACCTCATTTACTGTCACTCCAGTCTTGTAAAAGATACTTTTAAATTGTATTTAAATACAAATATTTAAATACTGAAATAACTAAATAGCTAAAATCACGTGTTGGGTGACCAAAGCTAGGTGACTATTTTTTTCGTTCGACTAGTGATAAGAAACCATGTATGCCCGGTTGCCTTTCCGTATACTCAAGGCACCAACCATTTATATTGCAATTAATATATCTACTTCCATTTTCTAACCACAAGATAGCGCCAAGAAATTGCCCCAATAATAGTTAAATAATAAATAATTGTTACTAACTGCCATACACACCTTAGGTATCCGGCACGTAGTTTTTAATTTTTTCGGCCTTGTTCCCGGGGGAGTCGAAGGACTTAACCTAGTTATTCGGAAAGCCAGGAAAATTTGCTACACGACGTTATACGTTAAAAAAACCAGACGACTTTGTGAGTATACGTACATAGCGGTCGAAGCGCCAGGTGACAGTTTTTTATACTTTTAGTATATGCTCGCCGTACCGAACCGGCGCACAGTGGTCGGAATCGTAGTCTAGCTTGCCTAAATTAATATCTCCGAAGAAAATCAACATTTTTGAATGCGGTTTTTTTTACAACAATCTGTATACTCAGACCGTGCACAAAGGACGGTTTTGGCCCCCCCCCCCCCTATAATAAAAAAAATATATTAATTAATATAAATTTATTAAAACAATGATTTGTAAATTATAGTATTGATAAAAATAACCTGGGTTTTTTTAAACCCCTCCCCCACCATTATGAAATCCTGCGCACGGGCCTTCAGAGGTCAATTTGGACCGGGATGGTCATTAGATATCTCACAACCAATTCTCTAACCATCTCTATTCATTGCCAAATCATTTTATTACCTTATTTTTTTATTGAATTAAAAAAATATATGTATTCAAATTAAGGAAAATGTTAGCAGTCTACAGTAGGTATAATATTTCGAAAAAATACTTTTAATAACAAAGTAAATAATAACAATATATATATATATATATATATATAATTTATATACATTTAAATAATAAATAAACTCAAACTCAAAATAGGTAGTGTCACTAATGGGTAACTTCTTTCCTCAAAAGATTCATATGTAATTTACTCACTTTCTCATTTGCTTATTATTCTAATTAAGAATAGATTGTAAATATCTTATAAAAAAAAAAATAATAATAATAACAAAGTATATTAGTATTATTTAGTCAATTATCAGATTCAGAATCATAATAGTTTGTATTACTTAAATTTATATCATTTGTTTTTAATAACATCCTTACTTCGTTCGAAAATTTTGAATTAATTTTCGTTTTAATTTTTCGGAGACTTGATATATTTGGGTCAGACGATATGAGAAGTATATGCAAAAGATCTTTATTTAGTGTTTAATCGGCAATTTTTCCTTGTATGGTGTTCTCGATAATATTTGAAGTCCTTATTGCGACATTCTTGAGCCTCTTCTGATAATTGACCTTATAATGAATGAAACATAAATTATTAGTTTTTAAAGTATACCTATACATAATATGTGTAATGATAAAATTATAAACCTATTGGAAGAAGTGCGTGTCGAATAACATCTGCTCCATGAATAAGAAATTTGTGTATACTGGAGGACATATAATACCACGGATAAAGTTGTACAAAACGTTTGGCAGTTTCTAAACTGTACACTTCAAACGCATTAAAATCTATCTCATAACCACTAGATAATACTGATAGTATAACTCCAAATCGTTGAATCAATTCTAAATTTATACCGGTAATCTCAGCTGATTTTTCTGCATTTTTAAAAAATCGCCGAGCAGTATTCCCATCATTGGTCGTCCCATGCCCTGTAAATATAAATGTATGTAGGTATATACATAGATATGGTATAGTACTACCTTTTATACATTTTATTTTGTCTGTAAAAAAAAAAAAAATATTTTTTTTTAACTATAAAATTAATAGGTATTGGTTAGTCATTCTCGAAGTGAGTGGTTTAGTAAAATAGGTCTAAGTATGTTATGGATACATTTTGTACGAGGCCCCTCTTATGGATTTTCTGACTTTTTTTGAACCATTAAATCCGCCACTGATCCACAGTATGAACAGTTTATATTTTGTTAAAATATTAATATTGAAGATTGGCTTTTAAAAATACTTTGACCACGAAACATGTTACAAAACAGTGTCATTTTAAAGCATGACAGTTATATTCAATATTTATTTGGACAAATACAATTAATTTCAAACTTTGTCGATTAATTGCTATGTTAATTACCATTGCAGTTCTAATTGTTATTTACAGTGCATCTGGTTCAAAACCTACGTGATTCAAAAAAATGATTAATCCAATATTTTTCAAACTTTTGCTATCGCTCTGGCGAATATTATAAAATATAAATGGATATTAAAGTCCTTTACACGCACACACTTTACAATAAACTGACTGCGGTGGGTGGGTTTGTACTTGTTGAGGCGACACACACCAATATATTATAATAATAAATAAGAATATCATGTACGTTTTACGTTGCCGATATCGATGTGTTAATATTTTTTTTATCTTTTCTACCCGGCACCCGCAGCAATTATAGTCAAAACAAGAATCCAAAAATACCACTGAAAAAGGATAGATTTGAATATTCTGTTGAATATTGTCATAGAAAAATATCGTAGAAAAAACTGTTGGATGGCTATTGACAAATTCACTCTGTGTTTTGATGATTATCTTTAGGCTTAACTAAACGATAAATGACAATTAATGTGCCCATCGATTGTGTGCACTACTATACTACTGTACTACTATACATAGGCATGCGCAGGATTTTGTGTCGGGTGCAGTATACATTTTTAACCAGCCCTAATGAACAACAAGCAGCCCACTTATTTCCTTAATATAAGCCCCCCCCCCCCGAATTCAGTAAAAATGTAATATTTTATACGTTCATATTATAATCACTTGTGTGAATCATTATAAGGTATACCCCCCCCCCCGAAATCCTATAAAATCAGGGTTTTGCCTTAGAGTCATGAAAATGGTATGAGTGCATTCCTCGTTACCTCCACTATCATCCCTTGGTGTTTTTGAGAACAACGAGTCCGAATAACGGCCGTCCGGCAGGTAGGTATAAGATTTACCAGTGGGTTTCAGATCGAAAATTTCCTTTTTTCAGCTATAAGTTCTGGCCGCCGTAATTCTTTGTTCTTATTTTTGAAATTTGTACACCGAATAGCCAACGTTTAAACCTATCTAACGATGTGCTTTACATAAAGATAGTAAAAGAATTGGATTTTTGGTGAATTTTCAAAGTGGAAATATCAATAATGGAAATGTTCTAAATACCCCCCCCCCCGTTCTCAAAATATCAGTTTTTCCTTATATCATCGGTGGTGATTTTCAAAAAATCGTAATAAATCAAGTTTTGAATTCAGAGATTTGAAAGAGGTATGAGTATATTTCTATGCACTTCTACTATTGTCCCATAGAGTTTTTGAACCGTACAAGTCCAAATTACGGCCGCACGGGAAGTAAGTTTGTGATTAACCGCTGGGATGCATTGCAATCTGGTGGTAAAACGGATATGCCCCAGTTCAAAAAATCGTATAAAATCAGGGTTTTGCCTTAGAGTCATGAAAATGGTATGAGTGCATTCCTCGTTACCTCCATCGTCATCCCTAAGTGTTTTTGAGAACGAGTCCAAAAAACGACCGTCCGATATCACATGAACTTATAATAATGTTGGCAAACGATGGGTAGTTGCCCCTTCATCTCCCCTAATCACCTACACACATTTAAAAATAATGATATTTCTTGCCCTTATTGTATTCGAGCTACCTCCACTATTAATTACGCTTTTGAATTTATTGATGCTCACTCTAACCCCCCCCCCCCTCTCCACCAATTGTAATTTTTCTCCCACTCAGTCAAATAGCAATGTAAACCTTAAAATCTATTATCAAAATGTACGTGGCCTTAAGACTAAGCTGACTAATTTAAGATGCGCTGTCCCTATGTTCCTTTCTTATGAAATCATTATCCTTACAGAAACTTGACGAACTCCAGACATAACCGATGCGGAACTTGGTCTCGACAGATTTAAAATATTTAGACTAGACAGGAACCCTGATAATAGTCCTCATCGTCGAGGTGGTGGTGTTCTTATTGCCATAAATACCTTTTTTTTTTTTTTTGGAACCGGCAATACCCTCACCACCTGGAAACGCCGTTAAGTAATGCTTCAGGTGGTGAGTCGCCATCGTTTATTAATATAAAATTACACGACCTTTGGGGCGACGTCGGGACAATACCCCTCCGCCGACCCCTCACAGGTTTTTACAAAGTCTTGCCCTTTCGGGTGAGACGACGTCGGGACATTTATGCCCTCCGCCGCCCCCTCACAATAGCCTTCCTAACCGTGCCTCAGCTTCGCAGCCGGGGACGTGGTCCCTCCGGTCGGCGACTTTGCGGGGAAGCTGTTGCTTCCACGCCGTCGCCCGTTACCTTCTCCTTCGCCTAGAGGGAGCTATACCCTGTCGGAACTGCCTGTCCCGCTCGGCCGACTCCTTGGCGGTCATCACTTCCCTCGCGAAGCGGGTAACCGCCTCCCAATTGGCCGGGCTCTCCAGCATCTTTGGAACGAGTCCGCCCGGGTCGATTGGTCCGATCGCTAGGTCGAGACGCGCCCGTTCACCCTCGTGAGCCTCGCAGCAAACGAGGGTGTGGTGCGCGTCGTCGACATCCTCAGCATAGCCGTCGGGTGGACCGCAGTGGGAACACCCGGCTGACGGAGCACGATTGATCTTCCGGAGGTACCGGTTGAAGCAACCGTGACCCGTCATCAGCTGTGTGAGGTGAAAGGACATCTCCCCGTGCCTTCTCGTCACCCATCGAACAAGTAGGTCAGGAGGAATCAGGAGTCTGGTCCACCCGCGTCCACTGTCCGCGGGAGGGTCCGCACCCCGCAACCTCAAGACCTACTTGGCCAGTGTCCGAGCCCTCAGCGCCTGAGGATCGGATAGCGGCTCTGGTTCGTCCGGCGGGAAGGGCCCCCCGTCGTCAGTTCTCGTTGCTGTTGCCGCCCTTCTGACCTCGAACGCCACGAATCGTTCCAAGGCCATCAGGTCGATGGGAATGACGCCAGCGACGACCGTCGCAGCTTCGTAGGATACGGTCCGGTACGCACTCACCCTGCCGATGGCAACTCTTCGCTGAACAGCGTTCAAAACATTGACGCCCCGCCGGTTGTGCATGAGGGTAGGAGCCCACGTCGGAGCGCCGTACAACATTACTGAATGTGCGACGCTCGTCAGTAGACGCCTTCTTCCCTCCCGGGGGCCGCCGATGTTGGGCATCAGCCCCGAAAGCGCCGCCATGACGCGCCTGGCCTTGTCGGCCGCGGCTTGGAAGTGCGCCCCAAACCATGTCCCCTTGCTCTCGAGCACGATCCCCAAGTACTTGAGAGTCGTACCCAGCTGGACGGCCTGATCGTCGATCCATAGCCTCAGGTCGGCCCGCCCGTACTGAGACTTGAAGACCATCGCCTGCGTCTTGTCGACGGCAAGTTGTAGCCCCAAGTCCCGGATGTGGTCGGTTACTACCGCAAGGGCCGAGTTAGCGCAGTACTCGACCTCCGACAGCGTCTTCCCCTCCGACACGACGAGCGTGTCGTCCGCGTACCCGATGGTCGTGGAACCAGCGGGCAGCGGCAAGCGGAACACGGTGTCGAACGCGACGTTCCACAGGAGCGGTCCGAGCACGGAGCCCTGGAGGACTCCGCGCGTGACTCCCGCGGTCACTGGAGCGCCCCTGTCGTCGTCGCACAGGTGAAGTACCCGCTCGCTGAGGTACGAATCTAGGATCAGTCGGATATATGGCGGGAAGCCCATACGTACCAACGCCGCTCGCACCACATCCCACCCAACGGTGTTGAACGCGTTCCGGATGTCCAGGCTCACTGCCACGACGTAGCGCCGCGCGTTTACAGCAGAGGTTAACCTCTCCTGCAACAGCCGCAGTGCGTCGTCGGTGGCCCTGCCCGCCCGAAAGCCGAACTGCCTTTCGGACAGCACAACTCCCGTAGCGGACATGTGAGTGTTCATCCGGGTAGCCAACAGGAACTCGAAAATCTTACTAACGTCGTCCTGCCATAAATACCTCTCTTACCTCGTCTCCAGTCATGTTAAATCACCTTAATGTTGAACAAGTTTTTGCTATTCTATCTCTTGGCTCATCCTCACTTTTAATTGGGTCAACATATTTACCTCTGTCTAGTTCACACTCGGTCATCGAATACCATCTCTCCACAGTGGAGAATCTCATAACAACCCTTAAAGCCACCTCTACTATAATTTTTGGTGATTATAATTTGCCAGGTATAACATGGTCATCCGGTAATTTAGGTCTTTCAGCCACTGGAGTATTATCACCGTTATCTTCACTCATTATAGATTCCTTCTCTTTTCTAAACTTCTTCCAGCTCAACCATACACGCAACTGTTCTGGAAACATCCTTGATCTAGTGTTTTCTAGCTCTAATAATCCATCGGTCCTCAAAGCTCCCTCGGCTTTAATTAATCCTGACCCCTACCATCCTCCATTGCTTATCAAATTCTCCTACGTAAACAAACCGAGTATTGATGTTATTCATTCCTATTATGACTTCAAAGCTGGTGACTATGAATCTATTTCGAATTTCTTCAACTCCTTCAACTGGGATGCCACCTTTTCTAATTACTCCATAAACGATGCAGCCACAGTTTTCAATGATGATTTCTAAACTCAATTAAAAAATTTGTCCCCAACAAAATATTTAGAACCTCAAAATTTCCCCGTTGGGTTTCTCCCTCCCTAAAACCATGATAAAAAATAAAAAGTTCGCTCATAAATTATTCAAGCAGACCAACAGAGCCTCCGATTACTCAGTTTTCTCTGAGCTAAGAGCAAAGTGTAAGCGCTTATCTCTCTCAGACTACAGGTCATTTTTAAGTGACACCGAAAACTACCTCTCTTCCAATCCATCTTATTTTTGGAAATACACTAAAGATCTGAAACAACACACTTTAATCCCATCTTCTGTTCACTTTTCTGGTGTAACTGCAGATAATCCATTAAGCTCCGCGAATCTATTCTCCAAATTTTTTTCTTCAGTTTTCAAGCCCCCATTACTCTCCAATTCTAACAATAACTCCGAAAAAATGTACTCATATGATCTTCCTCCTAACTGCTCCTTCTCAAGTGATGATGTACTTTCGGCTCTTCAATCGCTCAAAAACAATCATTCTAATGGACCTGATAACATCTCTGCCAGATTGCTCTATAACTGCCGAAACTCCCTGGTTTTTCCTCTATTCATTCTCTTTAGACGCTCTTTAAGTGAAGGAATCTTTCCCACCGTTTGGAAAACATGCTCAATTACCCCTATCCTGAAATCTGGTGACCCATCCGACGTGTCCAATTATAGGCCAATTTCGATTCTTCCCCACCTTGCAAAACTTTTCAAATCCATTATTTACTGTTCCATTAAAAGAAGTCTCAACCACATTATCCATAACAATCAACACGGCAGACCCGGAAAATCCACCGTCACTAGTAGTTTAGCATTTACCTCTTACATTTTGGACAATCTGGAAATTGGTTCTCAAGTAGATGCCATATTTACTGACTTTAAGAAAGCCTTCGATACAGTAGATCATGGTTTTTTAATAGATACAATTGATAAGCTCGGTATTGGTAATCCTCTCCTCTCCTGGTTAGGGTCTTATCTAACATCAAGAAGACAATTTGTCTCCATTGGGGGAGCACACTCCGAACTTGTAACCATACCTTCCGGTGTACCCCAAGGTGGTCATCTTAGTCCCCTTCTTTTCATTCTATTTATGAACTCTCTCAATGATTGTTTATCCTTTGTCAAAGTCCTCTTATTTGCCGATGACATTAAACTATACCTAAAAATAAGCTCTCCATCTGACCGTCATTCCTTACAATCCGACCTTGATACTTCTTCAGATTGGGTAAGACGTATTAATCTCACACTTAACATCGATAAATGCCACGTAATGTCCTTCTCACGAAGTAATTCACCTTTCCACCACACCTACCTCCTTAATGGTTCTCCTCTTAATCGCATATTTCTTATTAAAGACCTTGGTATCTATCTCACGCCCACGCTCTCTTATGATCACCATATCAATACTATTATCGGTAGAGCACTCAAAATATTAGGATTTGTTAAACGCAATACCGCCAATTTCACATCTAGCTCTTGCCTCCGTATACTTTATTTCGCCTTAGTTCGCTCCGTTTTAGAATATGGAGTAGTGATATGGCACCCATACCTAGCGCGCGATGAACTGAGACTAGAACGAGTACAAAATAGATTTTTATCCTATGCTGCCTTCAAATTAAAAATTAAACATCCCCTACATGATTACTCACTCATTTCCTCTAATCTTCAAATCCCTTCTTTAGCCTCTCGCCGCGCAGGGGCTGACCATCATTTCATCTCTTCACTTCTCGAGGGATCTCTAGATTTTCCTGAATTGCTCTCTTCTATCTCGTTCCGTGTTCCGTGTCACTCTACTAGAAATCATTCCCTTTATCAATTACCTTACCACCGCACCTCCTATGGATTCAACCACCCTCTCCACAGAATGTTACGCAGCCTCAACTCAGCCTAGTCTTCCACATTTTTACCAGATATTTATTTCATATATTATACTATAGTTTTTTTTTCTCTTCTTTGTTACTATATTATTCAACCGTTTTTGTTATATTTAATTTTAGCAACAAAATATTGTATTTAAATCAATGCCTGTCACGGCGTAAAACAATAAAATAAACAAAAAAAAAAATAAACAATAATATACATCATACGGCTGCCGCATGATGTCAGTCACACGGACTTGCTGCTGTAATACGCTTCCTGTCGTGATCCATCGCAATCGTTACACTTTTAAGTACATCCACAGGGTAGAATACTACATACCCTTTACAGGGATGTGTTTTTTATAGCTGTAGGGACGACGGTTTTTTTTTAAGAATTTTCCAAACTTATATAATACATCATACGGATGCCGCATGATGCCAGTAACTCGGACTTGCTGCTGTAATATAGGTATGCATGTACCTCGTTGTTCTGATCTTTATCTATGGATACATTTAAATTATTTTAGATAATAGAGATATTTAAATTCACAGTATACTGAGTTACTAAAAACATATTATAACTTATAAAAATCATAAAATTATAATTAAATAAAACTTATAAAGAACTAGGGCGGTATCTGATCGCCTTTGAACCTCTAACTTTCGTTCTTGATCATACGGAGTTGTATCTGGTGTAAATGATTTTAAAACAGCCACATCTAGTGTGAATGATAAAAACTATATGTTTCGTGGGCCAGTGTCATTTATAAATCATGATTGCAAACCTAATTGTTTTATCCTTTTATCCACCTATGACTCTTACCCGACAAACGTAACCATATGCCAATCATCGGATACCCTATGTAACCCTTGCCGCATGATAACAGATATCTCAACTTTTGTATTAGCAATTCATTAGCAGTTCTGTAATTTTTCTTTACTTACCATGTCTCAACGGTCGATCGCTATAGTAAATTTCGCCCAAAGTGGCATAGTAAATAAGGTTTCTAAAACGCAAACCAATCCCAACGAGGATTACAAATTGTCATTCGCTGAATGTAAGTGTTAAACCTGCAATGTATGGTTTTTATTATTTAAATTTATATCTATTTTGGTTATTATTTTAGTCCTAATTAATTTGATTGCTTTTTCTGTTCAAGTTTCTATTACTGTTAATAAGTTACTTGATATACGAAATTAATATTGACATTTTGCGTTAACTTTTATTGCTTGACATTTAACTTTTTCACTATTGTAATTATTTGTTATTTATAGTTATTATGGTAGAAAAAACATTTTTAAATATTAAATACACGGTACCTATCATTTATTTCGCAAGGTAGTAGGTAGTCAATGCCGCAGACAGGATTTTTTTATGGGGGGGGGGGGTTCATAATTATATTGAAGTAATATTTAAAACATTACTTGACAACTCGATCCCGCCATGACTGTACGCTAATTGTATGCATCCAAAATGCATTCCCTACTTAGAGGAGATCCTAACGAATCAAGGAATATGATTATCTAACGTACATTACACGTATTATTTTCTGGTCAACTCCAACAAAATTAACAAAATTTACACATCTACCGAATTTAAAATATTACCGACCCCCGCAAACAAAACTTCCTGCCCAAAAACTTTCACGGTATTCATTTGCGGAAAAATTTGAAAGCGGAAACGTAATCAGCTGCTCGAGTACAATATAGTTGCACTATTTAATTATAGAAATTCGTGTTATAAAAATGATGAATTTCCTACCCAGTATTCGGTGGTTCGATTTCATTTTAAACATTTTCATGCGTCACTATTACTCAATGGGTAGGAAACTCACAGGTATGGTAGCTCGGGGTACTTTCTATGATGTGTGTAAGTTTCAAAACGACAGGTCAAAGGGTTGATTTTATACGATTTTCCAAACTTGTGATATATCATACAGTTGCCGCATTATATCATACGCTTTTCTTTCTTTGTTGTAGTTAATATTGCAGAAAAAGACTGTGCTTGTGATCCTCGACAAAATGCATATAAATTTATATACATAAATTGTCCATTTTGCAACCATACGTTTATTTTCGAATCAACATTACTGTACCACCTTAATCAGGTTCACATGAAAAAGCCCAAAAGTGATGAAGATGGTAAACGTTCAAAGGTAAACTATTTTTTTTTTTTTTTTTTTAAACTGATAGAGATACTAAGTGGTGTTTTCTTCATTTCAATAGAATATATTAAAAATAATTAGTAGCGCAACTCATCAGTTCCCTCAAAACGGCCACATGACGTCCCTAAGTCTTTTGTATTTGATCAGAAGCTACGGCTCGAGAATACAAAATCTTGATGAGTTAAATTTGATTTTAAAGACAAAGACCAGTGAAATTCAATATGTGATATATAAAAAAATTAATATAGGTATGTAACAATTATAATAATTATAGTTAGGATGTTGATGACTTGTGCATTTTTTTCCCTTGTATTCTGTACAATGCTAACCTAGCTAAAAATTTGTTTCACGCTCCCTTGATGCAAAATTTTATTTTGGTTTTTTTGCATTTTTAGCTATAAATGCATTTTTTTTGTTTTTTAACGTCATTTTTCAATATTTTTAAGTCACTTTTTATACAATGTGGGGCATTTTTCTCAAATTATAGTTTTTAGGGCATATGTTACACCCAAGTTTGGAAACAAATTTAAATAATTTTAATATTAATTAAGATCGTTTTTGCACTTTTTTGGGTTTTTTTGTATTTTTTTAGGGCATTTTTGTGTGTTTTTTAGGACCACAACATCCTAACTCGAATAATAATATTTATGTATACAATTTCACGATGAAAATAATTACACAACATTTATTAACAGATACTTTCAAGATACAAAAATGTTGAAAATGTCATTAAATTCATAGATCAAAATGGGCCTGCTGAATTAATTGTAGAGTACGATCAGCAGATAATTAATAGCATAGCAAATAGATACACCTTAGAAAAAACTCATAAAAAAAATAGAAAAAAAAATTGCTATGTTCAAAAAATCAGCAATCGATATACTTAAAAGTCAAACAGTTTTACAACATTCAAAATTTATTATAAACCTTAAACAAAACCCATCTGCCAATAATTCCAACCTTACACCTAACAAATTACAATTTTTTAAAACAATAGTTCAGTCATCATCTACACTAAATACATTCAATATCAACGATTGTCTGCAATCGGCCAACTCATTATTATAGATTGATTTTATATTCTGTAACATTATATTACATAACTCCCATAACAGCCTTCATGAGTAAGTAACATCTTGTAAGTTGTAATATATCTTAATGCCTAATTTGAGTAATTTAATCTTATTGCATCTCATGTTTCAGTGTCCAAGTGTGTGAAGTATATATATATTGCAAAAAAACTTTATTCAAAAAAAAACCCTTGTACAAATGTTTGTTGTTGTCAAATACATTAATAAATTTAGAGAACAAATTAAGGGGATAGTAGATGAGAAAGGCAACGCCATTATAAACTTTTTACCCTTTATTAATTGTAAACATTTGAATGCCGTGTCTTCCCACGTCGCCGAAACCCAATTTGCCGAATCCCAATTCGCCGACATCCCAGTTTTCCGACTTTTAATTCGCCGACACCCCAGTTCGCCGACTATTTATTTACATGTTCCCAATTTGCCGACTCCCAATTCGCCGACTTATTAAAAAATAAAAGTAAATACAAATGTATCATGTATAAATGATTATTAATACATTAAGTCAGTAGATACATTATTTAACTATTATATATAAAATAAAAAATATGGTCAGTAGATATGTTATATATATATATATATAAATAAAAAAAGTTATAAAATTATTGTATGATTATATGATATTTTATTATATCGACATACTCTATTAAAGAGATTTCTTCTGATTTCAATCTAAAAAAAATAAAAACTAATTATATAACAACTATTATACATGTAAAAATTAATTATTTTATAATATTTACCTATCCTTTGCATTTTTTAATCTTTCTTCAAGCTTTCGAAATTTCATTTTAGTTAGTGGTTTTAGATTCATGGTTGCCACAATATTTCATTAACCATTTTCCATGACTTTTCCATGACTTTTCCATACTATTACCGTGTGTTTCCAGTATAATAAAATACTATATTTTAAGAGTAAATAAATATTTTGTATAAAAATTTTGTTAATTTTATTATACCTACCACCCTTTTTATAAATAACAAATAGTTTAAACTATCAATGAACCTGCTTTAAAAATATTAGGGATTAAGGCCATATTCTAATTTATAATTACAAAATAAGATTGATATTTTAAAAAATAACATGATATAAATACACATAATTTAATACAATACATAATATTTATTAGATATGTATGTCAACAGAATAACAAGTATTTTGGTATTTTAAAAATATTAATAAAACATTACATCAATAAAAACAATACATTTTTTAAAAATGCAACAAAATAAGAAATTAAAAAATAAATAAACCTTAGCATTTAACCAGTCTTTTGGTATTTTAAAATTATATATAAAACATAACATAAAATAAAACAATACATTTTTTAAAAATGCAATAAAATAAGAAATTAAAAAAAATAAATAAACCTTAGCATTTAACCAGTCTTTTGGTATTTTAAAATTATTAAGAAGACTTGAAACAAAGAGATGAACAGTTTATCTTAATAGTTGCATTTATTTTAAGTCATCTTAATCAAACATAAAAGTTATTTTATTTAAAAAAATAAATGCTACTATAAGGATAGATTTTTCATCTCTTCTTCGATAGCATCTATACTACGTTTAGCTTCTTCAAGTAATTTAATTTTTTTTTCTTTTAGTTCCTTTAATATTTCCCCAGCTCTTTTCTTGTTTTTAGCTATTTCTTCTAAATCTTGAATAGCCTTTTTTTATTTTCTAATGCACTGTTGTAATATGATCTAGCAGACCTTACTGTTAAAATCATTTTTTTGGAGATATTAACATTTTCCAATCCACCAGCACTATGTATACCATCCCACACGTGTCGTTGATTTATTAATGATTCCTCACTCAAATTTTCAACTATACATTCCTTATTAATGCTGAATCCTCGCTCTACTGTAGCATTACCATGTGATAAAAAAATATCTAAATTAAAAAATGTAACAAATTAATATACTGTTAAAGTAAGGGTTATACCAAAATAATGCATAATAATGTTATAAATTAAATACTACTACACTTTTTCTAACATATTTATTTGACTAACTTTTTTCAACAAATCAATTTGCATATCGGACATTTCTTCATATTCTAGACATATATTTCGCCAAAAATGGTCTAATCTAGTTTTATTTCGTACAAAGCATTTAGCTCTTTCAAGAAATGCCTCATTTGAAAAGAGATTAATGAAACCTCTCTCAATCAAATCTGCTTTGTTTCCATATATCCATCGATTTTCAATCATGTGTGATACAGTTGTTTTTAACCGGATCAATGAAACACGTCCTCTTGAAGATGAAATAACATTTGGGTCACAAAACGTAAGTGCTTTCACCAACTTAAACTTCAAAGGAGACCTAAAATGAATAATTTATTATAATAAAAAAACAAAATAAAAATACTTAATTTTTTCAGAATCTAATGTGTAATGAGGAACTAAAAATAATAAGTCTTACTAAAACTTTGTAAGAAGCTTTTGACAGAAAGTTTGCAGGATATTTAAACATTCGGTTCTAAACATGTACATCTCTTTATCGTTGGCCACAATTGTTCGAATAGCAGCACGCGTTAAGAATCCCAAATTAATTTTTCTTGCTCCAACATTATTATCTTTATTTAAAATGTCAATTTTAGAAATATCAGTATATTTGTCTAGTACTTCTTGTTTAATAAATCTTGAAAATACCATCTTTAAAACATTGATCAAATCTGTATAAAGATATGGCACAAGAGGTTCATCCGACTGAAATGATTTCAAAAATGGTTCAATATCTAGTGCTAATGTCTGAAAAAATGCTAAACGAGCTTGTAAAAATTGTTCGTCTAAACAAAATACCATCATTTTGTAACTATATGATGTTGGCATTCTATTTGTATTTTTAACTCCATTAACATATTTTCTTAAATATGGTAATATATCAATAGCTTGCTCCGAAACTTCAACATTTTGCAACCAGCGCACAGCACAAAACTTTTTGGGAAATACTGTTCCACCTGAGTAATGAATATAATCAGCACGTCTTGCAGGCACATCTTTGAAGAAATTATAGATTGCTCTAAAATTCAACAATTTTCCAATCATTTATTTTGATTGCATTTTTAAAAGAGTTATGCATTGTATGGAGCCCACAGCTACCAATGTCGATAATATGTGGATCTATTGGATCATGTATCTCTTCTAATTTTTCTTTAAAATCCAGTAGCATTTTGTGATTTACATTTGGGCCATCCATTGATATTTGTAAAATTCTTCTTGTGTTTAATTTATTAATTGCCTTTTCTAATGCTTCAACCAAATCCAGTGCTGTAGAATGACCCAAAAACACTGACGTTAAATATCGAGATACTACCTCATTCTCTTTTTTATTCCAAAAACGTACATGAACATCCATCTGTTCCTTTTGACAGATTTTATTTAAGGATTCATCAAAGGCAATACTATAATAGTCACACTTTACGAGTAATCATCTAATTCTGAACTAAAGTACCGAGCAAGACCATAATTTATTAAATAGGTCAATTTAGTTCTCTGTAAGCTTATATTTTTTGCAGTATTACTATCCTCAAACATACTTTTCATCGCTACAATGCTTTTACCACCAGCTGACATAGACATATGGGTTGAGATAACATGAAGACTCCAAATTATTTCGTCTTTAGTAGTTTGATCACGTTCTATTTGAATTGTTTGTTGAACCTTGGGCTTTTCACATGTTTTTGTTGTCTCCATTATTTCACTTACTACAGTCTCATCTTTTTTATCAGAAATAAATATGTTCATGCTTGTAGAACTTGTAGAAGCAGACACACAGACTTTGTGTTTTTTGGAATTCATGTGACTATTTACAGCTTGAATACCCATATTACTCAATGAAACACTTTTTTTACACACTACACATTGAAATGAGTTTTGACACTTATACTGGAATAGCATCTACAATTTCAGAGTTTGTAGCACCTTGTATTCCTGAAGTAATTACAGATCTCCTTATTTCTTTAAATGCTTTAAGTACTAGTTTTGTTGGATTATTCGAAATTTCCTTCTTCATTAATTATATTTTAAAAAAAACAAAATTTTATTATTATAATGTAGCTTGGAACTTGATGCGCTATATATCACATATGCATGTACTTATGCACTTATAATTTATAATAATTTATAAATTTTTAATTTATTTTTTTATTTTTCTTAATTTATTTTTTTTTTAACTAATACAAATATTACTTACTTTCAGTTTATTTCTAAAACCACGATTCGCTAACTCAACTCCTTGTGTTGGATGATCGTGTTTTTTCGACAATACAACATCGGTATTGTTTTTTAAAATAGCACGACCGCCGCAATTTTGAATACATTTATAATACTCAGTTGTGTCCCGTATTCTATCAATGCGATGAATAAAATTATCGACCACTAGTAAATCTCGTTCTTTTTCAGATTTGATTTTATACCATTCCATTTTTAATTAAATTTGTAATAAGAATAAAGCACTTTTCAATATAGTTATCCTAAAGTTCGCTGTAAAGACGGCTGGAGGACTGAACTAAATACTACATGTGGATTTTATATTTTTATGTGTGGAAAAACATTTAAACATCGAACTTATATCAATAATATACCATAATAATATTATTGCTATCTTATCCGTTTTCGATAAGATCATTGTCAACTGTTGGCGTCTCAGCGAATCAGGAAAATGAAAACTTTATTAATAATTTGTCGGCGAACCGAGACGTCGGCAAACTAGACTGTCGGCGAAAAGGGAATATTTTAAAAATATTTTAAAACTGGTATATTTGTCGGCGAATTGGGATTCGGCAAAGTTGGTATGAACCTTGAATGCAATTAACAAACTATTTTATGAGTTCTTGAATTCATTAGAATCATGGTGGCAGAATCCGTTTAATGATCTCTACTATGAACACACGAAGTAAATTTTAAAATTCAATATTCCATCACATAACCTAAAAAATTAAAATAAATAATGTAATACATTAATTTTTAAAAAAATAGGTTAAATACAAGGGTTCCTGATTTTGTTGTACAAATTGATGACCAGTCAGCGGTCATTCAATTCTTTACACCAAATCAAGAAATCGATGATACAAATAAAGCTTTGGTATTGGCTTGTATATTTGTATATTATGAAAATTTAAATTTCAACGAAACGTTCACAGTATGTTGATAATGTTTAGACATTTATAAGACAGCGTTTTTTAATTTAAAAATATTATCATAAGAATTCATAACATTAAAATCACAAATAATATTAATACCGGGTGATTATTTTATCATTGCACACACATTAATGTTTTTGGAAATATTTTTTTACAAGTTATAATACTACTATTACAAAATGCTGTCTGTTACTACATAATTATTTAAAGTGTATTAATGACTTAACAATTACTTTTCTTTAGATATCGAATATAGATAAACATATAAAAATAATAATGTGCATCATACGGCATTTCTTTATTGAAAAACCTGAAATAAAAACTACATTATATGAATTAGTTGATAAAAATTATTTAAAAATACAAAAATACCATAGTTACACAAAATACAATGCTAATAAACCAATGATATTCAACTATATGCAACAATTAAAAAATTTTCAAACAGTGAAAGAAATAATGAATATACAAAAAGAATTATATCTTACGACAGCTGTTTTTTTCAATGTAATTTTATTTGTTTGTCTTGAAACATCTGCAATGGTTCTTAAATTTAAATAATGTATATAATTATGTGATTGTTTCAGCTTCCAACACCAATTTCCCAGATTCCCTCTGCACCAAACCCACCTGCAACAAACAAAAATTTTATATTAAAAAAATTTCAACAAAAAGCTTTCTTCATTCATCATCTTTTAAATTCAATCATTGCAAAACAGTTCAATGCTACTTCGTCCGATGCAATATCCCTAATATATCAAAAGAAAACAAAATAATACAAACAAGATATATTTAAACTACTACAAACCTTAACAAAAGTAAAACCAAAATCTCAATTATCCGTTGATGAAGTCATTGAAATGCTTCATAATAGTCAAATCCAAATCCATCCTTCAAGCTCACCTAACACAAATAAAACATTCAATGGTTCAAAATTTAAGTTTTACAGTAAAGATAATGATATTCAAACTTTCATTAAACAATATTATCCATAAAAAACTATTTTTTTTTTTTACAATTAACACGGTTATTCTGCCACCAGGAGCGCGTCGTTCGATTAGAGGGCTACATTTTACAATTATAGCATGTAGTATTATACCACAGAATAAGTTAAAGCAGAATGGAAACTGATAAGAAAATACACGGCTCTTACGGCCGCCCAAGAATATGGTCCGCCATGTTGAAAGGGCTCATCAGTGTTGACCTAAAATTTAATATGAAATATCTTCTGTACAATAAATATACAATAATTGAAAATATACAATATTTATAAAAAAAATGTATATTGGTTGATATAAATACATATTTATTAATTACGTTATACATTGGATCATCGTTATTTAATAAAAAGGATTTTTCTTTTTAACGTTGGCTAAAAAAATAATGTTTAAAATAGTACAAACTAAATAACTCATTCAAATAACTATTTAAGTATTTAAAACATTTTACAACATTTAAAAAAATTGAAGTAGTAACTTCTTTTATACAGAAAGAAGCTATTAAAAAGAAAACTGTTTTTGTTTGACTATAGTTTATGCAATAATAAACATTTTTATATTTTGGATGTATAGGTACTAATATAAAAAATTAAAAAAACATTTAATTACATTTTTCATACATTTCAGTTTATTAGTGGAACAAACCATTACTCTAAGATAAAGACATAATATAAACAAAATACATTATTTAAAAAGTCTAAGTATGAATATTAACTTAAATATTATTAATATACGGTAATGAGCCAGTTACTAAGGCTTTTAAAATATTGAAAAATTTAAGAAATCCCTAGTGGTTAACTTGATTACTAGTTACATAATTAGTTATAAATATACAAAATAAAAGAGAGTTATTATAACATATATACAAATATTAATAATAATAATAAGAACAAACTATTAAATATAATTGACATGGTGTTACAGGTAACAGGTTTAATGCTCAAACACCTAAAACATAAAAAAATAAATAGTAATAATAACAAATGAAACATTATAAATGGGATAAAATAGTTAATTTTCTATTTTTTAATTTTTTCTCAGAAACTAAAGATTTATTTAAAAATTGAACTGCTGTAAAAATGCTGAACCTAATGTATACATTTAATAAAAAAGATTTGTCAAAAAGTGTACAAGGATGACTAAAAGGAACATTACTAAAGTGAAGTCTTAACTTTGAACCAATACCGTTTTCCAAAGAAATGGATGGAAATAACTGTATAAAAATATTTTCCAACTCATAAATAAAATTGTAAAATTCATCATGAGGTATCATCAAATTTCCAAATGTAAAGTTGTCTCTTGTGCGATATGCTTTGAGGAAAGATAAGTGAAGAGACTGCTTTAACAGTTTAACTGTTTCTGATGACGAGCATAATCAACACAAATCTGACATGTGTGCTTCTCCAAGCACTTCTTCATAATATATCCACAGACATATGTAAACGTGTTCCTCTCTGGTAATTCTAAGTTTCTATAGTCAACTGTACCGATACTAATGGGTTTAAATTCAAAAGGATTTTTTACTGGTTCAAGTATATCCAGAAATTCATCACTCGCTACTTCTGAGCAAAGTATTTGATCTAAATCCTCAATGCAATTAACACTAGGGGAAGTTTGAAAATGATTTAAACAAAATATTTTTTTAAAAGCCCAGGTTAATTGAATGGGAGTTGGATTAAAATTATTGCCTTTTTGTTGGCGGAAAGTACAAAATACATTTTCTAAACAATCCTGATTTATTCTGCCAGTATATAAGACATAGTTAAGATCATTTGGTTGGTTTAAAGAAGTATGAAGCATTTGCAATCCGGAAATTGAGATTAAACAACCTTTAATGAAATTCATACGTTTATATTTATATTGCCATTATTAATAATTTCAAAAGCTCTTAAAAAATTAATTGGACTTTCCGGTACATTTTTTTTTAGAAAGATAGAAAAACTTATAGAAAATCTTGTGTTGAATTTTAAAATCTTAGATTTAAATAAAAACAATTTTATGAATTAACTAATCAAAAAAAAAACTGCAAAATTTCGTGATTTTTACGTATTTATTCGAAATTTCAACTATTTAAATGCTTATTAAAAAAAAATTAGAAATACGCTTTGTTGTATACATCGCCAATAAGATATTTGTTCACTTTTTTTTAACTACCACTTACATAATAGCTTATGAGGAACCTTATATTACATTTTTAAACCTTAGGTATAAATTCTCAAAATCTTATATATTTTTCAATACAAATTAGTTTGTATATTTTCTTGATTTTGCAGATGGATTTTGTAAGAATTTTAACTTTAAACGCTTATAAATATTTATAATGTTTTCCTACAAATTTTTTTTACGGTTGTCGGAAGAAAAACTTATTTAGAATCTAGTGTTGAATTTTCAAACCTTAAATATAAATAGAAAATTCTTATGAATTTTTAACCACAAAATAATTTGCAAATGCTCAATATTCTGATAACCAAATTTTAACTTAAAATGTCTATAAAAAATTATAATTATAATATATCTTTTTGATTTTTTGGTTACACTCTATAATCTATACCTACTATACTGACGTAAAACCTTGTTTTAAATTTTCACAATCCTTAGTTATAAAAACTGAACATTTTATAAATTGTTAACTACAAAACAATTTGCAAATGTCCGATGATGAATTTCAGCCAAAATTTGAAGTTTAAATGCTTATAAAAAATTGTATTATCAATTGTATTATTTTTGGTGTATTATTATTTAAACAACTTATGAAGAATCTTGTATTACATTTTCAAAAAATTTGTTTATCAATTGTTTAACAACATTTTGTTTATCGATAACTAAAGAAAAAAAATTTGGAAAAACCAAAAATTTCTTAGGTTTTTTTTTTAATTAGCTCAAAAATTAACGAAATCTTTTTTAATTTTTTTTGGTTCATATAAATTGGTAATCTGAACAAATTTTCAAATGTCTACGGTAATTCCTTTTGAATTACATTAAAATAAGAAAATCGTTCCCGGAAAAAACTAGGGAACATCCAATTTCAAACGCTCATAAAAAATTAGTTTGAGTTTCCGGTAAACTTTTTCGTTTTTAGAAAGGTCGAAAAACATATAGAGAATCTTGTGTAGAATTTTATAATAAAAAAAATTGCAGAATTTCGTGATTTATACATATTGTGTCGAAATGTTAACTTTAGACGCTTACCTATATAAAAACTATTAGAGACATACGCTCAACTTTTTTTTTTAATTTTCACGTACAGAAAGTTATGAAGAACATTGTATTACTTTTTCAATTTTTTTGACAGACTAAATAATATAATACAATACAATAACAAAAAAAAAATCAAAAAAAAAAAAATCGAAAATTAATCATGTTTATAAATAGCTCAAAAAAAGTCAAAACATATTGAAAATTGTATTGTGTATATAGAAATTGCTTATACAAACATTTTGTGAAATGTACATGTATTTACAGTCATTATTTCTTCTGTTTCACCAAAAATAAAAATTAATTTTATCAAAAATTGGCTTTGCGTAAAATCTTCCGTTTTTGCCTTGAATTTTTTTTTAGTTGTCCCCGACGTGATTAAAAACTATTGAGAAATTTTGACTTTAGACCCCCCAAGTACCAATTACATCAACTTTCCTATCAGAAAAGATGCTGATGAAGAAAATTGGAACACTTTTACTGCCCTTAATCGTGGTGACAGATAGAAAAAAAAAATTAAAAATTTCATATAAAAAATAAAAATTATGATAAACAGTGTAGCAAAAAAAACACATAAATAGTATAAACATTTTTTTTTGCTATATGGGAAAACTGATGAGCTCTTTCAATATGGCGGACCATATTTTTGGGCGGCGAGAGTTTCCATTCTGCTTTAATCTATTCTGTGATTATACTACAATAGGAATTATGTATGTTTTTCGAATTAAACATGATTTATTATTCCTTGCAAATAATTTATTACTTTATGATTTAGATCTAAAACATATATACAGAATTAGGGGGATATTGGTTAAAATTGGTTCAATAATAAAAAACAAATATATTATTATAATAAGCTATTAAACACATGGACATGGATGATTTCCATATGATTATTTATTATTGAATTCATCAAAATATTAAATTTATAAATAGACGGGACGGGTACAGTTTTCCCGATTTTGATAACAACTGACATAACCAACTGACATATGTCACGAATTATACCATCATATACCAACGATCCATCAGTGACGCCAAACTTGAAATTATTTACAGTCATGCCCACGCAGTGGTGCCCGCGTTGCCACTCGCTCGCTGCGCTGCGCTCGGACAAAAAAAACGAAAATATCCCTCGACTTGCTATGCAACACCACCTCAAGTTGGTCACTGACATAACCGAACTACCGAAATGATAAGCCGCTGTTATCAAAATCGGGAAAACTGTACTAGCCTCTAAATAGACAATGTATACAATGATAAGGTTTTAAATAATTTTTATTATTATTTTGTATTTGTTTGATTATTTAAATACAATAATTATACATAAAACCAGAGTAATTTGTATTTTTTATTTTTTTTACCTAAACATTAAAAATGGTTAAGTGCTATTTTGTACCAGGGTGTAATACTGGCTATGCTTTAGACGTCAAACAACAAAAATCAACTGGATTAAAAAATAAAAGTTTATTTAGAGCACCCAAAGTAAAAAAAAACAAAATATCTTAACCTTATTTATGAATAATAATTTTCCTATTTAATTATTTGTTACATATGTCATTTATCAGATTGCCTTTTTGTTCTCATTTCAACACTAGAAAAAATTACATTACAGACTTTAATTTCTGAAGAATTAAATGTAGACACAATTTTTTCTATAACTTCTAACTTATGGACGGACACAGCATCTTTACCATTTGTTGGTTGTGAAGAACACAATATGGATTTGACAAAAAGTATTGTCTGCTTTTTCATTACAATGCGTACCTATGCATTTCATTGTAAGACGCTCAAACTACAATGAAACTACAAAAAAAAGGAAAAAACCAAGTGTAGTGGAAAATTATCAAAACTTTAGTTCATGTATTATTTATATACATACCATTTTTCATTAAACTCGTAGTCATTATAGAATATTTTGAATTTTAAACTTTTTTTACAGGAAACACCTTTTGAATTTTAATTGTATATTTAAGTATACTTTAAGCAGGTAATAAGTAATGAATGATAATTTATATTTCATTCAAATACAAAAAAAAACGTACAATTATAGTAAAATACATATAATATGTGGTAAAACCACTGAACTGTATACTATGGAATACGCTCTAATATAAAAAGTGAAGCTCCATTAGAGGGCGCCATATTGATTCCGTTAATGTTTCTTTCCATGATTTTTCATGGATAGGACTATTTTATTAGTTTATCACACAGCAAAATTATATTTTCAAAATATTGTGGAAATATTGTTAGTACAAATTTAAATGTTTGATTTAGATTGTTACAATATTTTAAAAAATTGTCAAAATATTTTAGAAACATTTTTTGGCAGGTGATTAAACGTTTACACAATATTATAGCCCTATATTTTCACAATATTGCTTTTGTATATTTTCACAAACGTTTCCCTATATATTTTCACAATAATGTAGCCCTATATTTTCACAATATTATGGCTATACATTTTCACAATATTGTATTCGTATATTTTCACAAACGTTTCCCTATATATTTTCACAATATTGTAGCCCTATATTTTTACAATATTTGATTTATGAATTTTCAAAATATTTTTAACAAATATATCTGAAATTATTTATCTATGATGTAGTATATTACATTATATTTAATGATACCAATACATATTATAACAGACAAATGCCACAAATATTTTTTAGCTGTCTAACCAATATATTATTACAAACGTGCTGTAGGTATATTGTATTAAATTTATTTAATATTATATTGTTTAATTTATGCAAATAAAATGCAAAAAATGTTATTTGAGATGTATAAACAGAAGATAAAATAGGAAAAATTAAAACTTCATTATAATAATATGGTTAAAAAAAAAATCATGATACAAATAATTATTAAAATATTTATTTATAATAATCATAAACATATATTAATTATTATTCATTTTAAGCTTTTTTATTTTTTCTCGTTGACCTGCTTGGGCCATCCAATTTTTTAAGGGTTTTTCAATTTCATTATTTGGAACTTCTGAATACTTTTTAATTGTACGTACTGCTTCTAAAAAAATATAAATTAAAAATTTTGAAAGTATATATCTACATTTAGAGTTGAGTTATAATATGTACATTATACATGCATTTAGTACATACATGCATTTCTGTCTAGACTTATTGTCAAAATCAAGTGTACGCATACAAGTTTTTTTTCTAATATTATACTTTATTTGTTTGTGCGCATTCACTCGTTCCCTAAGTTTTAAAAACCAAACGCACTTCGGTCGCCATCCAGTATGTCAATTTTTACCGTTTTGAACCAAGATTCAACGGTAGCATTACTTTGGTGTATTTCAATGCCATTGTTGACTTTATTGTTCATAATAGCTGTCCAGAGTGCTAAGAAAGAAGGTACACACTCGACTATAAACTCGTGTAAATATGATTCATCGTAATATTCATTACTCATATTTTCATTACTTACAGAACAATTTAGTAAGTCGCTAGATTTAACATGTTCTTTGATAGACTGAAATCTACAGTACATCATGGAATTACTCGTATCGGATTCGCATAGAAATTTATTTATCTCTTCTGAATAATCTTTGCCTTCGTTATTCGATTCATTCGACAGTTGGTGGTTAACATTACACTTGTCTGTCATCGTACTAATGGCATTTTTGGTTTTATCTGTACTACACGGAGACAACAATATTACTGAAAATATTTTGAACCAATTTTCAACATCTTCCAAACACTTTGCGTTAAACAGTAAACATATCCAATTAATAACATTATTTCTTTTCGTTTTTTCTACAGTCTTAATGCTGATTGTCTCAGATTGAAAATATGTATAGACATGGTTTACTATAATTTTTGTGTAATGATTCGCACAGATGTTTATTATTGTGACATTAAACCCGTCATTGTTTTCAACCAATACTCGGTAATACCAGTTAAGGTAATCGAATATGGATGTAAAACCATTCCATCCTATACACAAGGCATTCATTTGTGCATAACTAAAATCCGTCACTATGTTTGTTAATACGGGCCAAGTCAGTTTGTGTTTAAGAAAAATGCTTTAAAAGCGTTCAACTACTGTAAAATGGCAACTATGTCATGAGATGAACTAATCATTTCAACTACAGGACATGTGACACTTGAGTTTCTGAGTAAAGGGGCATTTACAACTAGAACATAGTACAGAACTCTTTTGCTGTTTTTGTTAATTTTCCTGACCAATGTACCAGTTGCGTCCAAATAACCAGTTACTGACTTTTGATTTTTAATCAGTTTTTTTAGTATGTCCAACTGTTCTTTACTATAGCAGTGCACAAACGGTATACCGACATGATGTACAAAGTTGTTTTCTTTATCGTTACACATCAGTAAAATATCATGAAAATCATTTTTATCACAATCATCAGCTGTCAAGGCTTCTGATCTGATTTTTCTGACGACATCATCTGATTTAATGCCTTGCAAATTGCCACAATTCAATTGAATTGGCGATGCCAAGTCAACAATGTCTGACCTGAGGAAAAATATTTAGTTTTTTTTAGCGCTTCTTTGTTCAAGTCTCGCTGAAATCCTTTTACATGATTCGTGAGACCATTGTCATCTGGATTGTGATGGTAATTTAAACCAGAGCTATACACATTCGCCACAAACTTTCCGTTTTCAGGACTGACTTTAATTCTAAAAGTCTTACACCCCTTGCGGCTACAATACATGTACACATTGCAATGGTTTTTATAATATTTAACCCTTTTTGCATTGACAACGCATGTATTGTTCACAGTTCTTATGCGCTTTCCGAACATAAAAGGATATTTAGTCTTTTCTTATATATTCACAATATCATATTCAATTATATACTTTTAAGTAATATTATGGGCTGACAAACCTTAATACATCTGCATAGTGCATATAATTATAATATTAATATTATTATCTACCTATGTGGCGCGTGTGACATTATAGCGAGTACCTATAACGTACTTATAATAGCCTTAATGTTTATGTCATCATTATTATATTATCTATTACTTACCTTTAGATCATTGTTGATTGGAGTATTCATCTCTGGACTCAGTGGACTCTGATTCTTTAGGACTTAGGTATATGCGCAAATAGTAGGTACACACTACACAGTAAATATTATAGCAGGCACGAGACGCAATAACACAAGTTTTAGTACCGAAAGTCGCGATGTAATTGATGTATTAAACTATACTGCAGAGTGCAGACAGTGTTGTAGAGACGCCACATTGGATATTATCAGGAAAGGAAATAATTTATGATGTTATCATATTTATTAATAACACAGAACGTTTATAAATGTTACTGTAAGGTATTAATAAAACATGGTTTTACATTCATATATATATATAATATGATAATATATGCTATTTAATTCTCGAAATAATATCAATTACAATAATACACAAAAATAGTTTGGGAACGTGTACATCATGTTACATATTTACGTTCCATTGTAACTGAAATGTGAGGTTTACGGATTGTTCAATGGATTATGTTACACAATTTATTCCAATAACGTTTTAACATTTAAACTCAGAATTTTACCGTAATGTTTTCCAAGCTACTTTATAAAAACAACTTTTTGTAACATTTTTTGAAAAGCAATAAGACGTTATTTTGTAACGTTTCTTTGAAATTAAAAAATGCATGTTCACGGAATGTTATGTAACTCATTTTGTCCGGTGGGTTGGTTATTGAGTAGATACTAAATGTGTTAAAATTAAAAACCAATGAATATCTTTGTATGTGATGACTGATGAAAATGATTCTGAGGGAAGACATACCAAGATTACATTACACAATGTGATCTTAACAATGTTTGTATTTTATGTTAAAATTGTATTGCTTGTTGGTTCTGAAAAGAACCGTTTAATGAAACCGAAGCGAGTAGTCCTAAAAAGGATTGTTTAAAAAACAGACTCGAATAGTTCTGAAAAGAACTTTTTAAATGTAACGGACGCAAATAGTCCGACAAATGCCTGTTTAAAAAACAGACGCGAATAGTCCTGAAAAGGACTGTTTAAAAAACGGACACGAATAGTCTTGAAAAGGACTGTTAATATTGCTTCTTTGCCAATAGGTACAATGTCAGAACAAGAAAAAGAAAATTATGAAAATATAATTATTTTATTTAAATATGATTTAATATTTTTAATTTTGAAAGTTTTGCTAATTTTGAAGTAGTTAAAAATAATTTTGTTTTATTAAATATTTTACACATTAAAAGATGTTTGATTATATACATTTTATGCTCTATGCAGTTTGTCAAAGATTCATCAAGCCATTTTTTAATTGTATTATTATTTTTTACACACTCAGTTAATTGAAATTTGATTTTCTTTTTATGCAAATAGTTTTTATAATTGTTTTCAAAAATATTTAAAACTTTATTTACTACATTATTTAAACTATTTGATGGTGCTTTAAGTCCACTTTCATTTCCAATTGAAGTATAATTTTTATTAAGCAGATGCAATTGTTTTTTATCATTTAAGTTTTTATCAACAAATAATTCATTTTGACAATTGTCACAGTTAAATTTTTTCATACATTTATAACCTAAATATCCTGCAAAGTATGAAACAGAACAGTCCTCCAAAGTAACATCATTATTTATATTTTCACTATTAATAGAATCCTCATCAGATGACATAGAAGAAGAGAGAGAGAAATTAGATATGTTTTCTGTGTCAGAATTAGAAGACAATGTCAAATTATTAGAATTTATTTTATATTGAGGTCTTGCTGGGTCAAATATTATAGGATTTTCATCTCCAATGGTTGCCTCACAATTTGTACCTTTAGATGTACACAAAGAAAAAATGCTATTACTTCTTATAGAAGTTCTAATTGTTCTAGCTGTTGGATTTTTGTTATAACCACCATTTTGTCGAATAATGCTAAAAAGATTTTCTAATACATCCTGATTTAATCGATTAGTCATTAAAAATACAATATCATTAGATTTGTCTTCTTCAAAAAATTGCAATACACTATTAATTGTCTGAGTAAAACCTTTAAAACAGGGTGGTTGAGTTAATTTTCCTTTTTTTAATTTTTGTAAATTAGTGAAATATTGTGAGGCTTCTTTTAAGAAATTGTGTACAGTACCTGAATCAGTTAATGCACATAGATATGGATTTTTGCTGTATAAAGATCTGCTATTAAGTCAATCGAATAAATGATTGATGAATTCAATAAAAAATCTGTAGTATTTGAAGAAGTGTTACTTTGAAGTTGTCCAGTTTGAATACAAGTATGGATCGTTGCTGACATGGAATGGCTTAATAATTGTGCTGCTAATTTAACACTCATTTTTTGAAAAGAATTTGGGTGAATATGTGCATCTGTTATTTTGATGAGACACCTACTTTTAAGATTTTGTTTATCTAATTCATATGTTTTTTTTATGTCATCAAATGAAATTATATTATCACCTTTTATGTAACGCCTCAATTAAATTATTTCTAACACTTTTAAGTAAATGTGGCACATCAAATAAAGAAAATATTTTATGGTCATTAATAAAAAAATATGGTTTATCTTCAGAAACATTTAATGATTTTAAAGTACTTTGATTGTTTGTGCCTTGATCACATACTATGATTTTTGGACATAATCCAACTTCGAATAATTTTTTAAGAACATCTTGTATCAAATTTTTTTAAATATTTTTGTTTACTCCAGAATGAGAAAGAAAATATGCAATTGGAATTTTCCACTGAGAATAAATACCTCTGGCCATAAATACTAGAACACAGTTAGCACTTTTATCGGTCCTTCCATAGTGACCTAAGTCTTCAAAACCTTCTATGAAATCAAATTCTTTGGAATATTCTACAAATTCTTTTATATACATTTCATCAATTGAAACAGAACATGCTTTTTCTTTATAATCAGATGACTCGAATTTTTTTTGAAGATGATTAAAGAATAATTTACTAAAACCTGGTAAAAATTTTGATTGACCAATCCATAACGAATAGTTGATAGCCCTGGTAAATTTACTTTTTGTGACCGTAAAAATCTATATGCTGCTGGTGATTTATAATATAAATTTAAAGCCAATTGTTTTTCATTTAATGTCCACGGACGACGCCTATCTTTTAATTGCATGGTAACCATATTGCTTTAGAATTAATGGAAGAAAAGTTATGCATATTTATTGAGCTTTTGAAACTATAACGAGTATTAAGACTATTTCTTTTTTTTAATTTTGAAATATGAACAGTTTTATTATGAATTATTTTGTTTTTTTGTTTTAATTTTAATTTTCTATGGGTATTGATTTAAATTAAATCATTTTTTCTTTTTAAATTTGGGCTAGGCATCTGTATTATATTTGTTATTTTAGCTTTTTTAGTAGTAGAGAGTAAAGAAGGAGGACTTGGGAAAACTAACTCTACCATATCTGATTTCGTATGAGTATATGTTTTAGTTGGAGTTAATATTTTAATAGATTCTTGATTTTGATTGTTTGAAGATGAACATAACTGTTGCTCAGATTTATCATTAAAATTATATGGAATAGCAGTGCTAATTAAACGGTGTTTATTAGAAAAGTTTGAGAAACTATCAGGTGGGAAATGTTCGTGACAAATGTACCTATTGTGCAATTTTTCAGATTCGACTGAAAATAGATTTGTGTTTCCTGTGAAGATAAATCAAATATTAAATTAATAATAGCGATGGTTAGAAGGTAAAAGGGCGTAAACGCCACTTTTTTCAAAATAGATGTTTTTGCATATTGTTGTAAACGGCATGATTATACATCGATTAATCCAACCTAAACATCGCAATAATTTTTATATATCCAAAAATCGATGATTTAATATGTGGTCGTAAACGGCATAGAATTGGAGGGAATGAAAAAACTGGGCGTAAACGTCAATTAAAAGATGTAAACGGCATTCAAGAAAACTTGATAGTACGTAAGCGTCATTGTTGACGGTTACATCAATTTATAATTTTTGTTAGTAGTTTTGTCAGCACTGTAAAAAGCGTTAAGCGACATGATAATGCAATTAACGTTGGGTTCGTTTGAACAGTACAGTTAAGCTGATGTTATCAAAAAATCAGTCAAACACTCAAACATCTCAAACGCGAAAATACAAAATCGAAATTGTAATAAATATTAATTTGTAAGTATATATTATTTAGTTGTTTGAATGGTTAAACTCATTCAATTTTACTCTAATAAATAATTGTGTTACATTTGTAGCATCGTATTTATTGTATTTATTATTAATCTCATTTTCATATAGGTAATAAATATTAATATTATTTTCTAGTTAAAAATGCAGAGTTTACGTTCCAAACGATTAGTTTCCATTGCTCGATCAAAAGAAAAATTTGAAGAATCAAGTCATTTAGTTAAAGATGTCACAAAAATTACTGTTACCAACAATCATTTGAACAATGTAGAAAATGAGGTTCTCACGAATATGCTTTTTCAAGATTTAATGTCAAAAAAATCACTTGTAATGCATTCTGCTAGTAATCCAGATTTAAATCTGGATTTAGATGTGTATGAAGAGGTAGTTATAACTACACCACAAAAAGATTCAAGTAATAGTGAAGTATCTAATTATTCTGATTTAAGCCCAGATACTACTAAATGGTTACATAGTAACATAGACCATGTTGGTCTATCTCGTCAACTTTTTAGTCATGAAGTTAGCAATGATAGTGTTAATGATGTTCAACAGTTAGTGGACAGCGATGATACAACATCTAGTGCAAGTGGAGTTATTAAAGTATCTAATCATTCTGATTTAAGCCCAGATACTACCAAATGGTTACATAGTAACATAGACCGCGTTGGTCCATTGCGTCAACTTGTTAATTATGAAGTAAGCAGTGATAGTGTAAATGATGTTCAACAGTTAGTGGACAGTGATGATACAACATCTAGTGCAAGTGGAGTTATTGGACAAGCTGGAATAAGGAAAAAAAACATTTAAAGCTGAACGTGCAAGTAAGAAGTTCAAAATAGTATCTGGAAAAGGTAAAAAAGTTCAACCATGTGTGTGTATTTTTAAAAAAAAATGTCATAATAAATGTGGTGTAATTTTTTCTGAAAATGATAGACATAATATTTTTAATGAGTTTTGGAAATTATGTGATAAAAGTAGACAGCGTGACTTTTTACTGAAATGTGTAAAACAAGTGCCTGTAAAAAGAAAAAGAATTAAAGGTCCTAGTAGGCGTACACTTACCAATAAATATTTTTTTATTCATAATAATGAAGAAACAGAAGTATGTCAACAGTTTATATTAGCAACTTTAAACATAAGTCAAAAAATGCTAAGTTACACTGTGAACAACAAATCACCTATAAATGTGTCATCTACAGATAAACGTGGAAAAAATTCACCTCCTAACAAAAATGATAGTACAACTATGAAACAACTAGATAATTTCATACAAAAACTGCCAGCAGTAAGCTCACACTACTGTAGAGCCTCTACTGTTAAAAAATATCTACCAGCTGAGTTCCAGAACATTTTAAGGCTTTACAGTATTTATAAAGATCATTGTCAAACTAATGGACATAATGCTGTTTCTAAGTATGTTTTCAGAAATGTGTTTACCAAGAAATATAACCTTGGATTCCATCTGCCTAAGAAGGATAAGTGTAGGATATGTACCATGTATGAAAATAATATAAATGATAACACTGTAGAAGATGTTCAAGAAAATCAAGAAAAACATTTAAAAGAAAAAGAAGAATGCAAAGCTATGTTCCTGCAACATCAAAAGAGCTTAGATAGTGACTCTTTGTGCATATCTTTTGACTTACAGAAAGTTCTCAATACACCAGCTGGAAATAATATGAACCTTTATTATAGTCGAAAGTATAGTACTTACAACTGCACAGTCTATGAAAGTAAGACTAGAAATGCATACAGTTATTTGTGGGGTGAAGCAACTGGAAATCGAGGATGTAACGAAATAGTTTCATGTATGTATAAATATCTTATTGAAGTTGATACTAGGGAAGATATTAAATCAGTGTTTCTATTTTGTGATTCTTGTGCTGGACAGAACAAGACTAGAGCTATGTTTTCTATGCTATACTATGCTATAAAATACAAATTTTCAACCATAACAGATTTAAAAATAACATTTCTTCTCCCAGGCCACACTTATATGCCTGTGGACAGTGTTCATGCTACTATTGAAAGATATGTGAACAAAAAAACTATTTGGGGACCTAGTGAATGGCCTACACTGATCCGTAATGCACGTATGAATCCAAGACCTCTAGAAGTTATCGAATTAGATTCTAATGATATTTTGGACTGGAAAGACTTTTCTACAATTACATTTCCAAACAACCTTAAAACTAATTTTGGTAAAAAGGTTTTAACTTCAAAAATAAAATATTTATTGTTTAAAAAAACCCTACAAGATGTTGATGTTTTAATGTCAACATCTTACAATGAAGACAATTTAATTAGTATTAATATACCCAAGAAAAGAGGAAGAAGTCAACAGGTACCTCCCTTGCCTAAAAAATGCTATCCGGGGAAAATACCAATAGCAAAAGCAAAATATGCAGATCTAACTAAACTTTGTAATGATGGAATAATTCCTCAAAAGTAAGTAATAATATTATAGTAGTCTAATAGTTGTTTAATTAATGTATTATGTTTGTTAATAATTGCAGGTACCATGATGAGTACTTTGAAATGATGACTGATGAAAATGTAAGAGACTGTTTAAATGAAACTGATGAAGAAGACTGATTAAAACATTCACTTATTTTATAATTTCCAATAAGAAAGTTCGACCATTAATTTTTAAATATTTTATACAAGAGTTACTTATAATTTTAGTTTAATTGTTTTTGTTTTTACATAAATAAGTTATATTTATTTACCAAAAATAGTCATGAAGTTATGTTTAAAATTTGTTTTTATTAATTGTTATTATTACTAATTATTAACTAAGTTTGTAATTATTTTGAGAAAATTATTTCTCTAATCATTATTATTTTTATATTACAATTTACAGAGTTTGTTTATTGTCATGTTTTAAATTTTTATAACATAATATTATTACTTAAAAAGAAATAAGTAATAATTGCAATACATATTTATAATTTTAATAAAACATTAAAACTAAAGAATAAAAATTATTATGATAATAGAACGCTTATTTTACTTAACTGACCTCGACACTAGAACTCAGTGAATTATAATACTATTCATTATTATAATTATTTTAGGTTTGATTAGGTAGGTACCTACAAGAAAAACGTTCAAAAATAAATTGGATCCCATGTAAATTGTAAATATTTGGCTAATATTCAGTTTTAATAATTTTCTAAGTATATTGTACAAAAGTGTATTTTTACATTTTTATGTAGATTTTATTAAATATAAATATTATAATTATAAATTCATTATTTTCACATAATAATGATTTAAACCGTCGTTGGTGTCATTATAAGATTTTCGCTCACATAATGATTACATTTTTAGAACCACTGGTTTATATTTCATTCGATTTTGACAATACTATGTATATGCTCCATTGAGTTATTACGAAAATGAATACGGAAAAACATTAAATGTTATAAATAAACTAATAAAGTTATTTAAGTCCAATGTTGCCGTATATCTACGTGACTACGTAGGTAATAAATAATAATACCGTATATTTTAGAGTTGTTCTCGCCGCAGTGGCTCGCGCCTTCACTGATCGCCTTATTTACTTTACCGTTTACCATAGTATCTTGTTATTTTATTAGTAACTTATTATATTATTTATTATAAATACTTTTACTACAAATTTTCCTTGAATTTCATCAATAATATAAAAAATAACAATATTAAACTATGAAAGCCATTATAGTTAATCGAACATCTTTGGGGTGTAAGTGCCAAGATTAGAAAAAAAGGGACGTAAGCGTCATTTTTTTTTTAAATTGGCTTTAAACACACAAATATAGTATGATTATGAATAATTAATCAATACAAAATACGTAAAAACTCATTATAACTCATATTAAGTCTCAAATCGAAGTGTTATACGATGTTCTAAGAATATAACACCATTCATGTGAAAATATCTGTTTTTCGGCTCTCCTCGACAATTTGGAAATTGGCGTTTACGCCCTTTTACCTTCTAACCATCGATATTTTACCTTTCAGGATTTAAGTTAGTTTAGTATTTTAAAACCATATCGTTTTTTGTGTTTAAGACAATTGAGACTATAAAAATTAATTAAAATTAGTAATGTTGTACCTTATTTCAACTTTAAAGTTTGATAATAAAATATTTAAACATAAAAATCATTAATTTTTCTTTTCATTACAATTATTTATATTGGTACTTTTATGTTTTTACAGGGACAATATTAAAAATAAAATATAAATAAATTACATACTGGATTAACACTAAATTGTCTTTTAAATTATATAAAAAAAATAATTATTTATTTGCCCGAATTTATCACCCAAATTTCTTGTCTCTCGTCGTTAGGAAAGCGATAAAACCGTAAATTTGGAAACGATTTTTTCGATTTACCACAATTAACGTACTGACATTTGTTACCAAACATATTTCAGATGGTTTTGTACTTTTGAATACAATTAAAAAAGTAAATTACTTTTTGTATAACCACGGTAAAAAACACAGAAATTTCGGCACTGACTGACAATGAAACAGTTGAACAGTCGAAAAAGGGTCGATTAACGATATAGGATATGCTAGAGAGCCTAGATAATAAGAGAGTGGTCAACCAGCTGAACGTTTTCTATTGGTTGGCTGTTATCACTGTTCATGGGCACCATTTTTCGTCCAAAATGTTCCGATAATTTTCAAATCGACTATCGAGTACCTACTACGTATAGACTTATATTGTATTGGAAACTGCTGTGAAATATTATTAGTTTATTGATTTATTAATTTTCTCAAAGACTAAAGTATACGTATTATCATTGAATCGCGTCATCATGCCGGGTTGTTGTGCTTATGGTTGTCATAACCGGAGTGAAAATGGATTTAAAATGAATATTTTCCGTAGAAATAAAGAGCGTCGTGCGTTATGGGCTGTTAGAGTCAAGAGGGATAATTGGACTCCGACAGATAATTCATACCTTTGTGAAGTGAATAATGAATTCTATTCTTTTAATTAATAATATTCAGCTAGGTACCATACCTAGAGAGCCTAGATAATAATATTATCTGACTCTCTAACCATACCTACATGATATTTATAGTTAATAAGTTTTAAATTTAAAGTACCTACCTATGTAAATAATAAAGATGAGATTAATTTTGTTGGGTATAGATACTATATACATTTAATAATAATATAAATTACACAATTACATAATATAATACTAATGCACAACATAGTTAATTTCATTTCGGTTCTTTATTTTGTTGTAATATATTATATACCTAGTATTCATGTTACATTTTTACATGATATATTGATACTTATCAAGCATATTTTACAATTTCGTAGCACTGTGTAAATTTACATAACTCACTATTATCTTTAGTACCTACGTAAAATGTAATAAGTCTTAAGCTATTTATTCTAACTAAATAGTTATTTACTGAATATTTTAATTAAAAAAAGGGTGAGCATTTTTAAATATAAACTAGATCACCTTGGACAGTTTTGTTGTACCTGATATTCATTATATTTTCATTTTCATATACCTTTATCTTAAATAGGTAGCTGGGTTTTTTTTTAGAACTTATGTGGTAGTACAATGTTGTCATGAACATTTTATGTCTCTAGCTATTATAGTTTAGGCTCTACGTTAATAAACAAATATACCTAAATTTGCTCTTATGTATCAATATAGATTGTTGAACAGAATAATCTCTAGTCCACCTATAATTACTTAAAATTATCAAAATTGTACCATCTTATTTAATTATACATTTAATACAGTATAAAACTTAATATTATATTATTTTTCTATTTAAACATCAATAGGCCAGTTATAATATTTGTTATTGTGGCTTCAATAAAAAAGTGACTTATTATTATATAATATTCAACATTATTATAATACTTAATTTATTTTATTTTATTGAATGCAATTTGGTTTTCTTAAGGTACATTTTGATGATGATCAATGGGAAAAAGCAAGATTAGATGGGAAAAAAAAATTGAAAGCAACTGCTCTGCCCACTAATTTTTGTCATATTCCACCTCAAAAACAAAAAAGAAAGTCTTCTAAAAAAAAGGTCACATACATGCCAAGTCCTATAAAAAGAGCAAAAAAGTCAATTTTAGAACACTCTTATGCATCTAACAAACTTTTCTCTAATGATGATACACCTACAATTATAAATAGTAATTTTACGATTCTACATGAAAATAGTATTGACAATTTAAATAGTATAACAGATGATATTATAAATCCAGAAATAGAAAATTACTCTAAAGAAAAATTATTACAACAATTAAAAAATATTAAAAAAGAATCATTAAATCGGTCAAAAGTTATCAGAGAGTTACGCCATAAAATAAATAGAACTAATAAAATTAATAGCTCTACAAATATTAAAACAAATAAAAACAATATAAATTTAAAAAAAAATTTAAAAACTTTTCTGACAGAAAATCAAATTTTATCTCTTAATTCTAAGAATAAGAAAGGATTTACTTGGTCTAGTGATACTATTAAAAAAGCATTGCGACTTAAATTTTCATGTGGATCTGCTGGTTATGAGGAACTACTCAATCAAAATTACCCTCTTCCTTCTCTGAGAACTCTTAGGCGCAAATTACAAAACATATCTTTTGAGAGTGGAATTTTGAATGATGTTTTTGAGATGCTAGCTATTAAAGTTTCTACACTGAATGATACTGAAAAAGAATGTGTTCTTGTATTAGATGAGATGTTTCTTGTTGAAGGTTTAGTATATGATGTCAGTTCAAAATCATTTCTTGGTAATGTAACCTTGCCTGAACATAATGGTGTTGCAAACCACGCTTTAGTGTTTATGTTAGCCGGTGTATGCAGCCGTTGGAAGCAGACAATTGCATACTACTTCACTAGCGACTCGGTAAAAGGCAATGTTTTCAAAACAATTATTATTGAAATTATTTCAAAAGCTGAAGCGTTAGGACTTAAAGTAAATTCAGTTACATCTGATATGGGAGCATGCAATAAAGCAATGTGGACAAGCTTTGGCATTCATTGTTTACCTGGATCTACAGGACACTTACAAAATAGTATTATACACCCATGTGACTCTAACCGTAAATTATATTTTTTACCAGATGTGCCACATTTATTTAAGAATATAAAACAAGCATTATTCAACAATAAGTTCATTACATTACCCGAAGAAATAGTAAAAAAACATAACTTAACATCTAATATTGTAGATAGTAAACATATTGAACAATTAGCGAACCATCAAAATAATCTTGAACTAAAACTAGTTCGGAATCTTGATGCAGAAGATTTAAAAAAGCCTAATCATTTTGATAAGATGAAAGTTTCAAAAGCTGCTAACATTGTGAGTACTGATGTAAGTGCAAGCCTACAATTTTTGGTTGACCATGAAAATTATCACTCTTCCTTCAAAACCACAGCATGGTTCATACAACAAGTGGCAAAGTGGTTTACATTAATGACATCTAGAAATCCTGTTGTTGCTTTAAGTAAGTTCAACCTAGAGAAGTACAATGAAACCATACAATTTTTACATAATTGTATGGATATGTTTAAAAATATAAAAATTGGGTCTAAAGGAACATGGAAACCATGCCAAACCGGTGTCTTATTAGGAACAAAAAGTATTATTGATTTACAAAATATTTTTCTCAATGAAAAGTCATATAAGTTTCTCCTTACTGGAAGATTTTCTCAAGATTGTCTTGAAAATTTATTTTCATGTATTAGAAGTGTTCAACCTATTCCAAATCCTTTGCAATTTAAAAGTAATTTGAAACTTGTTTGTGTCGCTCAATTTCTAAAAAATGTATCCAACAGTAGTTATGATCTTGATGACAGAGAGTTTCTTGGTGATATATTAGATTTTTCAAAAGTTAAGCCTATATTATCAGAACCATCAGATAAAGAATATGAATTATGTGATGGCATTAATGATTCTACAATTATTGTTCTACAAAATACTGAACAAAACTGTTTGTACAATATAGCAGGTATATTAATTTTGTAACAGATTATTAATTTTTTTAAAGAACAATTTAACTCAAAGTATAACAAATCTTAAATTCAGATTTTCCAGTCACTCGTCTTTCTTACTATTTTTCACTATTTTTATAACCTAGGGCTCACTTTATTTTATTGACAAAAGCTTTATTATTTAAGAATAATTAAAATTAGAAATTATTACAATATGTTGTGTTATATTCTGTTTTGGATAAGTTGTTCTTAATATAATGAAATATAATAATAATATTCATTATAATACAATTCATAAGATAAATTTAAAAAATACAGATTTGCAAATAATATTAAACTTATAAAACTATTAATGTCTAACTTTAGTTACCTACTTTATTTAATTTAATTAGGTATGTCAAATTTACAAATTTATTTTTAATATTGTTGAATTTTTTTATTGTTATTAACCATAGGCTATATAATATCAAGAATAGAAAAAAATGACAAAGTTTGTGATGGTTGCATTAATTCTGTATGTTCTTCCAAACCTTTAAAAACGGATTACTCTGCTTTTGTTCAAATTAAAGAATACAAAACTGGTTGCTTAAAATATGTTACTGAAGAGTGTTTTCAATTTTTCCTCAGTATGGAAATAATGTTTAGAAAATGTAGAAGTTTAATTTTAAACAACAAGAGGGAATTATTCATGAAGACATTAGAACTTGAATTAAGTGCCTTTTCGTTTTCAGAATGTCATCCAATTAAAACAAAGATGATAAACCGATTTATTGAATTCAGGTGTAAAAATTTAGGAACCCTTCTTACAAAAAATATAAAAAAAAGTGCAGCTTGTCTCAAAGCTAGCAAGAGTATTGCAATGAGAGAAGCTGTTAAGAATAAAATAAAACTTTAAAAGCAACAGTTGTAAATAATTTAATTATTATTTAAACTATTCATTTTTATTATTATATTTTACTAGGTAACCTACCTAAAATTATTAATTATGTTAAAAATTAAACATTTTTTATTGTTTTTATCATTTTAATTGTTACATTAATTGTTTTTATTAAAGTTTATAAATTTATAATTATATATTCAACATGTCATAGTACATTAGAAAACTTTTTATAGAAAAAAGTTCAAGACTGAACTTGTTTTAATTGTGGCTGATGATTAAATTATCATACATTCATATTATAACAAATATTTTATAGCTTACTCAAATATGTTTTTTTTTTTTTATTTTTATTATAATTTAATGCATGTATTTTCACTTTCTAGACAGTTTTACATTTCAAGAATATTAAATATGCATATCTTATAAATAAAAATCTAGTTAAATTATAAATGTATGTTAATTTTTGTATTTTATCAATTGTATTTATACGTTAGAAATAAAATTCAACACTTGATGGTAATTTTATTTAAAATATGAATCATTAGTGTTATAGAATAATATTGAATATGTATAAATTTGATCTACGAGTATACAGATTTCCGACTTGGTCCAACATGGTCTATCAAGCAACAATAATAAAATAACAATGTTTTTCCGTACAAATTATATAATTAGAATATTATTACTTCTAAAGCTAAATAATATATTTTTTTAGTTACCTATAGTAAATGTATTTATGTAATTATGACAATTATGTACGTAATATGCATGTATATTATGTATTATAAAATACGTAATTATATTGTTATATAATAATATAATCATTTAATAAAAATTAAATTTCAAAAACAAAAAAAGGCGGGAATAGTTTGGACGAAAAATGGCTGCTATCAATTGAGTTGGCCACTCTCTTATTATCTAGGCTCTCTAGGATATGCGATAACGATTTATGAAATAATATATTTCAATCAATAATGAAACCAGAAAATAAGGAATTCTATTTAAATTTCCCATTTCTTTACAACAAATATTCTATTTTTAGAATAACTACAGCGATTAGCTACTCCGCACATCCACCCAAGTAGTACCATCCTCGTTGCTCATCAACCTAGCAGAGAGCACCACCACCTTTGCATCATTTCTACACTAGCGCTCACCTACCGGTAGCATCATAAACTAACAACTACAAATGCGCTTTTAGCACGAGAGGATCGCGACAGCAACGTGAGCTAGTTTTTCGGAGCAGTTATCACGGCTATTAATTATTATTATTGATAGTGGCATTATCATCATAAGATTGTTATCACTAAATATTAACTATAGCCTATAGGAACTATTTAATATATACAATATTAAAATTATAATACAATATTACATAATAATACAATATTACAATTTATTAATTATACAATATTATAATATAGAATAATGAAAATTATAATTTGCTGTACATATAGGGCTACTGACGTCAGAGTTTAAATTGTTTATCATAAAAGTTACATCCTGTGTAGCTGTGTATATTTTAAATTTTTCAAAAAGCCAAATATTAAATACAAATCTACTATATACTATAATATAGGTACATACAATATTACATACATATTGGTAGTAAAACGGCTTACGGTAAAAATACCTTATAAAAGTTTTAAAGGAGAATCTAGAGTGTATAGTTTGATTTTTTATATTTTTATCAATTAGTCAAAAATTAACTATCAAAAGTAAAAAAAAAATGTATCATTATTATATAATACATATCATTTTCCATTCAATGGACTTAGTCTATGATTTTATTATACAACTATATAGACCCCATAAAATGATTCTCACCAGGGTCCCACAAAACCTAATTGCAGCACTGCATCCAAGTCGCAACTATAAAGATCTTACTGATGGGTCAGTGCGATTTTAGGAATAACCGAAGTTATATTATATAATACAGACATTATTTTTATTTTTTGAATATTCTTGGAGCCAAACATGTATACATTGTTTACATTGTGGGCTTAATGACATTGTTAAAATTAATAAAAAGAAAATATATTTTACCTTAAAATGTATTACTATTAATCGTGTAAGACAATCAGAAAATCAATAAAATTGAAAATTATGTAAATAAAACAATAACTTAACAAACTATCTACTGGCTCTAAATAAAATCTTAACGAATAGCTAACATGTTTAAAATGAAGGTAAATTGAAAATAAAACAAATAAGATAAGTATAAAGTACTAAAACATTAACTATATGTAATTATGGTCAAAATTGGTGTGAATATTTTCAATATCCTCACTGGCATGCAAGAACCCTTGCACAATATTAATCTTTTCATTTGATGTAGGAAGAGACATGTTTAATGTAGTTAATGGGCGGTTTTTCTTTGTTGAATAAAATCGTACTTGTTTCGTTATTTTCTTGATTCCAGGTTCCTTGACAGTTTCAGGATTTATATTTTGTTTCAAGCAGTGCTTTGTAGAATCAATATCTTCTAACATTTGATCAAACTTTCTGGACCAGGAACATAATTTTTCATCAGTAAAATCTGTATCCACAAGAGTTCCTTTGGATAAGTAACCGAGGAAGGCTTCTGCTTTTAGTTTGATTGTAGAAAGTATATTATTTGAAGGTGAATGATTAGCAGGTGCAATATAGGGCTCCAACATAGCAATGTTGTCCATATTAACTTCTCGATTTATTTCAAATGCATTATTGCATATAACAATATCTGGCTTCATCCTTGTTTGTACGCAGAAATGTATATGTTTACAAATATTATTTTTAATGATATAGTCAACACATTCACATGAATATGAATGAATACAAATATTACATGGAATACAAGTACAGAAACATGTGTCACTATCAGAGCAGGCTTTATTCTCATCTAAGATTTTAACTACCTCATAGGTAATTTTTGAGTTTGTAAAAGATGTGACAAACCATATACTATCAGATACTTGAGTTAATGTATTCACTTCTCCCTCCATTGCCTTTCGATGACTTAGTAAAACTGCTTCCATCATTTTAGAAGGCTTACTTTTGCATAATTTTCTTGCCCGTTTGAAATAATGGTCACGAATTAATCTTAATAGGGCATCAATACATGTATCAAGACGTTTATTTTTCCGACCTTCTAAATAATAATATTTGAAAACTTTATGAAAACTTTCTAAATACATATTTGTATTTATGAAGCTAGCTTTTCTATAGCAATATGCCCATTCACCAACACGTTTCAAATAAAAGTTGTCGAAATATGAAGCAAACTCTTTAGTATCGTCATCACCATAAACATCTACTAAAAAACCACCCATAAGCTTAACAAACCGGTCGACATTTGTCTCTTGTAATAAAACTCTAAGTCCTTTATATACCAAGGCTCTCTTCTCTTGTATTTTAATTTTCTGTTGTAGGTTTGTTCTCCAAGCTCTATCCACATGCCATGTACATAGTAGCCTCATATCAGCAGGTTTCATAACAGTTATCCATGCATTATAAAACGAGTCATCAATATCTGACATAAAAACTTTTGGCTGAAGAAGAATACTGCGATCACGAAGTTTTTCAAAAAACGTAATCCAAGTAGCAGTATCTTTTTTATTCGATATACAAAAAGCTGCTGGAATTCCATTCCCAAACTCGTCAACTACAAGAAGAGTAGTTAAATGAAAATCATATAAATTTGTTCCATGTGTTGAATCTATACATACAATATCACTACCAAACTTTTCCAACATACTTAATTGAAAATCATTTGCAATAACCAACATGACATTACTATCTTCTTGCACTTTATTTGTTGAATATACAAATTTATCTTGGCCTTGTTCTTTGTAATATAGGACAGGATTCTTTTCGTCTAAACCTTGGACTTTCTCAACCCATAACTTCACACTTATGAAATCATTTGTATGTTGACGGCCTTTGTGTAACTGGAAATCACGCCGTATATTCCAAATGTCTCGTTTTTCTAAACACACCAATGCATTGTCTTCATATATATCATTAATAGAATCTCGAATTTGATCAAGAATCGTATCAAAAGGGACACCTTCCTTGACTTTTCCTGTAATATTAAAATTAAATATTATAGTGTAAAATACTAAGATGATACCTATATATTTTTATTTTTTATTTTATTCTTCAAGAAGATAATGGGCCCCACTGAACATGTTCGTGTGGGGGCCCATGAGTTCAACATTTGAAATATAAATACATTAAATAGTTCTTATAAATTAAATACTTACAATTTGTAATACTTATACATTTCTCATATACCTAACTATAATATTAATAATATAAGTAATATATATTTTTTCTCTTTGTTTATATAATATAGTATTATGTAAAACATTGTGTAGTTAAATAATACAATATAATATGGTAATATAAAACTAAAATTAACAATAATTACTTAAGTCGTACAACTAATATGATAAATAATGCAGTAATCCTATACTTTTGTTATATATATGTAAATGTGACACCAATTCAAGAGACTCTGAGTATCTACAAGACTGCCTAGTTTGTAAGTACATACATAATTGTTTATTTAATAATAAATAATATCTGATAATTAACAACTGGAGTTAGTTATTTATGATCTATTTATATATGCCTTTGCTAAGGTCATTATTATAATATATATTATATTATTAATATTGCATATTTTACCGCATATTATGATGTTTTTTAATGCATATGTATTATGTGCAATTTATAAGTACAAAATCTAATTCAATATTTAATAATCAAATTTTTTTACATTTAAAGTGTTTTGGTAACTATAAACTGTTCTCATTTTTGTTGTTTTAAATACTTCAGTAGAAAAAATACACTATGAATTTTAAAATAAACAATAATTATTTTAACTAACTGTTAATAAATAAATTATATGCATTAAAGGGTGAGTGTATAAAACAAAAGTTATCAATTTTTAAAACTTTTTTTTAAAAATAGGTTAACTGCTAAAACTTTATGGAATAGTCCAAAAGGTCATCTAAAATAATTTATATATTTAATATATTTTAATAAATAATAATGATTACTGTTATTGTGGACAATGATTGTTTGTTGGAACATACGGTCTATTTAATTTTATTTAAGTTTATTAATATTAATTAATAATACCTACCTATCTACCTACAGATAATATTTAGGTATGTGAGATTCAAGAAAGGAACTTTGATATACTCCAATATGAATTTAAAAAAGCTCACCTGCAATAGAAGCTCGTTCATCCTTGGTTAAAGTAAGGCGGCCAATGTTACAACCATGACCACAATGGGTACTTGTATATTCAACAATAAAGGAACCATCAGGGTGTTCAGATATAATCATCTGTGCAGTACATGTTCCGTTAATTTTATTTGAGCCCTGGCTTTTCATTTTCCTTATAGATTTTAAGTTTTTTTTGAAATAACCATCACGGTGGCAATTCAGATAAGTTTTTTTTATACCAGTAACAACTTTATTGTGACCACGAGTAGAAACAAATTTACACTTGGAACTTCGTTCAACTACTAGTTGCCATTTCTTAAATTCTATAAAATTTCAAACACAAATTTATCCTTGAAGTATTATTATTGTACCAATTATTTATAAGTAAAATACTTATTTTTCATACCTGTCTTTGAAGAAAATGTCTTAATTTCTTTTTGTAAAACAACATTATGTACCTTCACACAATGTTCTTGTAGTAATTTGCGAGTGACAAATTGTTTGGTTGTACCATTAGAAATGCAATAGAAACACACAATCTTGCAACGCTCATTGGAGGTTGATGTATGAACTAATAAATGACGTTTAAGGTTCTGTTTTCTGGAAAAAGTCTGATCGCAACAGTCACAAATAAACGAATGACTTGTTGGTGGTTTGGATTTACGAGACTCCGAATGAATTTGGGCTATGTGACGATCTAAATTACTATTTCTTGAAAATGTTTTATCACAAATCGAACAAACAATCGCCATACTTAATAGGTAGTTAAAGAAAAATATATAAATTGTATTTAAACGGTATATTATATAGTTTCTAAACTAATAATATAAAACACAATTCACAAGGAAGGTTATTTTACTTTAATTTACAGATTGATCAAATGGGTACCTAATAATTTTACTACCCATGTATTTCTGTATTGTATTTATTTTTAGATTTTATTTTATATTTAATGATAACAAGGATTATTGTGGGAATTATCGTTATCAGTATATCACCAACAAACGATCAATAATTATCAATAATAATAGCCGTGATAACTGCTCCGAAAAACTAGCTCACGTTGCTGTCGCGATCCTCTCGTCTTTTAGCGGCTGCATCATTTCTACACTAGCGCTCTATAGTGGTTGCATCATATCAATGGTCACCAAATATTAACATTGCATTGGCTATCTGTCTATTCTATAATCAATGATAATAGTAATAATATTATGTACGTCTTACGTGGCCGATAACGATGATGTGCTATTATTAGTTTTATATTTTCCACCCGGCAACCGCAGCAATTATAGTCAAAACAAGAATCCAAAAATACCACTGAAAATAATAGATTCGAATATACAGTTGAATATTGTCATACAAAAATATTGTAGAAAAAACGGCAATATATTGACAAATGCACACTATGTGTTTTGATGATTATCTTTAGGTTTAACTATCCAATGAAATATGACAATATTATAAATATTTTTTATTTTTTAACAATCTAACAAAAATGATTACCAATATAATAATGCTATTGCTATAATATATATTATAACCAGGGGCTCGTATAACAGTATTGTGCTTTTTAAATTTATATTAGATTGCTACCTTTACCCGCGGTGCCTGGTGGGATTTTACTATTAACACAGATTATATTTTCATATAATCTGTGCTATTAATATCAAAATGTACGAAAATACGAAAAACGTTACAACTCGCCGACACTAATAATGTTACATTATTAATTTTATATTTTATACCCGATGAAATAGCCTTTGGCAGGCGACAACGGGAAACGAAAATTACGATATAAGTTTTTCTTTTTTGTGCTAGGATTTTATTCTAAATTACATAAATAAAAAAATTATATACATGCATAAATATGCAGTGGTGTAACTATAGAACTTCTAATGCCCGTGGCTAAATCATCGGGCAGGCCTTTACTGTATACAAATATATTTAGGGGCGTCGGGCGTCCTCTGCCGAGTTATCATAATCATCTTTTTTTATTTGTTTATAAATGGTTTGATTAGCATCTCGAACGAAGATAATTTATATATATATAATTTATAATTTTTTCTTATATAAAAATATTTGGCGTTGAGGCGGTATGAAATAGATTAGATTTCATAAATAAATATATTATCGTGCGCCTGCTGTAGGTATAGTAGGTGTACTCATACATAGTGAACTGCATTGACCACTCAATAGATAATTTATATATAGTTGATTGAAGTAAAAATCCAACCTTTTCGTATAAGAATAATGGGTTTTGTCGTATAGAACATTCTGGCCACTGCTAATTTTCTTTACTATTATACATAAACATAACCTATAGCTATATACATAATCACATAGATAATGTATAATGGATAGAACATCAGCCTTCCCTGAGTGTTCCCGAATAATAATAAAAACTATGGGGTAATATATTTTTCATACCATATAAACATGTCATTTTTTATTTTACTGTTTTGTTTTGTTAAAAAAAAATCGTAATAATTAAAAATGAATTACCTACTATAATTCTACTTTTATAATTGGTGAAAATATATGTTATATCAAATTGTACTAAATTATTTAAGAAATTTATTTGAAAATAATTATTAGTTATTATACTAATAGTGATAATATTGATAAATAAGTCAGAAACTAAAGAATGGCTGGCCTCTACGCTGGTAACAGTGGTGTCGATGGGACCTATACCGAAACTTCGAGACTCTACCCCATGACAGACATTTAGTATATTGATGAATGTAATTTATTATTATAGTATGTACTCTGTATATAGGTACCTAGCAAAATAAACAGATACCCATTACCTTTTAACAGTTTGTCCAATGCAAGTAGGTAGGTAATTCCAAAAACAGTAAAACATTTTAGTGCACGTTTTGAATGCATGAAAAGTACAATAAGACGTAAAAGTATTAACATTAACAATAATTTGAAAAGTATGTGTGTTGTTTTAAGTTATATAGTTGCGTACCTACCCACCTATAATTCATAATGTTTATATACTATATCAAAAATAAAACAATTTTTATTAATTAGATTACTTAACATTTTTTGTCATTATTTATTATTATAAATACGATCTTATTTCTTTAGGTTTTCATACTGTTATTTTATTGAAATGAAATCTCAACACAAACTTAACAAATTCAAATATTTAAAACCAAAAATTAGTTCATGCATGTTAATTTTTTTTTCTAGGTTATTTATATATGAAGATTTATTGGGGAGTTATTTTTCGTATAATATTGAGATAGGTATTTTACGTATAAAATATAGCATACCTATAAATTAAAAATGATCACAACTTACTTAAAATTAAATTAGGTATCGTATAAAAAACCAAGAAAACACAGATCGTGTTCTTATAGTTTATACCATGAATGTTTCATAATAGATCAATGTACACATTTCACTGTAATATCAAAACTATAAACAGCACACCATTCATAGGTTAGCACACTATTTTATTAAAATATTATAACTATTTTTCAAATAAATAGTTGTTATAAACTTATAGCCCATCATGTACCTATATATATATATTTAAATAAAACGAAAATCAATTAATTTCATGCAAAAAATAGGCTGTTTCTAGTTTTTTTTTTCTTTCTGGCGACCAGCATGTTACAACTCATATAATTTTGTTTTGTTTATATATATTTGGGTATTATATTTATAAATATGGACAATATTATAAATTATAATATACAATACTGTATGGTTTCATTCAGTGGTTAATTTAAAATAATTTTACTGATCGGAGTTCGTTTGTTAATTAAAACAGCGCAAAAGTGTAGAAACTTCAGTTTAACTGTCATGATATAATATAGGTCATTAATATTATACGTGCAGTGTGCAGTACCTATACTGCAGCGTATTAATATTTAATACAAATTACAAGCATATTATACGAGTACCTACCTACCTATTATAGTGTTTGAAAAATAAAATATATGTAATAATATAAATAATTTACCTATAAAGTATAATTACATAGGTACCTAGTTTAACTTTGCAATATTACGTATGACGTAAAAATTTATAATATGTTTTATTCATAATTACGTAATTCAATAGTTATAATAATAATAATAATAATAACCATCATATAGTTAAAAGGATGCTGCCTAATTGTACACCAAGTAACATAATATAGTTTTTCTATAATGCACATTAAAAAGTATGCGCCGTGTAAAAATCGTATAATTCGATAATAATTATTGATTGACGTATCCTAAAAGTTACGATTTTATAAAGGTACCTAGTATACATTTCTATAAATTATTTTTTATTTGTAAATCGTATATCGTTACAAAGTACACAGCTATTGTTAAATTATTGTACGTCTTTTCGTTTCACAAACACTAACTAAGTATATAATAAACTTTTCGATGGACAACTATTTTATTTAGCCGTTTTTCATCGGTCGTTATACTAGAGAGTAGAGTGTAGAGGTCCTAATTATATTTGTTATTTTTCAATTTCGATAATACAATATAATATAATACATGATCATTAAAACCTATTTCACTTAAGCCTAAATTTTAAAAATAGAATGCGGAATTTGTCAAACTGAAGTGCGATCGTTCGCCGCTATAGGAGACACAGTCGTATTATGAAAGGTATGCTGACAAATAGATCCCGCGTCATCGAGATCCCGGTAACCATTCTGATAAGAATTGATACCAGGTCCGAGTCATTCATACCCCGAGACAAAATGATCCCGCGTCATTTAGATCCACTGACATTTATAGATCCCTGCTTGTTTGACACATCTAGATCCATTTATAACTGTAGAGAATTAATAATGCCTTTACAGTTTACTCCCCCAACTTCATTAAATAATAACTTATAACATGGTCAGTGTCAATAATATAGTTTTTTCGTTTGTATACTTACCACCAGACCACCTAGGTACCCACATCACCCTTAAATTCGCTGCCTATTTAATTAAATCTGATGGGCGATTACATAGGTATAAAAAAATCAATGACCATATTATTACATTTTTATTTTTATTTTTGTTATTTATTTATATTTTATACATATTAAAACCTACTATAGGGACCTAGCTTAATTACATTTTTGAAATAATATACACTTTCTTTGTTAGGTACTTACTTAGCAGGTCACAATATGATGACCACTTTTAATTTTCATTGTAATGATGAGGTCCAAGTGTCCCAGTCACTAGATAAGTCTTAATCCCTAGGGTCTAGACTCCACAGTCCACACTGCAAAAATTTAACTAGGTATATCGTAATTATCAATCTAAATTTATAAAAAATACTGTATACTATTTTAGATATATACATTTAAAATACAGAACAAAACCACACACACTTCTCTGTTGTTGCATCCAAAAATTGCAAACCTGCTTTGTAATTAGGTACTTTACTACTTTCCTACCTAATTTAAAATTTATATTTATCCAAAATTAAATAATTAAGAAAAATATATATACATATAAATAAAATTAATTTTCCGTTTTTTGGCTGGTATTGGTGCATGAAGTTTTTTTTTTAATGACGATCCCAAATAATTTGGTCTGGGCATTTGCATTTATATAATTTATAATTATATATTACCTACATTTTTTTCCTGATAATACGTAGAATTTAGATCGATCTCATATACATATTTTGTAATAGTGCATTAGTAGGTACAATAATTAATAATTATAGTAGGTACCTACCATAAACTATACAACTCGAGTTAATGATTATTAATGTCTATATCCATAGTCAATTTATGTGTCACATAAGACACATTAAACTATATTAAACTTTAAGGCATAATCAATATACTGCAATATAATACGTTAAAAACTAATAAAAATGTATAATATTATCTGAATCGCACTAAATCTTTTTTTTCTTATAAATTTATAAAAATAGGTGTTTTGCTTTAACATTAAATAAATATTTTTTACACATTATAAAGGTAATAGTAGTACGTTGGTAATTATTTGTATGAACCCTAACGTATTTCACTCTATGTACTTCTTTAACATACCTATTGTACACAGTAACCATTTGTACCTATGAGTTATGAAAGTGATGAATTTTGAGTTAGTTTACATTAACGTTCATCACCGGGCACCCGAGTATAAGGCATTGGTCACACTACGCCCGATATCGGCCGAAAAACGTTCGGCCGTATACGTCGGAATATATTAATTCTATTGAATCTATTTATAATGGTCACACTAGTGCAGAATAATTCGGCCGTATACGACCGTTAACGGGCAAAAACAATTTTATTTGTTTTCATCGGCCGTTTGAAGCCGAAAATGGATATTTCCCGCTCATCGTCTACCGATCTGAAATAAGCAAATAAAATACCAATATAGTTGAATAATTATTATTATTAGGGTATATTCTTACTCTATTGGTTTTAGTATTATTATTATTCATTTACATCCAACACTAGTAAGAAGACGGTACGTCGTACGTCGCTAGTTTTTGTGTTTCATTGCCTGTGTTTTATTTAAAAAACGTATCTTTGAATTTTTAAATAATGGTTGATTGCGAACGACTAATAGTTTAGTTTTTGAAAGAGAACCCATATGGAATGCTACTAGCAAAAAACACCATAATAGAGATATAACCAGGAAATTGTGGAAGGAAATTGAAAAAGAAATGCAGGTCAAATGTAAGTAAATATAAAAAATTTAAAATAGAAATACATAAACTTAATTTGAAAATTAATAAAATATTGTAATTGAGATTATTGTTTATTATTATTATTATTATTGTGATGGTGGTAAATCTGAATTAAATTTGATAAATAGATAATAAATAAAATACAAATTTAGGTAATGAATATACGTACGTATTTTATACGTACAATTTAATAATTTTTACTTTTATTTTATAGCTCCAACAGTTGTGAAATAATCTTCAAAAGTATCACGTATTATGTATACTTCCGTTCTTGATCTGTTATTGCGTCTAGATACTAAATGTTTTTCTGAGTTTATAGTTGGGTTACGACGAACCTGCTTCAATAGTGTTTCATCTATACCTTCTTTATCGATGATAATATTATGCAATAAACATATAGTCTTAATAACTATATCAACATGTTCCGGATTCATTTGAAGTTCGGTTTTTAAACATCTCCATTTCGATACCAAAATTCCAAAAGTGCATTCAATCATACGCCGAGCTTTGCTCAAACGGTAATTAAATGTTTCTTTTGCCGAATCCAAATTTTTATCAAATGGATAGGGTCTTAATAGATACTGTTTCAGTGGATATCCTCGATCACCCAATAGAACAAACGGCATTGGATTAGTTGTGTTCGGTAATGGTCTGTAATTAGGTACATTAAAGGATTTAGCTTCCAAATTTTTAAAAATATTTGATTCGGTAAATATTCCACTATCGCTCTGTCGTCCGTATGCTCCAATATCAACCGATATAAATTTATATTTGGCATCACAGACTCCTTGTAAATGGACAGAAAAATAACCTTTATAATTATAAAACATCGAACCAGAGTTATTTGGGCATTTTATACGAATATGTTTTGAGTCAATACATCCAATACAGTTCGGGAATTTCCATAGTTTCTCAAAATCATAGGAAATTTGTTCAAATAATTCAGTGCTTGGGAACGGCATATGAATGCTAGAAAAAACCTCCCAAATAACATTACAAGTCTCGTAGATAATTTTACCAATTGTATTATGGGCCATACGGAATGAAAATGACAACGCTCGATAAGATGTGCCTGTAGATATTTACCTAAAATATACAAATAAATAAACATACATTTCCTTGAAAAAAAAATAAACAATTATTGGCAAAACAAATTAAAGAACTTCTAAAAGTTTCAAGTACCCAGGAATAATATTTGTATGGTAATACTAAATTTGAACTTAAAAAAATAAAAAATAATGATATGTATATTATGCATATTATGTATTATGTATTTTTAATATGTTTAAACTGCTATTATAACAATTTGTGCGAGAAACCTTGTATTACATTTTCAACTTTTTCAACCAAACGAATACATTTTTTTTTTAGTTTTAGATTCTGAGCGGAGCAATGAATTTATTGGTTTAACAATGATGTGTGTTTTTCATCAAAATTTTTTTAATTTTTTTTTGTATGTGTATTGTGTATACGATAAGTATAGTCGAAATAATGTTTCGGTTTCAACTTCAGTATCTTGTTCGATGGGACCTTTTAAAGATTGTAATTTTGAGTATTTTATATCTACGCAGATTATGCCACGAATCTACTCGAAAAAGTACATTTAAATCTTGGCATTATCTATACACGATAAAATTCGATCAAAATATTTTGATTTGTTTTGAACTGTTTAGGGACATTTTCAGTTTCCAATTGTATTAGTTTTTTTTTCAATGAATGCCAATAAAATTGTATTTGTTGAGTAAAAAATCTTAAAAATGTAATACAAGACTCCTAATATATTGCTTCAATAGTACCTATGAAAATATTAAAAATACATAGACATAATTTTTCATAAGTTCAAATATTGACAATATTTATCAAATTTAAAATTTAATAATTATTTTGCAATTAAAAATGTATAAAATGTTCAAATTTTATAGTTAAGGATTAAAAATTTACAACAAGGTTCTCCGTAGGTATAAGTAGTTAATTCCATAATCAAAAAATCTAAAAATATACACGAACACAGTTTTTTTTTTTATAATTTTTTAAAGTTCAATTTTGAACGAAATTATATATTAAATAACCAAGAATAATGATTTTACTTATTTTTTAATATTTTATAATATTAATTCAACTTGCCGCGCGAATGCCGTAAATAAAAACTAATAACTAATAACAATACAAATATAATATAATATAATTATAATATGCATAAACATTTAGTAGGCTATTTTTTTTTTTACACAGGTGATATTTTAAAGACTAAATGGGCAAGTTTGAGAGATACATTTAGGAAAGAATTTAAAAAATTAAAACGTCCCACAGGATCAGGATTAGAAGGAGAAGCTGTTGAATCACAGTGGAAATATTTTGAGTCGTTATATATTTTTTAAAGGATAATATAACTCCTAGAAAAATGGTGGGAAACATAGTAGAACAATCAAAAAGTCATACTGATGACCAAGAGAGCTTTTCAAATTCACCATGTAATTCATCCATTGATGTCGTGAATGATTTTGATGAAACAAGTTTTTTCGAAAAACGTACTGAAAATCCATCGTCTGGTATTTTATCTTTTGAAGAAGGAGAAGGACCATCATCAAAAAAAAAGAAGGGAAGAAATGATGTGATGCAAGATTTACTATAGCAATCGAAAAACAAAAACTTCTACAGTTCAATACGATACAGGCAAATTCACAAAAAAAAAATAATGATGAAGATGAAGATTTTCATTTCCTTATGAGTTTGTTGCCTCATTTAAGAGAAATACCAAAACAGAGAAAGTTAACTGTAAGGCTTAAACTTCAAAATGTTGTAATGGCAGAACAAAATGAAAATACCGCTGGATCAAGTAATACTTTTACCCCTTCAACATTCTTTGTCAATTCCTCGATTCCCCCTATAACCTCATACTATATGAATCAGCCCGAATATTCTTCATCAAATGGTCAGTCTAATAACACTATTTCTTGTGGTCCAACAAACTTAAATCCTACAGCTGTATATAATACATGTTTATCGTCTTGGCAAAACGTTAACAACAAATAAAAAAAATGTATATTTTATAAGCAAGTTAATTTTTTATTACAATATTAAAAAGTTATGTATTTATTTTTTTTTAAATTGAAAGTACGAAAAGTTGTTTTTCTTATCAAGTTGTTCAATAAAAGTTGTTTTTATTATTTTATTCTTATCAAGTTGTTCAATAAAAGTTGTTTTTATTATTTTATTCTTATCAGTTTGTTCAATAAAACTTTTTTACTATTTTATATTGATCTATTTGATTTTGTTCAATGACTTTATTCGTGTTATATTAAATTTGTGTAAAAAAAAAACGTAATTATAGCTCGGAAAATTATAATTATCTCATTTCATATTAGTTATTTTATATATTAATTGAGAAATTATAAAGTAATGATTACCTATTAACAGTGTTGTAAAAAATACTTTTTAAAAGTATTTAAGTAATTACTCAAATACTCTTAAAATAAAGTATTTAAAATACCACCCAAATACTATAAATAGTTAAGTATTTGAAATAATCTTCAAATACAAAAAAAATATTCTTTTTACTTTTAAGTGCTGAAATAATTTGTAATAATCAAAAATGTGTTTATTGCATTTTAAAAACATGATTTGTTCAATAATCAAAATTCTGATCAGTCATGTTAGTTGCACCACAACAATGAACTTTTCTCTACAAAGTTATATATTAATTCAAAACTATAATATGTATTTGGATATCACATACTGCCGTCGACGATAAACGATAATGATAATTATTGATAAAAATTGTCTTGATAAATAGGTAGTAGGTACTAATAATTACCTAGTAATAATATTTTCGTATAGTTAAATAGTTATAAAGTATAAACTATAAAGTATAATAGCCGATAAGCAGAAGCTTTTTACATATTATATATTTTGTTATCGACTTAAGCTAATTATAGTGATACACACTACAGATGTATCTTTTCAATCTTCGTCGACAATAGGCTGTCTCCTGGAGAAAAAAAATCGATACCAAATTGTCTGTGTGTGTTTTTATTTAACAAGAATAATTATAAGTAGAAAGTAGAAACAAATTAAGAACTAAAAGAATAAAAAATAAGTATTCAATAAAATAGTATTCAATAGTAAAAAAAAGTATTTCAAATACCATTTAAATTCTTCAAAATAAAAAGTATTTAAAAAAAGTATTCAGTACGGAAAAAAGTATTTCAATACTTTTACTCAAATACTATAACAGCAATGCTTATTAACAATAATATTAATACAAATAATAATATTTACCTTAAAGTTACTACAAGTCTTTCTTCTGGAGTTATGCATTTTCTGAAACTGCAATACTTTTCTATGTATAGACGAATTTTTTCCAAAATATAAAAAAAGGTTCCAGGTGATACCCTCATATATTCAAAAAATTTGACTGTCTGTTTTAAAAGTTGTGGGAAAAGCGTGTGAAATTCACCATATTTTTCCCTTTCTTCAAATATACTGTTGACCCACCATTGCCTTTCTACTTTTTCACTGAACAGTAAATACTTTAGAACTGGACTGGTTTCCAAAAAATAAAGTTGGTTGATTACTTCCATTTCATACAACTACTGAACAACGAATGAGGCATATTGCAATATATTCAAACGGATGTGTATATTTGACCGATGACGGGGGCAGTGAGACCAGAAAATTGGGCCGATAAATGAACCCGAAAAATCGGACGAATTTGACGGTCTTGAATCGGCCAATATCGGGCGTAGTGTGACCAATGCCTAAGCATATTATTATAGTCATATATTATGTTATATACTTTTATATAGTTATAGTGTTATACTAGCTGACCCGGCAAACGTTTTTTTGTCATATAAATTATTTCTAGTGAATATTTTGGTAGTCAAAATAGCTACTCCTGGCTGATCCCGTGTACTTCGTTGCTCATAAAAAATGACAACTCTTTAAAAAATTGTGGTTGTTAAAATCCTTTTGGATGTAACTCGCAGCAGTAATTGCAATTCAGCGACCCTCGTAGGTAATTCTACTACGTCGGATCGCGGATAATGTGCGACACACGATTAAAGATATACCTTTAATCATGGTGCGACAGCATATCAAATAGCTGATACCGTCGATGAGCGGCTATAAGTAAGGCGACAATCCGATTTTATGCATGCTTGGTAAAGTAACAATACCGTACGCAGGATTTTAGTTCGGTTAGGGTTTTATCTGAGTAAATAACTTGCATTATTTTTTACTTACAGTGGAGCAGGAACTATTTTTCATGAGGGGGAGGGGGACATAACATAAAACATCCAACAAATATAATATATTTATTTGTGATTTTTAACAGAAAACCTTTCTTAATATTTTATTCGTTTAATGTTGATATAGGTAGTATATTATAATATAAGAATAATATAAATGTATTGATATAATTATAGCATAATATAAGTAATAAATACATTATATTTATACATTTATATATTCAAACAAAACATAAAACATATTTACTTTATACCTGAATTTATATTCAGTTTCGGAGGAGTTTGGCGACAAACATTTTCCATATTGTGATACGATATTTTTATATATTAGATATACTATTGAACTATTCTATCTACCATTGCAATTTGGAGTATTGGAGTAATAATTATAGCCCATTACGTATCTGGTAGGTATATCATTTTGCACAAACTGACAACTGTATTGCGTGTCCATTTTTGGATTTTCTTCATTTAATATTTTAATATTATCTATATTCATTTTAAGAACTTTTCCTGAACAATATAATTTTTAAATAGGTAGTCCGGTACCTACACTTGATAAGTTATATTATTATAATAAACATAATTTATTATTGCAATAATTCGTATTGCTTACTTGAAATTCAACACAGTAAATTACACATAAATTATATGTAATTTATAACTTATAAGTTAAATATTTTTACATTTTATATTCAGATCAGAGCGATGAATCTATTGATTTTACATTGTTCTTTTTAGTTTCACCACCTTTTAAAAAATTACAACAGTTTCGGTTTTCAATTTTTAGGGTTATGGGTGAGGTAAATGTAAGCAGTGTTGGGTAGTAACGTAACGCAAATTACAAATTACTGTAACGCAGCAGTAATTTCATTACATTTTACTTAAGTCTTAAAGTAACGCAATTGTAACAGAATTACTTTTTTTAAAGTAATTTCTATGAAATACCGCACTAACGCGTTATTTTTCATGTTATTAAAATAATAGTTTTGAATGTACCTATTGGCTATTACAAAAACAAGCCGTTAGGATATTTCAGAAAAATTAAAAATCAATTATATTTATTTTCGATTCCGATAACAATCCAGGAATAAAATTTATCACCTTATTAGCAGAAAGAAAAGAGTTCGGTTTAAAAATTAAAATTAATTATGATTAATGACTGATTGCACATTTGTACATAATAGGTCTATTATCACTAGGTCTATGATTGTAAAATATATACAATATATTAATTGAATCATATGAATTGAATGTGGTTAAAAAAAAATTATAACTGTTTACAATGATAAAAAAAGTAACGTTATTTGTAACGCACTATTTTATTAATGAAAAAATAATATAATGTGATAAAAATAATTTTAGGTAACTCAATTGTAATTTAAATAAAAATATTTTAAGTAACGAGTAGGTAACGTAATTTCATTACTTTTTAAAAGTAATTTACCCAACACTGGTAAATAGGTACCTAACCAAGAATTTTTTATGAATTTTTAGATGACATTTTTGCGAAATTAGATATTCTTGCAATTAGGTACTTATAAAAAAACGATTTATCATCAAACTATTTGAGATTTTTTTGTAGTAGATAGGTACCTCATCTAGGTATACAATTTAGGTAGGTACCTACCTACACCGTACATATAATCATAAATGCGCTGACTAACTAGAGATATTATAAGCATTGCGCGTTAATAAAAAAAATTTACTTCTATTTTATAATATATGACAGATTATTTTCATAATAAATTGATGTGACAATGCTCTTTTGCAGAGTTAAATATTTAGATACCTACCTTTATTGTGTAATATAATAATAAATAAAGTATACCCTTTATGGCTTTATGGTACAAACCACACTCAAAGAAATTCATACATGAAAACAAAAAAAATATACATTGTTTTAACAATATCTTTGTCACTCCTGAGCCGACAAAATATTTGTTATATCTACATAGTTATAATTGTAAAAAATAAGAGTTAATTAAAAGTAACAAAAACTATTTAAATATAACAATAATTTTGTTATTTTCAGCTTAAAAGTGGTTGTTACTTTAACACAGAAAATTGTTATTTTGAAATGAAAAATTGTTCCTGCTACAAAGAAAATTGTTATTTATAATTATTATTAGTTAATCTTTTTAGTAATATCTTTATTGGTTTAACAAGTATAGTGTTGAAATAAATAAAGATACATATTGTTAATAAGAAAATTATTTGATAAAATAACAATGTAATTTTATCAATACAATATATAATACTTTGTTAAATATACCTTTCACCAATGCAATAAATTTATGCAAAATCAATAAAATGTTATCCATCTCTCTTACCAAAATTCGCATTTACTGCTCTAGATTAAATTAGTTGGTATGTTACTAAACCTAATTAAGTTACTAATACTCATTAAATGTATTAATTATAGGTAAATCAATAAAAGGAATTATATAGGTACGGAACATTTTTATATTGTTCTATTATATAAATAAATTAATAATTTTGAATCAAATATATAAGTAGGTAATTTTTTATTATTAAATATTAACTTTAATTAAATTATGACTACTAAGTAATTATATTTTATACAAATTATAAATAATAATAATGTCAAATAAATTTAATATTATTGTAACAAATTTGAATATATATAAATAATAGTAATATTATACAAATTTAACATTATTGAAAAAAAATCAGTATGTGAAAATGTTACCAAGTGTAACTAAAAAATAAACAAAATCATTAAAATTATAAATAATGATAATGTCATACAAATTTAACATTATTAACAAAAATCAGAATATGAAAATGTTACAAAATGTAACTTAAAAATAAACAAAATCAATTAAATTATAAATAATGGTAATGTCATACAAATTTAATATGATTATAAAAAACTAGAATACATATATATAAATGATAGTAATATTATACAAATTTAACATTATAAAAAAAAATCAGAATATGAAAATGTTACTAAATGTAACTTAAAAATAAACAAAATCAATCAAATATTTTATATTCAGTTAGAGTTCAGCTAGAACTAAACTTATCAATGGTTGTGGTTGATCTAATTTATCATGGATATTATAAAATAGCTTTTGAATAAACAACCATACCATATAAGACTCAGGAGGATATGACAAGTTGAAAACATGGAATATTTTAAATACAACATCTACGGCTCTCTGAATTGTAAGTATTTTATATTTGATGTCATCAAAATATACTAAAATTTCTTTTTGATTGGATAACTGCCCAATTACAATTATAAAAGGTTGAATTGGAATTCCTAAATCTATAAACAAATTAAAATGTATTAAATAAAAGTTCAAAAAAGATTTCATAATAATTTTTATACTAAAATAAAGTAAAAACCTTTTTTCCTGGCAATTATATCTTCAACTCCAGCAGATGATTCAGCAAATATAATAAAGGATTGTTGTGAATCACGTATAGAATATTTTATAAGCGATTTTCGTCCTTTGTTATCACGGGTTATTTTTTTGGATGTAGGTACAAACAGAGCATGTAGAAGGTAAAATACATAACAATCTCGACTATCTAAAAATTATTTTTATTTTACAATGAAGAACATCATAAATAGGCATAAAATACTTACTTTCTGTCATCAAATTTTCTTCATTGAAATCTTCAACTAGTTTAGTACTTTGAGAATCTTTAATTTTACATTTAAATAGTTTGATCAGTTTTTATGTATAATTAGGGTATACTGTCATTAGACTAGAGGCATTAGGTTGAACAGTAAGAAAATCAATATCAACCTAGGATAAAAAAAACAATTTTTTAAAAAAAATGTTGTATATTTTAATACATTAAAATATCAATATAAGATAATTAAAATAATATTAAAATTACTTACCAATCTATATCCTGCTGGAAGCTTATAGCTAGCCCAGCATAGTAATGTTTCGGAGGCACTTTGACTTTTTCTTATACTATTTAATCGGTTATTAACTGTAGCCGCCCATATGACTTCAATCTCACTAAACGTACAATTATCGTGTTTTAAACTATTTAAAAAATGGTCAATATCAGTTTCATCTTCTGAAATAAAAAAAAGGATAAATTTAAAACATTTAAAAATAACATGGTAATATTTGAAAATTTACCGAAGTGTTTGGTTAAGGAACTAGAATTCATTGGTTTTACTGTATTATTAGTTTTTTCAATAAGTCCACCACTTTTTAGACTTCTAATAACATAATGGTATTTGGCATAGAGTCAGTGGCGTAGAAAGACTCGTTAGCGCCCCTGGCAAACCTAGGAAAATGCGCCTTTTTAGCGATTAAAAAATTGACGAAAATACGGAATGATATTTTTTAACATTTATTTTTTATATATGTAATTAGGTAATACAACATTATTTAATCAACAGTTATTATTACAATGTAAATTTCAAACTTTAAAAATTTTCTTTTCTTGCTTTAAGGCTAGAGAATTCATCGATGATTTCGTCATATGAAATTTGTCTAGCAAATTCATGTTCTATGGATAAAATTGCCATGCTTGTTAGTCTCTCTTGTCCAATAGTCGATCTTAAGTAATTTTTTATTAGTTTAAGCTTACTAAAACGTCTTTCACAGCTAGCAGTTGTTACTGGAATAGTGAGAAATATTCTTAACGCTATTTCTATGTTAGGATAAATATCTTGTAAGTTTTGTTTATGAATAAATTTTAATAAATCAATCGGTGCAGCCATTTTGAAATTGGTCATCAATGCAGAAGCCTGGTGTTTAAAACATTCCATTTCAGAGCAAAGCTCGAATCCATTGAGGTCCTTGTCGTATTTGATTGCTAAATCGTTAGTCCATTTTTTAATTTCATCAAAATCCATTGACGATAGCTTACTTCGACATAAAAATTCAAAGTCATTAGATAAAATAGTCATTCTTTTAAATCGCCATTTTAAACTCGATAAGATTGAGTCAACTGCCATGTAAAAATCATTTTTGATTTTGTCGTGAACGGATGTTGCACCATCATCTATTGCTTCTTCTCCATCCATACGTTTTATTTTATGCCTTCGTTTTTCTAGAAATGCGGTTCCAAATGACAGTTCCATTTCGATAGCAGTATTCTTTGCATTTTTTAATGAATCCTCAAAATTGTTATCACGAATTTCTTGAATAGAATTATACAAACCGTTTAACATTTTACTTGCCATATCAATTGTAATATCTTTTATTTGCAAAGGCTTATTGGTTTTATCGATATGCGTAAGTATTTTATTCCATATATTTAGTAAGCACAGAAATTTTAGATCTATTAGGCGTAAAATTTGATTGCAACCATCAATAGTGTCATAGTTCATATTAGTAGTGTCCCTCATTTGTTTTAATATCATACCAATACTGATGATATTAGTATGCAAAGCTGAAATGGCTTGTTTCTTTGATGACCAACGAGTATCACTATGTTTCTTTAAAGTAACATTTATGACATTTTTCAACATATTCCATCTTGAAGTAGAACTAGAAAAGAATACAAATATTTTCTGAACACTTCCAAAAAAGTTATCATAGCAGGTGAAGTTTCGGCAGCATGAACGCCAACAAGGTTTAAACTATGCGCTGTACAAGGTACAAAAACTGCTAATTCATTTAGTTTAGTAATGTTTGCCTGAACTCCTTTAATCTTCCCTGCCATATTTGCCCCATTATCAAAACTCTGTCCTCGGCAATTATTGATATTTAAGCCATCAACTTGTAATTTATCAACAATATCGGAAGCCAGACCAGTTCTAGTCTTTTCTTTTGTTTCTATAAAATTGATAAACCTTTCTTCAACCGTTACTTCATTATTTAAAATTTGTACGTATCTTATAATTTGTGATAACTGTTCTTTGTGTGAAAAATCAGGAGTGCTATCAAATAATATTGCATAATATTTACTTTTTTTAATAATTTCAAGAATTTTAGTTTTAACAGTTTTTCCCATCAACTCAATAAATTCATTTTGTATGATAGGTGAGAAATAACTGATTTTAGATTTCCCCTCATTAAGCGCTATTAAATGTTCTTTTAAAATCGGGTTATAATGACTAATAAGTTCAATAAGATCAAGAAATATTCCTTTTTTGAGTCTAAAATCTTTTCTGAATGACCTCTAAGACCAAGATTATTTCTACTGCAAAACATAATAATATCTACGATTATTTTTAAAATGTTGCGCCATTTTTCTTTTTCATTTTTGAACATTTTTTGTACTTCACAGTCAATAGTTTTATCATCAAGTAATCTTTTTTCTAGTTCTTTCCATTTTATACAGTTTTGTTTATGCAGTAAGTTAATTTCATGATCAGGCAAACGAGGGTTCAAATGTTGCCAATCGTCAAAACCAGTAACAAAAGCACAATTTGTGGTACAAAATAAAATGCACGGAAAACAAAAAAGTTTATTTTTTGAAACACTATACATTAACCATTGCCTTCGAACCTGTTCACCATTAGTAAGTTTTCTAAAGAACCATTTATTACTAAAATGACGATTATTTTCGTCATGTGGATAGTAGTTTTGAGTAGAAGAGATTGGAGGACCATGTTCAATTAAAATAGGTTTTAACTTTGGTGTTATTTTGGGCCATTTCGCAGGATCATTAAAGTCAACATTTTTGGTATTATCCTGTTTTTCTATTTTTATCCCATTGTTAGTATCATACTCAATGGTGGTAGCATTTTCTGTTATTTTTATTTCAATGTTAGTATCATACTCAATGGTGGTAGGATTTTCTGTTATTTTTATTTTAACGTTAGTATCAGACTCAATGGTGGTAGTATTTTCTGTTATTTTTATTTCATCGTTGGTATCAGACTCAATGGTGGTAGAATTTTCTGTTATTTTTATTTCATTGTTAGTATCAGTTTCTAAAAGAACAACTAGATTTTCTTTTGGACTAGATTTCTGAAGCCACTTGCCTAACGATGCGGATAAACTTTTATTACTAGATTCTTTCAGTTTTCTTTGCTTTTCAAACCAGGCACCTGAAGGTTTTTTTGAAGCCATTATTTTATCTAAGAATACCTAAAAAAGTGTGAGTTCTAAAAATTGGGTATGATAGTTAGAGAGTTAATGTTAACGTACATTATTAACGACTAACGATTAAATTATAAAATGTTTATATAGTTGTATTAACTTACGTGTGTAATTGAATAATTGAAGGGTAATGAGTCAATAAATGGTGTTTTGGCTTCAATGAGTCATGAAATAAATTAATGTATTGCTGATTATGATTTTTAATTAGATTTCTTAAAACAATTAAATTTGTTTCACATACGCTATGTGATAAAAGTGCATCAATAATTTGAGTTAAATTTAAAAAAAATGCCCATACTTCGTCATTTTCTGGTACCAAGTCTCCGACCATTAAAGAAAAGAAGTGAACAAAAGTCATCATTTCCCTAGCTGACATTTTAAGATGATGGTTATTTAAATGGTTAACATTTATAGAAGGAGAAGCATTACCAATTTCTATTGGGCCATAATTAAAATTATTTTTCCTTAAATTTAATGTATCTAATGAAAAATATTTAGTAGTTTCTATGAAGTTTTTAATTATATGACACATGTCATAGTGGCAAATGCCTTCGAACAGATTGTGCATAATATCAACACAGTAATTTTGAGTGACATGAAATGAAGTAATACTATTTAAAAACGATTTTTTATGAATTCCTGTTTGTGTAACATCCATTTTAGCAACATCCTGATTATAATTGTCAATATTTCTCATCAATAAGGGATTTTCTTCAGTCAAATGTTTGGTATGTTCTTTATTTGCTTTATAAAATCGACAAAAATAAGTTGCAGAAAAAGACCTAGAAAATCTAAAATAGAATTCAATTCTAAATTATCTCCAAGTACTAGACCCAATATAAAATGAACATTCACATTAATATTACCAGGGGTAGAGATTACTATCCCTTCATCTTCTACAATTTGCAACTCTTGTATAAGATTTTTAAGACATTGCTCATTACCATACTCTTTCATATCGACAGATTTAATAAGAGCTGCTAAAAATATGTTAGAAAGTTTTGAATTATTTTCAAATAAAGGAAATGAATAATATATAGCACTAACAGCTTGAAATGTTGCATGTGAATCAAGTGGGTTGTTTATTTCCAAATCGTCAATGTATAAAAAATAAGGAAATACAAGCTTATCACCATGGTTTTTAATTTTATTTTTCCATAAGTCACCTTGAATAAAATTTGTCATTCTTTTGGATGAATTTAAATAATTTAATCGCTCAAGTGATAATTGAAAATTATTTCCATGCTCAAAAAACAGTTTGAATTGAAATTTCAAGGGCATCAAAAGGCCCTTAGTAATGTGCTCATTATAGACTACTTCACCATTATGATGAACAGAAGTTACTTCTTTATTAATAGTAATTTGAGTCAAGGGATTTATATATTGTTCATGACTGAGCCATTTCATTAATCGATATTCAGTATTACATAGTTTGAATGGATTAGACACTACTGATGAAACTTCTTTAAATGAAGATAACAGTAGTGGGTCAGTTACTTTATTTTTAACAAAATTATCTAAAAGATCAGCTAAAGGTTTTGAAACTAAGTCTGTTATAAGTTCTTGAATATCCAAAACATTTTGAAAAGTAATACTATTTTTAATGTGTAAGCTAAGAACAAATTTTACAGCTGACAAATGTATTGCTGATACTGCTTCTTGAAAATTAAATTTATTTGGTGTATCATCAGAATTAATATGATTAGAATACGTATCATTAGAGGTTACATTTTGATTCATTGTGGTTTGGACGGTTTGGTACTCGATAGGTAAAGTATTAGGCAGAGTATTTGTTTTAGGAAAATTAAGATGTTTGTTTTTAATGTGTCTTTTAAAAGAGCTTAAACATTGAAAAGATTGAAAACAAGACTCTTCACAACAATCATAAGGACTATTCGGTCCTAAAAAATGATAGACTTTGAAATGGACAATTAATGACTGTAAAGACTCAAATTCATTTTTACATATATAACAAATCATTTTTAAAAGATAAAAAATAAATTAATTTACTGAAAAATGAGTACCCAACACCTGTAGTATAATACTGATTGATCAGATAAATCTGTGAATATAAAACAAAACAAAATTGGAATACTTCTTTTAGCTACCTATCAATAATCATTTACTTATATAATATTATGTAAAATAATTATTAAATCTTAGTAAAAAAATTCTATTTGATTAATATTAACATGATAGGTACCAACTGGCTACTACACATGTTGAAAACAAATTAGATTTAATAAAATTATTGCTTTATTATTTTTGCAAAAAAAAAAGGAAAGATTATGTTATTATAATTAATTAAGTTAATGTGTAGTCATAGTTTATTAATTCTTATATTATAGGTACACAATATAGGTATTCATTAGGTAATGATTTTGCATCCCCAGTCTTTTCATTGACATTACTCCAGTTCCTACTCCAAGTATTATCTTAAAATATTACAACGAATAACAATAATAATAATAATAATAATATAAATGGTACATACCTTTCAGTTTTCAACAATTACATTCTCGAGAACAGAGGTTAAACAGTTAAAGTTTTCGACGGACAACTATCGTATGGTGACACTATCGTATAATGGTCAGTATGATGAATATTGAACACTGAACACTTTAAAATGATTTAAACAACACAAGTACTCAACGATATTACGATAGTCGGCAGATGCGTCCTTATCTTTATTCTTTACATTGACAAATACATAGAATACGTATCTTCACCGCGCCGCGGCGCGCCGTACCGGTTAAAACCAGAAAAATGCCAAAAATAGTTCGGGAAGCCGATATATTAGGTATTAATTATTAAAATTTCGTAGAATTAACATATAATTTGTTAAAACTATCCTTTATTATTATTGTTTAAAATAAATGATTATATTGTACAACATTGTATATTGAATTAACAACTTACCAATGTTAATTTAATCAAATCATATTTTTGAACACAATTTAACATGTAATTTCCATAAATTATTATTGAACATTACAACGAAGTATGAATTGTTGAAAATACATTTCACCATCAAAATAACAAATTAGATAAAGTTGATTTAACATTGAAATTGTTATACACAACGATGTATTGTTATTTTATCAAATTGAACAAAGGTTATTCTTTTACAAAATCACTTTGTTAATTTTACTCAAGATATTTCTTTCAGTGCACAAGGTAATTATAGAGATTTAAATTATTAAGATTAGTATTTAGACGAAAAAGACATCATTAAAAAAGACAATTTTTCACTTCGCCAAAAAATATTCCGAAGTTGTAGATTGGGAACCAATATTATAAAATTTATATTTTATAAAGGTACTAAATATTAATTTATAATTTTCAACTGCGTAATCGAAAACATCGTTTTACTTTTTTACAGTCGCCGTAAAAATATTGTCGCCCCCACTAATAGTCCTAACATAAACCAGAGTGGGCTATTGCCCTTTTGAACCACCCCTTAAATACGGCCCTGGTGTATACTGTAGTCTGTATTAGTATAGGTATATAGCTGTTACGGTCAAAGTGTATAATCGGGCGTTGTAGTACAATGCCCGGACAATGTATACAATGCCCAATTTCAATGGACACTGTGTACAATTATACACTTTGCCCGGGCATTGTACAGAATGACCAGAGCACAGTGGGCAATCACAATTATTAATTAATTAAAAATGTATAAAACAATTTTTGTTATCTTAATAATTTATTTTATGAATATATTAACACATTTTTTATTTATTTTTACAACTTAAGCTATCGTGGCATTTAGATATACACAGTTTACCTGCAGCCCTACACTTACACTTATTTGTTTGGCATTGCTGTTTACAGTTACACCGGTCATATCCTTGACCGCCAAGATTTGAATACTTTCGAGCCGCTTCTCTTAAAGATATAAGAGATGTTATTGGTACTGCTTCAATCTGGACAAACGACTCTTTGCATATTTCAAATTGATTTCTAGTGTAAAGTTGTTGAAGTTTACCTTCAGTGGTACCAATTTCATAATTATTGTTTTTTACTGAAAAAAATCAGGTTTTAGTTATAACATAATAAAAACTAAAAATCATTATAAAAATTACCAGACATAATGACTCCTAAAATGGATCGCAGATCACTCCGTGCTTTATCAACATCAGGTATTCTAATTTTAACACTTTCGCCAATTTTGCCTTCACGAAGTCGATTTTCGGAGTTAGTCTTCATTTTTGAAGCTTGAACTTTTAAATTATGCAACGATTCTCTTCTTTTTCCAATTATAGTTTCCTGTCTTGATTGTATAATATCAGCTTGTTCTTCGTTAACATCAATATTTTCTTCAGAAAACGTATCAACAGATTTTTCTTTAGGTTGTTTCTCGGTTTTTTTTTCATGAGTGGTATTAATAGAATTCAACGCGGTTTCTAAATCTTCATCAGTCTTGAGCTTATGTATAATACTTTCTGGTAGAGAAGTAGATTTCAAGCCTATTTTTGCCCGGGTACCAAACATAGCCTCATAAGGAGAACACTTAATTCCGTGATGTAAACTTCTGTTTTTCATAAACTGAATGAATTTAAGTCCCTCGCTCCATTTGTTAGTTTTATTATCTGTTAACCAGGTGGCAAGCATATTTTCTACATCCTGGTTAGCCCTTTCAACAGAGCCCTGACTTTGTGAATGCCGTGGCTTTCCATGTACGATTTTCAGTTCTTCCCACATACTGCATAACTCTTCAATAACCTTGTTCACAAATTCTCTACCGTTATCACTCTGTAAGATGCACGGAGCTCCAAATGTAGTAAAAATATCAAGTAATATATAGGCAACTTCTTCTGCACGTTTGTGTGTTAATGGTTTAAGTAAAACATACTTCGTTAGGTGATCTTGATAAACTAAAATAAATCGATAATATCCATCAGGTTGAGCTTGCATGTCAATCAAATCTACTTGACAACGAGAATTCATTTCTGAAGAAATTATTGGTTTAACAACTAACCCTTTTTTTACAGTTTTACCTTTTCTCTGACATAGTTCACATAAATTTAAATATATCATTAAACATTCCCTAGTAATGTTTTTATATTTTGCGTTCAGTTCATGTTCCATTCGGTTTCTACCTCCATGTCCAGTTTGCAAATGCACATCATGAATTATTTTATACAACTCTTCGTTATAAACATAATATTTGATAGTATTTGGATCAGTTACCGGTACAATTAATTTTTCAATATTACTTACATTCATTATATCATAGCGCTTCAATAATTTATAATCATTTGGTTTTAATTTTGCTCCATTTTTTAACCGTTTGACTTCTTCTAATACTTCGTTGTATTTTACTTCACTTAAAAATACATTATTCGATTTTTTTTTACTCAAAAGAATATTAAATTTTTCATAAAATTTTAAATCAGCCATTTTAAATATTAAAAAAATTAAAGTTTTAAGAAAATTCAAAATAATAATAATATGTGTAAAAATACAGCCGATCCGTTAAATGGTGTAATTTCAACTGATCTGAAATTTTATATTATATCTCCAGTCTTAAATGCCGTTGGTAAACCCTCTGATAAAATTATCACGCGGTAATAAGCTATTAATTATTATCCTTATTATACTCATAATATTACAGATGTACAAACCATATATAGGTATAGTATCGACTGTTACAATATGTACAGTTATATAGTTAGATACCATCGTGGAGAAAATATAATCGATAATCGTTATCGACATTATCGTTGTAACGTTAAAGAAAAATTATACTTTATACATGCAGACGCGGAATTGCGATAAACTTACATTGCCCACAAACAATTAAGCACTGTACACAATGCCCGGCTATTGTATTACAATGACCAGGCAATGTACCCAAATTAAAAGTAGATTCAGTTTTGCCCAAATATGACGAGCATTGTGCACAATGCCCGGACACTGATTACAATGCCCGAATTATACACTTTGACCGTAACATAGCCATATAGGTATTATTAATATATTAATAATTAACGCAATATATGGAATATAGATTATTACTTCTTTACTGTGACTTAAATATTTAATAATTTTGAAAAAAATATGAGTACATTTAAAAGTCATAATTATTGGTAGGTATCAAAGTATCGACATTGAACAATTCTTACCAAACATGTGAAGTTTTATGAAGCATACTAATTACGTACTAATGTACTATAATTATGAATTATGAAGTACCTAGTATAGTAATACTAGTAATATTATTATATACTTTATTTTAGAGTACCTAACTGCAAATTGATATTTTATAACTATTTCTTTGGATTCAAGGTTTTGTAAATTTCTTGTATTATAAGTAATTCCATTAAAAATAAAAACATTAGTGTACCTAGTCTGAAAACTATAATATATACCTAGAAGCAGATAATGATGATCAACTTTCCTTCTGCTTGGTATTTTAAAGTTTATACAGGGGTCACAATGGACACAGATAGGTATACAGTTCATTAATCCAATTTGTCTTGATCTATTAACATCAATGCTTATTTAATATTTTTACTTTGCAAAATTTTAAATTTTTCAATAATATGGAGATCCAAAAAATTGCAATTAAAAGGGCCGTTGGCTTAAATGGACGTGGATTCTCATTGAGAGACTATAATGGAAATTCTTATTGGAAGCACCAAACTCGCAGGGATGGTTTCACAGTTAGATGTTCTCTATGGCGTTCAAAGTAATTTTTAAATAATGAATATCATATTATACATATAGGTAGTTCCTTACATAAAATAAACACATTTTTGTTATTAAATTAATTTTTAGGCACATAAACAATGATTTTTAATTTATTATTATGTGATTATATTGAATCAAATTGTAAAAATTTTAATAACTAATGATAATGTTTTTCAAAATGTTTTATTAAATTAAATAATTTATAATCAATACAGTTTTCAATATATAATTACAATATTACATATACCGACCTAATATAACACAACGATTAATTTATAATATTTTTATATAGGGTTATAGTTTTATATTATCTTAACATTTGAAATTAGCATGTTTCTGTTAGAGAACAAAATAATTAAACCCAGTTCGGGAGTTAGACAAATAAGTCATGATGTGAACTCAATAGACTAGAAATAATTTTAGTTACCAATATAAGGCAGTAACATTATGTTATTCAAAATATTGATATCATTAAAAAATAAATATAAATAAAGTATGGTTAAAATTATGATTCAAGTTTAAAACGAATTTAATTGTAATTAATTGGTTCATGTGTTTGATCTTTTGTAATAGATTTTCCTTTGACAATTCAAAATGCTTGAATAAATATAATATGCAATTAATGTTATATAATATTCATTAGATACCATATTATTTATAAAAATAATAATAATGTTTATTCAAATATAAACATAGGTACCTATGTAGGCATATACATTTTAAATATCCAAACATTATAATTGTTACAGGTGCCCTGCCCGCGGTAAAGTTTTGAATGGTGAACCAAATACGGTTCTATTGAATATTGGACATCAGTATAATAGAGAACGAGTAGTATTGGCTGAATTTAGAAAAACTGTACACCAACGAGCAAAAAATGAACGTTTACCACTACGCACTATTTACGATGAGGTTTCTGCTTTGCCAAATTACATTGACGCAAATTTATCTCCGTTTGAGGCACACCGGCGACAAATGGCCCGAACTAGGAGTGCTAACAGACCACCAAATCCTGTATCGATGACTGAATTTCAACAGCAGCTAACAAATATTCAGTATGCAGAGTTGTTAAAAATCCAGGAACAATGTTTTTTTCATGGACGAACTGGTATGACAGTAGAAGAAGGGATTATTTTGGTTTTTGTAACACCTCAAGTTAGAAAGTGAGTTTCACAAGAATCAATAAATGTTTACAAATTTTATTTGTGAGGTATTAATATAATTATTATTAATAAATAGTTAAATACCTAATATCATGTTTATTTCAGCATTTTTAGGACAAGCCAACATTTTTATATTGATGGCACATTTGATGCTGCACCAAGCTTTGGTGGACAATGTCAGCAATTGTTCGTCATTATGGGTATTAGTTATGATGTTGTGAGTTATTTTATTGAAATAAATTTCTTTTTTTTTTATGAAACTCATATTTTGTCAGGGGTATTTTATAGGTAATTTTTATAATTTAATAAGTAAAATTACAAATGTATGAACTTAGAATTAAATATCTAGGTAATAAATAAATGAATAACCATTTGTTCTTATATCGTATTATATGGTCATTAAGTGGATATATTTATAATTTATATTGACCAATACTCATGGGAAAATTAAATTTCAACAAACTAATGGTAAACTGACGCATTAAGATAGAATATCTTTTTTTCATATAATTTATTATTCAATTGTTTTATTTAAGAAATACTGGCTGAAATTTTCTGACCACTCAACTCTTTGTTTTCATTATTATTTAAAAGCTTAAGCAAAATTTAAATGAAATCTAAAGTTTAGTAATTTCAAAACTTATTAATTTTATATTTGATTAGGGGTTTCCATTGGTTTACGCTCTAATGTCCAGAAAAACAGAGCAGGCATACAATGCTCTTTTTATGTATATTAAAGCAATTGAGCCCACTTGGCAACCACAAACAATTATGATGGATTTTGAGCGTGCATCCATCAATGCCATCAGGTCGCAATTTCCGTGGATCAGAATTGTCGGTTGCTGGTTCCATTCCTCCCAAAGTTTGTGGCGAAAAATCCAGGAATTAGGTAAGATTACTACTACGTAGATAACCTAACCTAAAACAGATCAAAAATAATAATTAAATAATAATTGTGTTCTTAAAATAAAGAAATAATATTTATTTATTATTCAAACTATTTGCTAAATATTATAAATACCTATATTTTAGGGTTAACTCGTTTATACAAAACCCATAGAAAAGTATATGACTTTTTTCGAATGGCGATGGCAATAGCATTATTAACCTCCATAAAATACACGGGAAGGCTTTATGGAATTGGAAATTTTTTTCCGTAGCAATATTCATAATACTGTTGAACCAGATGAAAGTTTGAAATTTTTCCAATTCCTACAGTATTTTAATAGGACTTGGTTAACAGGTAATTTGATTCTGTAAACAAATAGTATTTATTATAATTTAATTTTTTCTCTAATACTGAGAGTATGAGTATAACTGAGTGAGGATCAAAATTATAATAAGATTAAACATTTTTATGAGTTTTAGCTAGCTGTTTTTTATTCAATGTTAATAGTTAATACTAATAAAACTACTTTTATAGGCTTATTTTCCGAACTACTATCTGTAACAGACTTGAACCGGCGTACAAATAACGTACTAGAAATAAGCCATAGGAATCTTATGACTAATATAAATATTCCAAACCCAAACCCATGGCTATTTATAGGTAAAGTATGATCAAGATTGATTTTAATAATCAATTGTCAGCTTTAATTTTTTTGATATATTTTTCAGTTACGGTCTTGTATTTCCTACTTAAACAAATGTTTTTATTTCAGAAATGCTTATTAGATATACGGGTGGTATAATCAATGATTACCGGTTAGCAAGTGATGGGATTGAAATAAGGCAACCAAGATCACGTGTATGGATAGCACAAGACAAAAAAATAAAAACCGGGCTAACTAAGTTGAGGGACAACAGATTTTCAGTGGCCGAATTTTTGTGCTACTGTAAACACAGTACACCAAATTTTGGAATAAACCGTCCCAATGAAGGTGAATTGATTAATTGGTTAAAATCTTTTTTTCCATCAAATTTGGAATTTATTCATATATTCATATATTTTATAATATTCTTAGACTCAAACTGAATATAATGGAATATATTTTTTATACCTTGATTCAGTTTTTCATATTATTTAACCTAAAATTGAAGAGATGATTGTATTGTAATTTTAATCTATACATATAAAATCCAAATACCACTCACTCACTGATCGCTGTATCTCAAAAATTATGCAACGTACGAACTTAAAATTTAGAATAGAGGTTCTTCTCATATTTTCACCGTTCAATAAGAAAGGATTTGCCGAAATTCGCATTTTAAAGAGGTGCTCAAACAGGGATATGGAGGTTCACAATGGAAATTGGAAATATTATTTTTATTTAATAATAGTTGCCATTGGTACAGTCTACAGTAGAAATTAGTATTTATTTATTGTTGGTTGCCATTGGTTATTCGGGCAGATCAGGTACAAGCTTGCATCAAATCGAATTATTGAACATTGCCTACCAGGGTGGCTGAGTTGCACTTACCGCAGCAAGTTACACCCAAAAAGAGTTGAGCAATCATAATTTTTTTAAGAGTTGCGATTTTTTACGGGCAACGAAGTGCACGGGTTCAGTTAGTCTTAAATATTTATAAGTATACATTTATTACATTATTATTATATTATAGAGCAACAAGTTGATGATGATGAGAATAATATTGCAGATAATATTGGTAATCATGATTTAATTTAAAATTTAAGAGATGATTTTATTGTCATTTCGATCTTAAATATCTATAAGCATACAATTTATTACATTATTATTATTTTATAGAGCAACAAGTTGATGATAATGATGATGCGAATAATATTGCAGATATTATTGGTAATCATGATTTAATTTAAAATTTAAGAGATGATTTTATTGTCATTTCGATCTTAAATATCTATAAGCATACAATTTATTATATTATTATTATTTTATAGAGCAACAAGTTGATGATGATGATGATGCGAATAATATTGCAGATATTATTGGTAATCATGTCTACTTTTTTGTTTGTTTTTGTATAAGCAAAATATAAATTATTTATTTATTGTAGAGCCAGTAATGCGCCAAATTTATGGTTATGAATCGCCTCCTCTATTTTTCCAGCAGGTACTTCTAAACCATAATCTGCCTTTGATGTCACCCTTACCACTATACGAACCACAGTATTTTGGACAAGGTAAGATACTGAACTTAGTATAACACTTTATAATCTATGATTAATATATATTTTACACACATGTAGCTTTTGTTTTAAAAATTTAATACTTATTCACAAAACAATTATCAGCCCGTTTTTCAGTACTTTTTTTTTAATATTCACTAGATCTGTTATGCATACATTGAGTATTGACTGAAGTTCAATAAAATATATTTGGCTATATCCAGTTGTTGTTATATTTGTAAATTGTATGATTTAACTGAATGATTGTTGGGAAATGGTAATCATTATATAAGTTAATAATTCCTTAAGATTGCTATTGAAGATAATTATTATTGTTTTTTTAAAATTTATTTTGTATTTTTATGCATGTCCTAAGTAAATTATTTATTTTAGAACCAATAGGAACCGAAAACGATGGTGATATGCCGATTGTTTATTTAGGGAGACAGAATGAAGAAGGTAATAAATAACCTCTTAAAATATTTATTTAACAATGTGTAATAAACTAATATTCATTTTTTAATATAGGACTAGCTTTAAAACTATAAACCAACCAAACATTAATTTTAATATTGTTAACTCAAAAAGCATGGTAGACACTATAGTAATTTAAAGAAACACAATCTAAATAATGTTGATTAGAGTAGTTGTAGATTGTCTTCTGATTTCACAATATTTATTTAATATTTCCAAACTATTTATTTATTTAAATTCAATTATTTTAAAATTAGAGTAGAGCTATGAATGTATTAATTTTACTAGGCTAATTTAAAGCAGAAAAAAAATTTCAATTTAAGTATATTTTCTGATAGGAATTTAGATGGTACTCTCTTGGGAAGACAAAATTCTAGTACTTTTCTAAATAATTGGGGAAAACAAAAATAAATTAGGTAAAACAAGTTTTATATTTTAGATGGATTTTTTTTTTGATTTTCATTTAACTGTTGATAAAAATTTTTTTACTCAGTTATTCAACTTGAAACTCCTACGTATATTATTATATTTGTTTAATTGAATGATAGTTGGGAATTGGTAAACATTATAAGTTAACAATTCCTTTAGAATTTTAGATTGCTATTGAAGATAATTATTATTGTTTTTTTTTTTGCCTTTATACATGACCTAAATAAATTATTTATTTTAGAACCAGTAAAGATAGAAAATGATGGAAATATATCAATTAATGTTCACTTCAGGAGACCGAATGAAGAAGGTTAACCTCTTAAAATATTTATTTATCAATGTGAAAATGTGTGACAATATTTATTTAATATCTTTATACTATCTCTTTATTTTAAATCTGAGTAGAGCTAGAGAGTATTTAAATAAAACAAATTATATGTTAACATTTTCACACACATACACATCAATCAATAATTTGAACATGCACTTAATATACTATACTTTATGACCGTATTGATATTATAACTTATCTTACTTTTACTTTGCAGTTGAAAATATGAGAGAAATCATTATCTGCGTCGCATGTTTGAATGAGGAATCAAATGTGGTATTACGGCCATGTAACCATACATGTTTATGTAGTGCATGCTATGAAAGGTTAACTAGATTGGTTTGCCCACTATGCCGAGAACCTATAAGAGAGATAGTTGTATTTTTAAACTAAATTCCAAATTAATTTTGTTTTATTTTATTTAAATAAATAATACTTTTGTGACAGTAAAACATTTTTATTCTTTAAATGATGCACATTTTAAACTTTAATAGTGCAATAACCTTAGTTGATGATTTTGATTATAACAAATACTATATTTTAATATATATATATATATTTTTGGGCCGAGTACACATATTTTGACTTTTCCCCAATTTTTTATAAGCTTTTCGTCATGATTACTATTATTACCAAAAACATTAATGATTCACACATTTTCCTTGGAGTGTAAATTGTGTGGTTTACCACGTAACCGTAATCTTAACCATTTTTTTCAGATAGGGTGATTGTAAATTATTATTACCTATTTTTATGTACTAATGTTATTATATACATAAATAGTTTTTGACTATTAATTTCTGTTAAAAAAATTAGGTAACTAAAGTGACTGACTTGAAAAATATAATAATAATAATTTACATGAGTTCAAAGTTCTAAATATATCTGTATTTGATTTTTTACGGGATGTGGCTCCTTCTAATGGTTATAATTTATAAATTATAATTAGTGAACATTTTAAGCCACTGACAAAATGTAAATGTTAAGTTGTTAACAAGATCATATTATACATTGTTGTAAACAATAATTATAATTGTGTCTTTGTAACTAATTGATAAAATAAATATAAATAAATAAATAAATACATATTACACATTACCTACCTAATATATTATTATAATAATATATTGTAATAATCATTAATCATTAAAATTAATTTCACAACAATTTAATAATATAAATTATATTTCTATTACAGTAGTGTAACCAATAGGTTATAGGTACCATACTATATAACCACTGATATGCTAGTAAGAAGGAATTTATGACCAATAGGGAAGCAAAGCTTTGACCTCGTGGGCTATGGAGTTGATTGTTTTACTATTTTATTCATTACTTATCACAACACTCACTTAATGTCAGATTTGAATGAATAAGAAAAAATCTCAAAAATATAATATAATATTTAAAGAGTTTATTTCTAAATGACTAAAATATTTGATATTCTAGAACTTGTTGATAGCTAAAGTCTGAATTACATTTTATGTCTACTTGAAAAGCAACATCCTAAATCATACAAAAAACATAATTGTACTTCAATGATTTGATTGTTTGTTTAAATTGAAAGAAAAAGCAAGGAACATACTGAACTATTAAAAATTACTAAGCCTATAGCCCCATACATAAAAATAGATATGTCATATGAACTATGCATATTAAAAACTTATGTACACAAGGTTAAATAATACAGAGTATACACTAGGCTCACAGACAAAAATAAATATAAATTAAGAGATTAGGGATAATTATTCAGATATCAGAAATTCAGAATTAATATTAATTTTCTTAAGAAAATGCAATACCTACCTACTTTAAATAAATACAATAAGCCATATAACTTATAAGAGTATGTACATACGTTTTATATTAATATAAAAAAGGGTATTATTATTTTTAGTTTCAAAGTACTTACATAGTATAATTATTCAAAATTAACTATTGTATTCTCAAACTTCCTACTGGCTGTCTGGCTACTGTCTTCATAACAAATAACAACGTAAGTACAATACTGATAATTACCTATAGTATTTGATATATTTAATATGTTACGTATCTTTGTACACCAATTCAATTTTAAATAAATTTAATGATTGCATTTAATTCGTTAATAGGAATTAATATTTTTGAATCTGGTATTTTTTTTATAGTTTTATACAATCATTTTTAATTATCTAAAATGAACTTAAGAGAGGATTATTATTTATTAGGTTCTTAGAAGTTTAAATAATCATATATGATTCTAATATCAAATATACTTTAAAAAAAACCTTAAAATTTAAAATTTAAAATAAATAGTAGGTATACCTAAAATGTTAACTTTAATGTAAACTGTAAACTTAATAAATTTATAATATTTACATTAATCACCCATCATGTTATAATATGCTGAAACTTGAAAATAATTGTTGCATATCTTTTCTTTGGTAAATTATTTAAATTCAATCACACTTGAAATAATTAAACAAACTAAACAATTATCAATTTCATCAGGAACAAGTTATTTAACAATTTTTAATTTTTAAATTAAAAACCATTTTTGTTTCGTGTAACTAAATATTTTCATCTCTATAAATATAATTTTTTTATTAACAAATAATACAATCTATTCTGAAATGTGAAATATAGGCTGATTATTCTATAATCTTCATGATATGCTAATAATTCAACTTTTACATCAATAATGGGACTGAACAATTAAAATTTCATTAATTTTTTGGTAATGACTGAATATTTTGTGTTTTGCATGATTATTGATTTAATATTGGGTACATAATTAAAATTTAAAAATAATATTGCAGTTCAATTTATTCGGTTAATATAAATTCAATGTTATTACATTAATTGTAAGTAGGTATGCCAACTGAGAATTTAACTTTCAGTGTACCTCATATGGTTGAATAATTTAATAAAAAATCATTGATTTTATATTAGAGCAAAAGTCTTTGGATAACTTTATTGAAATTATTGGTGTTCCGGAAATCAAGGATGAAAACTGTGCAGATACGATTAAAACAATCTTAGCTAAACTAGAAGTCAAATCAACGGTCAATAAAGCGTTTCGTGTTCCATCAAAAATCTTAAACAAACCCAGGAAACTAGTGGCGGAGCTGTGCACTTTCCAATGCAGTAGTAATACAATAATCAACTTAAGAAAGCAAAAACCGACTGGTAGTATGTTTAGTGAGAAAACTGGGGGACGAGCCCAATATACGTAAATAATTATCTTACATTTTTCAATAGAAGTCTCTTTTTTAAAACTAAGGCTTTTGCTAGAGAAGCTAGTTTCAAATTTGTATGGTTCAAAGACTCACAAATATTTATTAAAAAATCTGAGAACCACAAAGCAATTTTAGTCGAGAATGAATCTTCCTTAACCAACTTAACTCGATAGTATTTTATTCATTATTAATTAACTCCAATTAAAAAAAAAAAAAAATTAATCTGTTATGTTCAACAATGTTATTGATACTCTTAAATATAGAACCAACTATTTTGAGTCTTTTTCTGAATATGATTCATGTGTAAATAATAAAAATATATCTACTTTAAATATTATATGTTTAAATATAAGAAGTGTGAATGCTCATTTTGACGAGCTACTTTTATTTTTGGAAAATGATGTTAACAGTAAAAAAATTGACGTAATAGTTTTAACTGAAACGTAGCATGACTCTTTGTCTTGTCACTTCAACATACCTGGTTACAATATAATGTTTTCGAGTTCAAAAAGAAACCAAAATGATGGTATATTACTTTTTGTTAAAAATCATCTTAATGCGGACTTTTATGACTTTAATCTGTTAGAATACAACATTGTTAAACTAACTTTGAAAATCAATAATTGTTTGACAATTTTACTATGTATATATAGATCCCCTTCTTCTGACTGTATGGGCTTCATTAATTCATTAAAACACGTCTTTAATAATACTGACTTAAATTCAGGCTTAATTGCCGTAATTGGGGACATGAACATTAACATAACTAGCGCAGAAACAGTCAATAATAATGATTATTTAGATTTGTTATCAGAATATGGCTTCTTTTCATTTATTAATGTTAATACAAGATTACCAGTGGGTCAAAATCACAGTTGTTTAGATCACGTCTTCATTATAGATAATTTTAACTCACCTAGCAATATAAACGCAGGTGTTTTACTAACCGATATTACCGACCATTGTTCAACTGTTATCTCTATCCCTGTTCCAGTGAAAACTAATAGCGTTTATTATTAACGTTTAATATTATCAATGTCATTAATTATGACAATCTTAAACTTATTTTGTGTAAGGAAAAATGGTCTAACGTCTATGGCTCTAACTCCGCAAATGACTGTTTCACTGAGTTTCTGAAAATAATTACCAATGCAGTTATCAAATCCCCAACAACTAAGAATTTAAATTCAAAAAACAAAAGATTAAAAGAATGGATGTCCAAAGGCCTGTTATGTTCAGTACGTCACAAACAATACCTTTCGATGAAATGCAAAAAAATCCCTAATAACGCCAAACAAATACAAAAACTCTTCTACTAAACTTCTGAAACTCGCTAAGATTAAATTTTATGAAAATAAATTAAGAGAAGTTTCATCTAGTCCCAAATTAACTTGGAATTTGATTAACGAGATCTCTGGTGATAATACTAAAAATAAAGATACAATTAAATCTATAATAGTGAATAATAATCTATTAAATATAGATGATAATCCCAAAGAAGCGGCAAATGAGTTTAATAATTATTTTACTAATGTTGGCGAAAATTTGGCTAAAAAATTTAGGAAAAATCCTGATTTAGTTCTCTATCCGCGTAATGATAACATTTTTTATTCTTTTGATAAGTATTTTCTAGATAAAGTTGATGTGTCCGAGCTAAGTTTAATTATACTTAAGTACAAAGATGATACTGCGGCCGGTTATGATAAGGTTACAGTTAACATTTTAAAAAACATTTCTGAATTTATTGTTTCTCCGCTTGCTTATATTTATAACCTGTGTATATAGACTAGTACTTTCCCGGACGACTTTAAAATTGCAATCATTAATCCTTTATTCAAGGGGGGTGACCACAAAATCTTAAGTAACTATAGACCGTTATCTATGTTAACCAATTTTTCAAAAATATTTGAAAAAATAATAAAATCTAGGCTAATTTCCTATCTTGAAAATAACAACCTGCTTTCCAAAAATCAATTTGGATTTCGCCCAGGCTTAAGCACAGAAAATGCATTATATAATGTATCTCAATTTTTATACGATTCTCTAGATAATGGTCTGAAAGCGATTGCTGTTTTCATAGACTTCGCGAAAGCCTTTGATACTATTCAACACGATATTCTATTACGTATTCTACCTAATTTTGGTATAAGTAACAAAAGTCTTCTCTGGTTTAAGAGCTACCTCTCGAATAGACAACAAATAGTAAAATTAAATGATGTTAACAGCAATGCTTGTTTTATTAAATATGGTGTGCCTCAGGGTAGTGTATTAGGCCCCTTACTGTTCATATTATATGTTAATGCAGTTTGTGATTTAAAAATTGATGGTATTTTGGTTTCCTATGCTGACGATACTTGTCTGTTATTTTCGGGTAAATCTTGGGAGGATGTTCACCTCAAAGCCTCGGAGGGACTAAACTTAACTTACAAGAGCATATGCGAACTGGGCTTAACGATGAATCTGGAGAAAACTACATTTATGAAGTTTTCAATAAATAAGACTATCTACCAAGTTTCTCCTTTAGTAATTCATCATTGCAAAGATAAATTGAACTGCAACATGTTAAATTGTATAGCCATTAATCAAATATCAAAAATTCGTTATTTAGGTATCATTTTTGATGATAATTTAAGGTGGAACGTACATATTAAAAACTTAGTAGGCAAACTCAGATATTCATTATACAAATTTATCAAACTTAAAGGTATATTGCCTTTAAATATCTTACGTACCATTTATTTTGCATTGTATCAATCTATCTTTCAGTATGGCCTGTTAGTTTGGGGAGGTGCCAAAGAAAACTATTTAAAATGTCTTCAATTGAATCAAAATAATGTACTAAGAATAATATTAAATAAACAATCTTTAGTAGGTTCTTCAAGACTAAACTACTTAAATTTAGGAGTTCTTCCGATAAATTACTTATACAAAAAATTTGCAATATTGTTTACTATAAAAAAATGTATTAACCCTTTAAATAATACAGATTTTTCTCAAATAAGAGAACATAGAGCTTATAATCTACCAGTAAAGTACACGAAAAAAACCTTTGGGAAATCGTTTATAGATTATTTAGGTCCAATTTATTTCAACCAGTTGTCAACTATAACCAAAAAAAATATTCATGGTGGTTTAGTCAATGGGAAAAATGCAGTATATAAGTGGCTTTTCGCTGATTTGTCCACTCATTTAGTACAATTGTCCGTATTCTGCTGATTTTATAGTCTTATTTTGTTAATTTTAGTTTTTCTTTTTTAATATCTTTTATTTTATTTTAATACTACCCAGCGTTTTATTTTGTAAAATCACATATTATATTTCAGGTTTAGAATTGGAAATGTAGATTTAGTTTGTTACTTCGTCTATTTACTTTAAATATTTTACTTTATGTTTCTTTTTTGTTTTTCATTCTTTGTAACATTTCACTTTTTTAATTGTTTCGATTTTCTGTCTTTGAAAAATTTGTGTCTTTCATTTATTGTTAGATAATTTATTTATTTATTTAGTTAACGCCAAACGGCAATTTATAGATACAAAGTAATAGTTGATAGATTAACAAAAGATGAAGATAAAAAATAATATAGATGGAAAACATAGTTATAAATTGACTTAAGTTTAAACTAACACTAAACAGTTTTCAGTTAAAAGGAGTACATGCTAAGGTAAAATAAAACTAAAGATAAAAACATTAGGTAGAGATAAATAAAAACATAGTTAGGTACAGATCAGGAGCTGTTAAGTAGGCGGAGCATTCTATCTAATGGATTATTATTGGAGAAATAAGTACGGTGAGAGGAGACAAGGTATAGAGAGTGATTTCTAGTGAAATGCACAGGAACGCGGAAAGAGATAGAGGACAGAAGGTTCGGTGCATCTATTGACCCGTTAAGGAGAGAGGTGATGAATGAGTTGTCAGCATCTATACGGCGAGAAGCAAGAGTAGGGATATTTAAGGAAGTTCTAACCGATAAGTAATCATGGGGTGGGTGATCAATATTGAGTATAAAAGCGGCGTAGGAAAGGAAGCGGTTTTGGACACGCTCTAAACGTAATTGGTCCTTGGCTAGATATGGGTACCATACAACTGTGCCATATTCTAAGACAGAGCGAACAAGGGAAAAATAGAGGGAGCGAAGACAAGTAGCGGACGTGAAAAGGCTAGTGTTGCGCTTTACGAACCCCAGAATTTTTAGGGCTCTACCAACAGTAACATCAATATGGTGTTCAAAAGAAAGAGAAGGAGTTAGATAGAACCCGAGATCTTTGACAGTGGAAACACGTTCGAGAATGGACCCACTAAGGGAATAGGGATGAATTATGCAAGTACGTTTTCTATGAAATGACATGGCATGACACTTGTTGAGGTTGAGCGTTAGGCCAATACGCTGGGCCCAGAGAGAGAAAGTATTGAGATCTGATTGAAGTTGAAGACAGTCAGACGGAGATGTAATTTTAGAAAAAATTTTAATATCATCAGCAAATAGAAGAACTCTAGAGGATAAGATGTACCGGCTAATTGAGTTAACGAAAAGGATGAACAAAAGAGGACTGAGATGCCCTCCTTGGGGGACCCCAGAGGGAGTTATAAATGAGTCAGAGTCAACGCCGTGGACTCTTACGAATTGCTTTCTTTGACTTAAATAAGATTGGAGCCATGAGAGTAAAGGATTACCGATACCAAGTGAGTCCAATTCAGAGATAAGGTGGCTATGAATGACAGTGTCGAAAGCTTTATTAAAGTCCGTGAACACAGCATCAACTTGACAATCCGATTCAAAGCTTTTTAATATATATGATGTGAAAGATAGGCAGCAAGTGACAGTAGATTTCCCACTACGGAAACCATGCTGCTCATCCATTAGAATATGGTTAAGACTTCTTTTGATTGAGGAGTAGACGATGGAACGTACATGTCCCCAGCCCCACCCATCTCACTATTATCATTTTTTTTTATTTCTATAATTAGTACGTCATTCCTATGAATTCCTATGATAGGTTTCGGAATTCCTACGAAAAAATTCCGGCCCTAAATAAACTATTCCCGTGGGTGGGGCTGGGAACACGTGTCTCCAGCCCCACCCATGGCTAATAATTAGTTTTCCCAATTTTTTTTTATTCCTATAATTAGTACGTCATTCCTATGAATTCCTATGATAAGTTTCGGAATTCCTACGATCAAATTCCGGCCCTAAATAAACTATTCCCGTGGGTGGGGCTGGGAACACGTGTCTCCAGCCACACCCATGGCTAATAATTGGTTTTCCCAATTTTTTTTTATTCCTATAATTAGTACGTCATTCCTATGAATTCCTATGATAGGTTTCGGAATTCCTACGAAAAAATTCCGGCCCTAAATAAACTATTCCCGTGGGTGGGGCTGGGAACACGTGTCTCCAGCCCCACCCATGGCTAATAATTGGTTTTCCCAATTTTTTTTTATTCCTATAATTAGTACGTCATTCCTATGAATTCCTATGATAGGTTTCGGAATTCCTACGATCAAATTCCGGCCCTAAATAAACTATTCCCATGGGTGGGGCTGGGAACACGTGTCTCCAGCCCCACCCATGGCTAATAATTGGTTTTCCCAATTTTTTTTTATTCCTATGAATTCCTATGATGGGTTTCGGAATTCCTACGAAAAAATTCCGGCCCTAAATAAACTATTCCCGTGGGTAGTTTTTGGTAAAAAATTATATAAAAAATCTATATTTGATAACAAATTCTTGATTTTTTAATTTCTATTTAGACTTTTTTAATATTTGTTTTATTGAATATAGATTTTTTACCAAATTTAGAATTTTTATAAATAAAAAAATATAAATTGACACATAAACTACAGTTTACTTACATATAAAATAAATCTAAAAATAGACTTATAAAGATTCTGATAAAACAATTTTATAACACTAAAAGTAATTTATGAAATTATAAAAAAATTAATGTATAAAAGTTATGAATACAATTAATGTATACATATATACAATTCATAAATAGTTAAGAAAAACTAATAAAATTAATGTTAAATATTTTTTATGAATCATTTTTTTAAAGTATTTTTTAGTTGATTTATTAATTTTTTTAAAACATTTTATTTTTATTAATAAAAAAATATGTATTTTTAACATTTTTACTAATTATTTTATTATTTATGTTAGTGAATATAATTTTTATTAATCTTAGATATACATCATTTTAACTAATTATTTTTAGAAATCTTTAAAAATTATTATTGATTTAAAAAATATATATCTCATAGACATAATAATAATAATTAATATATACACAATTATAAATTCACATATTAAATTCTATATAAGTAAGGATTGTTCATATTCATAGTATCTATGTAAATCTAACAAATCGTTTTGAAATTGTTATTTATATTTATTCTTCATTTAAATTACATTTTTGTTTTATTAAATATAGATTTTTCAAATGTTAAATTTGAACAAATAACAGATATAATTTATATAAAAAAAATGTATTGATATAAACTAATGAATTTGTTTTCTTGCATTTAGATTTGTTTTATTCAAACAAGATATTTTTATTCAAATCGAACGTAAAAAAAATCTTGAAAACAGAAAAGACTAGTTGTATAAAAATCCATGTTTAAAAAACAAAGCGTAATAAAAAAGTTTTTTTAAAAAACTATATAAAAAATCTATATTTGATAAAAATTCTTGATTTTTTAATTTCTATTTACCTAGACTTTTTTATGATTTTTTTTTATGTAATATAGATATTTACCAATTTGTTCCTGTCTAATATTATTCTACATTCAATTCTATTAACATAATTCATTCTGCATTTCTCAAATTGCTAATAATTTGTTTAAGAAAAATGTTGTAGTTAATGTTTTTATACGAATGCTCGTAACTAATTTTTAATGAAAAAAACATGGTCAATGCCATTTGTATTTGCTATACACGACTTGATGATCAATTTCCATACTATCTCCTCGGATTTCAACTCAAGTGTTAAACTTATTTTTCACTTATAATACATTCTTTTTGACTACCTTACATAAGACTGATGTCACTGTTCATATTTACAGGACATTTAAAACATAGACAGTATGTCAATATAGGCAACACACGCAGATATAGACAATTATTCGCTACACAATTATGATTAGAAATGGCTGCAGACATAATAGTTTGATTTTAATATAGGTTTACACTGATATAGCAATATGTTAATAGGTTTATTGATAAATGTGAAGCTCTAGTGTTTAAGATATTTCAAACAGTTGTATACTTGTATGGCGTGCGGACTTTTTGTGTTAAAAATATTTTTAGAATGCACCGGATCTCTGTGCGTTCATTTTTTCGACCGTGCGGAAATATGGTGCACGCGGAGCTACGGATTCACAAAATATTTTTATTCATGCGGAACTACAGTGTTTTCTATAAATTATAATGGCCATAATTGTTACTGTACAAGTATATGATAAGGCATATATATAGTCATATATTAGTTTATATGGTTGAAGGGCCTATTCATATCTTTATTATCATTGGAATGCTCACCCGATGTATTTGAATAATACTATGATAAGGTTTCTCGTGTTGTTGTGAGACAAATGACGCCCAACGGCGACATCGTATCGAAAGGTGAATTGTTACAGAACCAAATAACCAATACAGTGACAAAAATAACATGTTGGTTTATTTTTAATTACATAAAATTATCCTCGTAATTTGTTATGTCTGGAGATAAGAATCGACATTTGTTATTCATTATTATAACTGATATGTGATAATCAATTGTATCACTTGTTCAATGTTAATTAAACAATTTTATTGCGTTACTAATTCCTTTTTGATAATTAAAAAAAATGAGTGGAAGAAAGCCTTGTGTGCCTTCTGCGGCTGTAATGGATGCAGTCTTACAATTTAAGAATAGAGTTGTACACATTGATATGAATGGTGAAAAAAGTAAGTACCGAACTACATGTTATTAAAATTAAATTAGATACACAAAATGTTGATTAAATGTTATTATCATTTTAGATTCTGAGTGAAGCGATGAATGTATTGGTTTTATAATGATTTGTGTTTTTTGAAGTAAAACTTCTTTACGCAGGGTAGTGAGGAAAAAAAAGCGAACAGTCGGCCGTAAGAACGCCGATCGTACGAACGCGAACGCGTACATTTCCGTGTGCGTAGCGTATTTTGTAAACGGCTATGGGTTTTGGGCGGCCACGTGTAAAACATACCGAAAATTATCCCCCCTTTTTTTTTGATTTAAGTATATCTCGGTCCGGTTTCAACTTGGGTACCCCGTTTTACCACCAACAATTTTGTCTTTAGACCCTCTAAATAGCCCTCCCATAGTCGGGGTACTTTTGACCCCCTCCCTCCTCAAAATTATGTCGAAAAAACTCGAGGTGTCTTCCCACGTTTCTGAAACTCGATTTTTCTTATAGTATGTAGGTCGGTGATGAAATTCGGCGTCTTGTGTCGAGACTGTACGAGACGTTTTTCCCCGTCTTCCGGGGCCCTGAAAGTTCAAAATTTGCGTTTTTCGGGGTGTTTCTACACGGACATTTTTTTTTAGGCACGTCGAACCGTTTTTGTAGTCAGGCCTTTCCGCTGTATCGATTGGTACCGATATCAACGTTATCCGACTTTTGGATGATATGCAGTGTTGAGCAGTATCTAGATAAATGTATCTAGATAATGTATCTAGATAAAACTACAGCATCTTTATCTCATCTAGATAAATAAAATATTAGGTATCTGATTGTCATCTAAGATAAACTGTATACCTATCTAGATAAATATATCTAGATAAATAAATAATTTTTAGTTTCGATTGATTTGTTGGTAGTTTGGTACTTTTAATTTTTTTATTTTATCTGGTCATTGATCAAACAAAATATTATTACACTATTTCTGAAAATAAACGTGAATATATTTATTTTTTTCTTAGCAGTAATTTTATTGACAATAATAATATTATAATAGTATAATATTCATACGAATGTGTTTTGTTCTTTGTTATTTATTATTACGTTTCTCGTGTAATGTTGATTACTAGAAATGGTTTCAATGAAATAATATCGTTCTTGTCTATTTAGTATTTATATAAAGCTAAATAATATTGTTATTACGTAATAGTGTAAAACCCTCATCCAGCAGCGCACATTATTTCGTGAACTCGTAATGGAAATATTCTATTATGAGGCATGACTGCAAGTCTATACTCTGTATAGTTAATAGTATATTACAAATTATAGTATAGTAATAGTTTTCGGAATTCGGCACTGTCCGTATAGACGTTCACAACTTCACGTTATAATAATAATATTATCTTGATTTTTGGATGGTGAGGCGGTGTTCGGAGGGTATATCGAACATAAATAGCTCAGAACATAATAATATTTGGTATATCTCGTAAACGATAATATTTTATTCTTGTTCAATTGCTAACGTTCACTCGCAGTCGTCGCTCAACGTTGAACCTTCAACATTGAACGTATTTATGTGTACTTCCATATTAGCTGTAAAGTGTAAACTTTTGAAAGTATTTATCTGTTACCTATATTATATAAATAACTGTACCTATTAGTTTTAATAATTAAGAAATATATTATTTATTTTTTGCGCATTTTAAACAAAAAATAAAAATATCTATTATGATATCTAGATAAAAAAATATGTATCTTTATCTTAATCTAGATAAAAGTAAAAATGATCATCTGAATCTAAATCTAGATAATTGTTTACGAAATTATCTTTATCTTATCTAGATATTATTTTTGTTATCTGGGCTCAACACTGATGATATGATTTATATAGTGTTTTTTGTTTTTTAAACAACTCTAATAAATGAAATAATTTAATATACCTATAGAGAAAAAAAAATTATCTAGTGACAAGTGAAAATAATACCAACATTGTTTGTAATTATAACATTAAGCGACAGTTTTTTTATATCGATAATGTTCAGGCTCAAATGAACGTTTCCTATTTTAGTTATCATATGCCAATCATAACTACTATACCGATTGAGCAAAATGATAATCAATCATTAGAATAAAAAAATAAAAATAACAAAAATGTAATTTACATTGTTTCTTTTCTTTCTTTATTATCCTCATTATCCCAGTGTATCCATGCCTTTCTTTCTTTTTCACTCACTCACGTGTACCGTTCAAAAGAAGGTTCACTTCCCGCTCTGTATATTAAAACCAAGAATAATACGATTTTAGTTGTTTTGTTGTAATTTTAAAATATTATTTGTTGAAATATAAAACTTTTAGAGTATATTGTACTTTATATACACGGCAATTACGACATTTTTAAATGTAATATTTTTGGAAAAAAATAATTTAACATATTGCAGTAAATACTAATGCAAAATACTAATATTAACACTTTTACTTAAAATACTATCATAACATATGCCTCAATATAGTAATATTATAGGCTGATATATCGCTCAGAATCCGCTCTGCTGTACAGTAGTTGTCTAGTATGTCATTGTAAGGTATGTGTTATATTTGAATTAAATGATAAATCATTGGGACATTGGATAAGATTAATGATTCTGAGTGGAGATGTTGTGACCTACACTCACACTTGTATAAAGAATCAAAATTAGAATTAAGATTTTTATTATAAAAATTGGAAATATCTTATAGCTATATGAAAATTTTAACTTTCTGGTGAACTTTTTCTTATTGATAGAAGTAGAAAAACTAGTTGGGAACCTATTATTAAAATTTCCTTTCTGAGCTATGAAAAGAAATATTTTTATGAATTTCTAACTGAAAAACAGTTTACAACATTTGAATAAATTATCATGGCTTTAAATAGCTCAAAAAGTGTCGAAATAGTTTGAACATTTTGCCATGTATGGAAAATGCTGATTTAAATCTTTGATAAACATTTGTGTCTATGGTTATTTATTTTAGAAATGCTAGAAAATATCAATAATCGATTAATAATTTACCGCTTAATATAAAATATCGTAAAAATAATAAATTCAAAAACTCATAAAAAAGTGATGTCCCGTTTAAATACACTTTTTTTTGTTTGTTATAGGTAGGAAAACTTATGCAAAATCTTCTATTAAAATTTTTAATCTTAGTTATGATAAACACAAAAAATTTTTTTTTAAAAAACACATTATTGTAAAATTAATACGTTCTTTCGCTCCGCTCCGAATCTAATAAGATTCATCACTGTATACGAAAAGGTGAGAAAGGAATAATATGTAAAGACGATATTATTTAATGCCGTAATGGCACAAAAGATAATTTTATTACAATAAAAACAATTTTTATTAAATAATGTACCGCAATGGCACGAAAGAAAAGGTTGTTACAATAAAAAACAATTTTTATTTAATACTGAACGAAAAAAGGCCGACCGAACGCACTGTCGGTGTGGAGACAGAACTCGAGGAAGGCGACAAACACGGTGCAATGCCAGAATAGTCCGACTATTGCCCCACGGAATGCACAGAGAAGGCGATCGATACAATGCCGGAATAGTCCGACTATTGCACCATTGATCGTCTCAACCGTTCGCTCGAGTTCGGTAGGAGAACTTTTTCCTAGTCGCGTAAGTCTGCCCGGGTGGGTCTTACTACGACGTCGGAAAGAAGTGAACTACTTGAACAGGCGATCTGCCTGGCCTTTTATACCCGTCTCATCGGCGATTAGAATTCGTCGGTCTCGTGTTCTGTGACTGAATATTCACGTCCGGTGCCGTGTTCTGTGACAGAAACACGAAACCGCAAATGCCGATGAACGCATATTGGCCGGAAATGAAGATTAAGATAAATATGAATAATCATAAGACAAATATATAAAGGTTTAAATAGAACAAAAATAATAATAATAATAATCATAATAATAATAATAATAGTCATGCAATATAATAAGAAGAGTATAGGTATCTTTTTGATGGTATAATAATAATAATACGATAGCATAAGCCATATATATATCATGCAAGATAAAGGCAGTGATGTAATAATAGTAATAATAAGATAGCATAAGCCATATAGGTATCATGCAAGATAAAGGCTGCAATGTAATAATAGTACTAGTAAATTTCGCATATGGCGCAAACAATCACCCTTGATTTACATAAGTATGGCCGCCTTAGAATTGAAAGTTACATATACATTGTGTATTCTATTGAATATATTTTTAGTAACTTAACTAAATTATTTGTTTTTTTGGTAGAATAACTGATATGCATAACGTTTTATATTGTATATGATGTACAATTAATATTTTTAGGAGTTGCCGTTGCTACAAATAGTGTATGGAAAGAAATAAGTTGCACTATAGGTGACCGAATGTCCAGCAACGCTATTCATTTATTTGTTCATGAGGGGAGGTATGGAATTAAGGAGAAACTTGGCATATCTACTATACAAAAGTTAATCCCTAAGGTCCATGCTGGAAGTAATAATAATAATATATTAGATGATAATGGTATGTAAAAATTTAAGCATAAAGCAGTATTTTTTATAAAAATATAAGAATGTTTTTTTTTTTTAAATGTCTAGAAAGCCTGATTAGTAGCGACAGTGATGGGACAGAAATGCCAACAAAAGAATTTGTTTTCACATTTTCAGCAGATGAGTGGAATCAAATACATCCTCAAGAAGTTTTTTACAAGTTGAATGATAAATCAAGACCCATGCAAAATTCCAAGTAATTCTAGGTTAATTTATTTATGATGTCTATAGTTATGAAAAGTTTTTTTTTTTTTTTTATTAAAGATTATATTATTGTTTTCCAAAATGTAACTGGTCGCCGATTCTAGCTGAGCATTTCTGGGAGTACACTAAATTACCGTGTTGTTTATCATTCCGTAGAGGTAAAGTGACTCCAAATGGAAATAATTATGCAGTAGTTGTCGCCCGATGCTCAATTTGTGGATCAAACTTTAAAGGAATTATACACGATAGACCATGTGATAACTCTAGGTATTTTTGTCTGATATATTTATTATTTTGCAATATTTGGAAAAAATTTTAGCTATCATATGCTGACTGATGGAATCCTATTTTCCCACTTTTTCTTATATTTAACTTTCATAATTATAGAGTACTGATGCATTGTATTTATTCTGGTAATTTCAATGAAGAACATAAAAGTAAGCGTAAACGCCGAATGCTAGGTCCATTAATTAAGAAATCCGCTAATTCCTTGGTTAATGAAGGTGTGGCATGTGAAAATTACAGGGAAAAAGAAGCTATGCGCCTTATGAAGATGGGTAAGAAACACATAAATATTGTACAGTGTAAATTTTAGATTAAGTTATTAATTATTAAGTTTTATTTTTAGTTAATTATTTGATAATAATTGTACATTTTTAAACGATATTATGTAAGGCAGAGTTTCCAATTTATTCCTCCGCCGGAATGCTTAGACCCTTTACTCTAAGGCTTGGTAAAAATTATATGTATATAATAAAAATAACCTTACCAATAATAAATCATACAAATTCACAGACCATTCGGCATACTTGTGGACCCTTTGCGTGGACCACAGTTTGGGAAACGCTGATCTAAGGCATAATGCTATAAGAGACATTGAGAATGTTGACGTATAAATTAAATAATTATAAGTCTATACACTACCGACTTAGTAATGATACAAATATTTATTAGGGGATTGTGAACCAGCAATTTTACCAACGGGAAACGCCCTTCGGCTTCAAAAGTTAAAACAAATTCGAGCTAATAAAAGAAACGATGATACTTTAACAGCATTAACTATGATGAAGAGTGAAGACGATTTCAAAGGTGTTATACGAGATATAGGGTGTGATCCTTTTTTTGTTCACTACCATTCAAATGAACAAATACATCTATATCGAAACCATTGTAAAATTAAAACTAAGCCAACATTGGTTATTGATGCAACTGGCTCAGTTATCAAAAAATTCAAAAAACTAAGCCTAGGAAATTCTAATGTTGTATACTTATATGAATGTGTAGCTTATGATAAAACACCTGGACATAGTTTTACAGTGACCAACATGATAAGCGAAAGGCATTCAAACTCAGCGATTGCAAATTGGTTAGGACAGTGGGCTGCATGCGATGTACCAAAGCCTAAAGAAACAATATGTGATAATTCTCTCGCTCTTTTATCTGCCATTTCTCAAGTGTTCACACAGTATTCTTTGCTACAAGACTATGTAAGAATGTGTGCAGATATCCTCACTGGTCGTATAGCTTCAGATTTGCATTGGACTCCCAGATGTTTTATCAGGATCGATGTTGCACATTTTATGAAAATTGTCTGCAGATGGGTTCCATTAAAAAATGTTTCTAGAAGAGTTCGAGAAGTTATTTTAAGAGCAGTTGGGTTAATCGTTAAGAGTCAGTCACTACCTGATGTACGTTCAATGCTGCTAACTTTATTTGTTGTACTATCCAATGAAACAGACGGTGTTAAAATGTCCACTAATTTGGATACTCCATGTGAAAAATATAAAAAAAAATTACTTCACGCGACATCTACAGGTTTTCGAGGTAAATTATTATAGTTTTTGAATTTTTAAAGTACTTATATATTATAAATGAAAATAATTGTATTAAAAAAAATGTTGTGTGACAAAATACAATTGATACCCATCTAATTAGTACAGTTCAAAGGGCCTGCCCTAGACAGCAGATGTTTGAGGGGCATCCAGATGCCGGAATAATATAAAAATGTGTAAAACTTTTTTACTCGTGGAAGCAGTGGTGATAGTGCTCAGAAAACCCGGGTTTGATAAGGTTTGACATTGTCTTCTGCATTTAAAGACCACCAAATTTTTTTTTTACATTTATTTTATTTACTATTTACAGTATATACCTACAAATTTGAAAGTATTAAATTATATTAAATTTTAATTACAATTTATTAATAATTTAACAGTGTGAAGGTTTAATTTCAAAATGTTAATAAATAAAATGTTATGAAATTAATATACTCATTTAAGGTTTTTATTTCGAACGGTGTCTGTTTGTACGGATGTTTGTCCAAGCGATTTATCGACCACGGCTATAAACGTACAGGGATAAACTAGGTATAGGTATTCTGAACCAAGTTTATCTCTAGGCTCGCATGACGAAGAGCTTTTTATAAAATTCAATTTGGTTGATCTTCAAAACACAACCATGAATCGATGCCTTAGTAACTTATAATAATCGATAAAACATAATATATATCGACGGTAATTAATGATTAATTCTCTATCGTTTATGTACAACCGTAAAAACCGAGTCAGTATCATTATTGCGAATTAAATAAATGAAAATAAAATACAATTTATAATTTTAGTTAAATTAAAAAACCTTTTTTAGTATTTTAAAGCTAATTAGTAATTTTAGGGCTTATTTTTACTCTTTGAAGATTTAATAAAATTATACTATTATAAAATTGATATCTTAAAATTAATTTTTAAATTTGTTATAAATGAACAGCGATTTTTCAAACATGAAATAACCACGTTTTAAGTAGATAGTTACCGATACATCCATGCTAATAAATTATAATATACTTTTTCTGTAAGATCTTTTTTTCCAAGAAGAATTTAATAAAATATTAACACTGGTAGAAGATGAAGATGAAACACGTGCAATTTTAGAAGAGGAATATGAGAGACAAAATGTAGGTCTAGATAATTTTGAAAACCCTTTTCAATCTTGGGCAACATGTATATTCAATGAAAGTAAAACTTTTATAGAAGAAGGTATTGGCATAAATCCATTTTACTGTCCTTCTTTAGTGCCAATTATTATAAAAAGTTTAAAACTTCTTCCACTTTGGTCAGGAATAATGATTCCTATATTTGGTTATGGTGAAGAAGTAGCTTCATCGGCAACCGTTGAGTCAAGCTTCAAAAAATTAAAGCAATTGACTTTCAAAAATATTCAATTACCGACAAACATTGAAATTTTTTTAGAAAACCATGTGTTATCTTTGAAAGGGGCATCAGTTATACGAGGGCAAAATAGGTTTGTACTATCATCTGTACCAGAAGAGAACAACAGCTCATCTCAAAATGAAATAAAACAACAAATTTCACCACTGCATCTGACAAAAACTTCATCTTTAAGATTAAGTTCACTGGAGTTTTCTTACCGAACAATTGACAAAACTACAATAGAAATAATTAACAAACCTAAAATCAACTATGAATCAAATAATAGAAATAGCAATGATTCAGACAATAGTATCGAAGATGTGTATAATAATTTCATAGCATCACCAACCAAAGATTTCACGGATAATAACATTGAAATCTCATCAAAAAGGCTACGTTCTAATTCCAATGAATTTCCATTGAATAATTTCCCGGGAAATGTTGTATCCACTTTACGTTGTCCTTTATGTAAATCGGGAAATCTTCCTTCTGAAATTGGAACTCATAAGTGTATGATATGCCTGGTTGCAGTTCATGATATTCCATCTTGCTCTACTCAAAGAAAGGGAAACAAAGACCTTAGAATGTGTATAACTTGCTCTGAAGATGTTTTGGATGTTTTGGATGAATTAGAAGAAAATAAATCTGTTGAAACTTGGAACCGCACTTCAAAAAAGCAACGAAATTCTAATTCCTACCTTTGTCCTAATCCTAACCTGCGACACCTTCAGCTAAAAAGCTCAAACCGCATACAATCACTACCACTACTAAAGAATGGCTCCCGTGCACAAGAGTTGAAAAGTTGTTCCATAAAAAATGTGGGGAAAGTTATTATAAGTAATATATGTGCATTCGATACGATTTCTTCAATTTTAATGGTGGCTATCTGTGATAGTGATGACTACAAAGTAAAAGTCGATGAATGCGATAATGAATTCTTAAAATTCACCGCAGAATTAATAACTAATGGTATCACATCCAGGACATACTCAAATAGAGCTGAGATCATGGTAATATTATTTAACAAAGTTAATTGTATAGTATATATTTAACATAATTGAAGATGCCACACCTGAATGTATTGTCTCTATCTATAGAACGTATATAATAGCAACTTTTAAGTTCACAACAATCTATTTTATTGTTATGTTTACAATTAGAATTAATTGATAGATTATAGAATTATAGAGGTGAGATTATTTTTTTGGGCAACTGGGAGATTTTTCTACCTCTATCAAAAAGAAAGAGTTCACCAGAAAGTCGCGCATTTAAAGCCATAAGATATTTGAGATTTTTATACATTTTTTTTTTTACTATTTCAATTTATTATTTACAAGTATGAATGTATACACAACGTCTCCGATCAGAATCGTTCTTCGTATCCAATGATTTATCATTGAATTCAAATATAACACAACCATTACAATTACATTCTCGACAACTACTGTACAGTAGTCTCCATATTTTTTATTGATATTTTAATTAATTTAATTAAAAATTTTATATTTCATACATTTTTAAATTATCTTAACATGCTCTGTAATTAAAAATTATAAATACATCTCAGCTTCCGTATATAATAATCTGATATTTAAATTTTAAAATAGGTCAATTAACTATAATTTTACGAATGATAGAGTAAAATGGATTATTTGAGTATGGCGTCCTCTTAATTATTGATAAAATGTATATAATATTTACATTTATATACGTTACTTTTATTATAGTTAAAAAGACTTAATCCAGAATTGGAGATGTTAGGATATAACATAACTTTGGCGAAGTGTGAGACAGTTGCCAGCAATATATTTAACTGCACACTGTCGGAGTTACCCTCGGCGTATGATTACGTAAAATGTAATATTTTAACTTGTGGAAGGACAAATGAAACACCAATACCAGTGACGATTATAACATATACAACAAACAGTGATGGCATACAAGGATTACAAAGTTATTTGAATTCTAGAATTAATATTGAAACGATAAAGTGTAGTTATATTAATGATAATAGTGAACCATGCGATGGACTAAAAACAAAGACAACTAAAACATCGGGATTTCATTTATTTGTGGAAATATTAAATTGGGAAGGTATTATAACTAATAATAAACATAAAATAAAACATATTAAATGCAATATTTGTATTTTTATAGGAAACGACAATGTTAACTTCAGCAGTGAAGCTGTTCCACAGCTTAATATATCATTGAGGGATATACCTCAAATACTTATGAGCTCAGGAACAACTTATGAATTAAGAGGTGTTGGTTGTTATCGGCGTAGTCTAAATAGTTTAAGAACATCTACTGGACATTACTATGCATGTTGTAAGCGTGGAACAAATAGTTAGGAAATTTTTGATGACTTACAAAAGAATGTGAAGCCTATTAAATCGTCAACTATAGTTTCATGTGAATTTCTTATATATACGATTTAATTTATTTTTATTATTATAATGTTCAAAAAGTTTATTTTTATTTTTAATATTTTATTTATTATTATTTCATGTTTTGAAAGGAATCAAATATACAACACAGATTTTTAACTCAGAGTCATTGATTGATAAATATAGACGTGTGTGAAGTTGCCCCCCCCATGTTATCAAATAATTGATGTATAATTATTCATTAACTATTTGAAACGACGATTTCATACATTCAACAAAATTTTTATTTTCTACTGGGAGGAAAAACTTCACGTAGCACCCCGAAATGGTCGTCACAAATACTGGTCCCAAAATGTTTTAGCTGATTAATAACTATTTACAACGATGGTTTAAAATTTGCAACTCGATACATTTCTCACAAAATCCATTTCACAATTTTGAATAGTGGCTATTCAGATCTACTAATCATCAGTATTAAATATATTCATTAACTTGTGTGGTGACTAATGTGATTAGAATACTAGTGTAGGAAATGGATGTAGAAATGTAAGCTATATCTTATGTTTGAATGTTTGATAGTTCGTAGCAAATATATACTTTTATTGAACACCATAAGTAAGAAAAATATAAGTGTAAATAATAAATTCCCATGCACTTTACCCATCAAATTAATATGATACGGTCCAATACTGAAAGTACTGAAATAGTTCGAAAATATTAGCAAATCAGAAATCTATATTTGGTAAAAAATTTATATTCAATAAAACAAATATTAAAAAAGTCTAAATAGAAATTAAAAAATCAAGAATTTGTTATCAAATATAGATTTTTTATATAATTTTTTACCAAAAACTACCCACGGGAATAGTTTATTTAGGGCCGGAATTTTTTCGTAGGAATTCCGAAACCTATCATAGGAATTCATAGAAATGACGTACTAATTATAGGAATAAAAAAAAATTGGGAAAACCAATTATTAGCCATGGGTGGGGCTGGAGACACGTGTTCCCAGCCCCACCCACGGGAATAGTTTATTTAGGGCCGGAATTTTTTCGTAGGAATTCCGAAACTTATCATAGGAATTCATAGGAATGACGTACTAATTATAGGAATAAAAAAAAATTGGGAAAACCAATTATTAGCCATGGGTGGGGCTGAAGACACGTGTTCCCAGCCCCACCCACGGGAATAGTTTATTTAGGGCCGGAATTTTTTCGTAGGAATTCCGAAACCTATCATAGGAATTCATAGGAATGACGTACTAATTATAGAAATAAAAAAAAATGATAATAGTGAGATGGGTGGGGCTGGGGACATGTACGTGACGATGGACTCAAACAGTTTAGAAATGTGAGGTAGGATGGAAATAGGCCTGTAATTAGAAACGAGCGAGGGATCTCCAGATTTAAAAACAGGGGTGACAGAACATGTTTTCCAAGCAGCTGGAAAGGTACCCTTATCAAGAGATAGCCTAAAGAGTATGAATAAAGGATAAACAATGGAATCTTGACAATTAAAAAGTAAACGTGCTAAAATCCCATCTGGGCCATTAGAACTGATGTTTTTTAGAGAGTTGAGTGCAAGTTGTACATCGTCGAGGGTGAAGTAGCAATTAGAAGGAAGTTCATACGGGATAGTATTAATGTTAGAAATATTGACGGGTGGAGAAATAGAGTTGTTATACATAGAATAAAAGTACTTAGAGAATAGGTTAGCCGAGCCAAGAGGACTATCAACCGTATCATTGTTCCAGTGTAGAGTGGTGGGTACTGTGTTTTTCTGGTTTAAATTTTTAATAGATTTCCAGAATAGTGAGGGATTGTTATTGAACGAGTTTTCAGTAGTTCTTATATAAGACTGGTAGTCTATTTTTGATTGGCGCTTGCATTTAGCACGAAGTTCCGAAAAATCTGAGTAGTCATAAGGGGACCTAGAACACTTATAAATTGTGTGAGCTCGCTTTTTCTCCATAATAAGATTTTTAAGAGAGGGAGACGTCCACGCAGGGAATTTTGGTAATTTAAATATTTTAGTAGGAACAAACAAATCGATAGCATGAAGCAGGGCTTCATTAAAAACAGAGGCTGCATCTTCGATTGTGTACTGTGAAAATGTTAACTCCCAATTAAATGAGTTAATAAATTGCGCTATGGCAGTGTAGTTTGCAGACTTAAAATCTTTATATGTATGAGTATTAACTACAGATTTGTCAGATTGTGAAGGAAGGACCACATGAAGAGGTGGGTGGTAAGCATCAGGAGTAACCAAATATTCCGTTGCTAAATTGACAACTCTATTGCATTTGGAAAAGACAAGATCTAAGATACTGCCATGATTATTGCGAAAGAAATTATGCTGGAAAAAATTGAGGTAAGAAAAAGAATCAATGATAGTTGTGGAAATTATACTGGGGTCATTAGTCCCGATTAGTCCTAATTCATCAGAGGACCAGTTGATATTTGGGAGATTGTAATCACCACATATGACTAAGGAATTTGGTTTATAAGAGGATATGATTTGTTCAACAGAAGTTGTATGGGATTCAACTACAGAAAGGGGGGAACGAGGGGGTAAGTATACACCTCCTATCAATAATTTGCAAGAGTTTAGGGACAATAATACAAATACTTGTTCGACATTAGATATGGTTAATGAAATAAGTTGAAAGGAACGGGTATTTTTGATAGCAATTAGAACTCCACCACCTCGGATAGAAGTGCTGTTATTATGATTTCTATCAAGTCTTATTACTTGAAAGCCAGCGAAACCAAGTTCGCTGTCACTTATGTCAGGAGTCAGCCAGGTTTCTGTAAGGATAATGATATCATAAAAGTGAAACATAGGGAAAGAACATCTGAGGCTAACTAATTTTGTTTTAAGACCATGAACATTTTGATAGAAAATTTTAAGGTTGCAATTTAGGATATTATCACAAAAGTTATTATTACAAATATTAGAAAAATTAATAGGTATACAAAATGAGGCTTTAAAGATAGTGTAGACTTGCAAGAAAGAATCAAAAGTTAGTTCAGCAGTGTGGCAGCGTGAGCAGTTTGAAGAACGAAGTTTAATGTTGTACATACAATTGCAGAGTGGATCAGTTAAGCAGGAGTAGAAGCATGAGTAATTTTTTCCAGTTATGTTCAGGCCAAGGAGTGCTTGCCTAGGCAGCGGCAAGTCGAGTACTGCTAGTTTTTTGATTGGGTTGCACCGAACTCTTGGGAGGGCGCAGATTGCCAATATGAGTAGATCTAATATTTATATTATAGTCAGAGACAAGTTTCTGGGCTACTTCTTTAGATTGGAAGAAAACCTTGAGGGGTCGGGGACCTTGATCACTGGGTTTACCTAGCCTTATTGCTTTGAAGTCAGATGGTAATTCAGGAAAGTACGGTTTGATGGCCTCAGTAATTTTTAGGACATCATTAGAGACTCTATCTTCTAATACAGAAGAAGAAGATTCTTGAACACCACGGATAATGACGTTTCGAGAACAACGCTCACGTTCAGTGATCTCTTGGAGAATGCTAGGAATAGTGTCAGCCGAGGAGGTACGACAACTACTGTTTGCAGATTCAAGGTCTCAAGACTCGTTTGCTGAGACTAGAGATGAATTTTTGGAGTTTATCATTCTCAGATTTTAATTCAACAACCTGAGAGGACAGACGACCTAAGCTTTCATTGAGTTCAGAAAATTGAGCATTTTGAGATTCGCACAACTGTTTACACTGGGCCAGGGTTTCTTTTAGTGTTTTTTGATGTTCAGCCATAGTGTTGTTAAAAACATCAAGGGTCAGCAGACCGGAAGAAGAAGAGGCTGATTTAGTAGACTTGACAGACATTGCAGAAGTAATATTACCAGCAGTGGTTGATCGGGTGGAGATTCTGAGTCATTTAGATAAATACGCCTTGTAAGATAAGGTAGGCAACCAAAGCTGCAGGTAACCAGACGGGCCGGAGAGATAATATGTGAATTGATGAGCGGAACAGCTAACGATCACTGCATCACGATGTATGTGTTTGTATTTTATTTATTAACGCTGTTAAGACCATAAAACGCACGCAGTGTATAACGTGTGGATCGGCGAGGGTCTAATCTCTCCGATAACGCGATAACGACTGTCGCGGGATTTGGAACTTTGTACCGATAAAAATAAAATTGAACTCACGTTTCTTCGGCGGCCGTGTATAAGCTGGAACCACTAATAATTGCCCCTAAGGGGAGGGTATTGGTCAGACCGACTCAAAAACGACACCGGTCTGAAAGCGCACTTTTTAGAATCTAACAAGATAAAGAACGCAAAAAACTGTCTATATTAACCGGAGTAATAAGAAAAAACGAGAGTGAATTTAAACGTTTATAGTCGTTTAATGTTGGTAATATTTATGTTTATAAGTTGTTTCTTGTAATTTACTATTTACATTTTAAAATTTATATTATTCATATGTCAACTATCTACTCCATCTCAAGCCTTGGCTTAAAGGAGTAGATATATTTCTTTGTATATTATATTATATAAAGAAAATTAATAAATAAAAAAAAAAATAAAAAAATATAAATAATTAATACAAGAGGAGAGTAGACTTTATAAAGAATTGATTTGATTAATTTTATTTCTTTATTGTTGTATAGTGTATAAATATTGAAATACCTACTTTGTGTCATTTATGAATACAGAACTAGGACGACTATTAATTACAACTGATGTTTAACATTATATAAACTAATGCCTGTAATTTAAATTATGTTTAGATGTCTTACGTTTACCACCACTACTATAATGGCGGTGGTGGTGGTGGTGGTGGCGGCAAGAGGGGTCGCGGTGGTGGTGGCGGTGCCGGTGGCAGTGCCCCACAGAGGAACAGTAAGTATATTAAATACCTACTAATTTGTTTCTATAGATGATTTAATGTAATATTTAGGAACTCTGGTGTATCTAATGTTATAAATGTTCAGCATAACGGGGGAAAGGAGGTTTGAGGTTTTATCTGTCTGTTCATTGACCATTTTTTAGTAGACCCATAGAAAATAACTTATTCAAAATGTTCAAATTTCATGCTTTAGTTACGTCCACTTTGTTTTACTTCCACATATAAAAGTATTATTGATTTTGTATATCATACTTATTATTATAAATTAAAGACGGTTAGTGATGTTATTTTACTATCTAGTTTCTGTTCTTCGTATATTATAACTATTTGTTTTAAAATCACTTCTATGACTCAAAATCTGTGGGGTGAAATTATGTCTTCCCTTTACAGTCATTTGGACTTTCTGAAACTGTTAAAATTAAAAAATGAATCAATATTTTATCATGGATATGTTTTAATTTAAATTCCTTTGATTTTCTAGAGTGTGAAGTTTGCTCAAAAAGGGGCCATATTGCTGCTGACTGCTGGCATAAGCCAGCAGCAGCAGCAACCAAAAAAGACGCTGCCGTTAATGCGGCAATGAGGGCAGCCAGGGCGGTCAAAACCGCCGAAGCGGCTGTTGCATTAGCCAACCGGCTGAAGGCAGAGGCTGCTCTGGCTGCTGAGCAGCAGCAGCAACAACCACAACAACAGCAGCAGCAACAACCACAACAACAGCAGCAGCAACAACCACAACAACAGCAGCCACAACCACAACAACAGCAGCAGCAGCAGCAACAACCACAACAACAGCAGCAGCAGCAACCACAACAACAGGAGCAGGAAAAATTATAAAAAAAAATTTAAAAAAATTTTATTTTTTATTTTTATTCAATATGTGTTGTTTTATTCCCTGGTCATTGGTCATCATTAAATATTATATTAGTTGGAGTTACAAATACACAGGTGTGTTGTAATGTAAAAATAGGAGCAAATATAATGTTAATGATGTTCAAAATAATTTATACATTCATCGACAGTAGATGGTAACTTTAATATTTTTAATCAATTAGGTATTTAACATTATTAGGCGAATACTCTTAAAATGCTCAATATTTTTACTTTCAGAAATCGTAGTGGTCAATACTAAATACATTGTGAAATCATTAATGTTTATAATAATTTATTTTACTAAAAATGCACATTGACGACATCACATTATTATTATTTATGAATTTGATGTATACAAAATTGAAATGATAGTTTATTCTTTATTATTGATTTAAAATGAAAAAAACTAAAAAGTGAATACAAAACAGTACTTTTTAATTTTGTTTCACACAATATTAATTACAAACTATATACTCTACTCAACATTGGTACATTACAATTTCAAATATAATTGGAAACTGTCAGTCGTCAAACTTTATTTTAAATAATAATTTGTGATTCGAGTACAAAATTCAACAAAATGGGATACACCAACTGGGTTAGACATGCATCGAAAAGCTGTGAAAAGAGGTAAATTCAAATAATAGTTTATGTAATTTGAGATGAACATCAGATGAATGGAGTAATGGACCTATTATCACAGAACAATCTGTTGATAGTAATGAATTAATAATAATTTAATTAATTAATCGTAATGGTATCACAGAATATTATATTAAATTTATTTAATGAAACTATTAATTATTTTGATGAAACTTGATGATAAGAATATTATCCGTGTTCTTTAGATGGTTTTTTACGATTATTCAGTTTTTGCGAGTTATGACTGTTATGAGCATTTTTAATTAACGCTATTTTAATTTTATATAAGCAAAACTTTATCGAAAAATGAATATAGTGAATATTATTAACGATTAACCATAGTTTTTAAGAAATAACCGTTTAACTTTAAAATTTGGAGATAATATCAGAGATTATTTTATTCTGTGATAATATCAGCTAGCCTTTGATTATTTATCAATTAAATTTTATCAGTTAAAAAACTGGTATCTGATAATGATAATTCATGATTTAAGGTTAGTAAAAAAACCAAATACTTCTATACTATATACTACGTTCTATATAGAAATCTGTGAAAAAACTTAGCAAAAGGCCTTATATAAGATAGCCACAGCCCACAGAATAAATGAAAATAGCAAAATAAAACGCAAAAAGAAACTTTCTTTTTACAAAGACTGCTCTGTAAGTATTTTATATTAAAACGATGTTAACTATCAAACAATCTATTCTGTCAATGGTACTTGTTAAATATACAACATAATGTTACACAGTTACACATATCTAATGTTTTTAGCCTATAGTAAACAATAAAACAGATGTACACAAATTAAAACAAAACAGTGTACAATACAACGAGGACCAAGTCAAATGTGTTTTGTAGTAAATATTAATTATTTTTTTGTTACACTTTTAGGTATGAAATTTGGGGTAATCGGTAAAAAACGGCACGGAAAAAAACGACACGGAAAAAAACGTCAGGTAAAAAACGTCACGGTAAAAACCGACACGGGTAAAAAGCGTCAAGGAAAAAAACGACAAAGTTTAAAAAATTTTATTTTTAAGTTTAAATGAATGTTTACAATCTGTACTAGGAGGCATGACAAAGTTATTAGTTATAATAATGAATATAATAAGTAATATAAAACATAGTATTATTATTATACATACTATACCTAGGTAACAACAATTACAGGCCGAGCGTCTTATCGAAATCGAACCCATATACCAAATAACTGTCGCAGATAGGATATGTATATATATATATATATATATACACACACACAAAAATATACGTAAAATCCTATTATATTATTATAGGTTTAAAATGTATTACTTTGGATAACAGTGGTAGGAGGATTATCGATATAATTTGACACATCTATACATTTTGTGTCAGTTACATTTCAACGTGAATACGTGATATACAACAGTTATTTTTTGTAAAACATGGAAGTTATTAAGTCCAACAAAGGTGGGAACAAAATTTGTTGGAGAGGATATACATATACAATAAAATATCACGGACGTAAACGTATAACATGGAGATGTACAAAAGAACGTTCTTTGAAATGTTGCGGAACAATGTACACGGACTTAGAGATTGGAGATCCTCAAATTGGAAAAGTCCATAGTCATATAGCTGATAAACACGAGGTACCTAAATAACTTTTTTTTAACTCTATTCAAGTAGGTATAGTTTAAAATATGATTAGAAATTTAGAAATACAATTTTTGAATAAAAATCTTAGTTTGTACTTTATAATATCCGGGAACTCGCTCTGCTGTACAGTAACTACTAACTAGTAGGCGTCTAATGTTTGCGCGGAAATTGTTCGAATACGAAAATATTATATTCATAGGCGCCCGCAGAAATTTTTCTAGTGAGGCAATGTTTGAATTTAAGGAGAAATATTATAATTTTACTAAATATTTTAAAATAATAACCTTTTTTACAATGGTAACCTATTGGCTATTACTCATGTAACCACTTTAAATTTTTAATATAGTATATAGTAATTTATCTTAAAACATTCAATTTAAAAAAATATTTTGAAAAAGCCAGGGGGAAATTCCCCAGTTTTTTCCTTACATTATTAATTAAAATTCGCCAAAATAGGTTTACATAGCTTAACATGACATAAATATTTTTGTACCCATTAGATAATCCATATAATGTTCGATAACGACTAGTTATCGATATGATTTTAAAACTTGTTTGCAATTTGTGTTATATGTGTGTGTGTTAAAGATACCTAATGTTATAGATTACAAAATATAGGTATTTTTTTTCAATTGTATTTTTGGGTAGGTAAATGCCATAAAATGTACAAATGAAATGAAAGAAACTGCAAAACAAACTAAAACGAATCCAGCGGAAATATATGCCGAAAATGTGAAGACTTTAGACCCACAATCACAAGCTAGAGTTCCACCTGAACCTATAATGAAACGAACAATACGTAATCAAAGATAAACAAAACATCCAGCTAGTGGAACTAATATAGAGGGAGAGTGGTGTACAACTGGAAATCCGGATAATAAAAGATTACTTTTGGTTGACGATGGTGACGAAGATAGGTTAGTTATTTTTGCAACCGACGAAGGACTTCAAAATTTATCGAAGTCTAATGAATGGTATATGGACGGTAATTTTGCTTTGTCACCTGAAGGTTTTATGCAGCTTTATGTAATGAGAATACAAATTAAAGGAATTTTTGTTATTGCCGTTTATTGCTTGCTCACTAAAAAAACCCAGTCTACTTACGAGAGAATGTTAACCTGTTTACTAGAAAAATGTGCAGAGAAGAATATTTTTCTTGACCCTACGTACGTACATGTTGATTTCGAAAAATCAATTATAAATGCAATAAAAAACGGTTATAGGTGAACACGTAGAGGTGAATGGTTGTTTTTATCATCTCACACAAGCAACACATCGTCACATTCAAAAAATGGGATTAACAAATGATTATAAAACGGATGAAGAATTTTCTGTATTTTGCCGACAATTGGATGCATTAGCATTTTTACCGACATGTGATGTAGCTGAAGGAATGGCATACTTAAAAACTATAATGCCAGAAAAAGGTTCAGCTGTATTAGAGTATTTCTACAGTACTTACGTGACTGGTACATTTAGAAGAATTAATTCGACGCAAGATAATTGCATACGTTTGCGGAATTGTCCACCCTTATTTCCACCTCACGTATGGAATGTCCATAATATTACATTGAACGATGGTGATCGGACTAATAATGAAACCGAGGGATGGAATCATAGATTTTCAAAGTTAGTGGGCCATTGTCATCCCTCTATATGGGTATTGATAATGAAAATCCGACTGGAGGTATCGAACGACGAAACAAAATTAGCACAATATGCATTGGGGACATTACCAAAAAAAAAAATCGAAGATTTATGCAGATTTACAAAATAAATTGAAAAATATCTGTGATGAATATTTAAGTGGGGAAAGAGATATCCCAAATTTTTTAAAGGCTATAGCATATACTATCCGTTTTTGTAATTTTTAAATTATTTTAATATTAATTTTTATATTTCACCAAATTGTCTAATTATATTGTACCATTATTTTATCAATGAACTTTAAATACCAATGTTGTGATTTTTAGATAAAAATATATTTTTGACGTTTTTTATAGCATATACTATCTGATTTTTGTAATTTTTAAATTATTTTAATATTAATTTTTATATTTGACGTTTTTTTCCGTGTCGTTTTTTTTCGTGTCGTTTTTTTCCGCGATTCGAAATTTGGTTACAAATCTGTCAACTGATATTATATCCAAACAAATGTTAAGTAGTATGGAAAACATTTTGAGAAAAATATTATGTTTCTTAATGATTTGGAGAACAGGTTACAGCCACATGCTTTATCTAACACTATTTCTAGGTATGTAACAACTAATACAACATTCAACAGTAATAACTTTTTGATCACCTTTTATTTATATTCAGATAGAAAACATGAATGGTGATTGTGATGTGAGTATGTATTTAGGTTGTTCAAAATCATGTACTACTAAAACTTATGGTAATAATGGAATACCGGCTCTTCCATTAACTGGTCCAACTGGTAAGTTAATATGATTTTTGAAGATATCTATTTATAATTATTATTTAATATATTTTAAAATTTTGTTTAGGAATACATGATAGTGAAATGCTCCCTTTGACAATGTTCCCTTTTTCTCCTGGAACATCATCATTTTCTAGTGATTTCATCAAACAATTTTGGTATTCTTGTCGTATGGAGTCTACCACACATGTTTCTATATGTCTTATGCGGTCTACCATACACTTGTTGTCTGCCTATGATCATACTCAATGATTCGACAGCAATGACGATTATCTTAACAATGTAATTTCTATATCAATGGAAAAGTTATTATTTCAATATTTTCTTGAGCTTTCTTAATTAAACATATTGTGGACGCCCTATAGTCTTAATTGTCAGACATTTTTCATTATCGATTATTTATCTTATGTATTTTTATGACCTAGGTACTTATGACTTGATTTCTTAATAATCGAGATCTAGTAATAAATTTGGAAAAATAAGTAACTATATTAATTTCATTATAATCTTGATATGCAGTTGTAGTGATTGAATTTAATTAAAAAAAACCACTGCAGCTATTATTTATATCAATTGTATTCTCATTGTGATACCTCCGGAAAGTTTTATTTCATGGAATTATGTATTGTATTCACTGATATATGTTGGATGAAAATGAGTCCTACTTGAATACGTATCCATTAAATCATTCATTACATTATTATGTAATATATAAGAAAATGTTAAATTATTAAAGTAAACAAAGCAAAAAGTGCTGGGGAAAAACTACAACTTTAGGTCTTAATGGATTGATATGGTAACAATGTTTATCTTTTTAAATACTGATTCGTATTATCTGTGTAACGAATGTCCACAAATTATTCTAATCACTTTTTTATTTCAGAAATTTAACTTTAAAATCAAAATGTTGTTTTGGAGAGATCAACAACTATGATGGCCATATTGAAACGTCTAGTGAGTATATTTTCAAACATTAAATATAAATAAAACAAATCAAAACACTTAATGCCGTCCCACTTTGATATATCAGACTGCGGACTGTCAGTTATGCAGATGTATGAAATGCATGACTGGTGTGGTTACAAATTGTGTTTTACTATGTCTGATGACTGTGATAACAATACATGCAAATTACTGATTATGTTTAACTTATCTTTTGTTACAAAACTAGTTTAAAACAGTTACCTTACCTTTCTATGTAAAGTAATTTACACATACTTAATTTGAGTTACTTTTTTTTAGCTCATTTATTCAAATAACATTGATTTTTTTCCCCCATTAAATGTTAGAACCAATTAAAAATATTGCAATGTCAATTTGACAATACCATGCTATTTTGTATAATATTAGGCTATCTTTTTTCTTTATATGATACTAATATATGACTTATACAACTTATTGAGACATACTGTACCAGACATTTGTCATTATCTATTATTTATCTTATTAGTTATTATGACTTAGGTAATGTTTTTTTTTTAAACTTCTTTTTAACAATTAAGTTCTAATATAAATGTTCTAAAAAAGTAACTCAAGTAATTCAATTATAATTTTGATATGCAGTTTGTAGCGAGCTTTAACTCTATAGTCTAATAATTTCTATATATTTTAATTTTATCATTTACGACACAATAAACAGAAGAAATCATTAATTGCGTAATTTACAATTCTGTCTTCTTTAGGGATGCAATCAATGGCTATCCAGCAACAACACGGAGAACACGATACCCATTCTACACATTCATCTTTGTACCTATTATAATTGAATGGCTCGAAGCCTGCACGGCGCACGGCGCAAGCACACGCTGTGACGTACAATCCCCTAGACCCCGCTCCATACCTTTGGATACGTATGGTTTATTAGGCTGATTTTCGATTACGTAAACATACTAATTTTGATCAGCTGTTATTTGTATTGTTATGTCCACGATTAAAGATAGTACCTACTATCTTATATTATATTAATAATAATAATAATAATAATAATATTTATTAATTCTCCAACAAACAATATATACAAGTTAAATTACTAATAGACAAATTTTTGTTAGATCACCTCCTAAGCCAAAGGCTGTGCTGGAGGTGAGAGTTCATGCAATTACAATATTAAATAGACATATCAAGAACAAAACATAAGAGAGAAAAGAAAAAAAAAATAAATAAATAAATAAATAAAATAGATAGTAAACAGAATAAAAAAGTAATAGTGAAATTACAATATAATTATTCAAAATAAAGTAATATAAGCTGTAAGCAATTCAAATTAAACTAAGGTATTTAATCCTAAAGACATAAGTTTTCTTTTTAATTGTATAAAATTATTAAATTCATGAATGCAAATATTATATTTAATACAAAAATTAATAAACACAAAATATGGTCCTGACTGACAAAAAGTAGTTCTTAATTTAGGCAGTGATAAATTAATATCTTTAACAAATCGTGTATTATAATTATGTGTAGGAGTATTAATTGTGTTAGTATATTTAAAAACAACCGCAAAAACATCTAATATATGGAGAGACTTTATATTTAAGATTTTACATTCATTATATAATAAAGTTGTTGGAAAGAGTCTAGGCTTATTGAAGATATATTTTACAAGACAATTTGATGTTGTATTTAATTTTTTAATATGAGTTTGATAAGCGTTACCCCAAAATGCTATACCATAAGACACTATTGATTGCACTAGAGATTTATAAACTATTGTTTTAACATTAACAGTTAAAATATTTTTCAAACATTTAAATACATAAAAGAATTTTCGAACTGACTTTATTAAATTATCTATATGGACATTCCATTTTAAGAATTCATCAAAATGTATACCTAGATATTTTACAGAGGATGTTTTATTAATTATAGGACAGACGCAATTATTTCCTTCTCTTTTACAAAAAACAGTGTGTAAAATTAATTTATCAAAGTTTAAGTTATTATTATTATTTTTTATTCTAAAATGTATGAAGTTGGATTTGGTAAAATTAAGTTGTAATGAATTATTATCCAGCCAATTCTTAATTAAATTAATACCAATATTGGCTTCATGTTTTAAATTATTTAGACAAGAGTTACTAACAAGGAAAACCGTGTCATCAGCAAAACACAAAACCTTACCTCCTAAATTTAGGTTAAGCAGACCATTAATGTATATTATATCCTCAAAAAAACTACTTCGGAAAAGTAAAAAAGGCTTTCTGTGCGTAAGTTGAAGAGATTGCAGGGAGAAAAGATAGAACTTTGGTGTTAATAAAGATGTGAGCATAGAACGGCGTGAATTACAGTTTGTCAATAAAAATTCGAATCAGACAGATTAACTCGTAAACAAGTCAACAACTCCGATTTATGGCTAATTCATCATTATTGTACACCGTTCTGTGCTAATATTTTTTTCAATGTTTGTACAGTTGAACATCTTGAAATTTTTTTTGAATAAGATATTTTTTCAAGTTGAGGCACATAATTTGGGTATTGATTTCACTTTTTATTAAGTTCCAAATTCTATTTTTTCAACCATGGCCCTTTTTGGCACAGAACTTTGAGATTGATTTCACATCTTTATTAACACCAAAGTTCTATCTTTTCTCCCTGCAATCTCTTCAACTTACGCACAGAAAGCCTTTTTTACTTTTCCGAAGTAGTTTTTTTGAGGATTTCAATTATTTTTCCGAAGCACGTTTTACTGTGATATCTCAGGACAATGTAATTATTTTGCTTCGAATACTAAAATTGGGCGTTTTTGGAATTCTGGGGCCACTTATGTATTTACGTGATTTGGTTTTTTATTTGTTTAATAATACAATTATTTAATAATAATTATTATTATTATAGTATTAAAATATTAATAAGGTACATATAGTTCCCTATAACATAAGGAGTTGCACCGCACGTAGCTGTTGTTTTGTAACAATAAATTGCGTAAAATAACACGTACAAATGTACAATGCATGAGACCTCCGTATCGCAACAACGCGAGTACGTAAAAATATTTTATAATATAATCTAGGTATATATTATAATATAAAATAATAATCCTGCAAACGTAAAATGTTTGTCAATCATACGAATTTGGGAATGCATATGAATTGTGACAGCAAAATTTACAAATCGTAGTATGTTCTACGGGGTTTGCAGAGTCAATAGAAATATAGAATAGGAATAGAATAGAATAGAGGACTAGCTACGCGTAGTAGATTATAAATTATAATATACTAGTGATGGTAAGAAATAGCAGTAGCAGTGTAAATAGCACTGCTATTTTACATTAGCAGTAGCAGGCTGCTAATCAAAACAAATTATAGCAGTGACTGCTATTTTATTTTGTTGATATAACCTGCACTGACGACAATATGATTATTTGTTATTACAGTTATACGAACTGCTAAAATTGCTATTGCTCGATCACAGTAGTTATTAAAATGTAATAATTAAATATTTTTAATTTTATTACTATTATTAGTTATCTAAGTTTTTTTTTATATTGTCCGTTTCCAACTCTTTTGAACTAGCTATTGCTATTTGTATTGCCATTAGTTTTTATATTGAGAGTGATAACTGATAAGTGATAACATGATAACATAAGCTAGCTGCTGATAGAAGAATGGCATGCTTTCATAATTCATAGTTAAGATTTTAAAAAGTACAAATATGATTATGATTTATGTTCTATCACAGTCCACAGACTATATATGAAATATTTACCTTCTACCTCGTGTTATAATCGACTTTGAGTTCAGACCTTCAGTAGTTCAGTATTTACTATTTAGTACTTCACTAATGAACTAATCACCAATACCAGAGTTAGGTTGTTATTTATGATAGCATATAATAATACACAAGGTAAGTACTTTATTTTGAAATTCTGTAATGTGTTTAATATTAATAACAATTAAGAAATATAATTATAATTTTAACAATGAGAATAAAATTCAACTTATGTGTTTTGGTTAAGGAAAAGTAACATTTCCGCTTTTTTGCTGCTTAGATTACAGCGCCGATCACTTAGAAGTAGTCCAGCCTTAGAAAATACTCTTTCGCACGGCACTGAGGAACCAAGAGCACATAAAATTTTTCTAGCCAATTGACTCAGGTAAGGATAGTTATGTTTATTATCATACCACCACTTAAGAGGATCACAATTTCTATTAATAATTGAGTCCTCTAAATATCGCTGTACTTCAATAATTGCTCTAGAAGTAACTGTGGATGTAGGTTGCAACTGTGCTACTTTAGAATCAATTGTTTTCCAGATTGAAACATAATCATTTCCAATGTTGCCATCAATGAAGTTAGAATAATTAACTAATAAGTCATCACTATAAACATCATTAATTTTAACCTTTTGGTATCTATTACTAATAAATGATTCTAATAGTTTTAATGGAACTCCTCTTATACCACAGTATTCAAGTTTTTTTAACAATAAATTGTGATCAACAGAATCAAATGCTTTTTTCAAGTCTAAAAATATACCAACAACATGCTTTTTTAAATCAAGATTGTCATATATAAATTTAGTAGCACAATATAATACATCATTAGTAGATAGATTATTCCTGAAACCAAATTGATTATCATTAAAAAATTTTATGTTCATTTAGTAAGTTACAAGTCTGGTTTTAATACATTTTTCTAGAAGCTTAGCGATAGTCAAAGTAAGAGTGATTGGTCTATAATTATTACAATTTCTTATATCTTCTGTTTTATAAAGCGAAATAACTATTGATTTTTTAAAGCTAGATGGAAATTCACCTGTTGAAAAGCATTTATTGAAGATAATAGATAAGGGTAAGGATATATTAATTGATGTTTTTTTCAAAATAATATTAGATAACAAACCTTCGTAATAAGATGAAAAATCTTTACATTTCATAATCATATAACTTATTTCCATAGGGTCAATAGGGCTTAGAAAAATTGATTTTTCAATATGGCAGTTATGATTAGGTTCCTCAAAAGTTTTGTATATAAAACCATCCTCTCTAATATTTGAAGCTATATTGCTTCCAACATTAACAAAAAATGAATTAAAAATATTAGCGATATCTTTTGAGTTATTGATAATCCTACCTGATTCATGATTGATTTCTCTAATGATTATTTGTTTATTAACTTTAATATTAGAAGCTATTTTTATAAGATCCCACACTTTTTTAATATTATTGCCAGATATTTCTATTTGTGTTTTATAGTATGCATTTCTAGCAATTTTTATTAAGTTATTTAGTATATTTCTATAAATAATATAACATTTTTTATAATGAGTATTAAAAGGTTGGCGCCTCAATTTATTATACATTTTTTCGGCTACCATTGAATTGGCTCCCAATTTTGGGTAATTATAAATTCGATCCTTGAATTGGCTCCTGAAAAATGTATATTTGAATTGGCTCCTTAAATTGTTAAATAATATTTTTTAACCAGGGGTCCTCATATTATAGGCGTTTACTTTTACGACATGAACCTAATATAGCCTGGCAGTTAGCACTCAAATAATATAATCTACCACTGGATATACCTATACTATTTATATTACAAATTTATTGAATTTTTTCTTATCGTTTTAATCGTCGTAATCTACTACAATAATCGGTTATCATTTTATCATTAATATTTGATGACCACGACAGCAGTGTATTAAACTTTATTAGTAGATACGCTGTGTTCACGCGAGTGTGTAAAAATGAATTCTGTTGAGAAAATATTTAGTGAAAAGGGAAAATTAATTGTATTGTTGTATTCAATCTGATACAAGAATTATTATAAGGAGTTCCAATACTACAAAACCACCCAGGAAAGAAATTAGAGATAAAATAAAATTTTTAGAAAATGAAATTAGTAAATATTATGATACTGGTGTAAGTTCGAGGTTTCAATACATAAGAATATTGGCCAATAAGTATAGACCCCGAAAAATGGTCTAATAATTTAATATTTTTATTTAACTTATTAATTTGTATGTATACATTTCATAAAGATAAAGTTAAGTAAAATATTGTCTGTTTTTTTTAATTTTTTAATTTAATTTTATGTAACGATGTAAAATATACGACTTATGAACTACGTACTTTAAATTATTAACATTTTGGTAACCAATACATTTTTGAAAAAAACGGTAAGGAGCCAATTCAACAGTAAATTTTTGGGAGCCAATTCAAAGGTACTTACTAAGGGTAAAATATTGACTACCTGTATTAGGGAGCCAATTCAATTGCACCGATTTTTTCTCTTACTCTAATAGATGTAATAAGACCTAGAGAAATCCATGGTTTTAACTTGCACTTTTTATTATTATTACTTCTTTTAGTATGCTTATAAAAACTTGTAGATGCTAAGATTAAATCATTTATTTTATTAATAAAAATATCAATAGAATTATCAACACTTTTATTATCAAGTAGGATATTCCAATCTTCAATTCTAATTAACATTTCAGATGTTTAAAATCAATTGTTTTAAATTCAATATTTAAATTATTGCTAGCCATAGTTTTTTGAATATTTAAATCGTCAATATTAATATTTAATATTAAACTAAAATGGTCAGTAATGCTACTACGTAACACATAAGATGATACTTCTTTAATACTAACATTTTTTAAAAATAAGTGATCAATACATGTATTAGAATGACTACTGATTCTGGTAGGATTATTACAAGCAGAGTAAAAATTATTGCTGTATAAGATATTCAAATAATCAACAGTTTCAATATTATTTGATAATATATCAATATTAATATCACCACCACGATTAAAGATATACAGGTTGGGAGTCAGCCGATGTTTACAACTGCATATCTTGAAGTTAAAGTCTTCTGAACAAATCAGCTGTTCCAACTAATCACTAGCGATACTATCGAAATTATTTTGTACTATATTATCATTGATATTACCCCGCGCTTTTCATGACGAATTATTACGAAAAATGTTTGTTATAATATATATTTTATAAATATAATATATTATGTACTGGTGTTTAAGATACCTACACTATATAATCGTAAAATCATCATTGGAATTCCGTTGATTTGCTATTAAAAAATAACCGTTTTTAAAATGAATAAGAATTGTTGTATTCCTCTTTGTACCAAAAACGACAATTGCAGTACTTTTGGTGTACCCAAAAATGCGTTGCAATTATGGGAAAAATCATTGGGTATAAATTTAAAAAATAATTCTAGGGTTTGTGAAAAGCATTTTAAACCTGAAGACATTATTACTGAGTGGGTCTCAGGCTCTGGAGTAAATAAATACTCACTAAGTATAATGGATAAATTATATTTATAATTATATTTATACTTCATAGATTTGTTTGAAGAGACCAAAATTGCGTGTGGGCGCTATTCCAACATCACATTCGACTTTATTAGAAACACATGTAATGGTCAATATACCTACAGTAATAAATATTATACATCATTTTAGTTACCTAGTTTTAACCAATAAATAAAATAAATAATACACACTAATATACTTTTATGGAACAACAGCGGTTCACAAATTTATCAATTTTAAAAGAGACATTGTTAACAAAATTAGTTCTTCAGAAATACTAGAAAAGTATTCTACTAAGAATAGAAAATTATTATTAGTATAAAATAATATTATTATATATAATAAATATGTATATATTGCATTTAAACTTTATTATTATTTTTATCACTTAAACAAATTATATACTATAACTAATGTATTTATAAGGTATATTATAGCTTTTATACTTAAATATTAGTGTGCTATGGTTGTATAGTGTGGACTGGAATGATTATAATAATTATAAAATTGTTGTATAGTAGGTGTTTGGGGGTGTGGGGGCTTGCCCCCACGGGCCTGTGTCCTCTGCATAATTTTAGCACCCCCAGTGTTTGGCCTCTAGTTGCGCCTATGGTTACGTACCACCTCGTATCGAAGTCCGAGTCCGATACGGGTCGGTACGTATCGCTTGTATATTGCACGTGTAACATCTTGAACGCTCAAAATTGACCCGATACGTCCTGATACACTCAAAATTCTTTCTTGAAAACCTTGTATATTATTTCAATATTTGTAACAAATTAGTAATAATTTTTGACACTGGGAAGTGACCAAGCGCTAGTGATTAGTTGGAACAGCTGATTTTTTTAGAAGGTTTGTTCTTCATTTTATCTTAGCTCGATTCCCAACCTGTATATCTTTAATCGTGATCACCACACAAGATTTGATTAACATTTTGATTATATTGTGATAAATAATCATTCAGAGAAAACAAAAAATCTTCCAAAATATTACTAGGTGATCTATATAGACCGGTTAGATAAAATAGGGAATTGCCTTTATCGATAGTTATTTCAATAGAATTACAATTAGATATAATATGTTTTCGGACATTTTTAATTTTACATATGTTACTTACAAATATTGATAATCCATCTGATTTATTTAGTTTGCAGAGTGAATGTATAGATTCATAACCGTTAATCATAAAATTAATATCTTCATTCAGCCAAGTCTCACTCAACACAATAACATCAAAACTATGATTAATAGAGTTTAACAATAGTAACAGTTCATCAATATTAGCTTTCAGACTTCTAATATTCATACTAAAAATGGAAAGACTATTTACATAGAAATACTTATTTTCTAAACTATCAGTATTTACGGTTTGAACGTTATTTATAACTTTTAATTCATGTAATAGGTTATTTATATTGTTAATCATTATGAAATAAATTTACATTAAGAAATAAAGTTACATTTAAAATAATTACAATCACATCCATAACTCACTTATTTTCTTATCAGTATCTAAATCCATTAATTGATGAGAAGTAGTAATTTTAACTCCAATTTGACCATCATTTTTTCTCATATAAACACCACTCGAATTTTCCCAAGTATATTTGTAACCATATTGAGTTCCAATCAGCTTAACCAACCAGCGAAGTTTCTTATTGTTATAGGAAAGTTAATCATTTATGAAGACTCTTTGGTTAGTGAATTTAGTTGATAAGTCACAAGCAAGTAACGGTTTTTTATCAATTTTTGAACGTTTTTTCATCATATTAATAATTTCATCTTTTTTATTTTTATTTGCAAAACATATCACTACATTGCTACCCGATTTTTTTGTGGTTTTAGCGCGATAGGAACCTACAACTTCATTTGGTTCAACTTTTATGGTTAAAACTTTGGAAATACTGTTAACAATTTCAATTAAAGATTCGTTTTCAGTTTTCGGAATGCCAGTAATTTCAATGTTGTTAGCTAAATTTTGTTGTTCTAGAGTGTTCGCATTCCTACTGAGTGATAATATTTCGCGTTCCAATATTGCACACTTTTTTTCAAGTTCGATATTTTTTTTTTCATAGGTTTTTAATTTAGACAAGATATTCTCAAATTTCACATTAAATTCATCAACCTTGGAAGATATAAATGAAATTGATTTTTCGATAGAGTCAATTTTGTTAATTGAATCCGACAAAGGATCTAATTTGAAGGAAATGTTATTTAAATTTATTTTAATATTTTTTATGTCATCTTTATTTAAATCACTCTTATCATGGTTCCGACGATCTGGAATTATCTTCAGTATACAATTATCACATTTCCAATCTTTATTTCGAATAGGTTTTTTTAAGCCATCTTGAGAATTAGTTATGCATGTAGAATGAAAATTCATCTTACAAATACTGCAGTTTAATAATTTGGCCGGGGAAACCCCTTGATTACAGATTGCACAGGACATTATTAGTTATTACTTTATCAGGAAAAATTAGTACTATAAAATATAACCACAGAACAAACAGAAGGGAATCTTAGAGCTTATCAAAGAACGGTCCGACATTTTGAGAAATTAAACGTGCTGCCACATACCGAAAATTTCCCTTTTTTTTAAGTTTTCTGTGGTTTGTGGGAACACTGTTAATCTGCAATTCCAATCATAATATTTTGATGACCAAATTTTGACTTAAAATGTCTATAAAAAATTATTATTTTAATATATATTTTTGATTTTTTGGTTACACTATAAGCTACTTGCGTAAAACCTTGTTTTAAATTTTCAATCCTTAGTTATAAAAACTGAACATTTTATAAATTTTTAACAACAAAACAATTTGCAAATATTCGATTATGAATTTCGGCCAACATTTGAAGTTCAAATGATAATAAAAAAAAATTTAAAAATCTTTTTAAATTCAACCCTATCACTATCGGTACTGTAGACTACAGAAAATTAAATATTCCTGAAACTAATGCATTAGGTAACTTATATATGTGGATATTTAATGAAAAAATGTTTAGATAAACATGTTTGTCAGGATTGTATTAATTATGCTAATTTCCAACAAAAACTTGAACAATCTTTTCTTTTATCATTTTTCAAATCAACTTCTAATGACAATTCTCTTTATGGAAAATTATTAATGCCACACGATGACTTTTAAAATTATATTTTTAAATTAGAAAGTATTTTTATTGAACATTTCCCATCCTTAGCTACTGAAAACAATGTAGGGGCTAAATTAAGAGATTTATTGATAAACACACGTTTAAAACACCCTTGTCAATATTTCAACAAAACATTTTTATTAAATTTATTTATAAGACTTAGAATTTTTTCATCCATTAAATTTTTAAACAAATCTTTAGTATCAGAAAGAGTTAGGAAACATAGAAAATTAACGATTTTAAAACATTTGTAAATAAATTTATATAATAATTAAGAAATTTTAAGGACTACATTTTTTTTTTTTGATTATGTTTTAATTTAATTTTTAATTTTACTTGAAACTTGTATATATAATATTGTAACTAGGAGGTACATTTGTTTTTTTAAATTTATAAAATAATCAAGAAATTTTAAGGACTACATTTTTTTTTTTTGAGTATGTTTTAATTTAATTTTTAATTTTACTTGAAACTTGTATATATAATATTGTAACTAGGAGGTACATTTATTTTTTTAATTTATAAAATAATCAATTAATTTCAAAGACTGCATTTTGTTATATTTGTTAATTTGGTTTATTATGTTTGAATGTAATTTTGTTGTATTACTTACTTTAATATATATAATGGTAATTAGAAGTTACATTTGTATTTTAATTTATAACATAATAAACTGATATCAAAGACTCATATTTGTCAAAGTTTGTTATTATTTTATGTATATAATACTTGAGATACTTGCCTATATGCCGATATGTTGCCTATAATAATCAGAAAAAATTGAAAATTATACCAATGAATTCGAAAAATTGTATAATTTTTTTTAAAGTTATGTATTTAGTGTTTCAATTCACCCATGAATTGTTTTAAATGAATAAAACTTGAATTTTAATCTAATGTGTCAATTCACCCCAATCAAAGCAGAAATAAATGGAACAGAGTCATATAAAAAATACAATAAAAAAAGTTTATAAGTTATACTTCTGAATTATATACTTATAATGAAAAATGCAATTTCTTAAAAAAATCGGTTTGACTGTTTGAATGAACAATGAATATAATATTATATTAGAAATTTGAACGAATGAACAGTGCTGCACGATATAAAGAAAAAAAGAGAATTTCACGGTACGTGGCAGCACGTTTAATTTCTCAAAATGTCGGACATGGTTTTATCATCTCCCATAAGACCCTATGTTAAATGAAATAAGATTTCCTTCTGTTTGTTCTGTGATATAACTATGAAGGCTAAATACGTTGTTATTATAGTAGTATGACCAATATAATGAATATAGAGATAAACATTAGATAACGGAGCACTATTACACTACAACGAAAAACACATGCTTACACGACGGCGATTAAGACTGAACTGATATTAAATATCTTTAAACTAAACTAATATTAATATCATCTTCAGATCATGGTTTCGTGGTTACATTATATGGAAGTAAATCTTATACCTGGTTAACGTTCATCTCTGCCTACAATACGTTGATTAATAAACGGTTAGGTTATAATTTTTAAATTTCATAAGAAACTAAAAAGTCATAACTCATAAGAACAATATCTAAATCGTGAGTTGTTATTAAAGTATTTTATTTTTTAATACTTTACAGATTATAATTTAAAGTGTTAAATTTTAATGATGAATTTATAATATTATTTTAGTTCTTGTGTAATATACTTAAATTAGAATATTTATCACATATTGTATTTTATGTAAGTACCCGAATTAAATCAAATACTTGGCGAGTGCATTTGTACAATTTATTGGTAAGTTTTACTAGTTGGTACTTGGTAGTTGTAAAATTAAAATTAATAATAAAATATATCTCATTCATTCATACATATACAATTTTTATTCAAATGTAGGTATACCTAACCAATGGAACATTGGTACCTACAGGATACTACATTGCTTGTTATACAATCAAGTGAAAACAGAATACAAATACAAAAATAAATTAAGTAAGTATAATAATAAGTATATTTTTAACTGTCATATTATTTAATTATTATATTGACTAACAATTAATAATTTAGATAATCAAGATAATTGCAAAGAAGTGGTAAAAATGTAGTTGGACTATAACTATACATTACCAATGATATGTATTGAAAAGATGATGTTGCTGTTATCGCAGAAAGTAAAAAAGACTTGACTACAATACTTGAAAGTATGAACGACAGGCTTAAGAACATTTCACATCAATAAATCAACAGAATACTATGATCCTTATATGTAGCAAACATAGTTTTAGATAAGATATTGCTGGAGATGGTTCAAAGTTTCACATACTTCAGGAGCAAAATCACAAGTGATGGGAAAAGTCGCACAGATACAGTATGTAGAAAACAGGCCTACTATAAAAAAAAAATCTTTTTACTTCAAATAGAATAATAAGTTTGGACAGCAGAAAATCACTTATAAAAAGCTGTGTGGAATGTAGCTGTATATGGAACAGAGACTTGGACAATACTAATGGCTGAGAAAGCCAAAATAGAAACTTTTGAAGTAAGGTGTTGGAGAATGCTAAAAATTCCATGGACAGATAAAATTGTTGAGGTTTTCAAGAGAAAAATAAACATGGAATATGCTAAGATTGAGAAGAAAATCATGGATCGAACATTTAATAAGAAATAGTCCTTGGATAACTACAGTAATAGAGGGAAAAATCGAAGGAATACCTGGAAGAGGAAGGCCTAGAACTCCACTTCTGAAGCAAGTGATGAAAGATACCGGAATAGGAACATGCTGGGAGTTTAAGAGGATTATAAGTGACAGAGGTAAGTGCAGGAGAGGGACATGAATAATTATTTAACCAATCTTCGAACTGAAAAAAAATGTATTGAAAACTATAAAATGTGCTAATGTTAAAGTTTTATAATTTGTATGATATTTTATAAATAATTTAAATGTGGTGACAACATCAATCATTATAATTAAAAAGATAATATACATAGATATAGATATGTATGTTGTGTTTAATACACACAATATAATAATATGTAGATTGTAAAATCAAATTAAGAATTTAAAAAAAAAAAATAGATATCTATGTGATAATAATAATTATATTTAAATTATTGCTAAGTAACTAATATAAATGGCTAATATTCATTTTTATTTATTTAAAATTATTCTGTGCTACATTGTTAAATAATTTCTGTCAATGATTGGTGTTGTCATTAAATAATAATTAGTACTAAATTCAATTTAGAATATTATTAACTCCATTTTTAAATTTTGCTTTTTAAGCCTGGGATGATTGAAAAGTTTGTTTTAATTTTTTGAATACATGTTATATCTTTACTCATATTTTGCATAACTGCAAAACGAACATTTTGATTAAACTGTATCATCATTTTGAAATAGGTTTTTCATAGTCCTGGGCTTATTAAAGTAAAATTTTTTAATGGATCATAATAATATCGGTCTAAAATATGAAGAATTCGGTCTTGACAGGGTACAGGGCTAAAAAGGACCTAAGAATCAAAAAAAAAAAAAAATTAAAATAAGAAATCTAAAAAATGGATATTCTCTCCCTTTTTGTTAGTGGTTATCACTTGCATCATATTAAAGTAGAAAATATATATTAAAAACTTAAAATGTGTCAAAAAGAACCCATCTAAAAAATTGTGTGTCTGTTTGATTCTTTGTATTTATTTTATTTACTCTCATTTCATTGAAAAATAATTTTGGAAATTTTTTTTAAAGGTTTTAAGTTAAAATCAAATTACCATTGGAACTATTTGATATTATATCAGTAAATATTAAGTATTAACTAAATATTTGTCTCATACCCTGTTCATGACATCAGCATGCGTTTTTACATAAAATATAATTATTTATGTTAATCAGTGTTATAAAATATGCATTTTTATTTTAAACTGTTAGTAAGTAAGTAAATTGTAGTAGGATGCCAAATTCTGATGTTACATATTTTGTATATTTCTGCAGAAATAGGGAAGGCAATGATAATTAATAAAGTTTAAAGAAAAGAAGGTTGTTCATCAGCAGCTGTCACATTGCCCCCTATGCCCTTGTCTTGTATCTGATTTTTATATGGGCCTATTTATTGTTAAATTAGTAACTAACTAAATTTAATAAACTATGTATTAAGACATTGTGACATTAAAATAAGTTGTTTTCTTAAGATATAATTATGTTCAACAAATGTATTTCATTCAATGGGTATATGCTTATTATTTTTACATGTGATCATAGAATGTTTTGTTAAAAAAAATAAAGAAGAAATTCTAAGACTTACATTCACAATGCACATTGAAAAATAGATTAATTATTTTTTTTTGTAAGCAAATAATTTTTGTAGAAATAAACCAGTTTTCTGTATAATTTAAATAGTTGATGGTAAGTATAAACAAATGTATAACATGTTATAATAGACATCCATACATTTTTGATTCGATGTTGACATTAAATTACAAGGTAAAGGGAATAGTCACAGGAAAATTTTAGCTTATAAGTAAAAAAAAAACATGTAAAACATTAGCATCTTTTACTAAAACTGACTCGAAGTTTGATGTTCAAGTTAAGTCAGCAGAGATCAAACTAACAGCGTTTATTGCCAAACATAACATCACTTTTAGTTGCAGACCACCTTATTTATGTTTTGAAAAGTTGTATTCCTGATTCATACATAGCTAAAAATTTAAAAATTAAGAGGTCCAAAGTAACTGCCATCACAACAAATATTATTGGTGCAGCTAAATCATTATGTATTAAATTAAATTGTTATAATATTAAAAAGCTGTTATATTGCATAGTGTAGGTATGTACTACCAGTGGCGGCGCGAGAGGGTTTTTGTGAGACAATTGTCTCACAGCTAAAAGGGGTGGTGGGTCTGTAAGTGCCTATAGTGGCTAGTCAGTACACAAAAGTGTATTGTACAGTAGTCAATGACACAAAATGACACCAAAATGATACGGAAATTAAATAGGTGGGTCTTGTGTACTGCAACTAACATATTCTTGCCTCACCGTCTAAAAAGTTCGCGCCGCCACTGTGTACTACTACCTAATAGCATAGAACAATAGGGAAATGAATATTGTCTGGTAAATGAAAATCATTAACCTAGCTAAACAAAATCACATATTTATGTGATAATAATTAGTGATTAGAAAAGCGAGCTTAGCGAACAATTTTTTTAGTGATACGAGAATTTCATTGAAAATACGAGAATTTGATAATCACAGTACGAGAATACCTGTTTGAGAATCTGGCAACACTGCTTCATACCCGTAGAACGTAACACAGTGTGTTTCCAAGACGGTTGTAGATATTATATCTAATTATATCTACAACCGTAGTTTCCACCGCTCGCCGAGCAGGCTTCGAGCCATTCAATTATAATAGGTACAAAGTTCAATAATTATCAATCGCGGATTCAACGATATCGAATTTATTACTATTACAGCTACTGGTCTTTACAAATAAAAATCCTTGTTCACAAGGTGCTGATTATGCAGTACCTATGTATGTTTAACACCTAAAACCACCCAACTTTGAGCAGCTATAACTCGTCAACTAGTTAACGAAAGTTGAAAATTTTAACGTGAAAATTCATGAAAAAAATAGCTTTATTAATTTATGCAATTATTAATATAGGTTGTCATTTGAAAATCAAAAGTCGATGGTGGTTTACCTAATAAATATAAGGGTAAAAAATATTTAAAATGCATACAAATGTCGAAAAGCATGAGACTAAAATTATTTTAAAAAAAAATTCAATTCAAAAAAAAAAGTCAATATTTTTTGAAATAATGAGTGTTCAACGATAAAAAAATCACCCTGTATATGATGATTGCATTTACATAATAAAAAATATAGGTAGTTAATTACACTAAAATACATTATTATTTTTTTGTTAAATTCAAATTTGTTTTACCAATCACAATAAACAAATATACATGCAAACAATATAGTATAATATAAGAATTAAGAAAATATTTATAATCTGATATACCAACAAACATTGAAATCACAGTTAAATAAAACATTTTTCTAGTTTTAGACAATTTTGAGTATCTGAAACATGTATAGCAAAAACATTTAACACAAGAACAAACATTATAAATTATTTGTTAAAACTATTAATGTTAGTGAACAAAGACATGCAACATATTTTCTTATTTGTTATAATTTATTTATAATTTTGTATTAAAGAATAAGGACCAAAACTATAAATAATAATATATAACTTGTACACACAGCAAATTGTTTTTTAATTAGTATCTATCCAATTATTTACCTTTTATGAATGAGTTTGAATCAACTTTACACTTTTCACCACTAATAATATTGTCTTCTATTTGAACCACTTGGTCGATTGAAACAGAGTCATTTTGAGTACTAGTACAACTAGTATCAGAGTTTTTAACAATTAAATCTGCAAAATATAAAAATGTTCAATAACAATAATTAAAATTATTACAAGTTACTATTATTTACACGATTAAATACTTACCAGAGGTGCAACATGTTTCACTATTACTATTAAGCTACTTTCTATTGATTCATTTATAACGGTTTCTGGTGTTGTTAATTTTTTCGTCATGTAATTGTCAGGAGAACCTTTTAATTTTTCAATTTCTTTTTTTTATTAGCTTTGATTCGAAGTTTTTCCGCCCCGCCCATATATTTTCTTTTTAATCCAGACATCTTGTACGTAATAAAAGCGTAAAACAAAATGACATTCACAGTTACTGCAGAAATATTGACTATGATGACAATTGACAATAACGTTAATAACTGCATAGAATAAAGATGATTGATGAATAACCAGAATAACTGAACGTGCACGATGCTAGTACGATCATTTATCGCATTTTATTTGAATGTTATGATTGTTATGAATGTTATCATCATATTATCACATTTTTAGTATTTATCACGGTTTAAGATATACTGGTTACACAACACCTATATTAAATTGCTTATAAGTTATAACACATGGACATCGTTAGTCTCTAACAATAGAGAATGTCGAATGACGATAATTATTGTCTTTATTAGTTTTGTTATTTTTAACTTTTAATAATTATTATTGGTGAAGACCACTGATATAATATTTATAATTTATAGGCTTATAGCGTTAATAATGTACGAAGTCAATATCATAGATTATATTTAATATTATATAATATTATGACAATTTTTATTATTCTTTTTTTTAAATTTTATGATTCTACAATAAAAAAAAAACTAGCAAAACGTTTGGGGCCGCTCCAAATTGGGGCCAGGTGACTAGTCACCCAGGTATCCCCCAAAATCAGGCACTGCATTTAATGCTTTACCTATTTGGTGGGTTTTGGAGAGTCTGAGTATACTCTTTGTTTTCATCAGCCACCAACAAATAATGCAACATGGCAAGGTTTCTTGGTGTGGCACTGTGGCTGGAAAACATCGACGCCTTAAACGTCTCATTCTCTCAGCACTTTGCAAAAAGGTGTATTGCTGTGCACCATCAGGAAAACTAATATAATGAACATACACACAAACACTTCAATTCAGTAACATGTTGAGTTATAAAAATAATATTTAAAAAAATATAAATAATATTGCATATTTTCTATTACACAATGAATAAAAACAAATGTATACAAACTCTACAATGGCCTCCGTGTATATACCACGAGGTGTAAATGATTGGACAATTTTTTTTAATGCCTTTTCTGTTATATTTTGCCGAATTAATGGTACGTTCACATCAAATGGTCTAATTGGATGGTTGTGTATTTTGGACAAAAAAAACCTTTTGTCATTTCTGTCTGGTGATATATATGCTGTACGCCTGTACCATGGCATTGATCTTCATGCTTTTTTTCAAAACATGCTAAACAGCTAAACAGATTATAGAATAAGGTACTGCATAGTTAAATAGTTTAACTTTATAATATTCACTCACATTTTGGTTTCAGTTGCTTTATTTTTATAATATAAGAAGCCGACATTATCTCTAATTATTTCTGTAGCCCTTTGTACCCCAAACACAGTAGTATAACTATTTGGCATTTGGAGCATCTCTGGTTCTACTATTATACATAATAAATAATTAAATATATTCAGAGTAATAGCTATACTAGTAAATATAACATACCGATTGGATTGGCATTGACAGCAATTACTGGCATTCGTCAAGTAAATGTTAAATTTAAAATCATTTATAATCACAATAATTACATAGTTGATATTTTCAAATTTTAGGTTACAATAAATGTCCATTAGAATAATTTGTTTCATCAAAAAGTTAGAATTTTAATATAATTGTTATAATATGCAATAAACTTACCATTGTTTTCAATGTCGCGCACAGCATAATCATGATCGGGGAATAAAATATCTATAAATGGACAATTTTATTGAATTTTTTTTTTTTATTTAGAAAATCAATACATAGGTACATAGTTAAAAATAAATATAAATACATAATACAATTGATTAATTTACTCTAATAAGCGTAGCTTGTGATGAGGTAAATGAGTTTCATGTTTACAAACTTAAAATAAAATTATAGAAAAAAAAACAAAAAAATAGAATAAAAAAGACTGATGAATATAAAATTAAAACTACAAGATTAATTTTCTAAGTAAACTATGACTTTAAGTCTACAAACTAAGGTTTTTTATTAAGTGGTTAAATATACATTTTTTATTACTTAATTAACCTAAATTTTTTCCAACGTTATAAAAAATTTTTTTTCAAGAAGTTAAGTCATAGAATTAAACATCAATAATTGTCAGACATAGATTATTTAGTTGTAATAGACATTGAACAAGATAGTGTATTTTCTGAATTAACACTATCGTTAGATGGAGTTTGAAATTGTCCAACAATTGGAACCTCTTCAGCCAAATTTTCAAATATTGTTGGAATTGCACCAGGTTTTAATCTATTTTTTTGGTAGTTCCTAACATTTTATCTTCAAAATGCAAAGAACAAAGTCTATATTTTTGGTTCAGAACAACAGGATCAATGTACATTAAAAATTCACAATTGCATTTTTCCAACCAACTTGCACATCTAGAATAATAATAATAAATAATAATAATAATAATACATATTTGAAAAAATAATGATGATCAATAACATGACCTTATAATGTTAAATGTATTAAGTTATTATTAAAATTATGAAGAACATTGTATTACATCTTCAATTTTTTTGACTGACTAAACATTTTTTTAACCTCAATAATAAAAAATAAACAAAAAAAAAACGAAAATTAATTATGTCTGTAAATAGCTCAAAAACATATTGAATTATTGTGTATAGAAATTGCTTATATAAACATTTTGTAAAATGTTCATGTATTTACGGTCATTATTTCTTATGTTTCACCAAAAATAAAAATCAACTTTGTCGCAAATTAGAAAAATTAAAAAAAAAAATTTCCGTTTTTTCCTTAAAAACTAACAATTTATATGATAAATTAAAATAATACATACCGAGAACTATGTTTGGGAAATAATAAGCAGCTTCTCGGAGTAAGGGATGTTTTGTTCTTCCGTTTACTCTGACATTTAGGGAAACAGCATTTCATACCACAAGGGCTATTCAACGTTGTATTATACATGGTATTAAATGTTTAATACAACAACAATTAATAATAAATAATTATATTTAAAATTAATAAAAAACAACAAGTGTTTCTAAAAACAGTAAAAACATGTGGGTAGCACAAGTAAACAAAATACGTCCTTCGTTGTCCAAAGATGTTTGCAAAGAACCTAGGATAAGCCACTGACAAAAAAGCCACGGATAAAAATGCCATTGATAAAACTACGGGATAAAAAAGGCACGGATTTATTTTTGTACTAAAAAAATTTAGGTACTACAATGTATTATTATTTATTTTAAAATTGAATACAATTAATATAATTAAAAAGGTTATAGCTATAAAAAGGTGGCAATGAATGTCGCTCTGCTGTACAGTAGGTAGTGGGTCACTGTTATGGTTGGTGTAAAAATTGTATTCAATGATATATCATTGTATACGAAAAACGATTCTGAGCGGAGACGGTCTGTCAGCTTTGGATAGGTATTTTATTTTATATTTATATTGTCATTATTAATAATTTCAAAAGCTCTTAAAAAATTAGTTGGATTTTCCGGTACATTTTTTTTAAAAAGATAAAACTTATAGAAAATCTTTTGTTGAATTTTAAAATCTTAGATTTTAATAGAAAATTTTTTATGAATTAACTAATAAAAAAAAACTGCAAAATTTCGTGATTTTTACGTATTTATTCGAAATTTCAACTTAAGATGCTTAAAAAAAAAATTAGACATACGCTTCACTTTTTTTTAACTACCACTTACATAATAGCTTATGAGGAACCTTGTATTAAATTTTTAAACCTTTTTTTTGACTGACTAAATAATATAATACAATACAATAACAAAAAAAAAAAAAAAAATCGAAAATTAATTATGTTTATAAATAGCTCAAAAAAAGTCAAAACATATTGAAAATTTTATTGTGTATAGAAATTGCTTATATAAAAATTTTGTGAAATGTTCATGTATTTACGGTCATTATTTCTTCTGTTACACCAAAAATAAAAATCAATTTTGTCAAAAATTTGCTTTGCGTAAAAATTCCCGTTTTTCCCTAAATTTTTTTGTTGTTTTTCCCGACGCGTTTAAAAACTATTGATACATTTTTACTTTTGACCCCCCAAAGTACCAATTACATCCACTTTCATATCAGAAAAGATGCTGATGAAGAAAATTGGAACACTTTTACTGCCCTTAATCGTGGTGACAAATACAAAAATTAAAATTAAAAATTTCATATAAAAAATAAAAATTATGATAAACAGTGTAGCCAAATAACACATAAATAGTATAGACATTTTTTTTTGCTATATGGGATAACTGTCGAGCGCTTTCAATATGGCGGACTAAAATTTAGGCGACGAGAGTTTCCATTCTGATTTAATCTATTCTGTGGTAATAGTTTCATCATACAATTTTTAAATTTTCGAAAAAATGTTCTGTAATACTAATGCCCACTGTTTAAACTTGTGTATTGATTCATTCTTAATGTGTATTGATTCATTTTTAGTATTTTACCGATAAACTATCCAATCATTGACCAGTTAAAAGTAAAAAAACTAAATACGATCTACATATTATAATTCATAACTTTTCAGGAAAACGTTTTAAGACTTCTGTGTTATTAGAAACGTTTTGTTTTTAGTAGTAATTTAAATAATTGTACTGTATTATACACAGTATAAAAAAGTTTTCTATTTTATTGACTATCAGCCGAGTTGGTTGACGTCAGTCTAGGATAGGTATTTTATATTATATTTATACTGCCATTATTAAAAATTGCTAACGCTTATAAAAAATAAGTTGGTTTTTAAAGTAAATTTTTTTATTAGAAAGATTGAAACGCTTGTAGAGAACTTGTGTTGAATTTTAAAATCTTAGATTTAACTAAAAAAAAATGTATGGATTTACTAATCAAAAAAAGGAAAATTTCGTGATTTGTACGTATTTTGTCAAAATGTTAACTTTAGACGCTTATAAAAAACTATTAAAGACATACACTCAACATTTTTTTTAATTTTCACGTACAGCAAGTTATGAAGAACATTGCATTACATTTTCAAGATTTTTGACTTACTGAAAAATTTTTTATCGACAATTATAAAAAAAAAAAAAAATTGAAAATGAATTATGCCTATAAATAGCTCAAAAAAGTCAAAAAAATTTTATCGACAATTATAAAAAAAAAATATTATAAATAAAAATATATTTTTTCGAAATTTCAACTTTAGATGCTAATAAAAAATTATTAGACTTACACTTCACTTTTTTTTAACTACCACTTACGTAATAGCTTATGAGGACCCTTGTATCACATCTTTTAACCTTAGGTATAAATTCTCAAAATGTTATACATTTTTCAAAACAAATTAGTTTGTATGTTTTCTTGATTTTGTAAGAATTTTAACTTTAAACGCTTATACATTTTTTAAGTGTTTTCCAGTGGTCGAAGTGGGGGGGGATACGGAGGGATGGCATCCCTCTACTTTTTTTAATTTACATTTTTCATACCTCCACTTATTATCTCTAAAATAATACATCCCACTTTATATTAGGTATTCAACATGTATTCAGATTATCGATTTATACCTATTGGTGTTTTTAATAAAAATGGCATTTTTAACTATTATGAATTTTTCCAATGTTTCTTTTAAATGAGTTTTGTTAAGAAACAAGTTTAGTATTTTTTTCTTTAAATTACACTACAACGCCTAAATTAAATAAACCTAAACGTCATTCGTTCTAAAATTATGTCGATAAGATAACAATATGAGTATAATCTTAATTCAAGTTAAATTATTTTTAACCTACTCTACGGAATTACCCAACAGCTTGGTGTAGTGATGAGCAGCAGCTGTAGACTGTATTGTAATTCGTGATAAAAAACAATAAACATAAGATTATTTGTATTTCAAATAATTTGTATCAATTCAAAATATTCAGTATTTCAGTGTATCGCGAATAATTAATTAATTCATTTTAAAAATTTTAACGCCAAATGCCCAAATATATGCTTAATTATTTGTCATAAACTCCTAATTTGTATGTGCGATTTTACGGTATTAGATACTTAAACATGTCTTTATTAAATTGGTTAACAAAGTTAAACTCAAATGCAAATAATTCAACTTCAGACTTGCCAAGCCAAGAGGAAAATCCAGCAAAAAAATCAAAAATGTCTCTTTGTAATGATGGTGAGGATAAAACAGTCAATTTAATTAGTGGTAATATAAATAGTTTAAGCGAGAGTGATGACGACGGCAGTCAAAATGTTACTGATGGCGATTTTAAATATTTTGATTTTCCAAGTGTTTGGACAAGTGAAATGTACTCTAAGTTTTATGCAAAATATCCCTGGTTAGTAGTGAAGAACCAAAAATTAGGTTGTAGTGTCTGTAAAAATATTCAAAACTTAGCCACTTATAAAGCACAAGGAATAAGGTTTGCTATTGAATGGATAGAATGTAATGTGAATACTTATGGAGTGACTGATAAAGAAAAAAGACAATCATTAAGAAAAAAAATTCATAAACATAAAAACAGCGAATGTCATAAGAGAAGTGAAGAAATTGTTCAAGTTCAAGAGAAAAATATTTTGCAAACAGCTGTGTCAAAGGGCATTTCTGTTCAGTTTGAAAGTACAGTTAGAGTATTTAATACAGTTTATAATATCGTTAAAAAGACAAGGCCATTTACTGATTTACCATATGATATTGAACTTCAAAAGTCAAACGGACTCGATATGGGTCGCATATTACATAGTGATCATGCTTGTGCTGATATTTCTAGTCACATTGCTACTGAAATGAGAGCAAAGATTACACAGTTTCTTATTCAAAATAATTCTAAAATATCTATATTGATTGATGAAGCTACTTCAGTGTCAAAAAAAACTTGTTTAGTGGTTTGTATTAGAGCTTCCACAGATATTAAAAATGATGCAGATCCAATTACATTTTTTTTAGATTTAATAGAATTAGAAAATACAAAATCAGAAACCATAGTTAGTCAACTTTTGTTATGTCTTAATAAGCACAAGTTTTCACATGAATATTTGATAAATAATTTTATTTGTTTTGCTTGTGATGGTGCTTCAAATATGATTGGACGAAAAGCTGGAGTTGCAAAACTCCTTAGTGATAAGTATCCTGATTTATTGATCTGGCATTGCTCTAACCATAGACTGGAGCTTGCTGTTGATGATGTTCTTAATGAAGTAACAGGTATTAATCATTTCAAGATATTTTTTGATTCTCTTTATTCATTATATAGTGCTTCGCCAAAAAATCAGTATGGTCTAAGAAAATGTGCCAAAGAATTGGATTTGCAATTTCTTTCAATTGGTCGTATTTTAAATACTAGATGGGTAGCTTCAAGTTTAAGATCAGTTAATGCTGTTTTTAGAAATTACGAAGCCCTTTGTTTACATTTTGATGAATGTAGTAAAGATAATTCTAGAACATCAAAAGAAAAAGCAATTTTTAATGGTTTAAAATCAAAAATAACATCAACTGATTTTGTTTTAAATTTAGGTCTCTTACTTGATGCTTTAACAGAATTGTCTGATCTTTCATTAGAACTTCAAAAAAGGTGTTTAAAATTACCAGAAGCTCATAATTTAATTAGGAGACAAATTCTCATTTTTGAATCTATGTCAGAAAGTTGTTATGATGGGTATTATAAAAAGCTGAAGAATACAATTGTAGTTTAACTTTCAAAAATATTTAACTTCATTCAAAAAATAAAAATAAAATAAATCCTAATCAGTTTTATAAAAGTTTGGCTGCAAATTTAAAATCAAGAATGTTTTGCTTTACATCATCTCATGTGTCTTCATCATCTAATACATCTAATAAATATGATGAATTTATTCAACTTCTAGAAGTGTTATACCCTCATAAATGGCCTTTGGAAATTAATATAATGTATGGTGAAAAAGAAATAAAAAAGTTATCAAACATATTCAAAGTAAATGAAAGAGAATCAATCAGAGGTTTTCGTGAGTATGTAGATAATAAATCTATAATACCAAACAATCTAAAACCTCTTATTGTAGCTGTAAATTCTTTGGTAGTTTCTACAGCTGAATGTGAGAGACTTTTTAGTGCTATGAATATAATTCATAATGATGCTCGAAATTCATTAGAAGTCTCTCGTGTGTCCGATCTCTTATGGATTAAATGTGTTGCCCCACCTTTGTGTAAATTTAATGTTAATACGTATGTGCAGTCTTGGATTTTAAAAGGAAGAAGAAGTGCTGACCATACTCAATGCGTTTCTAAGCAGCCAATTCCCTTTAACACTGAGTATGAAAGTCTTTGGGAGAAAATGTAAAAATTGTATAACTATAACTTATTTATTATATAATTCAATTTTACTTTAAGTTAAAAATAATTGAATTAATAAACTTATATATGAGGGTCAATAATAATTTAAAATGTATAATTTGTTAATTGTTGAATTTGAGTAAAAAAAAATTATATTTGAAAACTCATTTACTTTTTTAATAGTATTTTGATTATAATTTTACCAGTTTGGTATATTTTATTTTTTTTCTGTTTTAAGTTATAATTTTATATTGATACAATTATTTTGATTACATTTTCTAAAATTAATATAATAATTATAATATAGCAATGTTATGGTAGGTTTAATAATTTGTTTTGAGTATCCATACTATTTTCTTTAAATTAAGATAGTTACAATTGAACAACATTTTGTATATTGTTAAACATTTAGTTTTTTATCCCAAAATAATATACATTTAATATCATAATGCAGTTTGTTTCTATACTAATTCACTATTATGCTCTGTTAGGTACACTGATCTGATTCAAATTTATCTAAAATTACAATTAAATCTTATAATATAATATTGTGTTTATTAATAGACTAAATATTATTTATTGCTACATAACTCTTAAGTACAAAACTTTGTTGTATTAATTAATATAATATTGGTTTATTTTATAAATTTGTTTTTTTGTTTAAAGCTACAATAATTTTTATTTGTTTGTTTAATAATGTTATATGTTGCAACATAATAATTTTGTTATAAAGACAATTTATTAAATAAATAAAGTATTTCCATTTTTGTATACCTTCTGTAAAATATTATTGGTACCGTTTACTGTTTATAAACCTCTCATCTACTCCACACTCATGTGTATAACTGACAGTTAATTATTAACTGTGTTAGTTCTTATATGCGAGAAAAAAAAATTGAGGGCATCCCTCCACATATTTTGAGCCACTTCGACCACTGGTGTTTTCCTATCAAATTTTTTTTACGGTTGTCGTAAGAAAAACTTATTTAGAAACTAGTGTTAAATTTTCAAACCTTTAATAGAAATAGAAATTTTTTAAAGAATTTTTAACCACAAAACAATTTGAAAATGTTCGATGATGAATTTTGGGCCAAAATTTTCGGCCGAAGTTTAAATGCTTATAAAAAAAATTTGGCCAGATGTATTTTTATTATTTTTGGTTCATTATTTAAACAACTTATGAAGAATCTTGTATTAAATTTTCAAAAAATTTGTCGGAAAATATTTTTTTTATCTATAGTTAAAGAAAAAAAATTTGAAAAAACCAAAAACTTCTTAGGCTCATAATTAAAAATTAACAAAATATTTTTTAATTTTTTTGCTCTATATAAATTGGTAGTCCAGTGACTTTTTCAAATGTCTATGGTAGTTTCTTTTTGAATTACATTAAAATAAGAAAATCGTTCCAGGAGAAAACTGGTGAACATCCAATGTCTAATTTCAAACGCTCATAAAAAATTTGTTTGAGTTTCCGGTAAGTGAATTGGTCGATGATGAGCTGCAAGAAAAAGAAAGTGACGATGTGACAGAATGAGACGGATCAGAATTTTCTAGATAAAACGAATAAAATTACATAATGACCCAAAATAAATTGAATATTGTTGTAACGATATTACTTAGTATATTTTAACCGTTGTATTATAAAATAAAATATATTATTCATATAGATTTGGCATTATTAATTTTTTTTAACAGGCAACGAAGTACACGGGATCAGCTAGTAATATATATTATATATATATTTATCACATAATATAGATCGATATAATATATAATGGCTATAACAGCTTATTCATTAATAAATGTATTTTTGGTAATGTGTTCGACAGGTGACCACAGGGCAGTATGTAGTATATAGTTCCATGATATTTTAATCTATGATAGATAATCATCTATCTATAGAGTAATATAGAGGAGACGTTCCATATCACAGCCGTGTAACAAAATTGAAGCCAAACCATAGGTCGTTGACCCTAAAAAAGAGTCTACTTATAAAGAGTCTACTCGATAATTTTTTTCGCTAGATTGCTTAACAAAAATTGATATCTATTCGATAATAAGTTGAGAAATTACATGGAGAAAAAAACCCAGCGATTCCTGTCTCGTTATGACAGTACGGTGTGTTGAGGAGCATAACGTTGGAACAGGACCGGATTGGGTAGTTTCGGCCCTTCGAGAAATATTTTTCTACCGGCCCATAATTTGCTATAGTGGTAAATAGTGGCCAAATTTTAATATTCATAAATAATAATCACTCTATCACATTTGTTAACGAAATAAGAACTAATAAGGTATACCTTTCCATGGCTGCATAATATGCATCAGGAAAAAAATTCAAGACAGTTCAATATAACCAGGGGCGGATCCAGCCAAAAATAACGGGGGGGGGGGCAGTAGTATTTCATAGAAATCAGCTAAAAATAGACCCCTTTTCGATTTAATCTAATCAAACCATGCGATTTCTTGATAACGTCAAAAACATGTTATTATATCTATTATCTATGGTCATTGATCGGTAACCAGCGACGGGCGCTTATTACGCTTGTATACTCAACAATTTTATATGGATATGAATTTTTTTTAGAGAACGGGGGGGGGCGATCAACCCCTCCTGGATCCGCCACTGAATATAACTTGTAGTTAACCTCAAGAATTTGATTAAAAAAACATTAGCCCACTCCCCAAAATTTAAAACTCAAATTGTGCCTATGACTTTATCTCAATATTCTAATTACCCAATGTCCCAATCCAATATCAACTAATGAGAAATATAATATTTGTCTGTAGAAAAAAAAAAGAATACATTCAATAACATAAGATCAAATAAAACATGTGTAATAAAAATAAACTATCTATAATTTATTATTGTATTAATATACTCAACAAGTACTCAACATCAAAACATTCAACACCCAAGTAATTATCAAATATAAACATTTCTAGTCATAAGACTGTGTGGTTCTTTGGAATAGTATAGTAATGTAACAGTAAATTTAACACATTAACGATTAACAGTAATGTTTAATATTATTAATAAATAATAATCATAATTAATAACCATATTTTTTTGTAGTTTAGTAATTATAATTTATAACCCTAGCAGAGTAATAGTTCTAGCAAGTGGTTTAAAAAACATAGGTATTAAATTTAGCAGTAAAGTGTATAGATAGTCTTAATCTCATATACCTACTTATAATTTTATAAATAATAAAAAATGATAATGTCCACAAATTTAAATTTTGAATTCTTTTTACTAGAAGTTCCACATAAAGTAAATAGAAATAGAGTAATAATAATAAACACAAACAAATACATTTTTGTTAATATAATGTAAATAATTAAGTCTTTACAATTTTAACGCATCTGATAAAAGCTGGCTCCTTTGGGATATATTATTTATTACATCTTCATTATTGATATTCATTAGAATATCTTTTTCTATGCTCATTATCAAAAAATGTTCCAATTTATTTTGAGACAGACAATTTCTCAATCGATTTAAAATATACTTTAGTTTTGAAAAAGTAGTTTCACATCGTACCTGAGTACAAGAAACCGTTAAAACGTATTTGTAGACTAAAAATAGGTTCCTATAAGCAGTGGTGTGCAAATTATATTTTTTTAATACATTGTAACAACATGCAATGCAGTTTTTGCACGCTTCCTGTCCACCAATACTTAAACAGCGATTATTTGAATTATTTCCTATTTCTTCATTTGCATCGTCTCCACTATCTTCATCAATATTATCCTCATTAACATTCTCAGAAGTCTTGGCAATATTTTTTATTTTAGGCCATTTACAAATAAAATCTCTAAATTCTGATTGTATTATCCCAGCAGTTATATTATGGTCGAAACATTTTAATTTATTACTCATCCACTGAAAAGCATTTTCTGGTAGATCTTTATTAAAATATTCAGGAATTAAGTAAGATACATCATTATAGAGCTGATTATGACTTCCAAATCTTTTTTCTAAACTTGTGATAATTTGATCGTAGACAACATTATATACATTAATTTCAAAACAATTGTTAGGATCGCTTTTTGATTCATCGCTTGCTTTTTCTCCTGGCATTCTTTTTTTTTTTTGAAATTCTTTTGACATGAAACATGTCTTCAACTATACAATCTATATCTAGTTCATCCAGTTTATCATTGGCCCATTCAATAAATTTTTTCGCATGTTCAATAACAACATTGCATCTTCTAGATTGTAAGCGCAATGTTTTAATAGTTTGTTTAATCATTTGAAATGCCTGAACAACATTCATTCCTTTGACTTGTAAGTATTTTGATACAGGTGTTGTTGATACAAAAATATGCTGGAATATATGGGCTGTAAGTATTGTTTCATATTTAAGTAGACTATCAACCAAACATTTTGCTCTGAAGCAAACATCTTGTGAAAATGTATTTGACAAATGTATTTCAAGCAAAGTTTTAATTATATCTATATACAATCCTTCTTCTGGATGTGTAAAGGAACCAAATACCTTTGTTAAACAGCGATCCTTTGCCCACCACCTTGTATCTCCAATGACTGAAATAAATTTGAATCTACTATTTTCTTCCCATGCATGCATTCTTAGATAAGATTCTCTTACAAAAACAGCAATGGAGTTCAACAATCCAAATAAATTTTTACTTTGAACGCAAATTTGTGTTGTGTCTATCATAACAAGATTTAGAATATGTGCGTAACACCAAACGTGTACCTGTTCAGGCGATTCCTTATTCAACCAGGCTGAGAATCCAGAGTACTGACCTCGCATATTACTTGCTCCATCCGTCGAGCTTCCAATACAATTTTTAACATCTAAATTTAATTTTATTAATGTTTGACATACAACGTCACAAAGATTTTTTCCTGTTCCACTTTTGCAATCTACTAATGCTATTAGCCGTTCATTTACATCATCTGAAACAAATCGAATTATTACAGACAGTTGGTCGTGTACATTAATATCCTGGGTTGAATCTATCTGAATCGTGAAAAATTCTGATTCTTTTGCTTGTTTTGCAATTTCTTTTTTCATTAAAAATCCTAATTCTTCAATTATGTAGTCAGCAGTAGTTTTTGATAAAAATGTTACCAACCCACCAGGGCGTCTAGATTTTGTTTCATTTTTATGACATTTAGCTTTTTGGCTTTTGGAGACAATCTTATCCACATGTTCTTTTAATAAAGGATCATATTTTGAAAGAAGTAAAACTATTTCTAAAAAATTGCCATGATCTAATGCAGAATTGTCCAATGTGTAAGCGGCTTCCGCATTTTTTTGCACCCCGATAACTTAATCCACGTTTTCCTTTTAATTTTATTATATCTATGAGTCGATGAAAAACAGCTCTTTTTCGTTCCACCTCATATTGTCTACCAGTACTGAACCTAGATTTAATATCAGTAGCATTTGTATAATGTAAAAAAGCTTCACAATTATTTACATGATCTGACTTTTGTTCATGTTCTTTAATTCTTGTATAAGGATTATTAAGTGATTCAGCTTTTAATCCTGTAGTGAAACGAGTATCATCATTACCAAAAGCTAGACAAAATGAACAAAAAAAAGCATTTTTATCTTTCGAATAGGTAAGCCATTGTCGCTTAAATGTAAGATTTTTTACTTTTCGAAAATATGCTTTTGTCGGGTTGAAGCTCACATTATTGAATGGTTGCAGTGGATGATATTTAAAGAATAAATGTAAATTACTGGTCAATGGTTTTTCAAAATAATCTATGGCACATGGTAAAATCTGTAAATAATAAATATCATAATATTCATAATTAATCTACTGTATTTTTTCAATCTAATATTATAGCAGCATCAAATAAAACAATTATTATACATACCAAAGGCTCTACAGAATCAGATAAAATAGGAGTAGACTCAACACATGGTAAAATCTGTAAATAATAAAGATCATAATTAGTCTACAGTTTTTTTTTAATCTAATATTATAGCAGCATCAAATAAAACAATTATTATACATACCAAAGGCTCTACAGAATCAGATAAAATAGGAGTAGACTCAACATATGGTAAAATCTGTAAATAATAAAGACCATAATTAATCTACAGTATTTTTTCAATCTAATAATATAGCAGAATCAAATAAGACAATTATTATACGTACCAAAGGCTCTTCAGAGTCAGATAAAAATATAGGAGTAGACTCAACACATTCTTCAGAAATATTTGACAGCTCTATAAAATAATGTTATTATTATAATTTCTGTGTAAGTATAAATATAATAATAACCCTAAATACTGTAATTTTTTTGTATAATTATTATTTATTGATTATTATTATTTTAAAAGAAAAATGTATTTTAAATTATAAATATTTAATTCTCGGTTTTACTTATCAACATTTTCAGGTAAATATTTATTTTTTCAAATTTAGTAGTTGGATAATTCTTTGTAATAATTCTTAGTTATTGACTTATTGATTATTATTTAATATTTATTAATTATTAGTTATACATTTTAACTAATAACTAGTTAAAAGTGAAATTAACCAAGATTTAGTGGTCAATTTTTTTTTTTTTTTATATTGCATATAAATGCATATTTTAATGATTTTAGAAGCATATTTGTGTATTTTTTAAAGCTCTAAGTCCCTAAGGTCTTTAATACTTTAATAGCCTACTATTATAGTGCATGTTACAATTGAATAATTTTTTAATTAAAACTTATCAACTTTTGTTTTTCGACAACAAAATATTATATCTTCATTTAAAATAAAAAAATACAGAATTGAAAAATGAGTTTAAAAATATTAAACTATTAAAAAACTAATTTATTAAAGTTTGAATTTGTACCTATAGGCATTTATATTAAATAATATATTATAAAATCAATGCCATAGGGCATAGGCTATAGTTTAATTAAGTGACCAAGTAGGTACTTATTAAAAATGTTACTTTCAATTAACATAGGTTTTTGTTTTATTTTAGTAAATATATTCAGTATATTATACACTGAATAGTAATAAATATAACACAGTATTATTTATATTATTTCTGTACTTACCTTGGAAATAATTATTTGATGTTAAATGGTGAACTGAATTATTTAATGACGTTAATGTTGAACTCGAACTAGATGAATAAAATGTCAATTTTTTTTGTTTTGGATCTTTAGCTAATACTTTTAACTCGGCTTGTCTCTTGAGCCGTTGTTTTTCTGCTCCACCTTTTAATTTTTTGTTTTGATTCATTTTATAATACTATTATATAAAATACGTGTGTACAATACAAATCAAAACTTCAACTAGATTACAAACGGACAGACAGGCTGTTTACTATAATATGGAAAACTATTTTAACGAAAACGATAACACTGGTCACTGAGAGTACAACTGACTACAACATTGACGGTAAAAATAATAAATAAATGATGTAAACTGTTCATTTTTTATTTATGTTGTTCACTAATCACTGGGAAATCCCCGATACCAGCAATACGTTAATAACTCGTTAGTCGTTTAATGTTATTAATAGGTTTATTTGACTCAATCGATAATCTGTGTTATTCTTTGGATATTAATATTTTGTATAATAATAATATATTATAACTTGTAAGTAATACATAGTGAACTATATCTGTATTGCAGCCTTTTTCTTCTACCAGCCCAACATTTTAACGGCCCTTCGAGAATTTCTCGAATGCTCGACTGGCCTATCGGGCCCTGCGTTGGAACGAAATGGAACGAAGGAACGAGAAAAAATAATCTGGTGGAATCGTTCCTCAGTCGCACTCGTTCATTTAGAACGATTCGTTCATGAACCACCAATCACTAGTTTATAGTCGATTTGGTCGTACTTTCAATAATGTTTTCTGTTCCTTGCAATAATTCTCGTCTTCGGTATTAGATTCTATTCCACTCGTTGCGTTATAAAATGTTCGTGCACAAGCATTTATGCTTGCAAAATATTTTCATTTTTATTATGTTGTCGATGCAGGAACCGGTAAACGTGTGAATATAAAAACTGCATTGTTTGAATTTCAAACATGGAGCATTGCACGTATCTATATACTATACTTTACTAAACATTTTATTTTTAATTCCATATTAAAAAAAAAACTATAGTGCAATTGAAATATTAAATAAGTGGTAATAATAAACAAACTATACTAATAATACTAGCTGCACTACTACAATCTATAGTATTAGCTAACTACTAATTTTATTTAGACATTGTAGAAAACCTATTAAAAATAATAATCGTAATATCATAAACAGTTATGTTAAGCTTGTATTGCTCTTATATCAAACGAGTAGAACGCGAAAACAGCAAAACAATAAACGTATAAAATAGATTCCATAACTTAAATAAATATAAAATTTTACTATTCAAGGTTGAAAGAACACAGAAGACCGAAACCCTGTGTGTATTTGTGTGTATTGTGCATGATAATTATTTATTTTTAATGGTATTTACCATAATAATAATATTATACTTTATTTTACTTTATTTAAGTATTTTTAAAAAAGGTGCTCGCTGTGGTGACAAATAGTGGCACCACCAACTGATTATAAAAGTATTGCGCGCGCATAGGGAGCCGATGCGTTTGGCCATTGGTGCTGCAAGGATACGCTCGTGTAGTTCATTGACTATAAAAAAATTCCGGCCCCTCGAGAGTCGAGAGTCGGACCGAAAAAATTCGTCCGTCGCTGCGCATCGGTCCCCTTCCCATATACCGAACCATACTGATCGGAAGCTGGTCGGCAACGATCGCCGGTCCGCTGTCGGCATCGTTGACACACGTGTATACGTAGCGACAGCAGTAACAATATTTGTTTTTCTAATTAACGTTTACGTTATAACGTATTTTTTACCAGTATTTTTGCGGTTTTTTTCTGTTATTCAACTTGGATAATGAAGTTACACCCCCAAAAAGAAATCAGAGTGGAAAAGTAAACATATTCATATATATTTGTTAGCTGTGATTTTGTGAACCGCTGTATACACGTTGCCGAGTAGTGGGAATGGAACCATGGTGGGAAAACAATCGGCTAGCAATGTTCACGAGCGTCAGTACCAACTACCAAGCCGTATCGCCGAATGACTAACCTCAATTCTTGTCACTTCCTATTTTCTTAAACCTTTGTGTTTTGAGTTTTGACCGTCATCCACACTCCACAGGTATTACCTAAGTAAAACGAAATCGTCTTGTCATTGGGCTGAACGAATTGCCGGGCTGCATTATAGCTGAATCGGTCCGTTTGGCAGTCATAGGGAGTTACGAAAAAACGTCAACAACATCCGAGTCTAGAGGAACGTCAACAGACATAAGAGGTGAGTATTAAGTTACTCGTGACACTTTAAAGAGACACGTACATAAACTATATCGATATAAATACCCGATTAGCAATTACTGTGCTATGATTGTGTCAAATCTTTAATAAACCAATTGTATAGAACACGGTGTAGTTACCGTCTCCGCACTGTGTTTTAGGTAATTTTGAATACTGATTTTTTTTTACATGGGTTCCTATGTTACATGGTTTTTACTGTGCAATCGTCAGTTCAAACACTGTGTTATGGTTCAATATTTAACGGTTCTGGGTATTTGCCCATCGTACAACTGTGTAATTGTCTGTTAAATCGCCGTGCAACTGTGTTAATATTTCACCTTTTACTCTGGGCATTTGCCTGTTGCAACCCTGTTGAACTGTGTCATATTTTTCCATGTGTATTGTATGTGTATGTCGGTGTATTCTGTATGTCTATTTCAACACCGAGCAACAGTGTATTAACTATCTCATAGACATAATATAAATTATACTCAATTGTGTACCTACTTAACAAAATATATGATGCAGTATTACATTATAACCATAATAATGTTTTATCTATATCATGCAATATAATTTTTTTGTCTCGTCAATTGCACTCAAAATTCTCAAAACTTTCCCTTATAGCTACATTCTGATAGCATTCCGTTTTCAAAGCAATGGTCAATCATTTTCGGAATCTCAGCGTTAAATGACATTCCACCAACTTTCATCAACATATAAAACTTCTTAAATTACATATATAAAACAATTATTTAGTATCTATTTTAAATATATACTATTATTTATAGAGCCTGTATCCAACATCTATGTTTAAATGTATGAGTCATGCAATGCAAAATTACAAATATTTACTACACATGCATGATAACTATTAAATTATTTCTAATCAATTTTATCTGTGTGAATAGTAGACAGTAGTATAATGTATATAGGCATGCACAGACTCTAAAAGCAAGTAGTGTCCATATCTTATCATCGGCTCTCTAGTCAACCATTTTATAAAAATACAACACATCTAAATTGTATAAACCTATTTAATATTAACACACAAGTTATATTTTCTTACATAGTTTAAAATTTAATATAATATAATAATAATAGCTACAAACAACATAATAATTATAAAATAGTATAAAATAATATAATTTTATGTATCTTAATCTTATTATAAACATTTTATATTAAACAGGAACTAGGCAATTCAAATAAATTAAAACAAATAAAATAACTATGCATTACACAGCTTTTACTTATTTGTCTGTTACCCATACTATTGAATTCATCTATTACTGAATTTAAATCTACCTTCGACACCATTTCTTATTCTGTGAAAATCTGTAATTATGACTCCAAACGTTCTTGACCCATTGTACTGCTTAATTTGTTTTTTACTATAGTTAATTTTTAAAAAAAATGTAAAAAATGTAAACATTTTTAGAGTCTTAAAAACACATATACAGTGGAATTTCTAATTGTTTTTAACCAATCAATCCATTCATAAACAAATTTACCAGCAGCTCCATTTAGATGCATAGCATTTTGATAACTTTTTTATAGTTTCAGTTCAGTAATTAAATCCGTCTCTGAAATGTCGATAATGTTGTTGTTGTATTTTAAGTTATATCCATATTTAATATGCACAAAATGTATCCTGCTTAAATCTTAAATCAATAATACTATGTAGTTTGTCAAGTAATGGATACAATACGGTAATTTTCAATTCATCGAATTTTGTATTAAAAAAGTTTGATTGGATGAATTATGATCTAAATGAGTTGAAACTTTATAGGAATAACTTTCTGGAATATCAGTATGATGTTTCCTACATAATACAACAGAGGTTTCAGACATTTGTTTATATTCACTGTTATCATGTCTCATACTAACTAATGTATTTCTCAAACTATTAACATTTTTTATTGCAAATACAAGATTATCCTTTAGCTCTCATCTCTGGTACTGATCAGTCTTCACAAATGTTCTCTATTACAATAATCAATACTTTTAAAGCAATATCATATTTTGATAACAAGCTTATCAGCTCTTTAAAAATACCTTGATTTACACTCTGATTTTTCTTCAAGCCCATAGAAGGGTCTACTTCCTTTTTTTCTGACTAGTTTGATATGTATGTAGTTCATCTATCTTAGAAGAAATACATTTATTGTATAGGTATAAATAGTCATGCTAAGCTGTAGAAGGTAGAACTATTCAAATGGTACTTTGACATTTTATGTTTTTTAAATGCCTTATCAGCTCTATACCATACACTGACATGCACTGAACCCTTTCAAAAAAAGTAGTATCAATTTGACCACAATTTTTTTTCATTGCCTTCAAAAATTCTGCAAGGAAAGCAGAAGGCTGCATGGAAAGCAGAAGGTTGCATCAGCTCTAGGACTGTATTCTAGCCAATTGTACTGTTTATAATACTCTTAATGAAATTATCTCAATCTATGACCTTGAAGTTTTTGTGGATATAAATTTAAAATTGATTTGTAACGGCCTTTTAAGATTCTCACTTTAACATCAAAGTGTGTCATCGACAATGGATGGATTGGATAACGTATATCAATAGAACTAATTGAAAAGTAAAAACTTAAATTAGTAATGATAAGTTATAATAATGCTATATTTTTTAAATCTAAAATGTTTTTATTAAGAACAGTATGTAGCTATAAAAGAACTAGTATCATTCAAATTAATGGGTATTAAAAATTATAATGGTTTTATATGATTTTCCAAGGCTAGGCAAGTCAACTAATTTTTTCAACTCGTTAAATAGAGAGTTTAATAATCTAAAACATTAATAAAGAAAAATGTAATTTAAGTTAAAAGTTAAAAGTTATTTTTATTTTTTAGTTAACTTGCAAAAGTTACAAGTTAATTAAAAATAAAAAAGTATCTTAATTTAGTTAAAAATAATTTATTATAAATAATTATACCTTGAAGTTATATCTTAACAAATAACATAATATTATAATATTAAATATAGGTTTTACTATTTAAAAAATGTATGTTATTGTATTAACTGCTGTGGGTACTTACATACTTATATCAATTATGAAATCCAACAAAATAATTTATTTATTTTAATGTACTTTTTACCTACAAGTTTTCTTTGTGTGATGATAAAACTTTTTTTATTTTACTTTGGTAATACTCACTAAATTGTAATAATCAAATTCATTACCTATAAGAATAAAATAAATATCTTTATTTGTATGTTTATGTACCCGTAACTTGAGCATTATATTAAGTGATTACTTCTAAATTTGTCTTATTGTTTTCTTGGCTTGTAGTTGCACATTCATAATTTATTTTATTTGTACGATTATGCTTCTTAAAACAAAACACAAAATGATATAGGTATACAAGAGTTAAACATTTAAAATTTTAATTTAGAATTTTAACTCAAATTATACATAGGTAGTACTGTCAACCGACAAGGAAAAAATACACTATTATACACAACTACAAACAATAAATATGAAATATAAATATCACTATATATTATTATTTTTAACGTTATTTCAGAAAACTTGTATTGACATTATTTTTTTACATTACATAAACTTTATTGCATATATTTAATTATAATTAATGATATTCAATTTTTTTTCCGTTTTTTGTTTATTGATTATACGTTTATGTTTTGAAGTCCTGCTATGTATACACAATATTAACAGAATACATAGTTACTAAGACCAAGTGTAATACAGGATCATCAATTTTGTCTTCGTTAATTTTATTTACTTGCATAAAAAAGTTTTGAATATTTTCACACAATTTCGCCTCTTTATTCAACTTAATTCTTTTTTCATGCTCTCTAGCAGCTCCTCCCTGTATAATTATACTTTTGGTAACAACAGGAAAATTTATTTTGAGGAAAAATAAAATATTGTCTCACAAGGTCATATTGTTCATGATTTATATACACATTCCGTCAGTCCACAGTATAAGTACCCGAGGGCCGAGGATATAAACAATGATAATAATAAATATTTATTACAACTAAAAATAACATATTTAATTAAACTCATATTTAATAATTCCGATAATAAGATATCCATCTTTACTATAATATTGTTAATTTGTTTAAACATTTATATAAACAACATATAAGAACAATTTTTAATGTATAATATTAGTTAAAATATGTCTATACACAGATATATTATATACTGTATTCAAGCTTTTAACTACAGAGTGCACATAGTAAATTATAAAACTTTTTTCAAATTCGCTTTAAAATATTATCTAAAATTGAATTTGGTAATTTAGGTATATTAAAGAAAAATATATGGTAGGTAATATGATTGAGGCATAGGACCCTTCAGCCCATGAAAAATAAATCACAGGGTGTACCCGGACAAGCCTATGATAATGTAGTAGTACTATATTTGTGCAAGTTATGAAATGGTTTTAATGATTCAACATTTATAGGATGCATGTTTTTAAGATTATAACTCAAAAGCCATTAGTTGAATGTTAATAACTGATGGAGGATCATTTTTTGTCTACACAAATCCTTTGATGCATAGATGTTTGTATATAAAATACAATTTTGAGTATAAAATATAGCGTATGTATTGGCTATTATAATATAGAATGTGCAAATCACATGCATTGTATATTTACATGTATTTTTATTTAACTAACCTGTGAAGTATATTTAATTATAATTTTTTTTTATTTAATATTAAAATAATATTTAATAGTTTTATTAAATTTACTTTTATAAAAGTATAACTATCGGTGAATTATATAATAAAGTTATTTTTGTAAAATTGTGACTTTAAATCACTCTGTATTCAGTTGGAAACACACTGTATACATCAGAAAATATTTCAACCGTACAGTATTATAGATATAATATTAGTTATAACAAGTTGACAAACGTATCAATAATATGGTACCATAAATAAAGATCCATACATATAATATATATGTATTTAATATATTAATCAATGGTATGATACCTACAGGTTACAATATCAAACCCATGGCTAAATAGTTATTTAGCCATGACCGAACCTGTGTGGATAGTGGCATAGGCGTGCGCAGACTTTTTTTGCAGGGGATGCCAATATTTTTAAAAATGCCTAACCCAATACAAAAAACATCACTCTCCAATAACTCTGTATATTATAAATAAAAAGGTGATGATCAAAATACATGATTTATAATGTATCGAATCCGGAATCATCACAAATATATATATAATACATAAAACTTTTAATTATTACTGTACATAACTGCACTAACATTTCTGTATTATATTCACAATCTAATTGATATTAGATATCATCTCAGTTCTAAACATTTTTGTAAGTAAAAATAAAAATATTTTTATCAAAAACCAAAATGTTAAATTTTAATCAAAATATTTACAACCATAAACTATGATAAAGATGACTCCACGGGGGATGCCATGGCATACGCAACATCCCCCATGCTCATGCCTATGGATAGTGGCTAGTATTTAGATATATATTATAATTTATAATTATCACCAAGTGACACCAACTATAGGTGTAGAACAACTTGCTTATTAATAGCAAGGTATAGTTGGTCTGAACTCTGAAGTCTGAACAGAACTCAATAAAATAGGTATGTTCACAGGTTAAAACTTAAAATGATTGAAAATAGCGTTAATTTGTTGACCAGACTCTGACCAGAGAGGTTCAATTGGAAATGAAATACTTGAAAATATATTAATAATACGTGGAAATAGTGATTGACTTTTACAATTTATTTTGTATTTACTTTTTATATAATTTTATTATTAGGTAGTAATTTACTTAAAAGTTACTATTTAAAAGTTGTATTTAATATTTATAGCTATGTACTGTTAAAAATTTACAGTATTTACAAGCAATACATACACAACCAGAAATGTTGTTTATACTTTATTAACCTACCTATATTAATATTATTACTAAAAGTTGTAAATGGCCAAAATCGACATAAGTACTTAACATATTATCTACCTATGAGCTGTGTCATCCTGTATTCCTGCATGTATACTAGAATTTAATATTTTTATGTTTATATATTTTATAATAATATAAATGTATAAAATATTCAAATATAAATATATTTTTTATGTACCTAATATATATAATTTCAAATTAACTTGCAACAAAAAATTATTAGCAAGTTATAGCATATAACAATAACTATAAAACTTTCCTCAATTTGTCTAATGTTAAGGCTTGTGGTTTCTTCGAAAAGAATAAAAAAATTAAAACTTAAATTGTAAATACAAATATACAATGCTTGAATGCAAATTTTGAATACATTAAATCCTAGATATTATGTAATTTTGCATAGAATTGACTGGCCATTGAGTATTAACTATCAAGCGCCAAAGAGTAAAAACTTCATTAAAAAACATTCACAGTTTCAAATGTTACACTAATTCAAATAAAATTTTAAATGTAATAGACCCTAAATTGTTAATAACAGTAAACGTTTAAACGCATAAGTTGAATAACGTTTAAATTCTTTATAACGTTAAGAGGACACCGCACCCGCATGTGTTGTCTCCGTCTTACACACGTACTACATACCAAATTTTCCTTCACTAGTTTCAATAGTGTGCTGTTAGTTTTGATATTAGAGTGAATTGACCCATTACTAAACTTTTAGGTAAGAATATTATCTGTGTTCTCTCGTCGGTTTTTTACGATGTTTAAATTTTTAAATGAGTTATGTGCATGTTAAGCATGAATATTTGAAAATACTCATAACTCATTTAAACATTTAAATATCCTAAAAGTTTGGTAATGGGCCAATTCACTCTAATATCAAAACTAACAGCACACTATTGAAACTAGTGAAGGAAAATTTGGTATGTAGTACGTGTGTAAGACGGAGACAACACATGCGGGTGCGACGTCCTCTTAAACAGTCATTCAATCATAATGTTTAATATTCATATATAACGGTAAACGGTATTATTATTATTATTGATTTAAGCCCTGGTTTAGAAATATGAAACAACATATGAATTGTAACAATAATATAAATGTTTATGGTATACAAATAAAATATCTTTACCTCTTATAATTTTTAAATTAAAATAATTTTTTTTAGGAATAACTGATGTCTGATGCAATATTATTTCATCAAGTTGAATATTATATAAATTATTATACTATATTTATTCTTATATCAGGTTTATTTAATAATTTTAATTGTAACATACGGTTATATGGTACCTTTTGTACATACTACTAAAATACATAACTTATACCAATTTGGTTGTCAGAATGTATGGTACATACTAGAGTATGTTTAGGATGACAACAACTTATTTCCATATTTTCGTTATTTAAATCCCAGATGATTTAAAAATGTTGATTTATGTTTTTTACACTAAAGAATCTAACTGTGTACCTATAACATTACATTTATAACAAAATACATGAATATACATCAATGTTGCGTAAAAGTAAGATTACCTTTTCTTAATGTATATTATACTTACAATAATATACAAATATTAGCTATGCATAAGTGTGCACCTAAATTGTCATTGTTATAAACCTAGATTATACGTGCCGTGTTTACTAGGTGGGTGTAGGCATATGCTGTTGTGACATGACGAATAATATAAAGTATGATGTTGATATTTGTAGAAAATGGCAAGTACAGAGTTGTCCACATTGAAGGAGAAGAACGAAGTTTCCGGCTCCACAGAGGTTGTTAGTAACAAGTTCATCCGCCTGGTTGTTATTACTTCTGACCGGACCAATGAAGTGCAATTCAACATTAAACCCAATACAGCTTTTATTCGCCTCAAACGAGCATACTGCAGCAAGTTGGGACATGAGGTGAACGAGTTGCGTTTTGTTTATGATGGTCTTAGAATTGTTGATGAAGATACTCCAGAATCATTGGGCATGATAAACGATGATGTTATAGAGGTTTACCAAGAGAAAATTGGTGGTATGTAATCATGTCTTGGTTTTTTTACTGAAGTTTCTTAAAAAATTAATTCTCATCACAAGTAATTATGTGTTTATATCAAACAGTATATGTTGACACACTTAATAATAAAAAAAAATTATTTTAAAAACAGCATTTTTCAGTTTCACATAATATATATTTAGTTATTTTTTTAACAGTTCTTTCTATATTTGTAAATGCAATACCTCCATTCTACCATTCAATATTTTTTAACTACTGTTTACTAAATTACAAATAAATGCTTTTCAAATGTATTTTCCTTATTTTTATAAATATGTACTCTGTGCTATAGTAACCAATTTAATGTTATTAATTTTAAAAAAAAAAAATGTGAATTTTTTTTTTATGTTATGACAGTAATATGTTTTATACAAATAAAAAAAACTCAAACAAAACTTGTTTTAATTTGTATTAATTGAACCTGTGTGGTTTAGTAAAAAAAAAACATTGACTTTAAATTAGCCTTTAATATAAAAAACTGTTTCCAAATTATGTTATACCCAGATAGCAAATGTATTTCCATAGTATGTACATAAATAGTCCTAGTAGGATGATGAGGATTATCCTCAGGACTGCCTGAGGATACCCATAAGATGTCCAGATGTCTACGTTTTTATCCATTGGACATCTTGTAAGGATGAATTAATCCTTTAATTATGAAGTAAACGCATCTAACAGGATGAACTGATAATATCTTGTACATATACATTATACAATTCAGAACCTTTTAGGATAATAATATGAGACCTATAAAATCACATTACATTCAATTTAACATAATTGATAGGTAAATAAATATTATTAAATTAAAACAAATAATTGTTTTTTTTGTTTTCAGTGAATATAGTTAATTGAATTGTTACTTTTAAATTATTATCTACTTTAAACTCAATATAAATAAAAATGTGTAAAGTTAATTTGTTTACAAATCATAATTTTATAACAAATATGTCAATCACGTAAATGTCATAAATCAAAATAAAGACAGTTTGTCTTATTTTATTCTATAAATTAAACACTAGATTTATTGGGTCTATAGTAAAATTATAAACTACAGTAATAAATAAGTGGAATTAATTGCAAAACTATTAGCAAATAAAATCATATAAGTAATAGGTACTATAAAATAGTCAATACAATTCAGTCTTACAATTATCATATCAGTCAAAGTAAATATTGCTACAGGGTACAGATATTTAAATCATGGAAATATCAATATATACATTTAAAAATTATAAATAATAATTCAGTATAAATGAACAGTCAAAAGGTCTAAAAATAATAATAAATTAATGGTTTGAAAGTTGTTTACAACTAAGAAAAATTTTCATTTTGGTCCTAAAAATTATAATTTATTTATTGAATTAGCCATACAAATTAAGGATAATATATAATTTTATAATCATCAACTTACATTTTCTACATTATGGAGATTTTGTTTCATGAATTTTTCATTGGCATGACATAACCAGCTTGATATTGGTTCTTGTAATTTTTTTATCATAACTTTTAAGACTTTAAGTAGTTTTTTAACACAACATCTAAAAGTATAACTTTAAGGAACAATACCTACATATTATATTAAAAAAGTATTTAATGTAATCTTATATAATATTTAAATAAAATATATGAACTAACTTTTTAAAATTCCATACAATTGTAGAGAAGCAAATGACTTAAAAGTTTTTCCAAATTTTTGTTGTAAAGTTTATTGATTGATAGAAATCTTATAAGGAGGGCTCTTAAGTTCATGCCCTAAAAAATGCCTAAATAAGCATGCATTTATGCACTCAAAATTGGCAAAATATGCATTGAAATATGCTTTAAAAATTAAAAAATATGCATTTATATGCACTAAATATCTAAAATTATGCACATAAAAATGCTTAATTAAAATAATCATAAACAATTTTTGAAAATTTCTATTTTTAATTATTATGTATATTAATTTTAGACTGAAACACTGATGAACTGAATGAAGTAATTACTACTTTACAACTATTTAATTTTAATCATTTTATGTTGAGACTGAAGTCCCAAAGATTTTATAATGAAAAATTATAAACGATCGAGTTTTTTCTTTGTCAAATGTTGATTCTTTCATAGTATTTCGATAAAAAAATGCATATTGATATAATATGAATAGGTATATCAAAATCATGTGTAATATGTCCCAAAAAATTAAAATATGCCAAATAGGCAAAAAATACATTAATTAACAAAAATAAAATAAACACCAACATAAATATATTAATATCATAACATGGTACATTGCTAAGTTTTTAGACTCCAAAAGTCAATAAGCAATAATATAAAAATAATTGGACATTGGTACATACTACATCATATTAAAATTTATAATGTTCATGCCGTTCATGGTATTGACTATTAACAAATACTATAGATTAGAATACGGGAAGCTCGTAGATTTTCTAGGGGACACTAGCGCTCCATATAATAGTAGGTTGCCTATAAAAGCCCCTTAATTTTTCTTTTTTAGACACTGATAACTGATAAGTTATAACAAATACAAAAGTGAAAAGAACAACTACTTACTACTTAATACTTAGCTTTTTTCTAATTTTTAAATTAAGTCCAATAGTCCATATTCCATTAGCCTTTAGGTACTTAATATTATAATGTTATTAGTGTTAAAATATATAAATATATACACGTTTATAATAAAACGTGCAATGCATCATTATCTGTATCAAGTGTATAGCATCAAGTGTACTGCATCAAGTGTATGGATTACTAAAAACAATTGGATTACTACAAACCTTGTTGTTTCATAGAGTAATACTTGATGGTTAGCTTATTGTTTTTACAATAATTTGATACAGTTCTACACGGTTGTACAAGTCTTAAGCTTAAACATTTTAATGATATCGATAGTTGTGGAAAAATAATTATATAATTATCACAAAATATTGATTATACTAACTAAAAAATATGTACAGTGAGAAATTTGTGACATAAAAATTAAAACAATATAAAAAATGTAGGTACCTACTATATATTTACAATACTGTATACCATCATTACAAATCATAATATTATGTACTATGTACAAATACAAAATAATAAAAGAAATAAAACTTATTTATAAGAACATTATAAAAGATGTATGAACAATATTATTATATTTATGATATATGTTAAATTAATAATTAGGTGTATAATATGATATAATATAGGTAAAATGGATATAATAAATTGGCATTTTCTACGATTTCATTTCTATGTGTGTATTTTCTAGGTTGACTTTAGAATTATCCTCACTTTTGGCAGCCAGCTTATCTACACATTCTTGATGAATCAGTTTACTACACACTCATCCAGTTACATAGCCTATCGCACAAGCCTCATGATTCTCCATTAGTATATTTTCAATATTCATTGAAGATAAATGTAAATTAAGAAAATCTTCTTTATCAGAATATTCATCATAATTTGGATCACCTCTTACTTTTAATTGTATTTTAATTTTTTTTAGCTCACTGCATTTAGTCAAGAACTGAACTGCATCACATTCAGATTCACAATTTCCACTTTTGGAGGGTTCTAATAAAGTATTGCACATACACATACGGATTGCTGAATGAAATTTTGTGGTGTCAGGTGTGACATTCTTACCTCCTTTTGACCTTACTACTGAAAACACATTTTCTACACTGTCTTGTGTTAGTCTTCTTGTTAGCAAGAAATCTATTTTATACTTTTCATTTAATTTGTTAAATAACAACTTCAAGGCAATAATATTTTCTTTCCAACCTACTATACACGGTGGTAATTTACCAGCTCCATTGTGAACTTTAAGTTTTCCTAATACCTGTTCTGCTTCATTCAAAAAATTCCAATGATCTGAAATTTTAGTTAATGGCTTTCTTAATGTTTTTGCCTCACTGTGTGTTATACTGTTAAAAACATCAAATAAATTATCAAAAAATTCAATAAATCTTGCTGTATGTATAGCTGAACTTTTCATTTCATTCAGTGAAATTAAAGTTATCATACCAGAACTAACAGAATGGCTTAATGTTTGGGTTGCCAAACAAACACTGAAACACGCATTGGTGAGAATGGTGGTAGGTAGATCCATGTGAATTTTATTTAATCAATGAGCTAACCTTGGCTTTTTGTTTTCGTCTAAATTATAAAAATCTGCTAAATCTGACTAACTACAAGAATCATTGTCATAACTGAAATTGTATTTTTTTAGATTATTTCTCACTGATTTAATTAAATGAGCCAGAAATTCGTTGGTCCATACCGGTATAAATTTCCCTTTAAAATGAATACCGGTATAAAGTAAAGAAATTTTTTCGCAATACCGGTTTAAAATATTTGTTATACCGGTGTAATATTTCTGACCCACCTCGCGAGCTGGGTCAAAACAGTTGTACCGGTGTAACCGCGAATATTTACCTCAGTGATATTTTACCCCACTAAGGTAAAATTTCACTAGCGATTATTTACCCCCGGTAAAATATCACTAGCGATTATTTACCACCGGTAAAATTTCACTAGGTTAATTTTACCCCTCCACAGGTAAAATTTCACTAGCTATTATTTACCTCGGTGAAATTTCACCAGTGATATTTTCACTAGCGATTATTTACCCCCGGTAAAATTTAACTCGGTGATATTTTACCCCTCAACAGGTAAATTTTCACCAGCGATTATTTACCACAAGTAAAATTTCGCTAGGTATATTTTACCCCGGTAAAATTTCACCATCGATATTTTCACTAGCGATTATTTACCTCAAGTAAAATTTCACCAGCGAATTTTCACTAGCAAATATTTACCCCAGGGTAAAAATACACTTGATTTAATAAAATATTATTTCTTTGAAAATAATATGTTTGCAGGTTTAAGTATTTATCATATATTTGAATTCTTTGTCTTACATCACCCTCTTAATAGCGGACACCTCCAAATAGAGGACGAAATTTTGGAGACCGAAAGTGTCCGGTATTTAGAGGTTATTCACAGTATACTCATTGTACTGAACAGTAAGTTGGGTCCACTGTACCTATGTCTTTTCGAATAAATAAGTTGGTTATATATTACGGTGACCTCTCTTAACGGACACCTCTCAATAGCGGACACCTCCAAATAACGGACGACATTTGGGAACGGTGACACGTGCACTCATTTTATTTCTCCTCTTAATAGCGCACAAAATATGTTTTGGTGACCGAGAGTGGTATTTAGAGGTTTCAATGTGAAGCTTACCTAGGTACCTTTATACCTTTATATACATCGAACACGGAACAGTATTTTATAGTATTTATATTTACCTTTTTTCCCACTATATGACCAAACCAAATTCCATTCTCTCGCACTAAAATATTTAATGTGACAACAAGTTGCGAAACCAGGATTATGCAATTTAGTTAGAGGGGGGAGGGATAAGTATAAATTAAACAAAGTTATTACGGTAATATAAATTAATAAATTAATATAAATAGTACCTTTACAATATACATAATAATATGTACATTATTAGGAGTAAAAATGTCAATGGTGGTGGTGGTTAAATACTAAAACACCCAAAGGCCAAAATCCCCCTGACTACGCCACTGTATAGATATAATATAATTTTATACATTTATGACGAAACCTATGTAACATTGTGCACTATGTTTTTGTTGACGTCGTTGCTCATTATCATTTAGGTAGCCACGCAATAGATTATTATTGTATTATATTTTATATTTATTTCATCAATTCTTTGTCCAATGATCAAATTCTAAAGTCGGTAAATACTAAATTTGTATTATATACTCATAAATCAGATAATATTCTCTTTTCAATGTTTTTTGAAATGAAACTTCTTTACGCAGGGTAGTGAAGAAAAAAAAGCGAACAGGCGGCCGTACGAACGCGAACGCGTACATATCCGTGTGCGCAGCCGCGGTTTGTCGTAGCTGTATTTTGTAAACGGCTATGGGTTTTGGGCGGCCACGTGTATAACATACCGAAAGTTAACCCCCCTCTTTTTTTTGATTTAAGTATATCTCGGTCCGGTTTCAACTTAGGTACCCCGTTTTACCACCAAAAATTTTGTCTTTAGCCCCTCTAAATAACCTCCCCATAGTCGGGGTACTTTTGCTACCCCCCCTCAAAATTATTTCGGAAAAACTCGAGGTGTAGTCCCACGTTTCTGAAACTCGAGTTTTCTTATAGTATGTAGGTCGGTGATGAAATGTACTTATAGTATGTAGGTCGGCGTCTTGTGTCGAGACTGTACGAGACGTTTTTCCCCGTCTTTCGGGGGCCCAAAAGTTCAAAATTTGCGTTTTTCGGGGTGTTTCTGCACGGACACTTTTTTTTAGGCATGTCGAACCGTTTTTGTAGTCGGGCCTTATAGAGGGTTTTACGCTGTATAGATTGGTACCGATATCAGTACGTCATGTTCATAATAATTGATAATATGACATAATATCTATACTACATAATATTATTTTATTATAGTTTTTTTTTCTTCACTACTGTAACGATTGTCATCATCGACATCGTACATTACTCCCTATGTTGAGCACGGCTAAAGTGCTGAGTGTTAATAATATAATATGGTCGCACAATTGTGCAATATGATATTATGCTGACTAGAGTCTGGCACGCGTCGAGTTAATTACCGACCGAGACTCCTAGCAGGGCAATAGTCAGTCGAGTGTCAGAAGTTAATGGTGAAGGTGCTGAGGGCTAACAACGACCCGAAGAGGACCTACGGACGACCGGCTCAACTCAACCTGGAGATCGGCACCCACGACACACACGGCCCGATTGGTAACCTTTAGTAATAATTCGTAAATAAATAATAGTTATTATAATATTCCATGTTGTTACATTAAATAATAGATATATATATATATATATATATATAGTACTTATATTGAGTAATTGCTTCACATAAGGTAATCCTGATCCCTAGTAATATCACACACCGAGGTCGAGTCTCCGAGACCTCGTTAATATAAACAGAACGACACTTAGAGCGAAGTCCATCGTTAGAAAAACGCTGGAGCGATAGGTGAAGAGGAGACGTTACAGTTGGTGGAGGCGCCCGTCCCTGGAGTCCCGATTTTTTTCTTGGAGGGTATACAATTTATTTTTCTCTACGGAAAAAATTTCGATTCTAAGGTACACCCCTTGTGTTGTGATATTATTGGGTGCTATGCGGATCTTATGTGAAGTTATTACCATAATAGTTCTTAAATGGATGTCAAATTTTATATTAAACGAAATGTTAATAGTCAGGCTGCTAAAGTAACAAAATCAAATATATTATTTTTAAACGAAGACTTTAATTCAGAAATAAATGCAATAGATTTAATAAGCATATTACGACAAATCGAGGAGATTGATTTGGGAAATTTTTTTGAAAATTCGAAATTTGGAAAGTTACCATTATCTGCTAAGTTAGTTAAAAAATTTACGCTTTGCACTTTATACGAAGTCGAATGTTTAAGTAAAGAAGAATTTAATTCGCTTACACCAGTAGAGAAAAAATTTGAATTCATAATATCTCAGAAAACGGTTTCGTGGATACTTTTGTTAGATAAATCGGAAGTAGTGGGTTTTTTAAAATTTTGTAACATAAATTGGGAAGAACCTTCAACACTTGTACAATTAAGGGATCTCGCGAAATCGGCTTTAAAAACTTTTAGAGGTGGACTTCTTGATACCGAAGATAAAGATAATCCTAACGATAGTACTGCAGACCTCACTTTTACTGAAAACCAGTTATCATTAGATTTAAATAAAAGCAATAAAAATCTTTGTGAAAAAAATATTAAAAAACCAGACTCACAGTTAGATTTACAAAATATCAATACGGTTGAAACTGGAGACGTGGCCCAAAAGCTAAATAATCTCTTAATAAATTTAGAACAATCGCTTTCACCAATTGAAAATACTAAGCAACCAGGTAACTTAAAATTTGAATCTGAAAAAGTAAATCAAAATAATAACTTGGACTCAAATTTAAAAATAATTAATAATAATTCGAAGATAGAACATTGTTCACAATCATTACAAAATAAAATAAGTAATAATAGCGAAATTTATACTGAATTTAAAACGGTTGATAATACAATTAAAGTAACTGCAAAAAATAATATGTCAAGACCTCAGCAATTTGTCCTAAATATTTTTAACGGTTCGGGCGATGAATGTGTATTAGAATTTTTTGAGTACTTCAACGTGGTAGCTACTGCTAATGATTGGTCTCCGCAAATAAAATTAACTTACTTGCCGCTGTATTTAAAAAATTCCGCATATAAATTATACAAAACATTCACAATTGATAACTTGAATCCGACTTTTGATGAAGTAGAACGAATATTTAAGGAAAAATTTGCATCACCTGCTAGGAATCGTATGTTACGAAACAAATTACGAAATAAAAAATTAAAATCAACAGAAACAATATCAGAGTTTTTAGCAGATATTTTATATTTAATTAGTCAAACTAATTATACTATTCCTGAGATAGAGAAAATTGATATAATATTAGAGGCACTAACGCCCGAATACTATAACACAGTAACTATTATGAATAATGACACCTTAGATAACTTGGAAAATAATTTAAAGAAAATAGAAAATTCAAAATTAATGAACACAAATTTTCAAAATATAAATTCTATAAGTATAGACACTTTAAAGAAAGAAAATGAATTTTTAAAATCTAAATTAAACAGTATTAACAATGATGGTAATAGAAATTTTAACCAGAAAAAGAAATTTAATAATAATATACATAAATGGAATAGTCTATATCAGGGTCTTCAAAATAGTCCAAGCGATACATTCAATAATAATATTATGCACAATTACGACCCATACAATAATAACAGCCATTTTAACAATCAAAACTATAATTCAAATAATTCGTTCATTCCAAACAATTATTTTAGAAATCAAAACTATCGCCCAAACAATACATTTTATCCAAATAATAATTATAATACAAATAACGAAATTTTTCCAAACCAATATGTAGATAATAATAATTACTTCAATCGAAAAAATACATATAACCCCCCAAATAATTTTAATAGTAATAATGGCCATACAGAACCAAAGTGGAATAATAGGTATAAGAATGCGCCTAACCAAAGAAGCCAGTCACAGCAATATCATAAAAATAACGTATATAATAATAATCAAGGTGCAAATTTTAATGAACATAATATAGGCCAAAATTATCAAAATCCATCGCATAATACAAATAATAACAGGCAAAATGTAGAGGTAAATAATGTGATGAATCAGCACGCTATTGGTCGGATGCCCAATAATAATGCACGTAATTCGAATAAAACATATAATAATAATCAAAAAAACTTTTAAGGCAAGAGAGAGTGGTTAGACTCCCTTGGTGCCAACAAAAAAATTCTACCGAAAATACCCAGAAAAATTCTAGTATAACATTGTTGAATTCAATAATTGTGGGGAAACACAAAGACGACGAAACCACAATTCTTACACAACAATTAAAATACTTAAAACATAACAATAGGCATAATATAGTTGATATTAATAAAGACGATGACATAGACGATTGTAATATAGGTAGCCTATTCAATGAAAATAAGACACCAGACGTGAGTGACCATAATATTCAAAACGAAATCAAAAATCAAAATGTATTAATTGCTGAACAGCAAAAAAGTAATGACAACTCAATAAAAAAATATATTACGACATGTAATCCAACTCCGCTTCCGGAAGCATTCGAACCAGGTCAAAGACTTGAAGTAGTAGGCAAAAAATTAATAACGTAGAATATAATTTTGTAGTAGACACGGGAGCCACTGCGTCTATAATTAATGCTGACAATTTACCATTAGGAATCACTCCAAAGGCAATCGATTGCGTAAAGCTAATTACGGCAAACGGTTCAAATTTAAAATTACTTGGTATTGTTGATACAATTGTCATTTTTGAAAATATTGAATTTCCTATTAAATACATGGTAGTTGAGAACTTAGTAGGACCTAGTTTAATAGGCACAGATTTCTTAAATTTATATCAAGCACAAATAATTTTGTTGATAAACAAATAATTTTAACAGGTGATAAAGGTTTAGCTGTTTTAGTATTCGATAAGAAACGTATAACTTTAGATAATATTAAATTTAAAAGTGAAAAAATAGTTAATGAAACTAAATTAAATAAGGATATGGATAGTAACAATAAAACTGAAAAAATGAGAAATATATTATTAGTTCAGCCAAGGTTACGTGACATTGTCAGATGTAGTCGTAAGTTGATTGAGGTCCCTGGAGACGGATTTTGTGGTATATATGCGTTGACATTAATGCTTACAAATGAAAATATTTATGTAACAGCAGAAACCATAGCCCATTTACTTGATCTAAATTTACATGAAAAACCAATTTGGTTAGAGGGTGAGGACTTATCAGCAGTAGCTAATTTTTATAATTTTAATTTAATAATTATATGTCCAAATTTTGAAAATTCTAAAAAAACTGCCGGTTTAGGATTTTATAAACCAGGTAGGGAATTTCTAGTAGTTTTTTTTGAAAATAATCATTGGACACCGGGATATTATGACAAAAATAATGATAATCCAAACCTAGAAGTGACACAAGTTACCTTTACACATGACTTTCGTTCTCTTCATACTTCTCGTGCCTTACTAAGGGAAAGAAAAATGTTAGAAATAATTAACACAATACCCGAAACCGAAGTAAAACAGATTTCATTAGATTCAAACAATCCAAATATTGTTAGCCAAAATAGAAATATAAAACCAAACACGACATTTCAAAAGATCGACCGAAATCTACCTGACGATTTCGACGCAAATAGTAAAATTAAATTTGACATTAATCCAAATCTTAATAAATCGCAGAAAAATAAATTATTATTCTTGCTACAAAAATACGAATCGGTTTTCTCAAAGTCTAAATGGGACTTGGGAAATTCAAAAACAGAACCAGTAGACATTTTTTTAACCAAAAATATTCCAATAAATCTCCCAAATTTCAAATTGAGTAAGTTTGAGAGGGATGAAATTGAAGAACAAACACAAGAAATGCTTAAAGCGGGTATAATTGAACCATCGAACTCACCATACTCGTTTCCAATTTTTTTAGTGCCCAAAGGCAAACCACAAGGTTCGAAGAAAGAGAAATCACCAGGACAATATAGAATGGTATTAGATTATAGAAAATTAAATGAGATAACAATTAAAGAATCTTTTCCACTTCCGGTTATACAAAGTATTTACGATTGTCTGGCGGGAAACAAATTTTTTTCATGTATGGACGCTATGTCTGGTTTTCATCAACTTAAATTAAGTGAAAAAGCTAAAGAGCTAACAGCGTTTTGTACTACGACTGGGAAATATCAATTTAAACGTATGCCAATGGGAATTTGTAATGGCCCAAGCAAATATCAGGAAGCTATGAATAAAATTATGACAAATTTAAATTACAAAATTAATGTAAATTATATTGATGACTGCACGTGTTTTGGGAAAACTTTTGACGATCACTTATATTCGTTAGAAAAAACGCTGGAGAGATTTAAACAGTATAATTTAAAATTGAAATTGTCAAAATGTAAATTTGGGTACACGGAGTTAAAAATTTTAGGAAATATAATTGATAACAAAGGTATCCGTCCAACAGACGAAGGGCTTAAAGCAATTACACAAGTAAATTCTCCGACTAACATAAACCAATTACGTAGTTTTTTGGGATTGGCAAATTATTTTCGAAGGTACATCCCAAATTTTAGTAAAATTACCTTTCCTTTGACTGAATTAACAAAAGGTAATTTCAAAACAAAAAAAGATACCATAAAATGGGAAAAAAATCATGAAAACGCGTTTAATGAATTAAAAAATAAATTAATAGCGCCACCAGTATTAATGCATTACAATGAAGATGCCGACACTATTTTAGTAACAGACGCGTCTTTATTGGGGTTAGGTGTTATTTTACAGCAGAGAGATGACGACGGCAATATTCATCCGGTGTCTTTTGGTGCAAAAAAATTGTTACCAGCACACAAAAATTATTCAGCGTTAGAACTTGAAGCGACGGCTTTGTTTTTTGGTTGTACTCATTTTAGACAATACCTGTATGGCAAAAAATTTACAGTTTGGACAGACCACAAAAATTTAGTAGGACTACAAAAATTAAAATCGGATTCATATGTATTAAATCGCATAAGGACGAAACTAATAGGATATGAATTTAATATAATATATAAACAAGGTATTTTTAACAAGGCGGCTGATTTTCTATCAAGACACCCAACAGGTTTTGATGAATCAGCACAAATTAAATATGATACCGAATCAGACACAAATATGGTTAATGTAAATTCTACTGAACAATTATACAATTCTATTTCTTTTGATGATTTTATGCATAATAATGACCAGGGAGTTATATTTAACTTTGGTATTCAACAGGTCAATCAAGATTTGTTTAGCGACTATTTTGATGAAACATTTCACTTAGTGCATTGTGTTTCACAAGATTTTGAAATGAACAGTGGGATTAGTATTAAATTTAAAAATAAATATGACCACGTAAACGAATTAAAGGCACAAAACAAAAAAAATGGTCAAATCGCCTATTTAAATTTTAATAGTCAGTTTATAATCTATTTAATTACAAAGTCAACATTTTATGAAAAATCAACATACAAATCATTGTTCACCACCTTAAAGTTGTTAAAAATATTTTGTAGTACATATAACATTAATAAAATAGCTATACCCAAAATTACTTTTGACTCAGAAACATTAAACTGGTGTACTGTTTTAAATATGATAAAATACGTTTTTTGTGACACAGAAATCGGCATAACGATTTCTACATTTACGCCAACACAGCATATAATATCACTGGTAGAACCTATTAACGTTCATTTGTTGCAAACGCGTGATGATTTTTTACAAAACATAACTGGAGCAATTCTAAATCCCGAGTCATCAGAAATAAAGTGGGTTAGGAAGGCGAAATCGTACGTAATAAACAATGATGATAGGCTTATATATTATAGGGATATTTATAGAGGTATTCCAAAATTAGTAATAGCATTGCCAGCTAGCTTAATTAATGAAGTAATCGAACATTTCCATAACGAAAAAATGTCAGGTGCACATTTAGGTGTTCATAAGGTGTTTAATAAAATACGATCGCGATATCATTGGCCTACAATGCAAAAAGATATAAAAAATTATGTAATTTCATGCAGGAAATGTCAACAACGTAAACCAAATAAACAACCGGCGGCTGGAATGTTACAATCAAATAAGATCATAAATGGTGTTCCTTTCCAAGAGATTTATATTGATTATATAGGACCTATGTTAAGCTCACGAGGTTGTAAATACATTTTAGTTTCCACATGCCGAGCAACAAAATTTTGCTTTGCTAGACCATACACAAACGCGGACGCTAAATCAACGACAAAATTTTTGTTAGAACTAATACTGACATATGGCCCACCCAGAGTAGTAAGATCGGACAATGGAACACATTTTACTGCAAAAGTCATTTCACAATTATTACTAGCGTTAGGAATCCAAAAAAGAGAGGGAATAGCTTATAGGCCAACTAGTCAGGGACAAGTAGAAAGACAAAATCAGGTGATAATAGATATGATAGCCCCATACGTTGCAGAAGGTGAAAAATGGACCGAAGTTTTACCTATCGTATTGCATGCATATAATACGGCTATACACCATTCAACGGGATACACTCCATTTTATTTAGTACACGGCTACGAGCCTTGCTCAATTTTAGATATTGCGATTATTCCATCAAATTTAAATCATTCCACCATTAAAGAGCTACAAAAATTAAATTCAATCCGTGAAAAACTACCTGATATTTTACAAAAAGCGTTTGATAAACAAAAAAGTTACGCGGACAGGGGAAAAAGAGAACAAGATTTTGAAGTGGGAGAAAAAGTTTTAGTAAAAATTAATGTAAAACAAAATAAATTTTCAAATAGATACGAGGGCCCGCACACTATATTAAGGAAAATCAATCCAGTTACTTATTTAGTTGAAATAGATAAAAATGGTAAAAAAGAAATTGAGAAAAAGCATATCCAACAAATAAAAAAATATAGAGATCGATCGCAAATAGAAAACGTGTACTATTATAATTAAAAAATAATAATTAATTGAACATACAGGTATAGGCAACATATTATATTAGATAAGTTATTTTTAATATTTGAATATAAATCATAACATGTTTTAATGGTTTTTATTCTTGGTGAATTTAATTAGGTATAATAAAATATTAAAGTATAATACTATAATGATAATTTGGTGATCTCGCACATTATATTATTTACCACGTTGTAAATAATATAACTGTTGGGAGACCACCGTAATATATTTCACAACTACTTGATTTCTTAATATTGTTAAGCAATATTAACGAAGTCAAGTCGTTTGTAAAACTAATCAAAATCAAAATTATTTTTTATAATTCATTAACGATATATTTGTATACAATAGTGTAGGTATACAATATAATTTTTAACAATTTTGCATTTTAGCTGAATAAATAGGTCAATAAATGAAAAAAAAAAAAAAACTAATTCAGCATATTTTCATTCATGGGCACATATTATATAGTAAGGATATTTATATATAGCGAATGTAATTATAACACACCAGAGTGTTACTACGACAGTCATCGAAGAACGTGTCATAAGTTATCGTTTTTAAAATTGTAATTTAATTTTTAACATAAAAATATTTACATTGCTATTTTATACTATATTATATAATTAATCGTTTGTTTTAATTTTCATAATTTAATAATCTATTAAAATGTTTGCACTAGTTCTAGCATTAGGCGTGATAATACCTAATACGTTGCAAATAGGGGAGACAATTTTCAACAACTACCAAGGAAGTGGATCGGGTATTTATTATGAACCAATTTATAAAATGAGGGTGTACTCTAGTGAATTTAACTTACTAACACATGTGAATATTTCTGTTTTTGTCGAAAAGTTTGATGAAATAAGTAGTAAATATTAGTAAAATAAAATTGTACTGCAGGGGAGAGAGCGAGCCAAGGGAAATGGTGAGAACCAGAGGTAGAGGGCTACACCGAGATAATATAATATAATTAATGTACCAAAAACAATGTAATTTTTTTTTTTGTGTGTGTGATGTCAATGATAATTTAATTGTTAAATTGATGAAATTGTAAACAAAAATTGTATCAAAAAAAAAAAAAGGGATTAGTTTAAAGTTAAATTTGTCTTTATAATTATAATGTATTGCCTACCTACATTAGTATCTATTTTATTAAATTTATATAAATAAACACAATTTTAAAATGTGTATACCTTATTAAAAATGTATAATGTATAAACTATAAATATATAATTGTATCAACGAATTATTTTGTCGAAATATAAAAAAAAAATTGTCTCTAAGTACCTACTAAATTTGTCTTTATAATTATAATGTATTGCCTACCTACATTAGTATCTATTTTATTAAATTTATATAAATGAACACATTAAATGAACATTTTAAAATCTGTATACCTAATTAAAAATGTATAATGTATTGTATAAATATATAATTGTATCGACAAATTATTTCGTCGAAATATAAAAAAAAAATTTGTGTCTCTAAGTACCTACATATTTTGTATGCTATAATAAACTATAGGGAAACTAAAAGGGGTAAGTGAAGACAGCCGTGGGTGTCGGTATTCAAGGACGGAAGAGTCAATGACAATCCACGCCACTAACCAGAAATCTTCAAGCTATATTATATAATAGATACAGGTGTATATTGTGATATACGCATGACCATTGCCTTTGTGGTTTGTTGTATATATACCTACAAAATTCATGATTTGCGATCCAGCAAGAAAATACAGTCGGAGGAGGTTGGAGTACCGTTATTCTTTGCTACTGGATGAACATGAAATCAGAAAATACAACACATCCACTAACACAGCTACCGTGGATTGACTTCCCAAATCTGGGGTCCAGATTTAAATGGACAAGGGGTACATGTAACGATTGTCATCATCGACATCGTACATTACTCCCTATGTTGAGCACGGCTAAAGTGCTGAGTGTTAATAATATAATATGGTCGCACAATTGTGCAATATGATATTATGCTGACTAGAGTCTGGCACGCGTCGAGTTAATTACCGACCGAGACTCCTAGCAGGGTAATAGTCAGTCGAGTGTCAGAAGTTAATGGTGAAGGTGCTGAGGGCTAACAACGACCCGAAGAGGACCTACGGACGACCGGCTCAACTCAACCTGGAGATCGGCACCCACGACACACACGGCCCGATTGGTAACCTTTAGTAATAATTCGTAAATAAATAATAGTTATTATAATATTCCATGTTGTTACATTAAATAATAGATATATATATATATATATATATATATAGTACTTATATTGAGTAATTGCTTCACATAAGGTAATCCTGATCCCTAGTAATATCACACACCGAGGTCGAGTCTCCGAGACCTCGTTAATATAAACAGAACGACACTTAGAGCGAAGTCCATCGTTAGAAAAACGCTGGAGCGATAGGTGAAGAGGAGACGTTACACTACCTTGCGTAAAGAAGTTTCAGTTCAAAAAATTGATAAAATGTATTTATTTATTTGGGTTTTTTTTGGGGGGGGGGTTAGGGATGGCTGGGGAAATGGACCTTATTCCTAGTTAAGTTAATGTAAAATATTAATTTATATAAAAACATTTTAATAGCGTAAATTTATGAATTTGATCTAGTGAATTTTTACCGGGAGGTAAATATTCACTAGTGAAATTTTACCAGTGATTATTTATCTCCGTTAAATATTCGCTAGGTATATTTTACCCCCGGTAAAATTTCGCTAGCGATATTTAACCCCGTCGGGGATATTTACCTCCAGTAAAATTTCACTGGGTCAATATACACGGTTCCACCGGTTTAAATATTTGATCCCTCCTCATTTCTTAATTTCTCCTTTTTCATATCACAATTTATCACAACTCTCGTTATCTGTTATTAGTTTTAACTAATCAAGTGATAACTAAAATGAAATATGGAGGGGATATTATTGGTATTTATTATTTTGTACCTAAAAATTTCTTGATATACCGATATAAACTAAAAGATACCGGTGTAATTATTTTTGTATACCGGAATAAATGAACGAATTTCTAGGAGGACTGTCATGAAATAAATAAATGTTTTCATCATTGAAGTTGATGAATGGTTGTGTTTGTATGACTCCAAATAAATTTCTCATACCAATATTATTGGTACCTTGGTCACAAATAATAACTTTTGGAATAAAACCAGCATCTTCAACTTGGTTGATAACATTAGTTTGTTACCTAACATTTTTTATTCGATTATTTATTACTCGGACGACCGATAATGGTAAAATTAATTTTTATTACGATCGACCTATGTTCCTAGAGAGATAGACCAGTCGATCGCGATCGTCCTGGTTGGCGATCCCTGCGCTATAGTCATAGACAAGAATACTAAGCTATACTGGCTATAGTTTGACACACGGTCTTAAAATATTAGGTCACGACGTTGGCAGTCGGTAGCATACACGGACGTACATACGTCTACGTATGTACGTCCGTGGTAGCATAGAATAAAGATATGATAATCATAATATCGGCATCGGTAGTCGGACAGTCGGTCGTTGGTGTCCGCACTCCGCCGCTCGGTGGTGTTTGTGTTCTCCCTTAGATCATATACTATGGATGTAGTTATGCGTTTACTAAATTGTGTCCAACAGCATCCCCACCACCTTCAAAATTTCACGGTACACGACAGAAATGCGCATGCCCAGATATCTATACGAATGATACTGTTATACTGATAAGTGATGATAACGTTGAAATTTAATAAAAAACCAAATTGTTGACTTTTAAACTTTTTATTAAATTTGCTTCTAATTTGACACCTACATTTTACATAAAATAATTATTTTTTGTTCATCAATATGGGGAGAGTGTGTTGTTTTTATTGCCAATCAACACCATCCAAAATTTCTGGCTTAACACTGCATACGTAAGTTATAAATTTATGACTATTGTTGTATTATAGAATTAATACTTAGCTGGTAAAAGTGGTAATAGGTATTATTTTATAAATCATAATTACATTTCCAGGTTACCTGCTGATAAATATTTACGAAATGCTTGGCTTAAAGCTTGTGGATATAGTGAAAACGACTATTCTCCAGATAGGAGAATATGTTCTCTTCATTTTGAAGATGATTGTTACAAGGCCACTGCAAGAAAATTATTAAAACCTGGCTCAGTTCCTACAAAATTTCACAAGATTAGACAATATTTATACGTTAACAAGCCTAAGTAAGTATATATGGTTTTCTTTTAATGTGCTTTTATTTTTAATAACTTTATTTTCTTGAAACAGAAAGCAAATGATTGAAATAACTGACTGTGAACCGTCTTGTTTACATAATGACACAAGTCAAAATATTAATGAAAGTAAGAATAATTATTAATTAATTATATTTTATTTTAATTGAAATCGTTTTATACTTTATTTTAGTACTTGAAATAACTGACAGTGAACCGTCTTGTTCACATAACACAAGTCAAAATATTAATGAAAGTAAGAATAATTATTAAATAATTATATTTTATTTTAATTGAAACCGTTTTATACTTTGTTTTAGTACTTGAAATAACTGAATTAAATACAAAGCGAAAAATATCACAAACAAATTCTACACCATCTGAGTGCTTTATTGGTATATTAATAATTCATATTTTTATAAATTTTAATTAATTAGTGTTATTTATGTCATCATGAATGATTTCATTTCAGAAACTCCACAACGAAGGAGGAATCGTTATGTTGGTGATGTGACTACTCCAGATTTGAGTACTCCTAAACATGCGAAAGAAAATTTTAAAGTGGCAAAGTTAAAAATTATTAAACAGAGAAGGAAAATTAAAACATTAACACAAAAAATTAATAGGTTACAAAAAAAACTGTCATCGTTGAAAACTTTGTTCGCATATATGAAGAAACAGAATTTATTGAGTGAAGTAGCCCATGATAATATTCTGGTAATGTATAAACTATATAAATCATTGGAATCAATTAATTAATATTAATTCTTGAAATTTTGTTATTTGTCAAGCTAATATTAATACATTTTTTTATTTTTGTGAATTTCAATCATCTTGATTTAATGGATAAATAAAATCAAAATCAAGTTACTATAATAGTATGAACAATACATTCTGGTAATGTATAAACTATATAAAACGAACTTTATAAATCATTGGAATCAATTAAATTAATATTAACTGTTGAAATTATGTTATTTATTTGTGCAGCTAATATTAATACATTTTTTTGTTTTTGTGAATTTTAATCATCTTAATTTATTGGTTAGATAAAATCAAAATCAAGTTACAAATATAGTATGAACAATATATTTTGGTAATGTATAAACTATATAAAAATAACTTTATAAATCATTGGAATCAATAAATTAATATTAACTCTTGAAATTATGTTATTTGTGCAGCTAATATTAATACATTTTTTTGTTTTTGTGAATTTTAATCATCTTAATTTATTGGACAGATAAAATCAAAATCAAGTTGTAAGTCTAGTACGAACAATTCAACAATAAATAGTTAATAAATAACAAGATACGTAAATAAAAGTTGTGATTTTCTAATTAAATTGTGTTTTTTGTGAATTCATTAATTTGTTGTTATTATTATTTCAATATTTTTACATCAATTACACTTTAAGTGGTTAGTACTATTTTTTTTCTTTTTTAGAGCACTACTTCTGAGCCTATTAAAGATATTTTAAATAGAGCATTAAAGTCCCGTAATAGTAAATATTCACCGTCTATTCGAAGTTTTGCCCTGACATTGCAATTTTACTCTTCAAAGGCATATATGTTTGTCAGGAAAACTTTTAAAAATTTATTACCCCATCCAACAACTTTAAAAACTTGGTATTCAGTAGTTGGTGGTGACCCTGGATTTACAAAAGAAGCTTTTGAAGCTATTAAACCATGTGTAAAACAATCTTCTCAAACAGTAATATGGAACATTTGTATTGATCAAATGTCAATAAGAAAACAAATATCCTATTTAAACGGTAAATTTTATGGACGGGTGGACTTGGGTACAAATGCTGGGGAAGACAATGATGATTTTGGTAATGCACAAGAAGCAACAAATGCTTTGATTTTCCTTACAGTTTGCGTTAACGGTCATTGGAAAGTACCTCTAGGTTATTTTTTGATACATAGCTTATGTGGGAGTGAAAGAGCCAATCTCCTGACTAAGTGTTTTGAGCTTTTGCAAGAAACTAGTGTAATCTGCCATTCCATAACATTTGATGGCGCTCCCAGCAATTTATCTATGTGCACTTCACTGGGATCAAATTTTGATTATTATTCTGAAAACTTTAAGCCATGGTTTAATAATCCATCCACTCCATTACAATTTAATCCCATTTATGTATTTTGGGATGCATCTCATATGCTAAAACTTGTAAGAAATACTTTAGGAGATAAACAAACAATACAAAATGATAAAGGCAAAATAATAAAATGGAATCATATTGTTAAATTACAAGAATTACAGGAGTCTAAAGGTTTACATGCGGCCAATAAATTAAAAAAACCACATATACGCTATTTTGAAAACAAAATGAATGTGCGCCTAGCAGCACAGACATTAAGTCAAAGTGTAAGTAGTAGTTTGTTGTTTTGCGAAGAGCTTAAATTATTATCAGAAGTTAAACCAACAGCAGAATTTTGTAAAATTATAAATAATGTATTTGATTTATTAAATTGTCGTAACAAATTAGGAAAAGGAAATTACTACCGTCCAGTGAATGAAGAAAATAAACAATATATATCAGAGTTTTTAATTTATTTTAAAGAATATATTGAAAACCTTGCATATGTCAACAACACTAACAATACAAATAATGAGTATTTATTGAAAAGCCAGCGTAAAACTGGATTTTTAGGGCTAATTATATGCTTAACAAATCTTTTAAAATTATATGAAATTCTAAAACCTTATGGTATTTTATACTTCCTTTCATATAAACTTAGCCAGGATCATTTGGAAGTGTTTTTCAGTGCGATGAGAAGCCGTGGTGGATTTAATAATAACCCAAATGCCATTCAATTTCGATCGGCATATAAAAGGTTACTTGTACGTCACGAAATAAATGGTTCAGAATTTGGAAACTGCACTCTTTTGGACAGCTCTACCATTCTATATGTGAGTGCAAATAAGAGGACTGATGCTGATGCAATTTTTAATTTTAACGATAATGATGAATCCCGATATTTTGATGAGTTCGATCACGACTACGAGTACCAAAGACCTTCTTTAGAAGATTATGTAGTAGATGTTGTTAAATATACCAGTGGCTTTATAGTCCGTAAAATAAAAAGGCAAAAAAATATTTGTACAATCTGTGAATCCCAATTAGTTAATGAAAACAATGAATCCATATCATTATTGCTAAAAATAAAAAATAAAGGAAGATTAATTAACACATCTGCAGATGTACAAAAAATATGTTTAGCTACAGAACATGTTATTAGAATGAATAATCATCTAATTCTTACCAAAAAAAATATAAGTCAATATTTATGTATTAAATCCATGAATGAAGTTTGTTTTGAAACATCTATCTTTAATAGTGACATAATGAAAAATCATATACTAGACCAAGACGTTTTCAATAATCATAGATCACAATTAATACATTTAATAATTCGCCATTATGTCACAATCAGACTGCATCATTTTGCTAAAATGCATACTTTATCAATCACCAAAAAAAATATTCGAAGGAACATGACAAAGTTAATTTTATTCAAAAATCAGTAAACAAAAATTGTATAGGTTTGATATTGTATTTAGTATTGTATTAATTGTGTTATTAGAATTTTTATTTTTATGTAATTAAGAAATGTGATTATTATTATTATTATTATTTATTAAAATGTGGAATAACTTTTGTTGACTAATTATTGTTTACTATTGTAAAATGAAAAGTATTGTTAATTATAATTTTCACTATGCAATATGCATGAATATTAAAAATTATTATTAAAAACAATAAAAACGTGTTATTACTTATCAGTTGGCATTGTTGATACTGATTTCTAGACTTCGAGCATGTGCATTAGCATCGTGTACCGTGAAATTTTAAAGATAGTGGGGATGATGTTGGACACACATCGGTGCTAGAGCAATTATACGCATGACTACATCCTACATCCATAGTATATGATCTAAGTGTTTTCCAGACCGTCGGCTGTTCACGGGTGCATTGGCCTATCACTTATCAGCCATCAGGTACCGGTTTTTATCAGCTGTTTCGCAATTTATTGATTTAACTGGGATACAAAATATCAAGACGAAACAAATTTTGTCATGCAAAATATCGTAAAAACAGCGTTCTTTTTTGCTGTTCACCATAGGGGTGGAGAAAAATCGATAGTCGTAACCATCGATAGCGTCCGATTGTTTGTAGTTATACTATCGATAACTATCGATAGTTTTCGATAGTATTTTTGTCGATAGTATTTTTTGATAAAAAACAAACTTTTTTTTCAATTTTGAATCGACGACGCCGCGGAAACTGCTTTTACAATACTTCATTGACTTCTTGTCAAAAAACTTACCTAAACACAATATTAATAGTAATAATAAATAAAAACAGTATGTCATTATGTCAAAATAAATGATTTATTTTATTGCGTACAAATTATAACATTGTAAAATGAATATTTAATAATGAACATAATAAAAGGAACTTCAACAAACTTAGGAAGTATAAAATAATTAGTCCATTTAACAAATATGATTAAAGGAATTTTAACAACTTTAGTAAATATAATAAAAATAGTCCAGTTCTCTAATAACATAAAATGAAAGTAAGTAATAACTAGTTTTTAATTATATAATTCAACAAAATAAAATATGATGAAATAGGTAATTTAACAAATGATAAAAGGGACTTTAACAAGCTTAGTAAGTATAAAACAAATTGTCCACTGTCTTGTAACAACATAAAAATAAAATTATTTAACAAATATGATTAAAGGAACTTTAACAACTTAAATAAACATGAAATAAATAGTCCACTGTTTTGTAATGATATAAAAAGAAAATAAGTGATAACTGGTTAACATAATTTAATAAATGAAGTAAGTTTAAAATAAAAAGTTCTCTGTTTTTAACATCATACTATAATGAAAATAAGTAAATATCTTTATCAACCAAATAAAAAATAAAAATAAAAATGTTGTAATAAAATGATTCGACAATTATGAGCAATTATAATAACCAATCATTTTGATTTATAAATATCAACATATTTACATTTTTAGCTTTTAATCTAGACCGCCTGTCTGAAACAACTATACCGGCCTTACTGAATATCCTTTCAGATGGGACTAGGGTTGCCACCTCTCCGGGTTTCACCCGGATAATCCGGGTTTACTTATAAATCTACGGGCTACGGGTTCAGTGAATTATTCTCCGGGTCGTCATAACATTACGACGTATTTTTATATAATTATAGTTTGTCAATTAGTAACAAGAACATTGATTTTCTTACGCCAAAAGATAAGATAAGATACGATTTATAGTCTTATATTATATAGACTTGTTTCTATTATTATGCCTTATACATTCAATTTATACTACTAATAAATACTAATAAAATAATAACACGATAATAAGTGTAATAAGATTATGAACTACGGTTTATAAATCTACGGTTACGATTTTACGAATCAGTTTCAACCCCACAGTCGAGTGTGTTTGATCGAATCCGAATATCTTCGTTTAGTTTTTGTGTCAGTGTAATCGTGCATCGATATTTATTTTAGATTTATTAATTATTATCATAATGGAAGAATTTGAAGATAATCCAAGAAAAGTAAAAAAGTATGAAACTAAGTTTAAAGAATCATGATTAATTAACGAAAAGTATAAGAAATGGTTAGTTAAAATAGATGATAAAAAAGCGAAATGTTCATTTTGTAACGTTAATTTTACTAATGGGGTGATATTGGGCAATATTACTTCACAATTCCAAATTGTCATTATCAATAATGTTAAAATTAAAATTAACTCAATTTCAGATTGTTTTATTGGCTTTTCAAAAGAAGGGAAATTACACATTTATAAAGTCTTAAATATTTGTTGTAATCATAACACAGGAATACATTTTACGTATGTTCCGCTAGCAATATTTGATAAGAAAGTCCATGGTTCCCAAAACCATCTAAAATCCACAATATAGGCCAAAACAGTAATTGACCGATAGATGGCGTCCTAATCCGATATAACCACCTACTAACAAAAAACGAGACCCCTACTTTAGAAGTAATTTAAGTATACTTAGAAAACCCGGACCACTTTCAAAGTGGTATAGAAACATAGGTATGGGGGCGCTGACTCGGAAAACCAATTCAGAACGCGTCGAGTCGTCCCGGAACATAGGTAAAGAAATCGCAGAAAACAGACTGCGTGCGAATTGTCATACACCTGAAGTGCGAAAGTTTTAAAAATTATTTAAATATACTTAGAAAACCCGGACCACTTTCTAAGTAGTATAGAAACATTGGTATTTGAGCGCTGATTCGAAACATCAATTCAGAACGCGTCTAGTCGTCCCGGAACGTAAGTCAATAAATCGCGGAAAACGGACTGCGTGCGAATTGTCATACACCTGAAGTGCGAACATTTTGGAAAATATTTAAATATACTTAGAAAACCCGGACCACTTTCAAAGTGGTATAGAAATATAGGTATGGGGGCGCTGACTCGGAAAACCAATTCAGAACGCGTCGAGTCGTCCCGGAATATAAGTCAATAAATCGCGGAAAACGGACTGCGTGCGAATTGTCATACACCTGAAGTGCGAACATTTTGGAAAATATTTAAATATACTTAGAAAACCCGGACCACTTTCAAAGTGGTATAGAAATATAGGTATGGGGGCGCTGACTCGGAAAACCAATTCAGAACGCGTCGAGTCGTCCCGGAACATAGGTCAAGAAATCGCGGAAAACGGACTGCGTGCGAATTGTCATACACCTGAAGTGCGAACATTTTGGAAAATATTTAAGTATACTTAGAAAACCCGGACCACTTTCTAAATAGTATGGAAACATAGGTATTTGAGCGCTAATTCGAAACATCAATTCAGAACGCGTCGAGTCGTCCCGGAACATAAGTCAATAAATCGCGGAAAACGGACTGCGTGCGAATTGTCAGACACTTGAAGTGCGAAAGTTTTAAAAATTATTTAAATATACTTAGAAAATCCGGACCACTTTCTAAGTAGTATAGAAACATTGGTATTTGAGCGCTGATTCGAAACATCAATTCAGAACGCGTCGAGTCGTCCCGGAACATAAGTCAATAAATCGCGGAAAACGGACTGCGTGCGAATTGTCATACACCTGAAGTGCGAACATTTTGAAAAATATTTAAATGTACCTATTTAATAACATATAATAATAATTTATAACTTATACTATACAATAATATGTTGTACTTTTATTATAACACTTACTTTTTTAACGATAAGACAACTTAAAACTGTAAAAGCTAATTTAGTAATTTATAATTTTAAAAAGTGCCAAAAACAATATAAAAGTTAGAACTCCTTGTTGTTTGATTAGATTTTACAACTGTAAAACTATTTAGAAAAATAAAATAAAAAACAAAATCTTAGCCCTGTTTACAACTTCATCAATTAAAGTTACCTAATCATTTTGTTTTAAAGACTAAATATTAGCCTTCAAATCATTGTCATTGTTGTAGATATATTAATTACATATTCACCGAAACTATCAAGGAATATTTTATCTTATTCAATAATTATTCTTTTTCCTTAATTTATAAAAATTAGCGTTAATATACATTTTTGTTGAAAAATTGTGACTAAGTTCAAGTGAAAAAATATTGATAGTTTGGATGTACTCTCGAATGATCCAAGTACTTTTTGTATGCTGCCAAGTCTTCCACAAGAAATTATTGAGTTTCTCATTAAGAAAGGTCCAATGCAACCTGCTCAATCCGTCTTACCACAAAATCAGTCATTTCCTAAGGATAAATATGGTCGAAGTTTTCAATCAGCCTGGTACTGGAAAAGTCTGCCTGGGAACATTCAAGTAAGAAGAGATTGGTTATGCTATTCTATAAAGGATGATAGCGTGTTTTTCTTACATTGCATAATATTTGGTACAAAATCAAAACAATCTTGGACGAAAATTGGATTTAAAGCATGGCCCAGAGCCAGTATCTAGTATCCAACATCATGAATGTTCAGATAGTCATATAGAATTATAGAAGCTTCACTAAATGAAGAATTTCTCCAGTCTATAAAAAAAGTTACAAATGTTGATAGCATAAAGACTTTATATAAAATATTTCAAGTCGATCAATTAGCTACTATATTTCCTTTGATAGATACAGCTTTAAAAATTATTTTGACCTTACCAGTTGCAAGCGCGTAAACAGATCGCAGCTTTTCCAAACTAAAAATAATAAAAAATGGACTCTGGACAACCGTGTTACAATGTAGGTTAGAAGGTTAGGTTAGGATGATCATAAATTGTGAGAAGGATATTTCTAAATGTATTAACCATGAAGAAATACCGAAAATATTTTCTGAAAAAAGTAGTTATTTAAGCTAACATTCAATTTAGTTATGTACCTATCTATTTGTTGTATTTCGTTATTTTAAAATTAATAGGTTATGTTAAATTATGTTTTATAATTTGTTATACCTACCTATAAATAAATAAAGATTTTACAAAAGTAGTATATGGACATGGTATATTATATTCTTGAATGCACTAATAATATATTGCCTATAGTTAAATTCTTTCTTGAAATTATTTATTATATCTCAATTTCAAACTTATGTTATACCTTATGAGAATATAATATACTATCATTTTTTACATATAAAATACATAATATATACAATATTAAATAAGTATAGTAGGTATTGTACAATATATATTTTTCGATTTGGTTGTTCTGGTTATAATTCAAAGTTATTAAGTTAACTGTTAAGTATAATTAATTTTGTACCTAATTTATAAAATAAAGATTTATATATTTTTTTAAATTAATTCTCAGTTATATTTTGATAACACTCAAAAATGTAAAAAATACGTGAACCAGTACCCACTGATTGATTATTGATAATTTGTATTTTCTAATAATTATTATTGGTGGTGGGTGGGTGGGTCCTCGGATATATTTGCAGCAACACATATTATTTTTAGGATAGCCGCCACTGATCTGTGTTTTACCTCAGTTAATAATAAATTATAAATATAAATTAAATTCTAAAAAATTGCATTTTAAAAATCCTAATAACTCTAAAAAAACTTAACTATTGTAATTTGTAGGGCTAGGGACTTATAGGAGTTAGCATGTTTTTCAATAATCATTCAAAACATAGCTAACTAATATAGAAATTTGTTTCATAGTACTAGGAGTTTAAAGCAATCAGTTTTATTTTGCATATTAGTTGTTTTTCCCTATAAGAGCATATTTTGTTGTATTTTTATTTTAAGTGCATATTTCACATATTTAATTTAAACAAATTTGATGTTGATGTCAATTCGTCTATTCGTATCGTATGTGTGTTTGTCTTGCGTAGTTGCGTCTTGTGTGAATAAAAGTTTAAAATTAAAGATGGAAAAACAAAACATAATGCTTTCTGAGTCTATTTCCGTCATAAAAATTGTTAAAGAAAAACTGCTAAGTCCACAAGGAGAAAAATGAAAAGCTATTAACAAAAAAATAAGAAAATGTACTGTCAAAAAATAAAAGATTTGAAATTATTGAACAAATTTCAAATATTTTAGAAGGCATAGACAATTCTATGGAAAATCTTGAAGACTTAAATGTAAACGACTTAAAGTTCTATAAATTCGCCCCAGTAACTTCTGTTGATGTCAAGCGTTCGTTTTCAAGATACAAAAATTTATTGGCGAACAATCGCCGCTCATTCATTTTTGAAAATATAAGAAAAATTTTATTGACACAATGCAATTCATTTGGGTAAGATATATAAAAATCTTAAATTATAAAAACAATATGCATTTATAATTGGAATGTTTGTTTTTTTTTTGTTTCAGGCAAGTTTAAATAAGAAGCAATCAAAATAATAATTAATAATATCTAATTATATAAGTTTGTAATATTTTAATGTTTTTTTTGAAAATTAAAAAATTTTAAGAGCATATATGATCATTTTTAAGTGCATAAATGCATGCATATTTTAAGGTTTTATAGGGCATGAAGTCCCTAGCCCTAGTAATTTGTACTGAAAAACCCGATAAACAAAATATACCTACTTAAGTTTCATAATTTTTAAACTAACCAAGATAAATGTAAACTGTCAAGTGTCTACGGAGACAACAAAGACCTTTGTAAAAATACTTAATATAATAATATTACTAATCATATAGCCATATAGGTTTTTTAGGAACTGTCCCTCTGATTTCAAAGGAATTAAAAAAAAAGATAAGTAAAAAAAAAAAAAATGTATATTGCTGAAAAAATATAAAACAAATTAAATGTGATAAAAATTAATATGTTGCAAGAAATATGTCATTTGTAAGCTTACTGTTGTAGTGTAGTTCTCAACTATCTCATCTCCTGAAAATTAAAAATGTCATTAGATTTTTCAAATAAAATTATTTTAAATATATTGTTTTACTTACAATCATTGCCCAAAGCCGTTGCCTGAATCACCAACAAAACCATACATTTCTGTTAACAAATTAAAATTCATTGGGTTATCTACTGGATATATATTTTTTAATTTATTTATTACCTAGTGTAGATGATTGATTTAAAATTATTTATTATCTTATATAAAAAATTATTTAATTATCTATACTTATGAGTTATAACTAAACGGTTAATATTGTACTATTGTAGAACAACATTTTTAATTATTTATTTATTTTTGTTACATGTTTCATTTCAAATATTTATTGCTAATTTATTAGTTTTTTTTTTTTATCTCTTAGTAGTCAACATTTGTATTTATAAACATTTATGGCTAGTTAAATCAAACAATTATACCAACCATTTCTTTTGTCAAACATTTTGTTGGGGGAGTAACATAATTTCATGTATCTACATACCTAATACAGATTCATAATCCGACTGGTCGTCGTTCCTCCCTAACCACATTTCAAACAATGACTGGTCTATTGTTGACTGGGAACGTGATGGCTGTGGCGAATGCGCTCGCTGTAGAGGCAAATGCGCTCGCTGTAGAGGCGAATGCGCTCGCGGTAGAGGCGAATGCGCTCGCTGTGGAGGCAAATGCGCTCGCTGTAGAGGCGAATGCGCTCGTTGCAGAGGACCATATTTGGAACGTAATCTGTTAGGTTTTGAATCAACTGAAACATAGATCAACACATTTTAAGTAGGTACCCTTATTATTATTTAAAATATGAGAATTCTAAAATGAATTCCAAATTATTGACCAGTACCCATATAATAAGTAGATAGTAGGTTATAAATTCAATGAATACATATTTAATGAAATTTGGGAGTTTTACACTATGGACATTGTAATCCTTATAAAAATCAATCATTAATAAATCATAGTTGTTTTAGCCCAATATTACATTACTATTTACTATCTACTGTGTATGATTGTAAAACATTATCTTAATCCTATTATAAATTGACAAAATATATTAATATAATATAGTATATTATACTCACCATGTGGCTTACCGCGCCACCAACAATCGTTGGCCTTGTGGCATATGAAACATTCTGTAATAAATTATAATAATAATGTTTTAATCTAGGTAAGTATATTATGTAAACTAAAATTGAAAAAAACTATTTAACTTACCAAAAGCAAATTTTTTTTTCTTAGCCACTAGACTTGTAGCCTTACGCTTTGGCTTGTCTAGTGGCCGAGAATCTGCCAACGGGGTCTGTTGCTGCTGCCTTACATTTGATGGCGGTTGAACATCAGTTAGATACTTATCTAAATAATGTTGCTGCTGTAGCTGCTGGTATTGATGCGGCTGGTATTGATGCGGCTGGTATTGATGAGGCTGGCACTGATGCGGCTGGCACTGATGCGGCTGGCACTGATGCGGCTGACACTGATGTGGCTGGCACTGATGCGGCTGGCACTGATGCGGCATTTGGTGGCAAGCACTAAAATGCGTCCACATCTAAAATAATTATAATTTATGTTAATTAAAAAACCTGTTGTAAGAAATTAAGAGCCTGTTGTATTATAAGACTTAGTTATTAATTATAGTTATTCTCTTATTGGAAAACCACTATAAGTTCCTCATTAATGATCTACATATCAATTCTTGGAAATCATTGTACAAGAATAAAAAGAATAGGATAAGATAGTGTTATAGTGCTATGATTTAACATAACTAAAAAAAATTGTTTTTGTAAGTGAATTCATGAAGGCACCCATTCATGGCTAGGATCTGTCATCTGTGGATATTATAATACCTTATCCATTGTTAAAATAATAAATATTATTAGTAAAACTTCCTACCTACCTATTTATAACAGATTATTTTTCTATGAATTTATGAAAATGTTATAAGTACTCAGGGTACCAAAATTAACTAGCAGATCACTGTTACAACTAAGCGCAGATATTTAGGTTTTTACATAATTTTATTGGCTTTATGCAGCTCTACGAGGATGAGAAATGTGGACGATTTATCCATGACAGAGTTCGTAGGAATAAATTTATTTTGCATATTAAAGCATATTTTGAACATTAGAGAATATTTGGCCTATTTTACATATTTTAGAATATATTCTATTATTGTTCATAAAACATCATGTATATGTAAATTTCTCGATTTGTGATTTTTTTTAGCAACAATATTTTCTATATTTTCTTTGTTTTTTTATATTATTTTATATACCTACTTAAGTATGAAGTACATTACATGTTTTATATTCAAATAACTTAGCTGTCACTAAAGGGCATTCAAGTTATGTATTGTTTTTATTAAAATATTTTGTTTTTTTATATATATATTTCATTAAATTTATATACCTATGTATGAATTGTTTTATATTTGAATAATTTACCCGTTACCTACCAAAGGAATGATAGTGTATACAGTATACTGTATAACTGAAAGTTATATATTATTGTTTATATTGAATTATTTTGAAAAAAAAACATATTATTTGAATATTTAAAAGTTTAAAGCATATTTAGAGAATATTTTAGGGTTTTTTTAGAGCATATTAGCATCATATTTTAAACTTTTAAGAACCTAAAAATCCACGCTCTAGTTATAACTTATTACTAATATATATTAGTAAAATATGAAAGTATTAATTAAAGATTTTTTTTTCTTTATTAATAAGTATACACAACCTGTACCCAATCAGCACAATTAAAAAGTTTATTTAATAAATTATGAAAACACTTGTCAAACCATTCAATAATTTGAATGGCCTATCACCTTCATAGAGAATAAATAAAAAAATTTATAATTTAGTTAAAATTGTAAGTAGGAATTAGGTACAACAAATATATTTATAATATAGGTACCTCCTACACTAATCTAACCTATTAACTTATGAGTTATAATATTAAGACATTTTTAATTGATATGGTTTTAATTAAAAACGTTCACTATATAATAAAAAAAAAATATTATATTATGGAATTAAAAAGAAAAGTATGAATAGACATAGCTGGGCTGCAATCATTACCTATACCTACATAAAAGTATTATTTTAATTCCTATTATTTAATACTTATTATTTTGAATCTAATATAATTCATAAAATATTATTATATTTAATAAATAATCTCAAGTTAGTAAAATAAAAGTTCAAATACTTACAATTGACGATTACTGGTTAGGTAGTGTTAATAGTAGACGTAGTGCTATTATAATTAATAGTAGGACTGGATTATAATATGAACGGACAGCGGTCTGTGTTCGATTAAGTAGGTTGTAGGTAATACACTTGCCACTTGGTCCGTGAGTAGTGAGTAGTGAGTACCATGAGTATGATGATGTATTGAAACAATCGATAGAAAACAATTGAAATATCCGATTGTTTGAATATGCTGTTGTAGCACCCCGTGTCGCTGTCACCGCTAGGTTGCTATACGCTTCTTTAACGACGAGTGCACGTTCGTTCGTTGATGGTTGAGGAAGAGGTTTGGAATGTAATAATTCAGTTAACACGAAATGTAAATTTAAGTTAAACTATTTATTACACTTATAAAAAAAATGAATTAATATATATATTATATAAAAGTGTTACGACAGAATAATTGTTTATTCTACCGGAGAGTAGTGTTATGAAACGTTTCCCTAGAGGCTTCTGGTAAGCTTGGGTGAAACGTGTGTGTGCTTAAAGGCGTGTACGACTTCTCTGAAAACAACTCTGAAAAGGACTCCTATTTATATGGAGACAGGCTGTGATTAGGAAAGGATGATTGACGTCATAGATGGTACTAAAATGAGCTGATTCAGTATACGCCAATGAGATGGCCGGATAAGTGGCCTGTTTCGGTGGCGTGATATTGTTGTAGTTGGACTTTATACTTTAGGCTTCCCGTAAACTCGGCGGTTTACTACACTGTTTAAAAATAATAATATCCGTTACCTATGGGCTAGACGTCTTTATTCGATTGGTAGCGACTATCGAACTAAATCGATTCCAAGAATCCCACGTGACATTAATTTGAGCCCACTCCGATCTTGACTATCGGTAACCAGCCAATCCTCCCGCAGACCTGCATTTACATATACATTGTATCAGTGGCGTGCTCACGGGGGGAGGGGGGCAGGGTGTCATATCCTCAACTCTTAAGACGGCACGTATGTTTGTTCTAAAAATACACGTCCTGTTAATTGTTATTTCAATTTTTCCCGGAATGTAGAGACGAAACTGATTTTATAACTATTAGTATTTATAACATATTTATATTGCATTTTGCTTATTATCGTCTAATGAACAATAAGCAGCCCACTTATTTCCTTAATATAGCCCCCACACCCCCAACGGATTCTGTTTAACCCCATAGTGTAAAAATGTAATATTTTAAACGTTCATATTAAGGGCCGTTCTTACAATGTCCGGTTAAGTTTCGGTTAGCGCTAACCGACTGATAACAGATTTTATTACCGGCAGAATTCTGCCGGTTAAGTGTCCGTTAACTTTAACCGGACGTCGTAAGAACCGGCCTAAGCCGGGTACACACTTGCAACATTCGCGCGTAACATTCTCGCGTTCCATGAGTTGTCGGTAAATGTCGACCGCATCAAAAGATGTTACGTTACGGCGTTGTGTTACGCGCGAATGTTGCAAGTGTGTACCCGGGCTTTATAATCACTTATGTGAATCATTATAAGGTATACCCCCTCACCATCTAAATAAAATAAGACTGCAGACTGCAGTAACAGCGAAATATCGTTATTGCAAATTTAATATAGTCGATCAGGTTATGTGAATATTATGTGTTTACTGATTGCTGGTTAATGGTTATAACTTATAAGTTTATAACTAATAATTATGGACATCTATTCCGTTTTCGTATCGCTGCACTGATTGTATGGTTAATGCGCTATTGTCATTGTTATTGCGTCTGTGTCTGTAATCTAGTATGTACGTCCAATTTCTCCAATATTACCCATCTATTTTTAGACTTGTCGTATTGATAAAATACTAAAATAGTATTATTTTTCATTTGAATAACACCACTGAACATATTTTATATTTTAATTATAAACTCAATAAACTAAACTAATTTTAAAATTATTCATTCTATAATATATTATTATTCATATTATCATTCAAATTATATGATGTATACTTTTCAAATAAATATCTACCAGCCCACTAAATCCAAAATAAATTGTCAGGTGCAGCGAAGCAGCATTCGCTGCACCCGTGCATACGCCTATGTATTATATGATTTTGTTGTGTAACTTTAATATATTTTTTAATGCAATTTTAACATATTTATACTGCAGTTTCATTCTTTTTTATAGACTTTTTTTTCCTAACGTGGGATTTTTTTCCGCGATTTGTTGTAAAAATGTTAAATTAAGCCTACTATGTTTTTTGACCGATATGGAAGTTATAAATATCTTTTTTTTTCATAACCGCAGCATACGGGCGCATTACTTTATTAAGACTTGCCCCTAGCAGCCTAAATATACACGTCTAAATCACATTATTGAGCTATGTTCGTCTCGTACATTACCAACGAACGTTGACTTGTTACTAAACCTTCGACTTGAACGGACGCCAATGGTCAGTTAATCTGTTAATGAATAGACCATTCCATATAATTGCCATTAACCTTTTACTGTAAATTAAGTAATTCATATCGTTTACAATTTATATAAATTGAATTGTTGCAAAAGTTTTTGGTGTTAAAAAAAATTAATATTTTACTAAGTTAAACCTACGCCTTAATTGAGTTCTGTCTTCTGTAGGTAAGTAACCACAAAATAAATATTTACAATTATCGACTATATATAGTATAAATTAAAATAATATTATGTATTTTTATATTTAAGTATTGGTTTGTACTTGTTATGCCTATAAACACATTATTATAATATATTATTTTATTTATGAAATAAAAATGCCCTAATTTGTTAACTAATAATAATTAGGTACATTGATCAGAGCGATTCAGAATCTAAAAAAACACTTCAAAAGTATTACTGCTGTATAATTACTTTTAACTTTTGATTCATGTTCATTTACTCGTATGGTATTTATTTTGTTAATAGATTTAAAGACAACCTTGCATTTTGCAATTTTGACAATCAATGTTAAAAATATAAAAATTGTATTATAATTAATTTTTTATTATATAGCAAAGTATTGTTTACTATTGATAAGTAGTAAACACTTCTCCACTAACCTAATGGAGTAAGACTAACCTTAAAGAACTTTAAAACACTCAACTGTTTTCTTTATCAAAGTTTTTGATTTTCAGTTGAGTATAATTCACTGTAAAGAAATATATTATTGTACTATATATATTTTATTCTCAAATTTTATTTTTATTTTAAAATTAGATCAAATTATAATAAGATAATTATCTCAAAATTAAAATAGAAAATATCTAAACTAAAAAAAATATTTAAGTATTTTAAAATTAGTATTTAATTTTAAATACAGATATTTTGAAAAAAAATTTAAATACTTTAGTACTATTTTAAATACATAGTTGAGTACTTCAAGAGTATTTGATTACGTTTACTCAAGTACTGAAGTACTTAACAACACTGAATTTACATGAGAATACATTTTACTATTGATAAGTAGTCGAGTAAGGCTCCTATTATTAAGTAACATAAGAATACATTTTACTATTGATAAGTTAGTTGAGCAAGGCTCCTACTATAATAGTAACATAAGAATACATTTTACTATTGATAAGTTAGTCGAGCAAGGCTCCTACTATAATAGTAATAGTAAATTTAATTTAAAAATGAGTGTATTAAAAAATGTTGAAAAAATAGTTTATTACATTCAACAGAAATATCCAACATTGGAATTTGACAGCATAGGTGTATCTCATGAAGCAATAAGTGACATTTGTAATGTGATATTAAATAAAGGTAAATGCAATAAAGCTAAAAAAAATTTAGTTATGGCATTAAACAATGCCAATTCTACTTTGAGAAAATCGTTAGGATCAAAAACAGAACATAATTCAAATTTGCGTAAACAACTTGAAGATAAGGGTTACTCGAAGAATGATTTTTGTATATATACAACAAATGTTGCTAATTTAGTATGCAAGTTATTCAAAGTTAAATGTAATCGTAAAAATCAAATTAGAGAATTCAAACGTTGTCAGACATGTTTTAAAGACAATGAAACTTGTACAAGTTCCGATGAATCATCTCAAAAGGACATGATAGGTAAAGATAATCATATCGATGAGAGTTTAGCAATATGTGTAAAGAGAAAATTGTTTACAGACAGTTCTCCTCAAAAAGAAAACAATGATAAATCTGATATAGTTGTAGATGAGTTGAATGAAAATGTTCTTGAAATCAAAGAACATAGTTTTATTAACTATAACTCTGGTTTGCTTAATATTTCTATTAAAATCGATGATGATTGCTGTGATACAACAGAAGAAATTGCTTATAATAAGAATACCGTTTATAATAAAGAAAATAATATCACTGAGGAAATGTTAACCACCCCTAAGCATAAATTAAATGTTTCATTGACTGAAGATTTGTTTACCCCAGTAAAGATATTTAAATCTTTACATATCTGTAACACACAAGAAGAAATGGGTTATAATAAGAATACCATTTCTATTAAAGAAATTAATGTTGCTGAGGAATTGTTAACCACCCCTAAACGCAAATTAAATGTTTCATTTTCTGGAGATTTGTTTACCCCAGAAAAAAGATTTAAATCTATAACCATTTGTAACACACCTGAAGCGGATCTGAAAGCATTGCCTAAGAACTCAAAAAATATATATCCCTTAAAAGTAAGGTCCTTTAAGGAAGGCAATAAAATGAAAAAGGTGATTTGTTACAAAAAGTGTAATTTTGTGGAAGGAACTATTAGGTTACATGATGAAGAATTGAAGCAAATAATCGATAACTCAATGCAAAAAAATCTAGATATTTCAAATGATTTGTTACGTGAAAAATTTGAAATTGTAAATAACTCTTGCGTATTGACTATCAAGAATAAAAATATTACCAAGAGAGGTTTAACATGTTATGGTATATGTCGACATGAATCTTGTAAGCAGTTTAAACTCGTGGTGGAGAAAAAATCTACAGATATCTTGGCACAAATAACAATTCTGAGTAACAGCCACAATTACAGCCACAAAGGTAAACTGACTACATTCTTGAAAGGAAAAAATCGACAAATACAAAAACAAATGTCTAAGTACTGCCCACCGATGAGTTTACGACAAAAATATATTTTAAAAGCATCTCCTAGTAAACTTAAGCGTGGTAACTTGTGTAACATCAGGTCTGATCGTGTATATTATAAGGTGTCTCATGAGCAAAATAGTCGTGATGATCAAGCGGCTGACGACAGGGTCGATATGTATTTATTGAAAGATAAATGTTCTGAGTTTATTCAGTATGTATCCGATCCAAAGGAGAAAGATTTTGAAACTTATTTGTTTAGTGAAGATCAAGTTAACGTTTTAAGAAAAACAAAATGTGTTACAATTCATGTCGATGCGACTGGCGGGGTGGTGAGAGAAACTACAAGAGATCCAGCGCTATTCAAAACAGGAAAAAGAAAAGAAAAATTACTATTGTATTATGCAGCTGTCACCGTGTACAACAAGCGGATAATTCCAATAGCAGAATATCTGTCGACTACACAAACTGCTAGTGCAATAACAAATTGGCTGTTGGAGTTTCGAAAATTCTATGAACGACAGTGTGGCACAAAGTTCATAGCACACGTTGTCAGTGACTTTTCAACAGCAATTTTAAAAGGGTTTGTGAAAGCATTTAATGAATGCAACGAGGTCGTAGAATATTTGAATAAATGTTATGAATTCATGTATGAGGGGAAAATGTTTAATTGCAACGCACTGATAAGTCTTTGTTGTTGTCATTTAATCAAAAATATCTCTGACGATGCTCATAAATATTATAAAGGAAATGGAAAGAGGATGACCAATGGGTCTTTAGCGTGCTTGGCAACTGCGTGTATCTCGCCAGCTTTCAACATAACCACCACGGAATGTCTGGACAAATGGTTCGCTGCAGTAACAACGGTATTGTTGTCACCCTGCAAGACTGTAGATGTGGATGATGCCATGGAGACCTTGAAGCAGCTCAGCCATGAAAATCCAAGTAGTCTAGTTGATGATCTTATCACAAAACAAAAAAATGTTACATTAGATGAACAAATAAGAGATGTTAAGACGTTTTACCGTTATAAAGATTCCAAGTTCTTATCTCGGTTTGAAAATATAGTCGTTCAGGTAAAAGAAACGTTAAAAATGTGTCCTACTTTTGAACAAAATCCATTGTATAGCGTTGAATTTCACAATGATATCATGGGATCTATCATTCCGGTGATTCCAATGTGGACAGGCGTGATGCGGTTCAAAGTATTAGGGACAACAGACAGAGCAAGCAATGCTCCAGCAGAGAGTTGGTTTGGAGATTTAAAGACAAACAAAAAATGCCGGCGTATGAAATGTGGAAGATTTGTTCAATTTACTAGAAGTATTGTACTGAGTAAATGTCAAGAAGTATTGCTAGATATACCATCAAATTATTGTGCACTTCCTCCGGTCCAAAATAAACAAAAAAATACTGTAAAAAAACAATATACAGCATTTATCAATATGATTTCGTCATCATCTGACGATGAGGAAAAAGAATGTTGGGGACCAAGAAAGAAAAAAACAGGATTCTATTTCCAGGGTCATTTAAAAGCTGCTTCAAAGCAATTAAAGGCATGTATGGTTATGAACCATTTGTCACTGATTAAAAACATAAAAGATGATGTGATTTGTGTGACACCAAATGTGAACATGCCCTCATCATTTGATTCCATAAAAACTGATGACAAAATTATAACTCCAAATACTAGGACATTATCAGAATCTTTTAGTTCTATAAAAAGTTATAAATCTCCAGTAGATGGTCTACAGTGCAAAATGGATGTATATGAAAATAGATTAGCAAAGAATAAAAATTATTATGGCTCAATTTTGAAGAAAAACGGAAAACGGTTGGATTATGTAGTTGGCATTTATAACAGCGTTAAAGACATAACTCAGTGTCATGAGTTATTATTCAGTGACTTTGACACACTCTCAATGTATACACCTGAAAGTACAAAAAAAATGTGGTTGAGTAATTTTGTTATTGATATAGCACTGGGTGTAATGAGACAGACGTATTGTGAGTTTAAAAATAAATTAAAAATATTGAGCTGTGATGTATCGGGTCATTTAAATAATGATCCTTCGAAAAGAATTTTAAATTTGGAAACTATTATTGTTCCAAAAGAAAGTTTACTTGTAATGCCATTACATATCAATGGAAACCACTGGGTAATTATGTTTGTAGACTTTGGAAATCATAAATTCTATTTTTTTGATCCATTTGAAACTACGGAATATAATAAATGTAGACATAATTTTGTGACTATTCTTAGCGAACTAAAAAAAAATCATGTGTATGGAAAGATAGGAAATGTATGACCAGACATTAATTTTCAAATATTTTCTGATTATCCTAAACAAACAGATGGATATAACTGCGGAGTTTATGTGTTGTACTATGCAGAGTGTATGATGAAAAATAAGATTGATAACGTTAAATTCAATCAAGATTTCAGCCCAATGGTATATAGAGAGGTGTTAGAAGATTTTTTGTTAAAAAAATCTGATTTCATGAGGGATATCTGTTTGTATTGTGGCCGTACGGATAAACAACACAGACATATAAAAGAGGAGAATGTCGATTGGGTTCAATGCGATACATGTAACAGATGGATAATACTACAATGTTTGGCAAGGGCAGAACAGACATTAGATATTGATGGTAATTTTGAATGTCTTTTGTGTATATCCTATTCAAAAAGATTACAAAGTAAGTATTGATGAGAAAATTAAAAGGTTAGTATAATATACATATTATTATTAGTTTAGTGTCCTATAGGCTATAAGTGTTGTAGGATAATTGAGAAACAAATAAAATAAGTGGAGTAGGCCTATGTTGGGAAACCACTATAATAAAAACGCGCCAAAATGCAGTACCTCCAGTTGTGTTGAATACAATGCTAAGGTGGTGTGGAAATCTGTTAAATCGTAAAATTTCTAAATGTACTAGTATATATCAATTTTTCATAACTGTTGAAATACAATATTTACTGTATTATTTATTTTTTATTTACCCCACATTTAACTCTCACATTTCAACATCTAATCTAAAAATTAATGAATTATAACACATGTATATAATATATACTATTTAATTAGTTATTGTTATTACCATTGTTTTTATTTTATAGAGCTATGACACTTCCATGTTTCTACTACACTGTTTCATAACTAATATGATGGCAAACAGATGATCCGGCACTTTTGGACAGTAATTTTGTGGTCGAACTAATGTGCAATGACAAGAATCTGATAAACATCAACATATTTTGGCAACCCAACATAATTATATTGTTTAATTAGGTACCTTAAAATTAAAATACATATTAAATAAACAATCAAATTAAATGTAAAAATAACAATAATTTGCAAATACCTTCAGTATGATGATCTGTTGAACAATATCAAAATTGATTTTATTATTTCCTTTTTGTTTGTTTGGAGATTGCTTGATAAAATGCAGCTTCCATTTCATGATAAGATTTCACTAAAAAAAAAGAAAAAATTCTGTTTAGGTGATGACATTCCATCAACAATTAATTTAGATCCATACCAGAATGATTTTCCATAAGCTGAATACATTATCACACGCACAGAACCCAATAATACAATACATAGTATTTTTTCATGGCTAATTTTCGACCTCGTTCTATAGCCAACTCATATCTATAACATTTGTTTGTAATTAAATTCTTATAAAAATATTTATTTTATTTTACATTTAACCTACCTTTTATATTCATTAAGTTCTCCTCCAAATGCTGCTACTGTCCGAATATTTAATAAGACCTCTTAAGCTATACCTACAGCTAAATCACATTTGATTTGCTCTCTAGCAGCTGTACTTGCTGAAACCTAAATAATATATAAAATACACTTCCATGGCACTACTTTAAAGTTTAAATCAAACGCTTTACTATGGCGATAGCACCAGAAACTGCAACTAAAAATGGAGCGTCACAAAGTATGATCGAGCAATAATTGCATAACATATCATTACTAGTTTAAGAAATAATTATAAATTAGTAAATTTCATATATTAGACTTATTTACCTATATAGAGTTTTAAAGATTTCTTCTTCCATACATTCATTGAACTAATGCAATTATACGACTTTTGGCAAATTAGTAAAAACAATTATAATGCTATAAATAAAATTTCATTTACGTGTTTATAATAAAAAAAGTATTAATAAAATCGAAATTTAACATTACCTTTAGTGTTCTTACTAGGGTGTTTCTTTTGCAGTAAGTTATATAAAGTTTAATATGGTGAAGTAAAATGAATGACCGCTTGTTTATAAGTGATTGAGTTAACTCATTTAATAATATAAAATAAGTATTCGTGGATCAAAAACCATCTTAACGTCATCGTAGGGCTATGGAATATGGATCAAAATTGAAAATACAGAATTCGATTGCGGTAACCATAGAGTGGTGATAACTCCGTAACGTTATCAAGACATACTGATAAAGTAAAAAAAACAGTTATTGAACATTGTTACCCAGAGATTTTAAACAAGTTTTTAGTGTTACATAATAAATTACCTTAACAATTTATTAATGCATGAAGCCCGCCATTATAGAGTTTCAAAAACCATTAATTACCTTTATGAAAAATATTGTAAGCTCAATTTATTTTTAATGGTTATACAACAATAAAATATATCTACAGTAAAATTATATCCAAATCAAAATATCTCTAATATGAAATGTGTTCGTTCGTCAAATTATATTCAATATAACAAATATTAAACAATGTTTTTATTGTCACCTAACCAGGTACAGTTACTAGTTTCTATCATGTTTTTAAAATTAAATTAAGTAAATAAATATAAAAACATTATTTTACATCTAATCACGTTTTTAAAATTATGTAACGTTAACTATATTAATATGTTAAAAATTATTATAATATTTTTAGAAAGATTTATTTATAGGAGATATTTTAACGCCCTAGTTCTATTGTGTCAATGATTTAATACGCTTAGCAAAATTTCAAAAAAAAATTACAAGTGTCAATAAGTTATAAAATAAAATAATAACATGATACTATGTAAACATTTAATTTTAGTATAATTGAATTAAATTTATTAAATGGAAAGTTTTATTAACATCATAATGATCAAATCAGTTGTATCCCTTGCGATATGAACCGTAGACATTTCAAACGTTCATCAACGTCCATACATTAGGTACAAATATGCACACGCATAAAATTCCGGGCTCTACTAATAATATACCATGTATGGCATAATGTTGGCACATTATATAATAATAACTAACACATAATTTTAATTGCACGTACCTTCGAACCGTTCAGCGTAACTGCTTAGCTTTTTATATTACAATATAGAACAATATAATACTATTTAATTATTAAAAATTATGTAGAAATATATAATTTTGAACGTCAGAATTTTTTTAGTAAAAACGTTATTTTACACTTATTTTTCACATATATATTACTTCAAGAATTGTTTATGTACATAATAACCTAATAAATGAAGAAATTGAACGTTAGCAATAGATTTTTTACTAGTTCAATAAGTCTTAAATAAAAAAAATTGAACGTTAGCAATAGATTTTTTACTAGTTGAATAAGTCTTAAATAAAAAAATTGAACGTTAGCAATAGATTTTCAGGATTGAGATAGGCAACTTTGTATACAAATTGCCGAATAGCAATAGATTTTTTGATAGTTGAAAAGTCAAATAAAAAAATTGAACGTTAGCAATAGATTTTCAGGATTGAGATAGGCAACTTTGTATACAAATTGCCGAATAGCAATAGATTTTTGGGAACCCTGGAATTCTCTTATCAAATATTGCTAGCGGAACGTACATTACATTTTTTTGTCGCCAAGTTATTCAATAATATTGAATCCTTTTATGACAAACCAATAAATAGTTTAAAACTGGGAGTAGCATATGTTTCAAATTTGTCAGAGAATATTGTACCTATTACTATAGATCACTTGTTTCAAAAATATATAGTATTCAATTTTCACAATAATAAACAGATTGCCTTACCAATCCTACATTCATTAAATAATTAATGTTTATAAAAAAAAAAAATTGTATATAAATGTTTACTTGTGCAGTAAATTAAATTGAAAAAAAGACTTTTCAAAATATATACTGATACTTATTTATGGTATTAAATGTAACTTAAAAAAATATATAATTTAAGTATTTATTTTAATATCTTATTTGTTTTTTTCCAGTATGAATTAAGTTATATTAAAAATGTGTATTGTATATATTTTAGGACACCTAATTTGTGTAGTTCTATGTATGTTTTATTATTTTTAATATGCCATACTCGATTGTTCATTTCTTTGATGACAACACAGTTGAAACTGTCCCAGGACATTGGGTAAATAAAAACCATGGTACTTGTGCTTGGCCTAATAATTATAAAACTGCTTCAAGACTTATTGAAAAAAAATGTGTGCCAAATGAAATTGAATTTACTTATTTAAAAAGCAGAGAACTATACAAAGGAATTGGTAAATATAATATAATATTCTTATTAGTTTAAACGTAAGATCGATATTAAATAGTATTAAATAGATATGTACCTAGCTACTATTTTTTGTATTTGTATAAATTAGTAAATTAGTAAATTGATGTACTTGTATTAAATTTATTATTGTTATTGTAGATTCATTACTTGAAGCTAAAAATAAAACTAAAAAAGCTATGATCACATCTGATTTATCATCTTCAGAAGAAATAGTTAATATTGGTAGAAAACGCCAAAAAGAAATTTTGCATTCTCCTACTTCATCTACAAATTCTTGCCCATTGTTTTTAGGTAAAAATTTAACAATATACTCGTATTGTACCTTATTTTTAAATATCTATCATTGATTTAAATTTATTTTAATCCCTGTATCATAAATTAAACAATTATATTGCATAAAATGTAATTATATGATATATCAGTTAATACTTTTAATATTATAATTTGATTTTAATTTAGATTCTGATAATGACGATTTACCATATAACAAATCTAAGAGTACAACTGCTATGATAAACTCTGAACATTCAAGTGATCGTTCTTCGTCGCCAACAGTCTTAAATGTACCTGTAGCTGTTATTAATGGTAACATGATATTAATACTATTGTTTTGTCATTTTTGAAAAATAGCAATTATTTATAAATGTTCTTGTTATAATTATTGATAATAGGTATAGATTCTGAAAATATATTGATGTATAATAATAAGGAACCTAACTGTTCAGCACCTGTAGTCACGTGTCCATCAGATAAAACCATCAAATTGAACAATAGAAAAAAGCAAAATGGTTGGTCGCCATTAAAGTTGGATAATTTAACTAACGATTCTGAAGGTATAATTGTTATTTTAATGAGTAGGGTAAAAAGGCCACTACTGGAACCACCACCACCACATACACCACCACCACCACCACATCCACCACCACCACCACCACATACACCACCACCACCACCACATACACCACCACCACCACCACATACACCACCTCCACCACCACATCCACCACCACCACCACCACATACACTACCACCACCACCACATACACCACCACCACCACCGCCACCTAGTCCTAGTCCTCCACCACCGCCACCGCCGCCGCCGCCCGACTCGTCACGTGCGTGACGTATATTTACCCCTCCACCGCCAGTCTCCTCTGGTATATACTATATGCATATATATATATATATTCACCAAACACATATATCCAGCAACATTGTCATCAAAAAATCAGCAATCACAGCATAAATCCAAACGTAGGGTTTTGTTAACCATATACATAAAATCCCACACATCCAAATGAATTAAAATAATTTCACAAACTATACTGAGATGTATTGTATATACTATGTCTAGGTAAAGTTTACTGATATTTTTTCATGCCTATTATTTATCATAGCCTAAAAAGAGTTTAAATATATTGAACATTTTATGGTGTATAGAAAATGCTTACATTTGTTTTTGTTGAAAATTGGCTTTTCGTAAAAGTGCCCATTTTTCTTTTAACTTTTTTTGGTTGTTCTTCCCGACGAGTTTGAAAAAATTTGGGAATTTTTAGATTCTGAGCGGAGCGATGAATGTATTGATTTTACAATGTTGTGTTTTTTTTTTAATATTCATCACGTTTTAAAGCAGTAAAAGTGCTTCGATTTTCAACTTCGCCCCTAGCTTCGGTCGTAATCGCATCTAGATAACACTTAGGGGGGGGGGGGGTCAAAATTTGAGAAGTCCCAGTAATTTTCAAGAGAGCCAGGAAAAACCAACCAGAAATTATGGAAAAACGGGAATTTTTACGCAAAACCACTTTTTGACAAAACCGATTGTTTTGATTTGTTGTAACTCAAAAAATAAAATTATTAGAAATTTGAAATTTTCACTAATCATTAAAATAAGCATTATCTACAAATGGTATAATTTTCAAAACATTTCGACTTTTTTTGAGCTATTTATAGAAAATTTAAATTGTTTTTTTTCTAAAAATGCCGATTAAAACTATAGAATTGACAACAATTTTTGAAAATTTATTAAAAAACTAATCATAAATAGTACTTATTGAAATTAAAAAATTAAAAAACCGTTGGTCAGGTTTTTTTTATAAGTGTTTAAAGTTCAAATTCTTACAAAAACCAACAAAATTACGACATTTTGCAGTTTTTTTTTGATTAGGAAATTAATTAATAACAATTATTTGTTTTCAAATCTAAAATTTGACATTTTAATCTATATAAAATTTTCTACCTTTCTAAAAAAAAAAAATTTACAGGAAAGTCAAACTATTTTTTATGAGCTTTTGAAATTAGACTTCGGATATTTTTTGCAAAAAATAATTCAACCTACTGTATTATTAATAGTAATATAAATGATTTTAATAGCAGTATCAATTCAGGCCCCCCACAAGGGGGGGGGGGGTCAGGAGGACCCATGGTACTGGGACCCGGCGACACACCCGGGCTAATAATAATAACTTCAAAATATATTAGAAAAATGTTTTAAATAATTAATTTTTTTTCAAGATTCAAGTATAAATTATTTTAGCATTTTTTTAATCAACTCGAAAATCATATGCGAAATCTATAGCTTATGATCATATTCTAAATATTATATCACACCACTATTAATAACTTTAAAACAATTGATCGCCTATGAAATTTTTCCTTCTCTTTCCTTAACTAGTAACCAAAGATGGTTTATTTATAAATGTAGAAAAATAAATTAAATAAATGTGGAATTTTTGTTCGTAATAATTTAGTTGTGTCATATTAATTGAATAATATTTTTCTAGATATAAATGTTATAGCTTATATTTATATACTAATATACTATATCGTTATGTTATATTATTGTCGTTTATTTATTTTGTGTAAACATGCAGTTCTACACATAGACATTAAATATTAAAACATTTATTGATTTATTAATATGTCTATGATTCTTCACTGTCCCACAAAAGTAGTAATGTTTACGGAGTTCATAATAACTAATTTATAAATAACTATGATACGAACAAAATTTATAATCCGAATTGTAAGCAATATTTATATTTATACAATAACTGATAATTGGTTTCATTTTAGTTTTTATTACAACCGCGTATCGTATAGGCGCGTCATACGTTCGTAAAATAGTAAATATTATAAGTTGTTGTTTTATTTCGATTATTGAAATCAAAATGTTTTTTTATAAACACAAATCTGGATACCTATCAGAAAAGAAAATTGAAAGAAGAATTAAAAAAAAATTATAAATTAAAAATGTTAACATACATTTTTGGGTCTAGGACATCTCGCCGCGACCGATTCGCCGCCGGACCTATTCGCCGCAGACCGTTTCGCCGCAGACCCTTTCGCCGCGGACTGTTTCGCAATTAATGGCCAACAATAGCAATAACAAAATGGTGATTAATGATATATTTGTAGTTAAAATATATCATTTTTTTTTTCAATATACGTGGTTTCTTATGCTGAATTCAAAAGTGTTTGAAAAAATTTCCGGTTTTTTAGTTTGTATATTATACCATACATGTCTTCAATTTATAAAAGACACCTATAAATTTGTTGATATTTTATTTTTTAATTATACCTACTCCTATAATTTATACTTAAAACTAATATTTAAGGTATATTCATGTCGAAAAATTAATTGTTATTTAAGAGAGGTCCGGATTTAGTTATGTACCCGGGCCAAAAATATGATGTGGGGGGCCTGAGTATCATAGAATACACTTAGTTATGTAGGCTGACAGACTGCCTTCGCTCTGAATCGTTTTTTATATACAATGGTTTATAGCATTGGATTTAAATGTAATACGTCCATAAAAGTGATACAATCGACACGTACTGTACAGCAGAGCTGTACCAACTTGCCGACCTTTTTTAATATTTTTTTTTTTTTTGGTTTCACTATTAAATACTTATTGATCTTAATTTTCAATAATTAGCTATAAAAACTGATAATTTTATACATTTTCAACTACAAAATAATTTGCAAACATTCGAGATTTTTATGAATTTGGTCAAAATTTAAACTTTAAATGCTTATAAAAAAAAGTGTGCATTTGTATCTTAAATATTTTTGAAACTTGCAATTAGAAAAACTTTGTTTTGCATTTTCATTTCTTAATTATAACATATTTTGAACATTTTATACATTTTTAACCACAAAATAATTTGAAAATGTTAGATATTTTGATGTCCAAATTTTAACTTAAAATATTGATAAAAATTTATTTTTATAATACATTTTTTGATTTTTTAGTTACACTATAAACTACTTACTAAAAATCTTGTTTTAAATGTTCGGTCAATTTTAAATTCAAATTGATTTATATTTTGAAGATGATATTAGATATTAAAATAAAGAATAACAATGTTATTTATTTCATTGTAATTTAAATAATATTGTTTAATATTTTTTGTTTGTGCTTGAAACTTTTAAAGTATAATATTATTTTTTATACACTCATATACACTTTTATATCAATGAATTAAAATTTAACAAATCCATAGTTTCATGGTTAGCAAAATAATGATGGTTATCATAATAATTTATATGAGGTATGAGGAACATAAACATAAGTAATTTTACTATTTTTACTTAAAACTTTAATTCAGAGCCACCATGACAAAGTATATTATTGTTGTAGAATGGTAAATTGGGGGCGTGGGGGCATAGCGGGTCTGTGTAATGAAATTTAGGTGGTGGTGGTTAACCTCTAGCTTCTATATTTGCCTCATGAAATAAAAGAGTTCACGCCGCCACTGTATAAAAGTAATGTTTTTTTGTCCTCAATACTCAATAACTAATGGACAGTTTTCAATAAAAGTGAAATTAATAGATTCCTTGAGAAAGTGTGTTTATAGTGCATTTTTACAACCTATATATATGTTGATATAGAGTTTCTTGCACAGTTGCACATCAAATTTATATTTTTTTTATGTTAATGATTGTCATTGGTTATAGATTATAATTTATATTACTATTAATTATCAAGTATCATAATTAGTAGAAATATGGCATACAAAATTTAAATTTGTATAATTATCTTAAAATTGTTTGAAAATCATAAATATTTTTTAACATTTGTTTTTAATTATTATTTTTTTCACATATTTTTTAATATTTTCTTTTTTTTAAAACATAGTATTAACCCTACACTGCGTGATGTATCACTGATGATACATTCAGTAAATGCTTATAGAACAGCTGTTTTATTGTTAATAGATTTGTGATTTTATACTCATTATCGATAAAACAAGTTTTCAATGAGTTCTAATAGTGTTTTTACAATCTCCCTGGAAAGATAATAGTGAAAATAACGTGATTGAATTTGATAAGAAAAGTATCAAAAACCAATATTTCTTTATCACGTTTAACATTGATATCGTGGGTTATTTTGTTTTTGAAAAATGTTATTTGATTAAAAATGTTCTACAGATTATTTTTATGCATCGAACATACGTTATATAACAGTAAGTATCCTTAATTATCTATACTTTCAAGTGTATCACCCACGATACATAGCGCCTTTATGACATTTGTATCATAATACAAATGAATACCGTTAATGAGCAAATGTATCATGGGTGATACACAGATTATTATAATAAATTGTCTTTTTATATTTTGTTTTGATAGAATAGTATTGATAATAAAAATGTGTGCATTTTACTAATATTTTTAACTTTTATTTAAAATATTGTAAATGTTACTTTATAGTCTAATTTAAGTATTATTTTTGAAGGTTTAAGATGGCAAAACATATTTTGAGTGACTCTCAAATAATTAATTTGATGAATTTTGATATTAGTGATGATGACTTGGATTGTTCAGATGTGGAATTTGACTTGAGTATGTATTTTATTTTGCTATATGATTTTATTTTGACTTTTAATTTATAAATAATTGTTTTTAGATGATGTTATGAAACATATAGATGATGACACAACACCATTGGTTTTCCAAGATGAATATCAAGAGCTGCAGCAACATGTGAATCCACCAGATTTAGAAGTAGAAAATGAAAACTTGGATATAAACAATTTACCTATTTTTATTGATGAAGATTTGATACTTGATGTTAATATTGATGATAATCTAATACCCGATGTTAATATTGATGATAATCTAATACCTGATGTGAATAATGATGATAATCTAATACATAATGTGAATGATAATGGTAGTTTTTTTATAAATAATCATACTACTCAAAGCCAAGAAAAAATAGACAAATAAATAGTCAAAAATATTTGAAATCCGAATTTACAAAATTAAAATGGAGAGAAGCCAACTTTTGTCCTGATTTTCAGTTTTTAAAATTTGAACCTGTTCCACTTCCTATTGAAATATCAAAATTGAAAACACCAATTGACTTTTTTTCATATTTTTTTAACGACGACCTATATTTACATATAAAATCTGAATCAATTAAATATTCAGTTCAAAAAAATATTAATAAACCCATAACTTTTACTACAAATGAGTTAAAACAGTATATTGGAATAACAATATTTACATCTATTGTTCAAATTGCTAATGTTAGGAAGTATTGGAGCTCTAGAGTTGGATATCCTCCTATTAAGTGTACCATGGGGCAGAAACGTTTTGAACAAATAAAGAGCATCATTCATTTTAATGATAATGATACAGCTCTCCCAAGAAATCATGAGGACCACGATAGATGTCATAAGCTTAGACCTATATTTGATCATTTAAATAAACAGTTTTCTAGCATTCCCCTTGAAAGAGATTTAGCTATAGATGAACAACTGTGTGCCACAAAAGCACGCAGCTATTTAAAGCAATATTTACCTTTAAAACCCCATAAGTGGGGATATAAGTTTTTTGTTTTATGTAGTAGTAAAGGATACGCATACAACTTTGAATTATACACTGGTCAAGAAAATTTTGAGAAATTTAGACTTAACACTGAACCTGATTTGATGGCTAGTGCCAATGTTGTTGTAAGACAGTAGAATAATTCCGGAAAACAAAAACCACAGACTCTACTTTGATAATTATTACACTACCATACCACTTGTACAATACATGGCAAAAAAAGGTATTTTAACACTCGGAACTGTTCGTAGAAACCGAATTCCTAATTGTAAGTTTCCACCTGAAAAAAATAATGCTTAAAGAACCTAGGGGAACTTCATACGAATATTTAACTGTATTTAACAGCGTTCCAATAACTTCAGTCATATGGAAGGATAATAAACTGGTGACACTTCTTTCATCGTATTGTGGCATATTACCTGAAATGTCAATCAATCGATTTGATAAAAAATCCAAAAGAAATATGGAAGTAAAGTGCCCTTCTATAATTAAAGAATACAACCGCCATATGGGAGGTGTTGATCTCCTTGATTCTTTGATTGGGCGTTATAAAATTAAAATACGGACAAAAAAGTGGTACATGAGGGTCTGGTACCACCTCATTGATGTATCAATCGTTAATGCATGGTTACTCTATAGACGAGTGGAAAATGAAAATGGTAGAGTACCAAAATTAAATTTATTTGATTTTCGGACAGAAGTTGCATTTTCATTAACAACGTCTGTATCTACTCCAAAAAGAGGCAGACCATCTAATGAAGAAAGAGAACAGATAAAAATACTTAAACAGCATACTCATTCAATAACGCCTGAAGATATCAGAAGAGATGGTTTACATCATTGGCCAGAATATAAAGAAATAAGGCAACGGTGCAAGTATGAAAAATGCGGAAAACTAACACAATGCACTTGTACTAAATGTGATAAGTATTTTTGTTGCGGTGTCAACAGAAATTGTTTTAAAGATTTTCATACTAAATAACAAAACATTTTGTTGTTCCTAATTAGGTAAAACAAGTAGTTCCTAATTACGTTTTATAACTACAATTTATTTTTAAATATTATTAAATAATTTATAAGTGTTACTATATATAGTAATGTTATTTTTATTCACCGTGTTGTATAAATATGTTTTTTAATATATTTATTTATGTCCAGTTAACTATTATTATTATAACATTTTATTGTTATTTAGTTATTTATATTTTATAGCAGTTCAATTTATTTTTTAATTTTATTAAATAATTTATAAGTATCTTAAAAAAGTTAATATTTTTATTATTTTTTTTTTATGTATAAATTTGTTTTTGAATACAGTTTTAAATATGTTCAGTTTACAATTCCTATTACAATATAATATTGTTGAAACTTAAGAATAAATAAAGGTTTATTATTCGAAAAAAATTATTTTTTTTATGTTTTAAACGCGCAATGTATCATAGGTGATACATTTTTCAAAAAATGTAAACAAATTCAAAAAAAAATTATTTTCAAAAAAAAATATTTTTCCCATCTTCTGTAACCATAATTACAGGTGCACAAATTTTTTCGCTAAAAAATCAGACCTTAAATTTAATTTGCGCAGTGTAGGGTTAATACAACCTACATGTGCCAAGGTGAATATTTTGAAAATGCATTACTGATTAGTGACTACTGATTACAGTAACTTAGTTACATACTTATTACTTATATCTAATGTAATAATATACATAATTATTTATATATTTTTTTTTATTATTATTATTTAGTTTTAAGTAACAACTAATATAGCTCGACAATTATATATAAAAAGTACAATTAAAATTAAATTAAAAAACATGAACATAGATATTAAATAACAAAGCCAGCATCCAAAATAAATTTAATAATACTTTTAATAGTGAATGTGCAATTAGTATTGGGAATGGTGTGGAGATTAAAGGGACAATTAAAAGATCTAAGGGAATTAATTAAGACTAGATGTTCGGATAACTGAGGAGGGCAATCAAATAATATATGAGATAAGTCGCCAATACACTCATTGAGATGAAGTGTACAAAAAGGAGAGTTGTTTAAACCAAGTTTGAACGAATGATTAGGTAATAGAGAATGACTTATGCGTAATCTGTTAAATTATATAATAATGGTTCTGTCTCTTTCTGCTGGCTATGATTTTTATATTCAAGAGTTACATGTTTCCTTTACAAATTATTTATATTTATTTTTTCAATAAAATAAAGAGACTAAACAAATAAGGGGTTAATGAGAAAATATGTTATGAAAGTTATAAGTTATAACTTTTAAGTTACACTGTTGAAGTTAAAATCTAAAAGTACTAACAAATTTACCTACCTATTAATTTATTATTTATAATATATCACATATTTAGATATTTAGGTAGTTTAATTACTAATATGTATTTTTAAGAAGAATATTCAATAGATCCACAGATAATTTTTAACTCCTTCTCTAGATCCATTATTATTATTATTTTAAATTTTATTCACTATGTTTTGACTCCGACTTTGTCTACGCGTTAGAATACCGGTAACAATTTGCGACGGTGCTGTTTGAATTTTACACTGAATTTGTTCGTTCAATTCAAATTTAATTTTAATTGCGTTCAATTTGTACCTACCTATTTTGTGTTAAATATTTTGATTGTTATATAAACACTATTCGTTGAATTTAATTTATCGAAACTACTCAAATGGATAATAATCATTATGTATGTACTAAGACTACTCCTGTGGGTAAACGGTAAGTCTAACATATTAATACTTTCTATTAACCGTATATAAACTTCAGTATACATTTTGTGCTACTCACAAATTGAACTAGCAATAATAATTGTGATGTACCTATTTTGTTTGTGCATAATATGATGCTTAAGACTACTTATGCTCTCTAGCTCACTGTATGTCGCACATTTTCATATACCTAATGTAAAATATATTATGTTCAACTGTACCTATAGGCTATAAGGTGCTTACATTTTAATGTTTTTATAATTATTTTCTAACTAACCATTTTTGAAGGTATTACAAATGTGCGACCCCCAACGTATATTGTAAAGGAAAAGGTATCAAACATGAAAATGGTCTGTTCGTAGTAACTACACCATGCACACACGATGAGACCAATGATGATATATTTCATTTGAAAAAAATATTCAGAAGTATATTAGTGGAACGTGCAAGAAATGAAAGCCAGTCTCTTAAGATAATATATGAGGAAGAATCTGTTCGGTAAGAATAATTTTAAACATAAGGTCGGTACTAGGTAATCATAATATTTGTTTCTAAAACAGTTACTGTTCTTCAGATATAGTGTATTTAAAAATGTGTACGTATTTGAATTATTATTATTATTAATTTGTGATAAAAATGTTTTAAATACTGTAATTAATAATTATTAATTTTATAGAAATCCACAAGCAGCTATGGTATATAGTTGGCCAACAGCTGAATCGTCAATGCGTAATTCTCGTAGGCAAAGTGTACCTCCTTTGCCAAGCTCGTTACGCGAGTTAGGAGAATACTTGGACAATAATAACGAAAGGTGAGGTTATTTGTATATAATATTATTTAAGATACAATTTTAATAAACTAATAATTTTAATTGTATTATGATATTTATTTTATATTGCAAAAATTGTTATTAGGTACCAGTGTCGAAATGAATCTTTCTACCGCGAATGGATTACAGATGATGAAGGGAAATACAGCATCATGTTTGCATGTCAAGAACTTATCAGTGAAGTAGTAGTTCAAAGTGGTGAAGAACTACACGCTGATGGTACATTCAAAGTAGTACCATCTACTCCATTCTGTCGGCAACTTTTTATAATGCATCTTATTTTGCAAAATCATGTAAGATAGTATATTTTTCAAATTAAAAATTGTCTTTATGTTTACTCACTTTAAATTATTTTGATAGTCAATACCTGTGTGTTTTGTCTTAATGGAAGCGAAGACATATTCATCGTATAAGAAAGTTTTACAGCGTTTCAAAAGTAATTTCCCTAGCGTGAAGCCTAAGTCGATCATGATAGATTTTGAAACAGGTCTCCATAGAGCATTTGAAGAAATCTACCCTGAAGCTCAAATAAATTCCTGTTGGTTTCATTTTGTACAGGTAAATAAAATTCCATTCTACCCAAATTTGCATAGATATTTAATATAATTGATATAATATCAACTAATATGTAATTATTAATTAGTAGGTAATTGCTAATCAATAATTATAGGTGTACCTAATTATCGTTATATTTCCACCAATACCTATTAGTTATTTATTTATCTTATACCATAAATAGTACCTACTATTTTAATGTAGAAAATAATTGTTTCTGCCTTTTACAAGTTTAAAATTAATACCTACGCCTTCATATTTTCAAGCCATTATCAAGTTAAATGTTCATAATATTAACATACCAAACATTCAGTCTATTCGCCATCTGATAATCTTTTTTTTTTTTAACTTGATGTATCTAATACATTAATACTTAAGAAATTATTGAATGTTTAAAATGATACTTTTATAATTTATTTTTTAAGGGCACTTTCCACCCTACATTCCTACCAATCGTTTTTTATGTATTGGCTTTGTGTTATGTGAAATATTTTTACATTACAATTTAACATAGGTAATTTCTTATTTTATTTACTTAAAATATTTTTAGAGTCTACAGAAAAAAATTAAGAAGTTAGGCTTTACACATTATGTTAAGCATAACGACGCAGCCAAGATGTGTGTTCGTATGACTGCAGCATTGGCTTTAGCTAATGGAGTGCGTTTAGCAACGTTTTTTACATATTTTTCTAGGTAAGTAGTTTTTAGAAATTGAAATTGGGCACGAAAAATTAAATTCTCAAATTATGATTTTTTTTTATAGCTTTTGGATGAATATCAAACGTCCAGAATGCTTTTCTGTATATCAACAACCACGACGTACAAATAACAACATTGAAGGGTTCCATTCGTCATTAAAACAAACGTTTCAAGTTTCACATCCAAATTTATGGAAAATGTTAGGTAAGCATTTACATTTTTGAATTATAATAATGTTGTATAAAAAACAACAAATATCATGACAGTCTTATTTTAAAGTCTATCATAATAGTTATATTGTTTATTTGGATGGCTAAATTAATCAACTATGTTGAATGTCTTATCATTTTTTTGAAGAACATCTCAAACGGACTATTGAGAAGCAACATATTATTGTAGGTCAACTATCGAGAGGACTACCAACTACTAGAACAGCCAGATCGAAATATATTTTAAATTCAACACGAATTAAAAATGCATCTGTACTCCTTAATAATGGACAATTATCAATAAAAGAATTTTTGATACAATGTTCTTACACTACATATGGGTATTTGACTAGAGAGTTAAATTGGACTGGCGTTATTGATGGTATAATATAATACAGGCTTAATAAATAAAATTCTAGGGATTGCCTAAAATATGTGCATTATATTTGTATTACCTTTGTCTAATAATATATTTCTTTAAATATTAGATTCTGACGATGATGATGTAAATCAAGGCAATCAAATTATTGATGCAACCGTTTTGGCAAACATAGAAGGTATGTAACTATAATCATTAAGACCCCTTTGGAATAGCTAAAATTGTATTTTAAAAAACATATTTTGCCTGTTATAATTCCTTAAAAAATTATCTTAAAATTTAAGAAAAAAGTTTCACTTTTGAAGTATTTGTTAAATTAATAAATTAAGTGCTTGGAATGTAATCTTCTAGAATCTAGACCATTCAAAACATAAAAAAAAAGTAGCATTGTACACTTGCCATTTACCATGTAATTATTAACATATTATTTTATTTTTTTAATTTATATGTTTATTTATAATATTTTAGTTCCATTTGAAGAACCTTACATTGTAGAAATTGGTCCGGTTGTTGATCCTATTGCAGAAATCTTAAAAGGTGTGTCATTTTATATAAATATTATTGTTTGTTTATAATATTTAGAAATTTGTCTAAAATGAATTTACTATATATATTTATATATATTTACTATATATTTACTAAATTTCAAAAAAAAAATGTAGATGATCAAGAACTTGAGATTGGAGAAAATGAAATTGTTGAACCTGTAAACGCTCCAACTCCGGATAATAGAGAAGGTGTTCTTGGACCCTTTGAAGAAAATGAAGAAGAAATTCCATTTTTTGAAGTACCAGAAAACATAGAACAATATCGTGTAACACCCAATGAAAATCTCTGTATTATATGTTTTGAGGGTTTAGCAACTCTTGCGCCTGTACCTTGCGGCCATAAAGTTATGTGTGACGATTGTGCATCTTAACTTAGGGTACAGCGTTGTCCTTTGTGTAATACAGATTTTGTTTTAATAATTAGAATTTATTAATTTTTTAACAGATAATTACTTTTGATTTAAATAAAATTAAAAATATAATATTAATTAATAAATTATAATATCATTTATATCTAATGAGTGTGATATATCATATTTAATAAACTATTATATGTTCCTATACTTCCTAAATTTTATTTATTTATTTTAAATAATTCATTTCTCTGCTATAATAGGTACTTGATAAACACAAGTAAATTTATAGTGGTAGGTAATTCAATTTTTTAAATTATACATAGGTGATCAAAAATAGATTTTTTTATTTCTTAAACATAAACATACATTGAATTTGCCTATGAAAACCTATTTATATAGTCTGACTAAACTAATTAACTGACATTAACTAATATTATACTTATTTACTTGAAACTTAAAAGTGAAAATATTTGATCAGTTTATCAGTTGTGAGTTGTTCATCATAATTATTTATTTATTATAATTTTTGTATCATCAGTCATCACCAATATTTTACGTTAAATACAGTGACACCGAGTACCTAATTAATTTAAGTAATAGGTACAACGTACTTAACATATTTTGGACAAACTATAAAATGTACATTTATGTTTTAAACAATAAAAAAAACTAATTACCTATAACTTCTGACTTCTACTCTAACTTAAGTTACTACTTTTAACTTAATTAGAAATTGGAAAAATTTCAGAATTTTATATTCTATAAATATTATAACATATTCTAAGTTCTAACTTAGTTTTTGTACAAAAGTAACTTATTAACTTTGAATAGTTGAGAAAAATGACTAACTTGCCCAGATTTGCCTAAATTGGATAAGCCCAGAGTCGCCTAGGAATTTCATAATGATATGCTCATGTCGTACACTTTATATGTAGGTATTTATACATTTTTTGAAGTGGTATCCAAATGCAAATATAATTGGTTTGAAAATCTGGCAAATAGTTACCTATTCTATACCCATATATATATAGGTTGATATAGAGTGGCTTGCACAGTTGCACATCAAATATATATTTTTTTTATGTAAATAATTGTCATTGGATATAGATTATAATTTATATTACTATTAATTATCATAATTAGTAGAAATATGGCATATAAATCTTAATACTAAAAACTTACAAACACAATAACAATGATTAACATATGTTAACAATGATTGGCTTCCTAAATTCAGGTTATATTTTTTATGTAAACAGATATAATAATAATAATAATCACTTAACGATATACTTCAAATCTGTCTCCAGTTTTTTGTGTTTAACTAAGTAGAAACTTGTTTTTTAGTACTAAAATAAAAATGAAAAGTTGTACTAACTCTATAATTTTAAAATGCAACACATTAGTATAAAAATGTTATACATTACAGTCGTTTTTAAAAAAGGGTTTAATATAGGCAATTACTACTAATTAAATACTTAGATTAAATATACTAATATACTAGTATATTTAATCTATGTTAAATATTACTATAATTAAGTATAGCATCAATATACTTATAAAAAAACCTAACTAAACCTTTTTTTTTATAGTTTATAATACTATATAGTATTCAATGTAATGTATATTAAACTGAAATTGATTATATTATTGTAGTTTGGCACATAATGAATGTTCCAATTAGTATTTGTTAAAAAATTCAAAACTTCCAACTTCATTCAACAATGATAATGCTTCACTTTTAGTAATTGGGTCATCGGGATTGGATGTCTCTAAAATTTCACTTAATGCATGCATCGCATTTTTTAAAAAATATATTACAATATCAACGTTTTATATTATTTTAAAATTTTGATAGGTACCCCTAGGATATAAAATCGCGAGGCCCCAGAGCCGTTCCAAAAGTGCGAGGCCTTGTGCGATTGCACTTTCTGCACAGGTTTCTGTACTTTCAGCACTGCGACAGCTATACATACCTACTTTATTTACCACTTTTGTGGCACATTTCTTCATTTTTAATTGGTATAATTAAGGTAACCGCATAAAAGACTTATTGTTTTAATATAAAATTAAAAATAATCAAAGTTGGAGAACGAAAAATACAAAAAAAACAATAAAAAAATAAAAATAAAAATATGGGATCCGAACCGACTACCTTTAATTTAATTCCGACGTCTTACCCATTGAGCCACAACGGTTCATATATTTTCGGTTGAAATATTTTTCGACATAAATACGGTTCGTATAAAATATTTTTCGGACAAAATATTTTTCGGATAAAATACTGTTCGGACGAATTATTTTCGTGTATAATATTTTCTGATAAAATATTTTTCGCATATTTTACTTTCGTATTTAATAGTTTTCGAATAAAGTACTTTTCTATTAAAATATTTTTCGGATATAATATTTTTCGTAAATATATTTTCGGACAATAAAATTTCGACAGAAATATTTTCGGAAATTTTATAGGTCACCGATTTAAATGCCCTAAAAATATCGAAAAAATACATTTAACATGTAATTTGGAAATCATCCTGTAAGAGATTCTAAAAAAAAGATGCAAATGCATTGAAATCCATGCTAGTAATATGTAATTTTGTCCAGAGTAGGTACCAATTACCGATTAGATACACTTTTCTACTGAAAAAGCTCCTTCAGAAATCAGGATCTATAATGTGGTAAAATTAATAATTAGATATAATATTTCTATTTTAAATTAGGGAAGCAAAAATTACAATTGGACCAAGGTGGATTGTTCAATCCACCTTGAATTGGACATTAGTATACACTATTACACATGATATTTTTTTTAACTGATTACTGATTAGTATTTAGAAATAATAATACAATAATTAATATTTTAATATTTTACACTACAATTTGCCTACAAAGGTACCACAGGTAGATGAAATCTGGATGGATACTATCACTTCATAACACTTTTGGTCACTAGGCAAACAAGTATTTACACCAAGGAACGAAACATAAATTAGACAGTTCATAAATAATAGATATTTTTTATTGTAGTCAAAAAATTATAATTTATTAATATTTTAATGAATATAGTGATCATTTATTGTGCTTTGCTTAAAACTTGCATAAAAGGCTGTGTATTTTTACTCCTCTAGCGGGTAGTCAACGCTAGCTAGTGGTGAACTTAACTGGAGTAATATTTTCTATCAACTATTAAGCCAAGTGTTTACACCTTATCAATCCACCTTGGTCTTAGGCACGGATATAGATACTATGGTTGCACGTCGGCCTATATTGGATCACAGCGTTGAGCGGCGCTGAATGTTCTTATCAAATCTGACGAAAAGTCGCGTTTTACTAGCGCCCTCTACAGTGAGAACTTTTATACCATGTTACCATAACTAATCACAATAATAAATTAACAAATAAATAAATAAAAATATAATTGTTCACTATTTCTTTAATTTATTCAAAAATATATTACATGGAAATATGGAATCTTTAAAAAGCAAGTGACTTATAAACATATTGATGCACATATTTTATACATTATATTAAAGTTAATGTTTATAAATATTAAATATATATACAAAATATTATGAAAGAACTAATTAAAATGTTAACAATTGAATTTTGTTTGAAAAATATTATTATAAGGGATCAATTATGTAGTTGTTAATTTTGAAATTTTTTTTTTACTTTTATTACTTTTTTTATTTTCATTATTTCTAGCATAAGTATGTTGTCTCATATGCATGGTTATATACTTATAACCTTACTTTTAATGTTTTTTTTGAATGTAATCTATTTCTGATGGTTTTAATTAGATGAGGGGCATCAGAAAAAATTAATACTTTTCTATTAGCATCAAAAGGATTTTCAAACAAATTTTGAATTTTTTCAATTTTTGCACCAACACCTAATATTTTCTACATTGTCCGATTTGTGGATGCCCCATCACTAGTTATACCAAGAACTTGAACACCCGCATTCTCAAGTAAAAGTATTGCTTTAATTATAATTTTTGCCAGATCGACTCCTATTTAAATTACAATTCATATTTATGCAAATATGCATTACCTATATTATGTGAAATATTTTTTCTTATATTTAATTCTAAATTTACCTTTTCCTGATCCCTTGGAGGCAAAAACTGCTATAGGTTGAAGTAAGTTTTCTGCCAAACTTTGTATCATTAATACCAACCCATGGTTAGCTTTCTCAGATGTTTTAACATCAAATCCATCTCCAAAATCTTCTAACCCATGATAGGACAGACTTCTGGTATTAACACCCAAACTTTCTCTTAAGAAGATTTCGTCAAACACTAAGATAACTTTTTTCTCATGTTCAGTTTTATTGCTGCATTTTTTTTTAAGAGTGAAAAAATTTTTATCGAACCTACAACCAATTTTAACAGCCAACAAATGCTTTCAAAGTGTATTTATGCATGGTAAAGGTAATATGTTTTGCTCCCTTAGAAATGAATAACCACCTGGAGACCTATATTAGGCAATTACCATATAGTTTATTAATAATATTTATGATAAAGACATAAAGTATTAAGTAGATAAATTAAATAAATTTTATACCTTATTTGAAATGGCTTGCATAATAACATCCAATTTTCATTGTATCTTCGACTCTTAGTATTTTTAAGCTTTGCTGCCATAACTATTTCTTTTATTAATTCAGACTGCCCTTTAGAAATATTTGTACTTTCCAAAATGTTGTTTAGAGTCAATTGATCGATATCCTTCATCTTATTTTTAATGCTGATCAAATCATTTTCTAATTTATTAATTTTTTTAGTAGCCAATAAATGTTTTTTTTTACAGTTTGTCTTACATTTTGAATTCTTTGCAAAATTAATCTTTTTTTGGGGGAAAAATATGTTCTGATATTTTTTTTTGCATTTATTCTAGATTTTTTTTTTGCATTGAAAATAATAGACGTTTGCACCAAATACAATTATTACAATCACTAAAAAATAAAATACTACATATTAACACAAAGAAACATTTGATCCAATGATGTGTTTAGTATTTAATTTACCCATCATCATCTTTGAGTATTGTTGAACAATTTTTGTGCCTCCATAGACCATCAGATTCAATAATATTTTGGCTGAACACGGATATTTTATTCAACAATGCCTTTGAAGGTGTTACTCCGCCACAACACTTAATTTCATCAAAAATATTTAATAAATCCTCTACATCATCTTCGGTTTTTATAACATTATCACTTAACCCAATTTCTAATAATGCCAATTCTTTCCCATTTACATGTATAATCAATTTAGAATCTAAAATAGAATAGTATGAATTAAGATTAAAATAAAAATTAAGTGTTTGATGTATTATAACAGAATAATTACCTTCAGTAACGATGAGTTGTTTTTCTATAGATCTTTTATAATTTTCTTTAAATAAGCTTAATCTATGAAAGGTAGGCACCAAAATATTGGGTGTATAGGTACAGAGCTAAACTAGCAAACCAATTATTTGGGATAGTCAATGATAAAATATTTTTTGAAGTTTTATTGTATAAAGAATTTGGTGGTGTTATTAGTTCTATCTGTTGAATTAAATTTAAGAATGTTAATAATGTTAAATATTGAACAATACATTTTAGTAGGTATAAGTGTATAACAAAACAATAACTTTTTGTTTTTTAGCTGGCAAAGGTTCTAGATCACTATTGATGGTCTGGCTGATAGTACTTTCACAGGCAGTTGATATTTGATCGAATTCCATGGTCTGTTTATTCATATTAAACAATGTTTTATTTAAAAAATATAGTATATAGAAACTTTAATTTATAATTTAAGAAACTTCAATATCGCACTGTATCATAGGATTAATGTTTTTAATGTTCACCGGAAGTGCATCTTTTTTTAGTTGCGATTTTTTCAAACATATCTAAGGAAACAGTATTTTTTAAAAATTATATTAAACAGTATTATTATTTTAACTCAATTGTAAATATATTGCAGTGATATTTTTTATATATTGAATTTTTTTTACTTAACATTTCTTCTACTTAAGTTGAACAACTTTACACAATTGTGTTAATAATATTTAAATGTAAATGAAAAATAATAAAAACATTTGATACCGTATACTTATTTACTCCTTCACCGCTTGACCACGTACTAACAAAATCTGATTGATTAAAATGTGTAGCACAAACACGATCACTTTTTTTCAATTGCATACCTAATGATGCTTCCCATAGCCTTTTTTTAAATTCATCTTTAGGTACACTACAATATGGTTTTAAAATATTATGAGGTTCACGTACACAACAATTTTTTGGCATTTTATTAAATATATAAAATAACAGTATATATTTTAAATGCAGAATATAAGTATTCAATACATAGAATATATCAGTGAATACCTATGCAACACAGTAGACAGTAATTATGTGATGAATAATGAATATAATTATTAAATTAATAATATTGATATACATATTCTAAATATAACCTAGATTTACAAACATTTTTATAATTTATATAATCGCGGGTATATGATATACCAGGCCATAGAGGGCGCTAGTATCACGCGACTTTTTTTTAAATTCTTGATAAGAACATTCAGAGCCGTCATATCCGTGCTCGTTGTGCAACCTTAGTCCGTGGTCTTAGGTCTATGATAATACTACATATTATTACAATATTATCTACATTGTGATTCTAACGATTAAACAATCATGGATACAAGAAATGCAATCAATACAAAATAATAAAATATTACGAATACAGAAATTAAATGCAACCAATGAAAGGAGGACACGTCCATCTATGCAGCCATGGTGATATAGATTTTCTAATACTATATTACCATACCCACAGACACTATAGATACTAGTATTGGCGAGATTCTAGCCTGCCCACAGATATAGATAATAAATAATATCGTAACTTTTCAGCATTCTTCTCCTTATTAAACCTTGCCGAACCTTGCCCATTAATTTGTATTATTATTGTATTTATTAATGGTTATTAATTACTATTAATTGATTGCCTGTGGGCTACGACAACATTTCCAGTATCAGAAACCACCTTGTCCGTCAATCATAACCTACCAGCAGCCTAACTACGATTCCGACAGACGGTGTGTCGTACCGTGATTACTCAAAGTTTAGCGTTTATTCTACCTTCACTGGACCGGACTGACGGATTTACGTTTTGGTCTACGCAGCGTCTCAACATGGTGAGTACAAAATAACATACCTCCCTCACACAATACACAAAATATGGTACGCAAGAGTCACAAAATGCTGCATTCTCAGACATATTTTACCTACCTATAAGGCATAGGCTATGCCGTTACGTTAAAGGTTGTATTAGATTTACATTTTGTCTTTGCAATTTTCAATTGTGGATTGGTTCAGGAGAATTGGAGATAAAATCTGAATCTAGAGCACATCATATTATGATATATTTTTCAATGAAACAATAGTATAAAACTACCTATAGTATATAGGTATTAACTTATCAACTATTCTAGCTCAATTGTTTTCTCTTCTTGAATAGAGTTTTTTTTTGTGATTAGTACAGCATCCTCATATATTAATTATTACAATTAATATTTAGTTAATAATAAACAATAATAAATCTATGATTACATTATATATTTTTAAATTCACACAATCTAAATTTAGAGCATGTCATATGATATATATTTTGATGAAACATTAGGTAGTTTATTATAATATATTATATTCCAGTTCAATTATTGTCCTTGTTTTAAAGGAACCTATTTTCGTTTTTAATTTAAATCTATAAAAAATATATGAATTTATATAATATTAATAAAAATGGGAAATATTTTTTTATTTATATGACAGAAATAAAATAGCTACTATTGAAGCAGTTATTTTATATTAAGAATTGAAATCATTTTAATTTAACAATAGGGTTGATATTTTTATATTTAAGATTAATATGTTGTACGCTTGCATATTGTGAATAATAAAATTAGTATGTGGGCATTACTAAGAAATACAATTTAAATAAGTATTTTGTAGAAGGTATACCCTGTTATTTTTCTTATGACTACACACCTATCCATTATAGATGATGGTTCGGTAGTATGTTCAGTGTTATTGAATGACAATAATAAACTGGTATGTACATAGGAAATTCATACATAGGACATTAGAAAGTTAAATAAGAAGCCCAACAGACAACCCGCTTTTGCCGGCCGGTAAATTATGTTTGGTTTTTTTTTTCATAAAAAGTAAGATTATTTTTAACAGACCATTATGAGTTTTGCAGCCAGACGGTTTGTTTGGTTTGCTGGCTCCAGATAAGTTTTTTATTGGGAGGTGGTGACCATGTCAAAGTTATTTCCATTACATAGCCCCCTCACCCGTATTTGGACCTGAAGGTCACTTATTTTAGTGTACCACTGCAGTGTTGTACCTATGTACTTCATAAATAATACTTTTAATCATAATTTCATATATATTGTATAAACTATTTACTATTTTTTTAAATATATTATATTTTTATTTAGTACTTTCAATTTATTATTACTAAATACTTATATATAATAAAAGATTCAGAATCACTTTTAGTTTCTAACCTGCCAAAGATGAAAACAATTTAATTATACTTTCATATATTTCAGTCTATAGCAGAATTCCTAGATGGTATGCCATCCTTTGACGAACGCAATTTTTCCAATTTCAATTCAAATAATGGTCGAACCAAGCGTGAATCAGTTTACATAACAACCAATGATCCACCTTGTGACCAAAGTTTGTAGTTATTCTATTATTTTATTATTTTTCTATTATTTCTATATTATGTGTAGAAATGTTATTTAATATAAGTCTTCAATGATTAGTCAATAGATTTATAGCTTAAAATTTAAAATGTATTATTTTTGATTTCAGTTATTTCTACTGACAATTCACATTTGTTACTCCAGTATTTGCATAAACAGTGGAATATAAAAGTAAATGTATGATTCAAAAAACCAATTTAACATACTTAATTTCATACTAATTTATTTTTAAATAATATCTTATTTAAACTTTAACCCGCCATGAGTCTCATCACAGCCGAAAAGACTGTGAGTTTATTATTTTACTAATTACTCATTGTGAGTAATTTACTTTATTTCGTGCAATTTGATACCTTTAATGTACAGAATAAGCTATTTTTTAAAAATATTTAGAATATTTAATTATTGTTTGACGAATGTATAGCTATTTTAAAATCTGTAACCTTTTATTTCCGTCGGCGTCCAATTTCAAATGGAAAAACCAACAAAAACAATCTATCCAGTCACTTACCTCTTATCTCTTAAAATAATTGCAATATTTTTGTTTAGTTCTATGTACGTCATTTTGGTCGTAAAATAATTTTTAATAATTTATTTTCAATTTAAGCTTTAGTATAATTGTTCTATTAATACCAATTTTTATTGCAAAATATAGTAAATAACTAAAGTTTAATTTTTGTAAGTCATTAATAAATGCATTTGTATGTAAAATGTTTAAAAAAAATATGAGATATAAGCGAACGGTCAAAAAGACCTTGTTGTGACCACATATGTTACAAATAATGATGCGACTCATGGCGGGTTAAGTACTATTCGATATATTTATAAAATTTAAATATTGTTCTTATTTAAAATTGGATATTAGCATTGATACAACATGCAAACAGTATAACATATATTATAATCAATGTTTTTTATACTGGTGATTCATTTTACAAAGAACAATCGTTATTTCATAAACTATTAATGTTTTTGGAAATATTTTTTTTACATAATCTTAAGTAGTTGAAAACAAATACTCTGAATAATATTCTGCTAAATTAAAAATGTATATTATCATTCAAAAGAGCAAAAAACTTAAAAAATCTCTTTTTTTCAAAAATAAATTTTTATTTTATGTAACAGATACATTTTCATTTTCAATTTATGTTTTCTGAAATAATTAGTATGTATTATGTCAAATAGATCGCATACGAGTATAGGTAATTATTTTCTTTGACTTTTAAATTGTGTAACCTTGTAGACTTTTCAAATGTAATAATTCAATAAATAGCTATTCAGTATTTACCTTACTTTCATTTTGTTTTAGAATATAATATATTACTAAGTAAAGTAATAAGTAGTAAGTTATAGTAATACTACTTTGTGTTCAAGATAGCCATATATATTTATATATATTATGATATTAACTTTTTTTTATTAATACTTTAATATGTACCTATTATACCTATCTGTATTCATTTTACATACCAAGCGTGGTCTTTTTAATCGTATATATCCATTTTTAAATAATTATAAATTGTAGTCAAATCTAATGTTAGTAACACTAAACATTATGTTGTATATTAATATATATAGTTTATATTCTAGCAAGGAGGTATAAAAAGGGAACCAGATGATACGAGTGAAGAATCTGGCTCAACATCTAGAAAACGTCTAAGAGTAGATTGAGCTATATTGTAAAACTTCTTGAGATTAAATAATTCCAATGAAAGAAAACTACATTTTTTGGACTAAAATTCCTGATTTGACTGTTTATAAGAAAAATATAATTTGCTAATTTAAATATGTACTATAATCTCTAGACTCTTAATACAACTATTTATAAAAAAAATAGTAATACATTTATCATCGGCCTAAATCGCAAAGGTTGTATATCCAAAATGACAAATTTTTCAGGAAAAGAAAAAAACATTTGATTAATGCACTTTAAAAAATTAAACATTGTAGTGTCAATTAAATTTTTTTTATGGATTTAGAACTTTTTCTTCTTATAATTTTAATTAATGAAATGGAAATATGACATACAGTTTTTAAGCATAACAAGTTAATATTACCATTAATTTTAATTAATAAGACTTGGATGAAGGATAAAAATATGTAGGTAAGATAATATACAGTATACCTAAACGTACGTCTTTTACGACTATTTTTGTGTTTAGTTGGTTGACAAATTCTAAGTAGTATTTATGTAGTTAAAACTACACGACATTATATATATTACCACAGAATATAACAATTACAGTATTACGTCTTACACAGACATTATATCACAGTTTGATAACCAAATAAAATAAATATTTTTCCAAGATATTAATAAAAAAAAAAAAAACGATATTTAAAATTAAAGTTGAAAAATGTTGCTACCGTTGGTGGGACTAGGAATTTTGACAGGGGGAACTAAAATTTGTATTTGGGCCCCCCCCCTAGTTACGCCTATGAATATACTAGACATCAACTATAAATAATATAAAAAACAATAGTTAACCTTACCTTTGGTATTACAGTATTCAGTCTTTGAATACCTAAGTAATATATTATTTTCAAATACATGTTGAGTAAAAATAATTAAAACGTTATAAAGTAATTAGTAATTAACAAATAAATTAATAACAAAAAATAACACCAAGTCATTATAGTGAAAATTTATTTATAGTATTTAATGAAAAACATTATCACGTAAATATTGTATTGGAGATATGACTCTTTCGTGGTCATATCATAAATTGGAGTTCTGTCTATTTCCTTACATAAATTTCATGTATGATAAAATTATAAAATAACATTTACAACACACAATGCTTTTTTTTCTTCATTTTAATTTAAAAAAATTGAGTTATGACCTCTGCGATTTAGGCAGACAATATGGTATTATTTTCAATGATTTTTAGAGTTTGCAATAATATTCAATTTACAACTGTTTGTTTGGATATTCACATCTTATAAACTTAAACCATTCGTAAATGTTGTATTGATAATATTGTATTAAATGTATTACTAAATGAACATTAATTATTTGTATAACAAAATGGTATGCTAAGAAAATTGTTGTAAGCCCTGCATAATATTATACTTAACTAACAACTTTATGTTACAATACAACACTATTGTTTATTTATGTTCCATCATTGGTAAAATATTTTACAAATATTCTTATATAAAACTTAATTCAATAAATTTCGATCTATTTTGACATGTCGTATAAGTTTATTATATATTGGGGTCCCGGTATGTCAAAATACACCATGCAAAAAAAAAGTGGGCAAATGAGAACTGCTCTGCTGTTCAGTAGGTGTTAAGTGGATCGCTGTATAGCTGAGTTTAATTTTGTATACAAAAAAAAAAACGATTCTGAGCAAGGACAGTCTATCAGCCTACATAACTAAATGTCTTCTATGATCCGTCAGTTTATTTTATAATATTATTTATATTAAAGTAATGTAGTTTCCTATTAGTTATAGTGTAATACAGCCCCAGAGCAATACCATATTTCATAAATATTATTGAAAACAGTTTGACATGGCATCAATATGATGTATTTATGATGGTTTTCCAATGTTTAAAATATTTTGGACATGTTAACACAATAACCAATTGGCAGAATAGGTTATTTCTTTTAGATAAAAACTAATTTAGTCCATTTAGAAACATACTATGGCAAGTGATACTTTAAATTATATGGAAGTTAACTTTTAATTTAAATTAAAATATAGGGCATATAGCATAATAGCTATGCATAATATTTCCAATAGTCTACCAAGACTTAAAACTGTGACTTCTCAAACCTAGGTATCTATGATCGGGAGCATATTTTCTTTAATACATAAATATGGGTTTTACATAAATAAAATATATATTGTAATTTGTGGAGCTGAAAATTGTGTTTTCCCTCTAAAGTCTATGTAAGAGTAGAATGTAAGCAAATTATCGTTAAATAATTTTTGCATTACTTTTCAAACCGTTTCTGACATATTTAATTCCCATTAATCTTGATAATTCTTCAACCTGTAAAATCATATTATAGGCATATTGTTTAATTGAATATAATTAAAACTTAACTGTTTAATTACCTCAGTTTTTCTGTACGCCAAATCAGTTAATAATTTATCTTCCATGTTTTTTAAATCTTCATCACTTTCCATAGAAGTTATGCATTTTACGTAATTACATTCTGTACAATTAATACTTTGATTATTTGTTAACTTCTCTAGTATTTTTTGTATATTGTGTTCGGTATTTTGGTCGAAAGAATCCATCAATATATTAATATTTTGACAGGGTTGCTACGCTACCTGAAAAACCGGGAAAACCTGGAATTATCAGGGATTTTTTTATTTGTCAGTGAAATTCAGGGAAACTCAGGGAAATAAGGAAAAATTATGGAAAAATATTTATAATATTAAATCATGGTTGCCGATACATATATGTATAACTATGTATTCCAAACCTTATTCATTATTTAGTTTTATATATTCATACAAAAATTATTTTTAAATTATGTTTGATAGATAATTAATATATTAGGAACAAAAACTTGAATCAATATTGCGCTATTTCTACGATATTTCATAACATAATAGGTATAAGGTATCAATAGTATAGTATAATAGTATGTTTAATCTGTATAGGCAGTTAATAAAACATAGATAATAAAGACCAATCTTTATCACCCAATATGTAAAATATAAATGTTTAATGTCTTTGATTTTCTTCTGTGGTAACATATTATTTATCCATTTATATCTAGTCATTTATTATATTCTATGATAATCTATGATAATGCTGATCTTTCATTTACAAAAACGTTAAATATATTATTTAACTACATACTTGTTAAGTTTTTGTCTGTTAAAATATCATTTATTAGTTAATATTTTATTTAAATTGTATCTACTATGGCTAAAACGTATTTTCAAAGTAATTGGATTGACAAATATTCTTGGATAAAGGAAGATGTTGGCAATAAAAATTCTGCGTTTTGCAAACTCTGTCTGAAGTCATTTTCATTAAGCCACATGGGTATTACAGCAATCCTTAGTCATATGAAAGGTAAAAAACACACAACTATTACTAATGCTCAAAAAGAGAGTTATAATGTTAATGATATGTTAACGGCGGCAAACGATGTTAACAATAACGCTAATCAATCTACGGTTAAGAATAATTGTACAGTGTCTACCAAAAAACAAAATATCTCTACTTTTCTTGAGCGAGATAATGTTACAAGGGCTGAAATAATATGGGCTTTAAATTGTATTGAAAATCATTTATCAATGTCGGCTGGTGGGAGATGTGTGGAAATTATGAAATATATGTATCCAGATTCTGAAATTGCTTCAAATATACAACTTCAAAGAGCTAAATTAACCTATGTAATCATTTATGGATTAGGAAAGTATTTTTCTGAGAGTTTAATCTCAGAAGTTCTAGATTCCGATTTTTTTTCTATATCATTTGACGAATCACTTAACAAAATATCTCAAAAAGAACAAATGGATATAATCGTGAGATTTTGGTGCAAGTCATCTAATAAAGTAATTTCTCGTTACATGACATCATGTTTTTTAGGACACACGACTGCTATTGATTTATTAGAAGCTTTGAAGAGTGCCCTCAAGAATTTTGACCTTAATAAAATGATAAATTTATCGATGGATGGGCATTATGTCAACATTAAAGTTTTATAGACATTGCAAATGGAATTAGCTAACATGCCCAACATCAATACAGTAATGTTGGACTTGGGTACTTGTGGAATTCACACATTACACAATTCGTTTAAAGTTGCTATGCAGACGAGCAAGTGGGAAATTATTGAGTTTTTAAGAGCTATTTATAATACTTTTAAAAATGTACCTGCTCGCAGATCCGACTATACTAAATGCTCTGGATCATACAAATTCCCTCTCAAGTTTTGTCCAGTAAGATGGCTTCAAAATATACAAGTAGCTGAAAGAGCTGAAGACATTTTACCAAATTTGGAAAGGTATGTAAATTTTGTTAAAAATACACCTAGAGAACCAACTTCTCTAAATTATAAAATAATGATTAATTGCTTAAATGATAAACTATTAAAACCCAAACTTGCTTTCTTTAAATCATTGGCGAATGATGTTGAACCTTTTTTACGGAATTACCAATCAGATGCCCCAATGGCTCCATTTTTATACACCGATTTAAAAACTATTATAGAAACAGTAATGCAAAAATTTATAAAAAAGGAAGTTTTTGAATCAACTTCTATCACTAGTATTGGTGTTACTGATAAGAATAACATTCGTTTAGCCAAATATATTGACTTGGGCTATACGACTCGTCAAGCTCTAAGGAATACTGAACAGATAAATGATAAAGACATGTTAAAATTCAGACTTGACTGTTCATTGATTTTTCAAAAATTTTGTTCCAAATTACTTGACAAGTCTCCACTAAAGTACCCCATAGTAAGAAGCATTACATTCTGTGATCCTAATATTATTGCAAGTAATGTTAAAATATCTTTACGCCGACTAAAAAATACTTTGGAAATTTTCGTTGACAATAATTTGATCTCTGGTTGTGCAGCTGATAGAGTTGAAAGAGAGTTTATAAAGCTTTTTAATAATTCTCAATTTATTGAACGGTGTAAAAATTATTTAAAGACTGATCGTCTGGATGAATTTTGGACAAATTTGCCAAGTATGTGCAATTTGTCTGTTGAAACAATGCATTTTCTGAAAACAATTTTCATTTTATTCCATGGGAATTCAGCTGTCGAACGAGGATTCTCTATAAATAAAGAGTGTATATCTGAAAATATGAAAGAAGAATCGTTAATTGGGCAAAGACATGTTTGGTCAGCCATTAACGCTGCTGGTGGTTCTAAAGAAGTAAATATATCAAAAACTATGATTCATGCAGTTCGAAATGCTAGATCTTATTACCATGAAGCATTAGAACAAGCAAAAAAAGAAGATCAAGAAAAGCAGAGATTTGCAGAAAACCAAAAAAGAGCTGATGAACAGCTTAAAGAACTCAAAGAAAAAAAACGACGATTACTTGAAAGTGCTATGAAAGAAACTGAAGCTATTGACGAAGAGATGTCAAAACTTCAAAAATAATTTCTAATCATTTTGTGTAAAATGTTAAGTTTTTATTTGATTTCTTATAATAATTAAATGTATTAATGTTATTTAGTAATAGTTTATTAAAAAAAACTATTCAGTTATTATTTATACAACCTATAAGTTTGAAGTTATAAAGTTTTTGTTTGATTTCTTATAATAATTAAATGTATTTTATAGGTATTATATAATAATAGTTTATTAAAAAAACTATTCAGTAACTATTTATACAACCCATAAGTCTGAAGTTGTTAAGTTTTTGTTTGATTTCTTATAATAATTAAATGTATTTTATATTATATAATAATAGTTTATTAAAAAAACTATTCAGTAACTATTTATACAACCCATAAGTCTGAAGTTGTTAAGTTTTTGTTTGATTTCTTATAATAATTAAATGTATTTTATATTATATAATAATAGTTTATTAAAAAAACTATTCAGTAACTATTTATACAACCCATAAGTCTGAAGTTGTTAAGTTATGTTTGATTTGTAATAATAATTAAATGTATTCAAATTGTATTATTTATTATTAATTTAATATTATGTTGTTTATATTCATGCTCTTGTATTAATTATACAATTTTCCTACGATAAATAATTAAAATTAATCTGTGATTTATAAAATAAACAAATCTATGTTTCCTATTATCACAACTATAGGTGTTATACTATGGATCTTATAGAAAATGTTCTGGAAAATGACTGGAAAATCAGGGAACTTTGAAATCTAAATTCTGTAGCAACCCTGTTTGAGCATCTAAAGTGACGTTATTTTTTGAAACTGTTTCAGGCGGTGCAAATTGTTGTGCATAAACACGAAAGGCCTTACCAAAATTACTGGCATTGTCAGTTACTGTATGAGTTATTTTTGTGACATTAATCTTATAACTATTCATAACTTTAGAAATACATTTAGCAATGTTTGAACAATTATGGCTTCTTTCTATTCGTTGACATACTAGAACATATGAAAATCGATTGTATGATTTTTCTTTTATGTAATGCAGTGTCATTCCTAAATAACTTTTATTTAATGAACTCCATATATCTGTAGTAATACACACATACATTTTCTCAGAAATTGAATTCGTTAAGTCAGTTACATATGTTTTGTACTTTTTTAATAGCTGATTACTAATGGCTCTCCTATCAGGTACAAAATTGTCACTAGTCAGGCCAATAATAAGTGCTCGAAAAGAAAGATTTTTCACATGTTGATTTTGGCTTCACCTCTTCTACAATATAGTTGAAAACCAATTCAGTAACCTGAAATCATTTTATAATATTTATTTGTGAAATTATAATGAACCAAAAAAAGAAAAAACGGTATAAAAGTTGTAATTTTGTAATTTTTAGATAGTTATATAAGTAGTTGAATTCCATTCATTTAAATTTTAAATTAAATGTAGTAGCAAATTAATATAACATGACATATTTTAATTTTTTAATTTATTTTATGTAGTTATTAAAAAACCGGTAATAAATAAATATCTTCAATGAACTTTTGAGATTTTATAGTTAGGTACCTATTATAGTTTAAAATTACTGAATACAAATAAAGTAAGGATACCAATTTGAACTTTTTAAATAATATGGTATATCGTATACATTATATTTTATTTTATTTAGAAATTTCATATTTTTGTTCTTACTTTAATTGTATTCGGTAAATTTTAAATTATAAAAGGTACTTATAACTTATAAGATATCAAAAGTTCATTGAAAATATTTTTTTATTACAATTATACAATTGTAGTGTGGTGGTAGGTAGGTAATAGGTATGTTTTATTAATTTTCTATTACATTTAATTTGAAATTTAAATAAATAGAATTATTTTAAAATTATTTATGTACATAGTCATCATAGTAATTAACTAATTCTTTTAAAAAAAAAAAAAATAATAGGTGATGCTAATATGCACATATATACCTTTTCTTTTGAACATTTCCTCTTGAATCCTGAGTTTTCAGTAGAATGACATATTGATAACTGTGTTTGTATTGGTTTTGACTGTTTTGCCACACTGTTAGAAGTAGATTTCTCTATTTTATAAGCCTTTAATTCAGTCATCAAGCCCGGATGCACATGCTATGAAAATATTCAAGAGTATTATTTTATTTAAATTTAAATTATTCAGTAAATCAGTCATAATGGTAGGTACTAGGTACTATAGACAATATACTATAGCAGTACCTACACTAGTGCCTATATAAATATGAATACAAAATGTAGTCTTCCTTAAAAACTATTATACTAAAGTAATTTTAAATAGACTAAATATTACACAATGTCTATAAATTATAATATAATCTGCATATTACTCGACAAGGTTTTTTATTTTGGGTACTTTTATTATAGGTATTTTAGTATATTCAATTTTACTATATTAAAATAATATAGTATCCATCAGTTATAAACTTTTAACTAGTATAGATACTTTTGAATGTACAAACGATTACTTTTTTTTTACAAAATAGGTATATATTATGTAAATACATTAAAATAATATATTCGCACTTAGTAAGTTAGTAGTTATAATTTATAATTAGGTAATCAAATAATACAATTCAAAATATTTTGAAATTACACTTACTTTATAGTGACTCAATAAGTTCCCTGTAGAACCTGAGTATGCAATTATCTTTTTAGTGCAGTTTAAACAAATAACTGACATTTTTGATCCAGTGATTGAAATCTTCTTAAAAAATGTACCATTTAATTCTAATAGGTAATTTTCTTTTTCATCAATTGTTGCATTAATTTTAAACGGTATATTATCTTGAATACATAGTTCGCGTTCGCGTTCAGATGGTCCAGGATTCTCGGTTTCAAATTCATTGTCCTCATATTGTCTTTTAAGTGAACGACTAGATGTTACGGTATAAATGCAGTTTAGTTCCCACTTTTTGATTTTTTCCTCCTCAAAATATGTGTTTTTAAGCACTGAATACAAAAGTCTAATTCCAAAATTCTCGCAAATCATTATTTTGGAAGTTATATCTTACCAAAGTTTACGGTTTTACGCATTTACGTATGCATGAGCGCATTGGATTGTCGCCTATTATTAATTATGTTATTTTATTTTGCTATTATTAAGATTATTATAATTTATAATTAACGACTTAGTTTTTACCCTGCGACCTACATGAGGTGGTTTTGCACAACAAGTCTGGGGATATTTTCGATTAGCGGAGCGGAGAGACGGCGCCGAGGAGCGTAGCGACGAGTGCTGCTAGCATAGCATCACTGACACATTTTGGAATTAGACTTATGTATTCAGTGCTTTAAAACACACATTTTGGGGGGAATATATTATACAATATTACAACTCGATATCACAACATCCCTCGGCGGTACTTGTCGCACTGAAAAAAAAACTACCTGTAATTATGACAATGTTGTCTTATTAATCTGATATATGTCATCATGACAATGTTTGTTTGGTTAAACAATATATAATATATTTGGTAATTTAACAAGTCGTCACAAAGACGTAAAGATTGATAATATAATATTAAAATTTTTTTTTTTTTACAAGATATTTACAATCTGTTCATAGAACAATAAGCAAATTTGATAAGAGTAATAAAACATGAGTAGTATGACGGAAGAAGCCACCCATTGATGATACTACCTATTTTGTTTAGAGTTTATAAGGAGGATTTAGTCTTTGATCTATGATTCAAGCATCTAGCAGATCACGGCACCAGTTTCGTTTGAGACGTCTAACGGGATTACCCGGAATCGAAGGGACTGCAAGGTTTTTTATAAGAGGGTTAGGATGATTGGGTAACTTACTGTGGAAACGCTTATAGTAAAATTTTGCTTCATCTTTAATGGAATTCAACCTGAGGTCTTGCTGTATAGATTGGTTGGAGACATAAGGTGGAGCATTAAGTAGTTTCCTTAGTGCAATGTTTTGAAAGGTTTGGATTTTGTTGATGTTCGATTTTTTTTGCATTACCACAGAGCTGTATGCCATATGTCCAAATGGGCTTAATTAGAGATTTATAAATTAGAAGTTTAGTTTTAATGTGTGTGTATTTATTGTTATTGCAAAATGTTTTTAATATGCGCAGCCGTAGGTTCAAATTTTGTCTTTTAGATTTAAGGTGGGGGGCCCAAGTAAGTCTGCGATCAAGTGTAAGACCTAGATATTTGACTGTGGAAGAAGTAGGAATTTGAGTGCCGTATATAGATACCTCGGGGCAAGGAGAGAGACGTAGTGTGAATGTGGTGTGGATAGATTTTGACTGGATAATTTTAATTCGCCACTTGGTATACCAGTCTTCCGTAAGGGTTAGGTGGTTCTGAAAATTATATGAAGCTATTTCCGGGTTAGAATTGATAGATATAATTGCCTTGTCATCTGCATAATCAGCAACTAGAGTGTTTGGTGTAATAGGCTGATCAGCAGCATAAATGTTATAAATTATTGGGGAGAGTATACCTCCTTGGGGAACACTGACTGAAATATTAGATATAGTTGACTATGCATTACCGAATCTGATTTGAAAATTGCGGTTGGACAAGTATGATTTAATGGTAAGGTAAAAACAGGGTGCAAGATTTTCTTTAGTTTAACAAGAAGATCATCATGCCATACCCTGTCAAACGCCTGAGAAACGTCTAAAAAGGCACAAGTACTATACAGTTTTTTTTCTAGTGAGAACGAGATGGCATCGACAATTCTACCCACACAGCATTTTTCAACCCAGTCAGCAAATTTACATTTGTAAAATGTCATTATAATATTTTTATGAAAATATTAATATTTGCTCAATGTTTGAAGGATATTACAAAAAAATTTAAAAATATTACTGTAATATTATATAATCATTAAAAGTTCAAAATTATAATATTTTTTTAACATTATACTCAAATATTGTAGTAATATTATATTCATATATTGTAGTAATATTTAAGCTAGTTATTATTATTAGTTATTATAATATTATTTTTCAATCAGTTTTTAAAATTGAATAATTGTATTTTATACGTCCGTCAAGTTGGCACCGGCACAATATGTTACGACCATAGTTCTTATATCAAAAAATTGCTCGTAATTTGCTAGATTTTGCTAGGTGATTTTCAGAATTTGCTAGTATTTCATTTAAGTACAATTCGAAATTTAAGTATGCCGGTGCCAACTTGACGTAGCACCGGCACATTGTCCGATTGGTTCGAAAGTGGTATCAAAAAATTGCTAGTCATTTGCTAGAATTTGCTAGGTGATTTTCAGAATTTGCTATACTATGGTTTTTCCGGGAACCAGGAGCATTGATAATGATAAATCTCGTTTTTCGAATTTCCTAGAATTATATTTTTTTTATTGATGCATCATAATAAATAATAAAATGTATACTTCTGTTTAATACCCATTTAATTAATTTAGGATTTCCTAATGTTAGGTAGGTACAAAAATATGTTTAAAAATATATATATTTTTTAAATATTTAAATACTGATTATACTATTTTAGTTTTAGACTAAGTGTGCGATCCGATGATTATAGTGCTGTAAATCAAATCGCATATATTATATTAATATAGGAAAGCTGCATTTTTTTTTTTTAATTATAACCATTATTCTATAAAAATGATTACAACAATTTTGATTTATAATTAGTGGATTGCTGTCGGAAGCGTGTATTTTGAAAGTAATTTAAAAAAATCAATACATTCAAAATGAAATAAAAATAAATATTATCAAGAATTGTATGATCTTCTCTATTATCTGACACCAGCTGATTTACATCCAATTAATAATGATATAACAATAATACATTATTATATCATGTATATTGCAGGTGTTAATAAACGGTTAGTTCATGTAACATCCTTGTTTCAATTCTTATATACTATGGATTTCAAAATGTCGGGTTGTATACGTATATTAACAATCACGAAACATTTCACAAATCAATTGTAAACTTATGGTATCCGTTCCAAATTAAATACATATTATTGCAAGCTACGTTTTGGAACTACAAATCGAAAGTGTAACTAACAATAATAATAATAAATTAATGAATTTGATTTTCCCCACTGACATATTTTATGGAATCCATTCCACACTAACGTCACTAATTACGAAAATTGTTGGAATAGTTGTTGAATAAATTTTTTTTTGGATAACATCGTGTTGATTGATATTCTCAAACTAGTAGTACTTATGCTCCATGCCAATAATATTATCATAACTCGCTTAAAATTTAAATATCAATAATAGCCTTTAAGGTAGATTTGATTACTTATACATATAATATTTTAACCTTTACAATTTATAATAGGTCTAACACAAGATTAGTTCTATTGAATGTGATATTGTATCTTGCGTGTGTGTTAGAAAGAGATAAAACAAATAGTGCAATAATACACTCTTGTAGGCTATAGCTAATGAAAATAATATCATATAATAAATATTATGGTACGACTGATGGGTATTTTTAAGTTTGTAACTGCTGTAACAATAGACAAGACATTAATATATTTTTGTACGTTATTAGTCAATATTTAGTTCAATAATCTTCAATAATAATATTGTATTATTATCCATACTAAAAATAGACATACCGAATGTTTTTTTTGCGATGTACTGGTGTACATTAATTCATTTTTCATTTGTGTTACTACTATCAAACACGATAGTACCTACTTAATCTTCTTTTTGAAGATCAATTTTTAAACATTGAAATGGAATTTCAAAAGGTAAGTTTTTTATTTTTCTTATGAAGTAATTACTAAATTACCAAATATCGTTGTAGAATAATTACAGTGGGTATTTAATTACAAATGTATACCCTATAGGTACACATATTATGATGCATCAATAAAAAAAATATGATTCTAGGAAATTCGAAAAACGAGATTTATCAATGCTCCTGGTTCCCGGAAAAAACATAGTATAGCAAATTATGAAAATCGTCTAGCAAATTCTAGCAAATGACTAGCAATTTTTTGATACCACTTTCGAACCGATCGGACAATGTGCCGGTGCTACGTCAAGTTGGCACCGGCATACTTAAATTTCGAATTGTACTTAAATGAAATACTAGCAAATTCTGAAAATCACCTAGCAAATTCTAGCAAATTACGAGCAATTTTTTGATACCACTTTCGAACCGATCGGACAATATGCCGGTGCTGAGCCATTTTCCATTTTCCGGTTTTCCGGAAAAACCAGAGTATAGCAAATTCTGAAAATCACCTAGCAAATTCTAGCAAATGACAAGCAATTTTTTGATACCACTTTCGAACCAATCGACAAGGTGCCGGTGCTACGTCAAGTTGGCACCGGCATACTTAAATTTCGAATTGTACTTAAATGAAATACTAGCAAATTCTGAAAATCACCTAGCAAAATCTAGCAAATTACGAGCAATTTTTTGATATAAGAATTATGGTCGTAACATATTGTGCCGGTGCCAACTTGACGGACGTATAAAATACAATTATTCAATTTTAAAAACTGATTGAAAAATAATATTATAATAACTAATAATAATAACTAGCTTAAATATTACTACAATATATGAATATAATATTACTACAATATTTGAGTATAATATTAAAAAAATATTATAATTTTGAACTTTTAATGATTATATAATATTACAGTAATATTTTTAAATTTTTTTGTAATATCCTTCAAACATTGAGCAAATATTAATATTTTCATAAAAATATATATAAGAATTATGGTCGTAACACAATGTGCCGGTGCCAACTTGACGGACGTGTATTTTATTACAATTAGGGCAATTAATTAACCCGTAATTGTAACCCAACAAGTTGTACCAATGTTAAAATGCAGTGGTAAATCAGAATTATTTCAAAGAGGGCGGCCAATATTTGTTATTAGAACATAGACATTCAACTAAAAACTAAATCTGGTACCTATAATGGTATAATTAATCTAGAGCTCCATGTTGGGTGAGGGGGGGGGGGTGTCTGGACTCAACGACCCCTTGCTTGGTTGTGCCTTTGCTAAACGTGTTAACTGTAGAACATAATAATTATTTTCTATGGTACTACCATATAATCTTATTAAAAAAAAAACATACATTATTTGAATCATAAGAATATAGAATATATTTTTAATAATTAATTACTTATCATCATAAAATGTTGTACATTTTTGTAGTGACAAAAACAATTTAAAATATAGTAGATGAAAAAAAGAATAATATCATTATTATACATATGAAATTTTAAAAAATGCTTAAAAACTGAAATGTGTGAAGTATTAATAATATAATAATAAATCTATCTTATAAAATAGATACTGCTACATTATAATTATATTTCAGTTTATATTATGGAGATTTTTCTAAATTTTGCTTGAGCCAGCCAGGCCTCAATAGGTTTTTCTATATTCTGCAATGTTGTGGTTTTAAATAGAGAAGAACTCCGTATAGCATCTAAAACAAAACACATAAAGATTTCATATTATATATAATATTTATATTGGTTAGATTGGTAATAAGGATAGAAACTTTTAATATAAGTTTAATAATTATAATAGTTGTTTAAAACTGTTAAAAGTAAAGCTATTATGAATTATTTGAATATTATATATATATATGTATTTTGATTTTTAATAAATATTTATTGAGAAAAATAATTTCAAGGCAGTTTAAATAAGTTATTTTTATTAATGATTATAATGTATTATAATATGTTAAATTAAAAATTTTTCTATCAAAATGTATTAATTAATTCTTTTTAGTTTTTTAAATATTAAAATGAATTAATAGCAATATATCAAGTGTTTAATGATGGGTTTTCTTAGAAACATAAATAAATGAAAAGGACTTGCTGGTAAAATGTTATCTAAACAATTACTAAGTATAAGCAACACATTTTTAAGAATTTAGTTATAATCATTTGAGAAACTATTAAATTTAATTTTTTTAATAGTTAAATAACTATTTTTTATTTCCATAGAGACAAAATATTGTATCTATGGGAATAATAAATAAATAATAATAAGGAACTTCTATAACTACCGATGCCTAGCATTAATTATTTATCACATAATTTATATAATATATATGTACCTACAGTGTAAATAAAAATGTAGTTAATAATAATAAAATTAATAATAATTATGAAATTTAAAGAATAAAATAATAATACCTATAACAATTTGGCATGAGAGTAATTTTGAAAACGACTTTTTAGGTTTTTTAAATCCTGTGTATGATAATTGCTCAAGAAGTTCATCAGTAAACATATACTTTAAAATTCTGCGGACACTACGTTCAACTGTATTGGAGTTCATAAGCGACATTTTATTTACCTGCAAACAAAACATAATATTATGTAATTACTGTATGGTGAAATAGTTTATAAAATGCATCCACACTAGCATTCTAATAAATTAGAACTCACTAGACAACGGTTAAAGTTGTTATCATTATTTTTAAGTGTTAGTTCCAATTCCTGAAGTTGTTCTTCATTTTCTAATGGCCACAAGAAACCATCATCAAATGAATCGTTTGTAATACCACTCGTATTTCCAGTAGCTGCATACTTGAAATATCCATCAATTTTTTGTTCAATGTTTTGTAAGGTTGCAGCAATGCTTGTATTCATAACATCAACTGTATATCTTAATGTAACAAGTTGTTTTGTAACCAAATTTTGAAAATCTAATTAAAAAATGTATTATTTAATACTAATTTCAACCTAATTTCAAAAATTATTATTTTCTAATTTACATATTTAAAAATTACCTGCTTGATCAATCACCATTCTACTCAGTTTAACTGCAGACTTGCGAGAAGATGCTGAAATCATAAATTTAAACAACACATATTAAAAATATATTAAATATTTCCAATTTATAATTTGTGTATTATGATGAAAATAATAGTTCATTATAATATATATTTTATAACACCACTCACTCAATGATTTTTCATTATTAAACAACTTCCTTTTATATTTGTTGCTCGGTAAATTTGTTTTAATATTGTTTACTTCAATATCCTTTGAATTTCCTTAAAAAAATATAATATTAATTGTGAACAAATTGGATAGTATTTCCGATTTTAATGTTTTTTTTTCATTTAGTAAAGTACCTAATTATAGATATAAAACAACAGAACACTAAAAAAACAATAGGATTAATGGGTTAATATTCTGTAGACTAACATACATAATCAAGGTCGTCATTTTAAATATTTTCATGAGATGCGAAACCAATATTGAAAATCTAAAGTAATACCAGTTGCAAGCTTAGCTAGGATGGTTGCATATCATTTCATTATTCATAATATATCGTGAATTGATAGATGAGTAACAAGAAACAATTTTAAAAGAGAGAAGGGATCCAAATTAGTCAAAGACATACAATGGTAAATTTTATTTTATAAAATATAATCTATTAACAATGTAATAAATACCTGTATTATCTTTTAGTTCATCGTTTTGTTCTACAAGAAATTTACCAGCAGGGGAATGTATAATGGTGCAGTCATATGTTTCAGCAGGCATTGAGTCTATAAAATAATTATTTCATATTAGATTTCTTGAAAATGATTCATAAAAAATTTAATTTTAGATTTTCTTCTTTATCCATCCACCACTTCTGCACATATTACAAAAAGAATTGATTATATAATATCACAGACAGATATACCATACCATACAAATATTTAGCACGTAATTGTAGCACTGTGTAGTAGGTGTGGTTTCTAGTTTTTAAATATTTGTATGGCATAGGCCACCATATAATATAACCAATGATAATAAAAGTTTATTATCATTTTATACTATAAACATATTAATAATACTATTAAGTAACTACTAAGTATCTGTAGTTTTAATGAAAAAAAAAAATTACCCATGATTGAATAATCAGGATCCTTTGATTCATCATCATTATCAATCTCACTAGAATTTGATGAATCTGCACTTGAATTATACATAGAAAATACAGTTTCCTTATGTTCTTACTTTTGCTTTTGAACTGTTTTTGTTGGTGAATAAATACTTTGATCTATTCCAATATTTGGCATAACATGTGCAGTGCTCAGTAGAGGAGGAGATTTAATTACTCTAATTGTGTTAGATGTTTTTTGCGCTGTCAAAGGTGATGGAGAAGAACTGTAACTTCTATCTTTTTTTGCCCTGGCTTTTCTAGAACTTTTCATTTCTTCAATACCTGACAATTCAGAATCATATTGCGCCTTGGAAGCCTTTTCCCTTGCTTCTTCATATGATACTATAAATATAAATTTAAAAAAATATATGTACTAATAAATTTACAATATATTATTTATCAGTCAATAATGTTAACAGGGATTGGAAATAAAGTTGAGGTAAATGCGGTTGGTTAACTCAATGGCTGCAAGTAATCAAAACCTAGGTTCAATAACTGGTCTGTTGGCTTGATTTTTAGCATTATTTTCAATAAGTTAACAATAATAATTAATGAAAAAATGTAATTTACCAGCTGAACATAGAATTCTAGCTTTTAAAAATTTGTGATCAAATTCTGTTTTTGGGATTTTTTTGACAATACAGTGCTTAAGAATATTTTTTTTGTGGGCCAAATACATTTATTTTGATGATACCAAAAGTTTGGTACTGCCTCAACGGATTCATCCTCCAAATAATTGACAACAATCCATGAGTCCATTGTTATATATATATAAATTATATAATATGCACCTGAAATTATTAATTAAAATACTATAAGTTTTATAAGTATCAGAGTACTAATTTAAAATTATAAGAAAAAATTATATTATTTACAAAATTAAAATCTTAAATTAATGATTTGGATTTTAACATTCGGTATGTATTAGTGGTATGGCTATAATTTGATCAGCATGTTGTATAATCATTATTTTTTTTTTTGATATCTGTCAATATCCAATGTTTCAAAGTATCAGATATATTTCTTACTATAAATATATTAAATATGGATGAATGCATCGGCTTATTATAATATGGTAATACTGAATTAAATACTTTTCCCAGAATAATTATACCATGATGAGTTGTATTTATTATATTCATGCATTTAACTACTTCTCCAAATTTAGACAGAATATAACAATCTTTTTCATTATCCACATTTACTTTAAACTTTTCTAGTTTGAGGCATTTGTATTGGGTGCCAGTTAAATTAGTATCTATAGGTCCATTTTGGTGTGCATGTTCAAGTTTGGGAAACTTTTGTTCTAAATTGTGTTGTTCTGGGTTGACATTGTTTTGCAGTTCTGAATATCTATTAATGACTTGTTCTAAACATTGATCATGTTTCCGTACTTTAGTTTTTAGTTCTTTCATGAAATGTTCAAAAACAAATGCACTAGAATTATCCAATGGCCCAAACCTAGGATAATCATCAATTAGATGTAATAAACCATGCACATTGAATGATACATGTTCGGTGCCATATAATTTCTCAAAAGACTCAACAAAATAATGTAGTAGTTTATCTGCCAATTGTACAATATGGCTGTGATCAGGACTTAATAAAATCATCATCGCTACATTAAATGACATAAAGTTAATATAAACTTCATATTTAACTACATTTTTCAAGACAATGGGACCAATGTAAATTAAAAATAAACGAAGTTCTGTTGCTTTCCAGCGGTTAATTTCATTAATTGGCCTAGTTTTTCTGACAAAATCACTGGTGATGTATTGTTTAATGTCTAATAAAGACTTATTTAATTTTCCAATAGAAAAACTATTCAGACAAACATGAACTGGACCTTTACTCAACCATAATAATATTAATTTCCTTGTAACACCAAGAAGAGTCAAGTGCATGTAGTCCATTGAAAATGAGGACACTAAATTTAAATTAGGAATTTCTATCAACTTGGATGGTGTTGTCGAAGTATGGTGATCTTCATACATAAGATTTTTATACGACTCGTGAGTTCTTTTAGTTATTTCTATATTAGAATAAGGAAAACATACACGGTTTTTATAGTATTCACCTTCAATAATGCAACGTGAACAAGAAAAAAACCCCGAATGATATTTAATTTTAAGAAGAAATGCACGAGCTGGTGCATTGCAACAAAATACATCAATAGTTACTTTTATTGAAGTAGTTTCATTAATTTTAATGCCATTATTAACAAGATGTTGAGCTTTTTTAACAAATTCATCTAAAAACAAGTCACTATCTTTAGGTTTCTCGTATCTATGATATATTCCCACAGGAAATACTTGTTTAGTTGGTAGTCCAATCACATAGGCTAAAATGGGCCAAAACTGGCTATTACTACTTTTGGACAATGGGAGGCCGTCAATGCCTATTGCTACTTTAATTTCACTTAAATTAGAAGTGGCATAACGAAGAAGTCCTGATTCTAATCCAAAATGAAAATATTTTCCAGGATTAACAGGCAGTAATTTTAATCCAGTTGATTTAGGTGTTGTTAATAATGATCTACTATCATTAGGTAAATTATCTGTATAAATATGTTTATTTTTCTTAAGAACTTTTAACAATTTATTGAGTGCAATGTGAGATGTTACATTAGATACCCCAGGCACTAAGGTCTTCTTTAAAAGTGTAATCTGGGCTTCTGGCTGGACTAATGTTATTTACCTATGCGAGAAAAAATAGTACTCAATTAATTTAATCAGTTAAAATATGATACTAAAAATGTAAAATACAAGTAACTATTATGTATTGTTTACAAAATAAAATATAATATATATCTTTAACTATAGGTACCTATATCATAATTTCTACTTTTTAATTAAATCAGCTGAATTTATTGTGTTAGCAAAATTATTACTTTTCATATTATTAATACAATAAATGCAGATAATTGAATTATAAAATAGAATTTGGAATAATAAATACATATATTATATATAAAACAAACATGTTTTAACAAATATTTAGAAGTTATTATAAAATACCTCTTAATATAACCATTTAATACAAAAAAAAATTATGATTGGTATAGCTATAATTAGAGATATTAAATAATATTTAAACTTTATTTTTGAGCTATTAAAGAGTTGTATTAAAATCATGAATTATACTAAAGCATATCAAAATGATAAATGTAAGATAGGATATGTAAGAATGTCTATATATAATTAAATAAATAAAAATAAAAATAACGATTTAAGTATGATCAAATGTTAACTTAAAAATGTTTAACAGCATTTTTAAATTGTTTAACTGTCAATAGATCAACATTTTAATGTATGATAATGTAGGTATAGATTGTATACCATAAACCTATTATAAAGAAATAGTAATAGCATAGGTATACATCTTTTTTAAGTAAATATTCTAAGGAAAGTTGCAATTTTACTTAGGTACCAATACATAATTTGGAAGAGAATGTAAAAATGAAAATAATGAGCCTATTAAAAATTATGCTATCTTGACTTGTATAGTTTAGTTTATCTTACAAACAATCATTATCTTCAAATGTTCCTATTAAAACGTATAACTACTAAAAATATTATTCTAATTTAACAACAATGACTTACCTCTTCATTGGTTATTCCGTTATTGACAGACAATGTGCTATGATTATTAATATTAATATTAATAATATTATCATAATATATACTACTATGTAATTCTTCACGAATTTCATCTGCAGCATCATCCAATGGTTTATCTGTATCATCATCACTAACTGTAGATATTTCCTCGTAATTTATATCTGATGTAGAATAGATTTGTTCAAGCATGGCCATTTCATTTCTAATCTTTCTTCTCTTTGTTATATTATATTATTATTTTTATTATTATTCATATTTAAGTTGTGGGTATGAAATATATAGCTTTGGAATATATGAGCTGTTATATAAAATAAAATATCATATTTAGTATGAACTTATAAAATAATACTAATTAAACAATATCTACCTATCTACGTAATTAGTTCAATTCCGACTATGTAGCCTAGGTAAATTGTATACTTAACTAAGTTTACCAAATTTCTTTTTATACAAAATAGATTATTATGTAAATAACAAGTTAATATTACACTATTATTACCGATAGTACCTAATTAATTCTAACTTCTTTTTGAACATAGTTTCAGTAAAGTTGTCTGCATCTATTAGACAATTACAACATCAAATTGGAGTACATCAGAACTGATTTTCTGTAGTTAATTTTAATATTAAAGTGAATTTACTCTGGAATTTACCATTATCAAACTTAAAGATAAGATCATTGTCGGGAAAAAACTTTGTTTTTATTCGGAATTTGTATATATTAATTATTGATTATGTAGTTTTTAGTAGGTACCTATGTATCAGAGCATGTAGGTACATGTAGGTATTATTACTCTAAGGTTAGGTACCAATAACAATCATACAACATTATATAAATTAAAATATCAAAAAAAAAAAAAACACAAATAATGTCCTTTATATAAGTTGTATATACAATATGTAGTATAGGTACCTAGTAAGTTAATTTACTCATAGCGACTAACATAACCATAACAGAAATTTGGTTCTGATAGATGCGAATTGGCAATTTACTGTGGTACTTATTACATACGTTTTTATATGGCTACAACCATTGATTTTAAAATATACATTATATAGATAAATATAAACATAAATGTAAATAGTATATTTTAAAATCAATGATACAACATGCACAGTGTGTAATATCCTCATTATTAATAATAGCTACAATATAATATAACGCACACTATTTAAAAAACGTCACGCACTGTGTCAAATAGGTACTAACAAATTATAATTTTAACATATTAAACTATAACTAAATATACTAACTATATATACCTACAGGCTACCTGTACTAATAATCGTATCTAACTAACTACCTACTCACTTTTTATTACCATACTAGTAGGTAATATACAAATATAATATAGTATATAATAATAATATTTAGTACTAGTATAATAGTATAGTACTATACCTAGTTAAATATTATAGACTATACAAAGTAAACAACACGTGTTTGACTAGACTTGAATAATTATTGCAATATGTACATTGTACTCACGTTCTCTTGAAAATTGTAGGTATAAAAACGGCCGGCGTACGGGTACTTAATGTCTTAATATATATCAGCTAAATATCAGGCAGGTAAAATAAAACTTAACTACTTATATAAGTAGGTATATAACTGATTACTTTTTGCCAGCAGCAAATTAACGTCAGCATTCAGCAAAATATAAAATTGTAGTCATCAAAGTATCCAACTCGGGTTTGAAGCACGGAGCAAGAAAGTACGAATTACGAATTTACTTACTTTTCAGTTTACTTTTCTATGGTACGAATGTCGCGAAAATGATAATGAACAATGAAGTAATGAACTAGTGCGCGACGTCTAGTGGTGATCGGGAGAAGTCGAGAGTCGAGACGTCGCAGTCGCGAACTCGCGTCACTGCTAGTTTGGAAATCCAAAATAATTGTTATTTTTAGATTTTGATTGATTTCCAATTGCCGATTGGTGATAAGTGATAACTGATAGGAGGCGAGCAATGTACGTATTAATTATTATATGACGTGAATATAAAATACGTTTTATCAATGTGGTAATAACTAATATTATAACCACGGCTATCATATCATATCTATAGCCGTGATTATAACCCACATAATTTTAATTTACCTAATAATAATAATTTAATTGTGACTTTTGAGCTGAGTATGTACCAGAATCTCAACGTTCCGTAACCATTAATAACTATATGTATTACACATTTAGACATCATAGGCGTTCGCACGGGGGTGGTAGGGTGGACAGCTACCTGCTCTCATGCGAACTGAATTTTCCATTAATAAAGACAAATTATAAAGTACTTGTTTAGTTGACGCCCGCCAGCTCGTGTATTCTCCCGTCATTTAAACATATTTTGGATGTGCAGAAAAATTGTACAAAAAGTATATAGGTACTGCGGTAGTAGTAGGTAGTCTTCATGTTGAAAAGACAAAGGTGTGAAGACCAATAATTGGCTACAAAACATAAGATACTAACTATTGTTAGGCTAGGCTAAGCCCCCAGCCCCCCTCTCTTGTTGCGCTTTTAGGTACCTATCTATCACAGTTTCATCCCATAAATGTATGTAAAAAATGTATAATATAATATATTATAAATTATAATAAAACAATATTCATAAAAAATTATAATAATATTCACTTTAAAATATTCTAAGAGAGTTAAAATTAAAATATTTTAATAATATTAATATTATGAACTTGTTGACTGGGAATGAAACTGATTGAATAAATATTTGTTTTAAATTAAATTTTAAATATTTAAATTTTAAAATTTATTAAAATTTTAATAAATATTAAAGTAAACATATTTAAATATAAATATTTAAAAGCATTTAAAAAAATATAGAATAATTAATATTGAATTATCGTTAAATAATAATATTTTATCAATTAATTAAACTAAATATTTAACAAACACAATTATTATTCAATGTTAAAAATTAATCTTGATTTAATTTTTAAAATATAATATTTAATAAATAACAAAACCCAATTTATATTATATATACTAATTATATTTTTTATGTAAGTAGGTGGTAATTTTTTTTCAAAGTGTTTTTTAGTGAAAGAACTTACAGGAAGCGTCCCGTCAAACATATGTGCACAATTATGTATTCAGAATTGCGTATGACTAAATAATAGTCTTGCTGCGCATTATATATTCCGCTCTATATGTTATTGTACAGATATATTCAGTGGCGTGGTGAAGAGGTTTTTAAGAGGCCATGGCCTCTGAATTTTTTCGGTGGGTGGGTGGTTTGGGTAGTCTGAGCCTCAGACTTATATAAGTATAATATGAACATATCAATACAATTGTTCCTTTACATAGGTGATAGGCAAGCCTGCACAACCGTTCGTTATTCTATTGGTTAAAGTGTAAAACTGTTTTAATGTGCTTTAAAAACTAAAAACAATAGTCATAAAGAGTTTTTATGAAATATGAATATTATGATTGTCGATTGTAAGTAAATGTTGACGTCGCGTACTCGCGTCGTCTATCCACAGCAGAGGCAGCTGTTGTCAGCTAATACGATAACACTAATTACTATCCCCAAACGGGTTCTCCACTGCGTCATTCTATAAATACATTTTAGGAATATGATTTCTACATTGCCACCACTTGCCAACTAATACGCCCGATAATAACAATAGTCAATAATAATAATTGCTCGACAGTTGACATTATATAATATTATATTATTATATATTTTAATATATTTAATTCCACGATGCATCTTATCGTTGAATAACCATCAACTATATTATTGTTTGATTAATTTTATTTTCCTTATTTTCCGTGATTTCCGTGACAATCAGACTTTTGGATACTTGTGTTTCAGTGTTTGAATAAAATTTAAAACAAGTTGTTGTTATTACTTTGTTGTTTTTCTTACTTTGATTTTATACGGTAGTGGTACACCTTATTTTTAAAATTGTTTTTATTCATGTAATCCAACTAAGTGTCTACATATTATTTTGTTCACTTAAATACCAATATTTTCATTATAAAATATTATTATTTAAAATGTCGAATGAAGCATGTAATTTATGTAAAAGAAAACGAGGAACCTTAAACATGACCAATTGGACTCGAAATATAATGTCTTGTAAAAAAAAAAGACATTCATCTGGTCAAAGTATAGTATCATTCTTCAAACAAAAGTCTTCTACATCTACTGATATAGTTATTGGTAAGTTTTAACTGTTGTAACTTGTAAGTTGTAAGTATAGGTATAAGGAAAACCTACTCAGAATTTATTAACTTTTAAATTATGATATGATTATTAATTATTGCCTATTACTATTGTATACAATTATTAAAAGGCAATTATTATTTTAAAATTAATTTTTATTATAGTGGAACAAGAAATGCCAAATATTAATTAAAATACCATGGCATCACAAAATTAAATGTATGATGAAGTCATTAATTTTTGTTTACCTAATATAATTTCCATATTATGAAAATCATATTGTAACAAATAACATAGACCTATTGTACCTATTACATTTTTAGAAGAATTTATAAAAAAAAAATATTTCATATTATGTGTATAATTTAGGATTAAATGACAAAATGCAGACTGAGAACTCAGACGTGTTAGAAATTGAAGATGATGTACTGTCAAGTTCTAACAGTCCTACACATGATTTGCCTAAAATAGAGGGTATGTTGAATACTTTTATTATTTATTTTGGTATAACATTTGTTAATTAATTTTTGTACAATCATACAAATTTAATTTTAGTATTTAAAAATGATCTAAAAAGCTTAACATAATTTTGTTTTAATGTTTTGTATTAATCCAGGAATTGATTTTAACTTAACTGATTAAAGAAGTATAAAAATGTATACTTATGTTCAGAAATTAAATTTTAAATCTATTTCTATCTTATTTACAGTAACTTAACTTTTGTTAACTAATATAATATCAATATAAAAATTGTACTGTAACAACTATTAACTAACATAGATCTATTGTGCCTATTATATTTTATGAAGAATTTATAAAAAAAAATATAATTTTTCATATTATGTGTATATTTTAGGATTAAATGACAAAATGCAGACTGAGAACTCAGATGTGTTAGAAATTGAAGATGATGTACTGTCAAGTTGTAATAGTGCTACAAATGATTTTCCTAATATAGAGGGTATGTATAATACTTTTCCTAATTATTTTGATATAAAAATTGTAAATTAATACAAATATTATTTTAGTATTTGAAAATGATCCATTTACAATCAAAGGAAATTGATTTTGTACAGGCAATTAATTTAATTGATGTTGCAAAAACCCGTTTAGTTGATATGAGATCAGAACAAGGCTGTAAAGATTTAGTTGACCAAACAAAATTGTTTTCAATTGAAAATAATCTTACTGAGAGGGATTTCTCTCAGGTAAGACTAAGGAGAAAAAAAATTATGGCTGGAGAACAAACGAGAGATGAGCTTTTATGTAACCCGGAAGATAATTTTCGAACTGATGTGTTTTATAGAATTTTGGACACAATTATTTCATCAATTGAAAATCGATTTTCTGAATCTCGAAATATACTTAAGGATTTTACTTTACTTTCACCTGAACGTTTAAAATTGATAAAGAATGAAAATGATTTACCCAATGATGCTTTCAAATACATATCTAACTGGATTTCAATTGACTTAAATCAACTCAAAACTGAATATGTTACGTTCAGTAAAAGTTTGGATAAACTGTTGAATGGTATGAATGTAAACCAAATGTATCAAAACCTTGACAAACAGTCAAATAATTTTGATTCAGAGAATTATAGTGAAACAAGTGAAAATAGTTTCACTTCAGAAAATAAAATAACATGCCTACAAATTCTTAAAATTTTATCTAGCTATGACCTTCTACAAGCTTTTCCAAATTTATTTAAGGCATACAAAGCACTTGGAACGATACCTGTATCTTCAGCTTCTGCAGAAAGAAGCTTTTCAAAAGTGAATAGATAATTAATTTAATTTCAAAAATTTGACAAAGTTTTTATTAATTAATTGTGTTTTATAATATTTTAGGTGAAGCTTATTAAAACTAGACTTCGGTCCACTACAGGTCAGTGTAGGTTGGAAAGTTTATTGATGTTAAGTATGGAAAGAGACATACCAATAGACCATCAAGAAGTTATCAATAAGTTTGCTCAAACATCTACGTTGTTGAAAAAAAATTTGATGTTTAAATAGTACACTTATTTTATTGAGTAATTTTGTTATTAACCCTTTCAGTACCAAGCAATTTATATTATTGTTCACTGACAGGCCAACCTTTTTTTTTTTTTGAAAATTTGACTTTTTTTTTTAATCTATTTGGTTAATATTCTAAATTAATAATTATCAGCAAAAAAATATATTTAATTTGTTCATTTGCTAATTAGTTATAAGTATTTTTAATTGAACAGCCATTTATCGTTCCCATTAATGCATATATTATAATTTTCAAAAATGATTTATTTATTAAAAAAAATAAATACATGTATCAGGATTAAAAATGTCATGTAATTATACTTAATTATTATACTACAATCCACAATAAATAAAAATATTTGTCAAAATGTTTTTATGTGGAATATCTGAAAACAAGGTGCTGCACAAGCCTACATTACATTCTTTACACATGTATCTAGTGTCAGTTCGCTTATTATTTATCTTTCTTATTGAATAATACTATAATAGTTATATTAACTGACCAGGTACTTTATTGGAATAGTATATTTTAGAATTTCCAAAAGTTCCATTGTAATTGTATGATAAATCTCAAATAGGTAACAATCTTTCAATAAACTATATAAAATTATAAGGGGCCTGGCCATGGGCGTTTGAGATTTTATGGGAGGGGGCTGAAGCCCTTCTAATATACTATTATAATAATATTGAATATTTGGATGAGCTTAAAAAAAATGTAGTAAGTGTTTGAGGGGCTCTGCCCCTAAAGCCCCCTCCCCTATTTGCGCCCATGGGTCTGGCTCTTAAAGTTTCTTCCATAGATGATGTTTTTGTTTTATGGGTGGTGGGTGTCCACATATTTGTTGGCATCGTAGGAAAAAAAAGTTCACCACGCCACTGGATATATTTGTCGTGTTTACTTTATTTATTAAAACTATAGACCGATGAGCGGAGAAAATATTGCGTATCTATTACATTATTATATTGTTATTATAATATAATAATTTCGTATATAAGTCCCTGCAGTTTTCATAGTTTTAATAAATACTAAATAGTGATATACAGCCATATAGCAGGTATGGTTATAACTTATAGTTATAATAGGAATGAAAGTATAATAAAAATAACTTAATTATTATGATTTATGAATTATTGGTCGAATCTAAAGTTTACGCGTAGGACATAAAATATAGGTGGTATACATAATTAAGGCCGGCCGTTTCACTTGGACGCGAGCGTCCGAGGTTTAAAAACGTTTGTAAATCGTCCGTGTCTTAGACCGAAAATGCATCGGAATTACATTGGGAAAATATTGTTTAATTCTAGCTGAAAATCGCAACATAACACTCAAAATTAACCATCATGTGCGATTCGGCGCGACTGAACGCGACCAGAGTACCAGACGCTACCAAAAGCGCGTCTCATTTATATCTTAATGTCTTATGTGTGAATCAAGATGGTAGTACACCTTGGTGTGAATACAACCCAAATAAAACTGCACGTTTAATATTTTGAGCGATATTATATTTATAATTAAGACGTTTTTAAAACGCGGATTCGAATCGCCTAATGTGTAATCAGCTTATATAATATTTTATATTAATATATTATTATAAATTTAACCGGGTATTTTGTCTGATATTATACTTTGGGCATTAGTGCATTACTACTATATTGCATACTAATATATAATTATATTATTGTGGTAAATATTTTTATCGATAAGATCAACCGGTAATCGGTATAGATAAACTTCAACGATTCGAAACAATCGAAACCATTATATATATATATATGTGTTTAGTTATTATTATTGGTCTTTCCTCGAAATAATATCAACCCAGTGTTATAGAAATAGCTATTATTCCAATACATAATAATCACAACAAAAACCCTTCGTAAACTTCGTGTAAAAATGGCTAAGTAAAAAAAAATATTAGATCTTTAAGCACTATAAAGATGTGATATCATAAATTAATGCTAAGTTTATTGAATTTAAGTAAACGTATTTTGTTTCAATAATTTATTTACTTAGCGAAGAATTATTTCTTAAACGAAACAAAGTGTGATGAACAAAATAATTAAATGACCAGTGCAGTATTTCCCAGTAAACACTTTAAGCTAGTGCTTTGGGTGCCAAATTATTTTTAATATTACATTTTTATTATGGCTGGATTTAGTGCTCGACCGACGATCAGCGCGTACCGTGCGCGCTGACGGTACGCGCTGATCATCGGTCATCACCGAGCGTTTAGTGCTTAGCCGACGGCAAATTCGATCGGTTGTTGTACGTTATTTTGTTATTAATTAATTGAGTTTTTAAATACTTTAACTTTAACTTAAGATGAATCCATTCATTGTAAATTCATTAATATGTGCGTATTATTTACGCAATCAACGGAATAAAAAAAAACGGAGAAGATATCACGTCCACCCAGTAATTGTAGACCGGCCAATTGTAGGGGAATTCTGTACGCTATTTTCAAAATTACGAGATCACGAGTCAAAATTTTTTGATTACTTCAGAATGTCTATTAAAAGTTTTGAC